>CM022300.1:75444630-76644630 GCA_011799875.1 Thinopyrum elongatum | reverse complement strand
AGCCGCTGGCGGCTCATCTCTGGCTACCGGGTCACTTGCAACAGCCGGATTATTTTTTCTCGAAGACGGGGCAGCCTTAGCCTTGTGCACTTGAGTTTTCTTATTTTTCCTGCTCCAGAATGGAGAATTGTCCTGCACAAATTCTCACAAGATCAACAAGTGAGTTCAAGTTAAGAAAAGGATTGACGAACCAGACAAATGATTATAAGCATACTTACTGGAGGTGTAGGATTTTGAACACAGAAGGGGTTAAGACCCGTCTTGTTGCAGGCCTCCTGAGACTCCCCTAGCAGTTTCTTCACAATTTTGTTTACTTCATCAGCTGGCAGGTCAACATGACTGAAGCGTTGCACGTCATTTAAGCCGGCAGTATAAGTGCACATTAAGCCGCCACTGCGGCTTAAGGGTTGAATCCTCCAGCTGACCCAACATCGGGTCAAATCAACTCCAGTTAAGCCATTGGCTAGTAAAGCTCTCACCCTAGGATATATGTGGGCGACTTGAGCATGTTCTTCTGTAGAAGCCCAGCCAGGATACTTGATGCTATTATCAAGGCGGTCAGGTCTGTAACCCGCAAAGGATTTTCATCAGCTGGGGCAGTATTCCTACAATAGAACCAGGTCTTGTTCCAACCTTTGGGATGGCTCGGCAGGGTAACTTGTGGGAAAGAAACTTTTCTCCGCCTTTGAATTGAGATCCCACCAAGTTCTATACTTGGGCCATCTGCGCATTCTGTTTGACAGTTGATATAGAAGAATTCCCTGAAGATAGGGACAGTTGCTTCTGTCTGTAAGTAAACTTCACAGAAAACTTGACACTGGCATAGGTTGATTATGGAGTTTGGAGCAAGGTCTTGAGGGTGAAGATTGTAAAAGTTGAGGACATCCCGGGAAAACTTTGACCCGGGTGAACCTCTGATAAGGTGGTCTGTGAACACAATCACTTCTCCCTCTCCGGTTTGAGGGACATCTTCTGTGCCAGGAGCTCGCCAGCCAATCACCTCTTGAGCCGGCAGTAAACCTTGACTCACGAAATCATCAAGCATGATCTTGGAAGCTTGGGACCTCACCCAGTTACAAGTTGTAGTTTTCGACATGATGAGTCGCCTAAACCAAGACTAAAGACTGCATAAAAATATGGATGGCGGGTCATTTACGAACAACAAATCGCCATGTTTTTTCCCACATGATGAGTTGGCAACATGATAAAATAGCTAAGGTAAAGGGTGAGTCAACTACATATTCAAGTGTTAATGAGATGCCAAAGTCATAAATGAGTCGGCCTAAGAAAAGTACAGTTATGATTACTGCAACTGACGAGTTCTATGCATAAACGAGCCGGCAAGGATTGAGGCGGCTTATCTTAAAATTAAGGGTTATGATTCACGATAATGAGCTGGCAAAGTATGAAGGCACCTTATCTTAAATTGAAGATTCTGATATTTGGCTAAGTGTTGGACAAACAAGTTTCTATTGGAAGCATCTGCAATTATGGATCTACAAAATAGCTTGAAAAGAAAAATATTTCCTATACCTAGCTCATACAGCAGTAGCACTGGTTACTTAGGTTATGATTGCTAATGAAGATCTGAGGTTCCTAGATTCAAAAATGATCTTACAACTAGCAACGAAGTGTTTCTATAACAAAAGTATTCAGAACTAGATCTGGAGCAAAGATCTATAGTGGTATGGCCTATAACCATCGAAGAACACCGATGAACTAGGTAAACTACTACGGATCTAGAAGGGGGCAATGAGGTTTACCTGAGCACGGCAGAAGCTGTGGAGTTGTTCTTGAGAGGCTCCTCCGTCGGCGCACGTGATGTTGGGGAGGCGGTCGGGGTCGCCGGAGCACTCGAGGTCACGCAGCGGCGGAGTTGTGGTCGCGAGTAGATGAGATGTGAGGAAGAAGAAGATGCGAGGGTGTGAAGCAGTAAAAATGAAAAAGAAACCCATTTGGGTGTATTTATAAAATGGAGAGAAGGGGAAAAGGCAGGCGCGAGAATTGAGGAGACGCAGTAACTTTTTTGAGTAATGGATGCCTCGGTTTTCGGCCTTGACAGATATACTCAAGGATTCGTTATGATGTCATGCTACAGTTCCAGGAAATCCAGAAGATGACGTCATAGATTGAGGACTTGGAAAAAAACAATAAGTATGAATTACCAGAAGCCAGAATCATTAACCAGGCGATGAAAGCATTTCCAAGGAAAAGAAGGCGACTCAAGATGGTCATCAGGTTAAAACATTGACACGAATAAAGTCAAATCAATCTAGGGGCTAATGTTGGGGATATAACCCCATGATATGACCCGCCATGATGGGCCGGGTCATTCAAATGGTGACTTATGATCAAGATTCAAGATGGGCCAAGTCGCCAAGATATCAAGACCTACGGGGCGGCTCACAGAGTGGGTCGGCTTGGGGCCCAGCACTTGAAGACGGCGGCTTGATGGCTCAGAAGTATGATTCGCCACCTGGAGTTTCCTTACTTAGGGAATAAGATAAGTAGGAAATATATTAGTACACGAGTTGCAATGTGACCCGGACTCTGTTGTAAGCCCAGGATCTCAACCTATATATAAAGGGGAGCCCCTGAGGCGGAGAGGACCAGGTTACAAGCTCTCGAGTACTAGGTTAGCCAAGTTGCATCCTTTTAGTCGAGATCATCATCATCAATATCAATCAAGCAGGAGTAGGTTTTTACCTCCACCGTGAGGGGCCGAACCTGGGTAAACCCTTGTCTCTCGATTCCGATCAAGCCCGTTCAAGCAATCACCTAGCGGCGATGGCCTCATGACTAAGTCCTTTCAAAAGGACATCTGCCGTGACAAAACCACGACACCGTCTCAACCGCTTCCACCCAAAAGTGTTTTGGTGTCTTGTATTCATCTAGCATCATTCTTGCCATCTCAATAAGGGTACGGTTCTTCCTCTCAACAACTCCATTTTGTTGAGGTGTGTACATAGCCGAGAACTCATGTGAGATGCCTTCTTCGTGAAGAAAGGTATCTACATTGGCATTCTTGAATTCCGTTATGTTGTCGCTTCGAACCTTCTTGATCTTCACTTCAAATTGATTTTGAGCCTTCCTAGTGAAGTTCTTGAAGATCTTTTGTACCTGTGATTTGTCATCAAGAAAGAACACCCACATAAATCTTGAAACATCATCAACAAATGACCAAACCGAAAGAGTTACCACCAAGGCTCTTGTAAGCGTTGGTACCAAAAAGATCCATATGGAGTAGCTCAAGTGGTCTCCTTGTGGTCATGATGTTCTTCACGGGATGACTTCCTCCAACTTGTTTTCCTGCTTGACAAGCACTACAAAGTCTACCTTTATCAAATATAACATCTTTAACAGAAAGGATGTGATCTCCTTTAACAAGCTTATCAAGATTTTGCATGCCAACATGTCCTAGTCTTCTATGCCATAGCCAACCTTTAGAAGATTTTGCAATAAGACATGTACGAGGTTGGGCTCTTTTAGTGAAATCAACAATGTATAGATCACCTCTATGGATACCAGTAAAGACCATATTATGATTGTCTCGATGAAACACTTGGCAATCTACTTCGATAAATAGAACATTGAAACCAAAGTCGGCTAGTCTAGATATGAAAAGAAGATTGTAACCAAGAGATTCAACAAGCATAACATTTTGAATGGAGATATCATTGGATATGACCACCTTACCAAGGCCAAGTACCTTACCCTTGGAGTTGTCTCTAAAAGTCACATACTTGCGTGGACCATCATTTTGGGTAAGCTCACGAAACATGTCTCTATCTCCGGTCATGTGATCGGTGCAACCACTATCAAGAATCCACTCTTTTCCTCCGGCCATTTAATTCCAAAGATTAGCCATGAGACTAAGATTTCTCATAGTCTTCTCATATTCGATGTCGGATTCTTCATCTTCATCATAATAATCATGCTCAACATCATCATCATGTATGTGATCATCACCTATGGCAAATGATTCATTAGATTTATGATCATGACAATGTGCAAGTTTGTGAATTCTAATGGTTTCTAAGATAATGTTGCTAATGGTTCCAACATCACCTTTAGCACGCATGAGATCATGAAGCTCAAATAGACATTCATCAAACTTAGGATCACTAGGCTTCATCTTATGAAAAGCAATGAACGTATGAAGAATTTCATTGAGGTTCTTTAATGAGTAATTTGGAAAGCATATCTCAATGTCCTTCCATAGGGTATATGCGCATTCAAAGTTTTGCATGCAAATAAGCACATTTCTAGGTAAACCTCTCATGATAAGGTCAATGGTTCTAAGATTATGAAGCATGTCAATTTGGTCTTCATGAGTGGGGTGCAAGGGATCAAGAGGGGGCACATAAGGATTTTGAACATACGTACTCAAGTCAAATTCATCAAAGATGGCAAGCATTACAATTTTCCGAGAGTTATAGTACTCTCCATCAAGAATGGACACTCTACGTCTAAGACTCCCCAAAGTAGACTCATCATCTTTTGCATGTGTAGTTTTTAGTTTTCTTGAAACTTAGGCAGATTTTGGCACAAGTTAAGATAACACCAAGACTTTCTACACATGCATATCTAGAGATAGAGCAGCGTAAATAGTAAAGCATGCAATTTTGCGAAAAGTAAAGGGTAGAGTTGGAATATCAAACGCAATGAAGACACGATGATTTTTGGCATGGTTCCGATAGGTGGTGCTATTGTACGTCCATGTTGATGGAGACTTCAACCCACGAAGGGTAGCAGTTGTGCAAGTCCATGGAGGGCTCCACCCACGAAGGGTCCACGAAGAAGCAACCTTGTCTATTCCACCATGTCTTACGTCCACGAAGGACTAGCCTCACTCGGGTAGATCTTCACGAAGTAGGCAATCTCATTGCCCTTACAAACTCCTTGGTTCAACTCCACATGATCTTGGAGGCTCCCAAGTGACACCTAACCAATCTAGGAGACACCACTCTCCAAAAGGTAATAGATGTTGTGTTGGTGATGAACTCCTTGCTCTTGTGCTTCAAATGATAGTCTCCTCAACACTCAATCTCTCTCACACATATTTGGCTTGGGTAGGAGAAGGATTGGAGTGGAAAACAACTTGAAGAGGCTAGAAATCAAGGTTCAAATGGTAGGAATGGAACCTCTTGATCTCAACACATGAGTAGGTGGTTCTCTCTCAGAAAATGAATGGTGAAAGTTGTGTTTCGTTCTGATGGCTCTCTTAGAGAGTAGGTGGGTGTGGAGGGGGTATAAATAGCCTTCACCCAAAATCCAACCGTTACACACTTTTGACCAAAATCGGTGAGACCGATTAGTGTAAAAGATATGAACGTTGGGCTTTTCAGTGGGACCAAAGTGGAACAACTCGGTGGGACGGGAGTGCAATGGCTAGGGCAGAACTCAGTCTCGGAATTTCTGATTATTTCAACTCGGTGATTCCGAAGTGAAACAATGTCATTACAAAAACTTGGCAATGCCATCTCGGTGTGATCGAGATCCTTTTCGATCAAACCGAATTGTTAGGGTTTTGGCAGTGGCAATGGTAGTGGTTATCTCGGTGGGTCTGGATGGAAGACTTCGGTGGGACTGAGATAGGGAATTAGGGTTTTGGACATATGTGTTTTGAGAAAATGATTGAGGGTGTTTGGAGCAATATCACTAAGCACTTGAGCAACAACCTCATCAACAATACCTCATCCCCTTTTAATAGTATTGGCTTTCCTAAGGGACTCAATGTGATCTTGGATCACTAAACCAAAAATGTAGAGTCTTGGAGTAGCCAATTCTTGTCCTTGATATTTTGAAGGGGTCCACATCCTCATGTCCTTGCCATGCCGCTGTTGAACTTGTCTGGAATATACTAGGTAAAAGTATTAGTCCAACAATATGTATGTTGACATTAATTACCAAAACCACCAAGGGAGCAAATGTGCTTTCACTAAGGCGGGACCGGCTTTGTTTGGTCGAGAGAAGTGATGCAGAGAAAAAGAAAGAAAAAGAAAAAAAATGTAGAGGTTGAAGTGTTGGGAGTGTAGTGGAAATAGTTAATTCTATCTGGAGTCCCAATTAGATCTACTTGGCATGTTAAGTCCAAGACTGGCAATAAAAGTCCATGAAAATTGTCATGGTCAAACAAATCAATGAAAGGAAAAACGAAAAGAGGACCAAGTCAAAGGAATAGCTAGAGGCAAAGGGGCTAAGCCAAGAAGGAGGCCCATGCAGAGAAGCCCATCGGGGTGGGAGGAATGAGAGGGTTTGTCCACCATGAACTAGGATGCATCCCCTCCCTCTTAGTACGCCATGGACACATGAACCAAAAAATATATCTACTATCCTTCCCACCTGTCATCTCAAAGGTAGCCTTGGTCATTTATCAAGGAACCCTAGCAAATAGAAGCCCCATGAGTGCTTACTCACTTCACTCCCACTTGAATGAAATCAGGGGGAGGGCACTAGACCTCCAAGATGCGTCTGAGAAGCTCTAGAGTCGGGTCTAAGGAGTCGTGTACGACTCTGACCGACGTTGCCCTGGTTTAGGAATATTGTGACTTTGACCAACGTTGCCCCAGTTTAGGAATATTGTTCTTCTCGTCCTATCACCTTCTACGGTGCGCTTAGCATCGGAGGAGGGCGAGTGGAGGTGTGTCTCTGAGGGGTCCTCCTGGATCCGAACGGCTTTGGTCTCTGGTGGGTCCTTTTGGATTCAGTCGGTGTTCATGGTCTTCGGAGTATCTACATGCTTTTCTCGGCGTCCTCTTCTCCTAGGCGGTGGTTTGCTACGCACATTATGACTGCCGACGTCTTCCGGTCTATATCATTGACTTTTTGGCCGATCCTTCTACAAGCTCCTTAGTATAAACAAGTTTGCTCCATCGAGGCAGAGGCCCAGAGGCGACATCAAGCTTTGCTCACGGCGCCCCGCCGGTGGATGTAGGAAGAAGATTTCGGCACCCCTAAGGATTTGGATGTAATTTCGTGTTCCGTGTGTGTGTTTATAATGACTTGTGATATTTAATATATGGTCTTAGGACTTTCTACATCCTTTTAACCATGTTTATCGTTAAATTTCAATACAATGATAATTTGGCTAATTATATTCTTTTTTGGTTTTCTTTCGGTACAAAATTGACAAATTCTAGCATACAGTTGCAATTTCTAAACCCATGGTTAATGTACTGTACATGTCGATCTCCGTTGAGAATTTTCTCGTGACTGGTTCTCAATGATTGTCAGTTAATTATGCACTGGACCTGCCAGCAAGTAGGCATAACCTTATGTCACCGGCCAGGTGCGCCGCGACGTGAGGCCTTGTAGTAGCGTTCAGAATTGGGCAAGAATATTCAACCAACTTATTAGCACAAGTGTGGCGTCACCTGTACTGCAACATGCTAAAAGTAAACATAGAGAGAAACAGCTGTCCTGCGATCCACGTCTCTTGGACGATTCGACATTCTTTTAGCAATATAGTAGAGTTCTATCTTGGTCTTGATCGACCACCTCAGTTTTGAAGACAGTGATAGATAGATCAGTTCGATATAAGTCCTAAATAATTTTTTTAAGTGTGACCGGCATCGAAGTTAGTGATACTTCCAAGTTCCAAGCACAACAATCTGTCGTTGACGTTAAAGCAGACAAGAAAGAAAACTTCAATTATCGAGGCCACGTCCTTCCTGCTGGGTATGTTCGCAGTTTTTTGATTAACTAGGTACATGCGTTGCACGGGACCAAAATAGGTATGTGTCCGTGCGGTTGCCACGGTGACCAAAATAAGTATGTGCCCATAATTGATCAAACAGGTACTTCCTTCGTCCGGGTTTTTAAGTTCCGCAGACGAAAACACATGTACCACGGGAGAAATTGACTACCTGACTCCTTTGGCATCTTTGCATGCAGCTGTACTTACAGCAGAACCAAAGTGGACCCATGAAGCCAACCAGCGAGCTCCCTCCTTCGCATGCATAGACTCGTTGTGTGCTGCAGTTAATTAGAGCAAGTATAATAAGGTGATGTAAGCAGGTTGTAAGAATTTAAATATTATATTGGTGTTGAGTTGGAAGAGAGAGAAGAGAAGCGGGCTGTAGACTTACAGCCGACTGTGGCACGAGCTCCAAGAACCTTTGTGAGAATGAAAGATGGGACATAGATTGATAAAATAGTATTTTCTTATAGCTAACTATTATACGTGTTGGCTACTACATTGATTGTAGATGACATGGCAAACTGCTATAGCCAGCGGCAGGCTTTATTATTAACCATGCTCTTAGGCGTTGGGAGGCGTACTAATGTGGGGTCGACTGTTTCACTTTTCATAGCGGGATCGAGGCAGCGGCCTTCTAAATGCGTACACGCATGTGGTGCCCAACGGACCTGTAAACCCGAACGGAGGTAGTATGTGCCTGTAATTAATTAATCATTTCTAACCGATAAAAACACAAACATGACATAGGTCTGAGCTCGGCTCATTCACTAAACACGACAAGCGCGCGAGGTGTGGCATGACGTGGCGGTGGAGGAGAACGCGGAGCCACTCCTCTTATGAAGTTTCAATAGCCTGTGAAACAGAACCCCTTCTAAGGTGGACGGGTGCATTGTAGCCCTATATTTTAAATAATGTCAAAATGGTATTTTTGAAGTTTTAAAAAATTCCAAAAATAATTCCATATGTTCATATGGATGTATGTTACACATGTGCAAATTCTAATAATGAAATAAATAACCACGTGAGTTAGACACAAATGACAAAATCATGATTTTGTAAAGATGAACGGTGCATGTGTTATTCGCTATTTAGAACTCGCCATTTTGTCATTTTTGTATAGCTCACACGTTTACTTATTTCATCACCAAACTTTACACATGTGTAATATCCATCCATATGATCATGTAGAATTCTTTTGGGGTTTTTTGAAAAATTTAAATGTGATCTGTAAACTATTTAAAATAAAGTCCTCCAATGCACCAATGTTCCAAGAATCCACTCGGGAACAAAACTTTCCTTCGCACTTCGCACCATATCCTCACATGGGCTTTGAGATTTCAGGAATCAATATTTCCAAGGCCCATCTATAATCCAACATTTCCTGGGTAGAGATGATATTTTAGGGCGCGACTATGCTTCGCTTAATACGAGGTGGTAGCCAGCCTCGCCTGTTTACAGGAGACGGCGATGGGCCAACCTAATAAGGAAGTGTGTTCGTTGTGCTGATGTCACACAAGGCGTCGCAGCTGGGTACACGTCCCGTCAGTACCCCCATTCCTCGCCAGGACTAGGCAGAGGCCATCTACGCCGTACTTGCACCAGAGGCCGGCCGCGCCGTACTTGCACCGGACGCCCGCCGGGCCGTTCGCCTTGTCCACGGCCCGCTCGATGCCAACGCGCTGGTCGCTAGGCTCGACCGACTCCTTGGCTCAGGTGTCCACCTGGGCGCAGTAGAGGAACATGGCCGTCGCATCCTCGAGCTGGTGATCTCCGATGAAATAGCCAACTTGGAGCTCGAGATCACGCTCCAGATGTACCGCGAGCGTGTCGACCGCTTGACAAACGCCTGCACGAGTTCAGGCAGAGCCAAGAGCTATCGTAGGCAAAGGCTGCTGGTCATGGTCTCGTGGACGCGATTTATTTTGTTGAGTCGTTTCGACTTGGATCACCATGTATTCACAGCAATCATAATATTGCTCTGTTTTAATGCGTGTACTCTGTTTTTCGTTCTTATATGTTCTGTTTCAATGTGTGTGTATATGCTTTCCATTCTGTATATGTGGATGATAACAGTCAGATACAAATTAGTATACGAAAACAGATAGGAAATGAAATTCATAATATATATTAATTGTTCATTAGTTCATCATAGAATATATATAATATCATCACATATACGTGATGATACTTAACTACTAGGTACAATGCATAAAATTAAAAACGAACAATACTAAAACTAATAATCCCTCCTAGGGTCAGTATTCCGGCAGCCCCTCGCCAGCAGCTCCCTGGTGCGCGTCGTCTTCCCAGCGCGAGGCAATACTCCGCCTCCTCCGCCTCGCAGCGCTTGACGTACCGATCTGCCTCTTGCTGGCGGACGAGCGCGAACGATCTTGCCATTTCGTTGGGCACCCATCGGAGCTCCTCGTCGATGGCACTCTGGAGCTTATCGGCCCACCTCCACGCAGCGATGAGGCGCCTAGCATCTTTGACCTTCCTCGCGAAGTACCCGTCTTCATACACCTCCTCCGCACGATGACGAGCCCGCCCCCAAAGCTCCACCGCCTCCTTTTTCTAGGCGGCATCACGGGCTTCACAGGCCGCCTGGTACCTGGCTTCCTCCTCCGCCATCTCCTTCTTGAACGCCACTTGCCTGGCTTTCTCAGCTGGCGGCAGTGACTTCCACAGACAAAGATTGTACTGGCCCCAAAACCACTCAAAGTTGGGGGGTCCGACGCATCCTCGTCCGGCAATGCGTAGGGGTCCTCCTCGTCGCTGCTCTTCGACTGAGCATCCTCGGGGGGCAGCGCCTCCTCGTCGGCGTGTGGGCAAATCGGCAGTGCCATGGCAGAGATTTGAGAGAGAGAGAGAGAGGGCGAGCGAGGGGAGGATGTAAATGAGAATGCAGGCTGGACGACGTGAGGAAGGTAGTATTTATTGGCGGCCGGAATCTAGATCGACAGGGAATAGTACACATGCCGGTCGCAGGAATTTACGAGTACTGCAGTTTGAATTACGCATGATTCCCGCAGCAAAAGCCGTGTGTGAACTTAATAGCTGATGATTTCCAATACAGAACCATGTCTGATTAATAACCCGCGGCCCCGCGCCACTCACCTTCCAAACCTCGAGGCGCGAAATCAAGTGCCAATCATGTGGGGCCCGGTTGTCTTGCCAGATATTTACATTTTCTTTTTTGAACACCAGATATTTACATCGTCTGATCATTTTTCAATTTTTTGGAATTTAAATGCCATGGCACTCCATGCATGTGTCCAAGCCGTTATGGTTAGCCGCTGCATGTAGACGTAGTTCAAATTTGGATTACGGTCATTAAATGGCTAGAAAATCATTTAAATGTCTTTAAAAGGTCAAATGACCCCTGAAATTTTCCAAATTTTGACATGACAGTTGTATTACTGCATGTTAATTGTAGAAATTTTTTGAAGCCCATAAGAGGAAGCTATTGTTGATTCGTCATCAAACATGTATTGTTCCCTCTCGGAACCACGAGACTTCTAATGAGTTGCTCCGGTTTGTGCGGGGTGTGTGTCCAAACTTTCATCAAACATGCCAATTTTTTTACCACATCATCTTGGTGACATGACATTATGTCAAGCAAGGTTTCATGTGTTTCTGATCATTTTTTAATTTTTTAGAATTTAAATGGCATGGCACTCCATGCATGTGTCTAGGCCGTGACACCAATATATTTGAAAATTCCTTCCAATTTACTGCACATAGAATTAACTCGCACACAAGTACACAAAAATATGATTTTTCAAATCATTATGGTTAGCCGTTGCATGTAGATGTAGCTCAAATTTGAATTACGGTCATTAAATGGCTAGAAAATCACTTAAATGTCTTTAAAAGGTCAAACGACCCCTAGAATTTTCCAAATTTTTACATGACAGTTGTATTAGTGCACGTTAACTATAGAAATTTTTTTAAGCCCATAAGAGGAAGCTATCTCCCGTTCGTCATCAAACATGCATTGTTCCCTCTCGGAACCACGAGCCTTCTAGTGAGTTGCTCCGGTTTGTGTCCAAACTTTCGTCAAACAGGCCAATTTTTTTACCACATCATCTTGTTCGCATGACATTACGTCAAACAAGGTTTCATGTGTTTCTGATCATTTTTTAATTTTTTGGAATTTAAATGCTATAGCACTCCATGCATGTGTCTAGGCCATGATACCAAAATGTTTGAAAATTCCTTCCAATTTACTACACATGGAATTAACTCGCACACAAGTATACAAATATGATTTTTCAAACCATTATGGTTAGCCGTTGCATGTAGATGTAGTTCAAATTTGAATTACGGTCATTAAATAGCTAGAAAATCACTTAAATGTCTTTAAAAGGTCAAATGACCCCTGAAATTTTCCAAATTTTCAAATGACAGTTGTATTAGTGCATGTTAACTGTAGAAATTTTTTGAAGGCCGTAAGAGGAAGCTATCGCCCGTTCGTCATCAAACATGCATTGTTCCCTCTCGGAACCACGAGCCTTCTAGTGAGTTGCTCCGGTTTTGTGAGGGGTGTGTGTCCAAACTTTCGTCAAACATGCCAATTTTTTACCACATCATCTTGGTGGCATGACATTACATCAAGCAAGGTTTCATGTGTTTCTTAATTTTTTTGAAATTTAAATGCCATGGCACTCCATGCATGTGTCTAGGCCGTGACACCAATATATTTAAAAATTCCTTCCAATTTACTGCACATGGAATTAACAACCACACAAGTACACAAATATGATTTTTCAAACCGTTATGGTTAGCCGTTGCATGTAGTTCAAATTTGAATTACGGTCATTAAATGGCTAGAAAATCACTTAATTGTCTTTAAAAGGTCAAATGACCCCTGGAATTTTCCAAATTTTCAAATGACAGTTGTATTAGTGCATGTTAACTGTAGAAAAATTTTGAAGGTCGTAAGAGGAAGCTATCGCCCGTTCGTCATCAAACATGCATTGTTCCCTCTCGGAACCACGAGCATTCTAGTGAGTTGCTCCGGTTTGTGAGGGGTGTATGTCCAAACTTTCGTCAAACATGACAATTTTTTTACCACGTCATCTTGGTGGCATGACATTACATCAAGCAAGGTTTCATGTGTTTCTGATTTTTTTTACTTTTTGGAATTTAAATGCCATGGCACTCCATGCTTTGTGTCATAGCCGTGAGACCAATATGTTTGAAAATTCCTTCCAATTTACTGCACATGGAATTAACTCGCACACAAGTACACAATATGATTTTTCAAATCGTTATGGTTAGCCGTTGCATGTAGATGTAGTTCAAATTTGAATTACGGTCATTAAATGGCTAGAAAATCACTTAAATGTCTTAAAAGGTCAAATGACCCCTGGAATTTTCCAAATTTTCAAATGACAGTTGTATTAGTGTGCGTTAACTGTAGAAAATTTTTGAAGGCCGTAAGAGGAAGCTATCGCCCGTTCGTCATCAAACATAAATTGTTCCCTCTCGGAACCACGAGCCTTCTAGTGAGTTGCTCCAGTTTATGAGGGGTGTGTGTCCAAACTTTCGTCAAACATGCCAATTTTGTTACCACGTCATCTTGGTGGCATGACATTACATCAAGCAAGGTTTCATGTGTTTCGAATATTATTTTTTTACTTTTTGGAATTTAAATGCCATGGCACTCCATGCTTTGTGTCATAGCCGTGAGACCAATATGTTTGAAAATTCCTTCCAATTTAATGCACATGGAATTAACTCGCACACAAGTAAACAAATATGATTTTTCAAACCGTTAATGATTAGCCGTTGCATGTAGATGTAGTTCAAAATTGAATTACGGTCATTAAATGGCTAGAAAATCACTTAAATGTCTTAAAAGGTCAAATGACCCTTGGAATTTTTCAAATTTTTAAATGACAGTTGTATTAGTGCATATTAACTATAGAAAAAAATTGAAGGCCGTAAGAGGAAGCTATGGCCTGTTTGTCATCAAACATGCATTGTTCCCTCTCGGAATCACGAGCCTTCTAGTGAGTTGTTCCGGTTTGTGAGGGGTGTGTGTCCAAACTTTCGTCAAACATGCCAATTTTTTTACCACGTCATCTTGGTGGCATGACATTACATCAAGCAAGGTTTTATGTGTTTCTGATCTTTTGTTTTTAACTTTTTGGAATTTAAATGCCATGGCACTCCATGCTTTGTGTCATAGCCGTGAGACCAATATGTTTGAAAATTCCTTCCAATTTACTGCACATGAAATTAACTCGCACACAAGTACACAAATATGATTTTTCAAACCGTTAATGGTTAGCCGTTGCATGTAGATGTAGTTCAAATTTGAATTACGGTCATTAAATGACTAGAAAATCACTTAAATGTCTTAAAAGGTCAAATGACCCCTGGAATTTTCCAAAATTTCAAATGACAGTTGTATTAGTACTACAAATTTTCTCGTACATTTAAAACACCATCCGTTGCCACTTTACTCAAAATTCGTCCTTCGCAGCTAATAAAAAATATCAACAACATCACACACAGTTGTTTTGCAGGAACCGTTTGCGATGAAAATTCGTGGGTCTATTTATGTCTTCCTCCTTAAGCTTCGCCGGCTCGTCTGCTCCAGTGCCGGCAACCCCTGAATCCATGAATCCTGATCCCCGTTCCCGCAACCCCTTCTTGCAAAAGATGACGCCGTGGAAACGCTTCGTGAGGGCACGTACGGTGGCCGCGTCCTCCCCGAGCGCCGCCGCCTGCGTCGAGAGCGCGGCCTCCTACGCCGAGAGTGCTGCCGCATCCGCATTGAGCGCGGCCGCATCCGCCGAGAGGGCGTCTGCGGCAGCCGACAGTGCAGCTGCAGCAGCCGAGATGGCTGCAGCAGCTGCTGCGATGGCGGCTGCAAACGCCGAGAGCGCTCGAGCTACCGTCCGTGCAGTCGATGTTGCCCTGGCCCGGGTCGAGGCCATCCATGCCAAGATCGAGGACGCACACGCCAAGATATTCCATGCCACCTCGGAATCTAGCATGCAACCCATGTCCGAAAAGGCGGCAGTGGCCATGGAGCACCTGCTTCCTCATGAGATCGCCGAGCGGGAGCTGGAGATGCAGCAGGCAGCGGAGATCGAGGAGCGCCAGGAGGAGGAGTTGCGCGTGGCCGAGGTCGAGGTAGAGAAGAGTCTGTCCGTCGAGGAATCGGTGGTGGAGTACCAACGCTTGCTCTGGCGCAGCCACTACTACGAGTACTACAACCTTGACGGCGGCGCCGAGGACGAGGATGTGGTTGACTTCAGCAGGGGGGACGCGGAGTCCACCAACGGCGGCATGTCGCCAGGACAAAGTCATCGACGTCTCATCTCACACCGGCGATGCATAGGCCGGCGCGATGGCGGCTTTGTTAAAATTATGCGTACTTAGGCTTTGTTTTTAATGTTGGTCTTTTGTTAGAGCAATGTTTAGGTCAACTGGCTCTGTTTAATTACTAGAATTGCTCGATTCAGTAAGTGTGGTCTGTGTGTTGTACGCTCTTTTGTGTGCCCAAATTAGCAAGTGATGTTAAATTATGCAATGACGTGGATGAGGACAGTACCCAGGGAAATTTCCACCAAAATTTGAATTATCAAACTCATCCCATGCGCATAAAGCAGAAGAATTGTTTGCGATGCACACAATCGTTCAAAGTGAATGGTGTCCGACGGCACCGCGCGCAAAGTTTCCCTCCACATTTCGAAAATTTTGGCCTACCGCCGAAATATCTACCCCCGCCCCCCTTCCCCACCCCCTTTTCTCCCCGCCCACAAGTCACATTTCCCATGTTTCCTCCTTCCTTCCTTCGGAAGCTATAGCCACTTCCTCGCTTGCTTCCTCGCTCTCGCGGTCTCGCATCCTACCGCCGGGGTCGCCATGGTCTTCTTCAATGACCTCTCCAGCGGTTCCTCCTCCTCCGACGAATTTTTCAGCACCCGGGTATGCCTCTCTTCTCTCTCTCGGGTTATGACTTGGAATGAAGGATTTTAACCCGGCAGTCGATTTGAGTCATTTCTTTCTCTTGTAGCTCCCTAGGACAATTAGTTGCAACAAATGGAGCGGGGTGGCTGAAGATCTTCCTGCTCGTTGTCACCATCAATCTCCATGCATGAAGCTAGTTGCGTTTGAATCTGTGGACAGTGGGAGGAAGTTTCTGGCATGTGCAGAGAAGGTTAGCCCCACTTTCGTTGTGACAAATCATTTGTTAGATGTGATTCAGACACTGTCACAGTGCTATGTTATTGTGGATATTAAGACAGTGCCACAGTTTGTACCTAGTATCTAAAAATGTTGCCATCTCATCAGCGGTGCCATTAGAAAATTATTTAGCACCGCTTCAGCAGTTTGTGCAGCCAACTTTGGTCCACACATCCGAGCAGCCAAGCAGTAAAATACTAAATCTTTATGGCACGAAGGAACTGGGCATCGAAGCAACTAGGTGCTCCGGAGTCTGGGTCCCTGATTTTTTTCCGCTGCATCGGCTCGCCAGTGCAGGGCACCGGTGCCAAATGTAGCAACAATTGTCTTTACACTGGTTTTGGCATACACAGTGCATGGCCTTAGTGCTATTAGTTCTATGTTACTAAATTTGTGTATGTACACACCTGTTAGTATCAATTTGCTGTCATCCAAACACTGTTGCTATGTTGTTGCAGTTATATTTAGCTTCCTCATAAAATGTTCAATTTGTTATTTATAGTACATGACTAAGAACTTGTAGCGTTGTTGTAGTTAATTATAGCTTCTGATGTTTCAGAATTTGGTTGTTTTCTCAGTAGCAATTAATTCATTTGCACATTGATCTTTTTGAGAAGATATGTCATAATTAACCTGTTTCTTCAGTTTATCAAAATATGTATTTGGTGATTTTCTATGTTGCTAGAAACCCATTTCCCCTATAATTGTTACTGATCTAGTTTTAAATATTATAGGATGAACGGAAGTGTTCTTACCTAGAGTGGGTTGATCAAGAGTGGCCACAGTCTTTGAAGATGTGCCTAGCAAAGCTCTGGAGCATGTATGAGGAAGAGAACAGAGGTAGGCTTAGAGAAAGTGTTGTCAACACTGAAGAATATTTGAAGATGCGGGATAAAAAGAGGAAGATGGAGAATGAGCTCATATTTTTTAAATCAGACTTTGCTAAGATGATGTTGGCGAAGGAGGAGGCACTTTCCCAGTTGGCTAGTGCAAAACAAGTTCTTACTGAACTGAAAGCAGAGGTGGATAAGACGAGCCTGGATGATCTCGATTAGGGAAATGAATATATTGTTCTAATATTGTTCTTATGAAGGTGAACTAGCTATATGATGTATTGTGCTGTTTTCAGGTTGCTATCGTACTATGATGTTAAAATATATTTATGTGCCTTATATGAAATTGGCAAACAGCTGTTCGATATGAAATGTGAATTCACGTAATACTGGAATTATTAATTATAAACTAATAAACCTGATAAATGGGTCATGGAACTTTGCAAACGGTTCTAGCAGTAAAAGCGCTTGTGATGGATAGCCCAATGCCATACAGTTTTCTTCATCAAATCATGTGTGATGTAGTTGAATAAAAGCAAACGGTTAACCGAGGCAGAGCATGTGTGATAGTTACACCTATCACACACAAGGCTATACATAAAACTGTGTGGGATGTATATACGAACGGAAACGTTTTCCCTGGATTGACTGTGTGGGATGTACATATGAACGGAAACATTTTCCCTGGATTGACTATGTGGGATGTACATAAGAACGGAAACATATTCCTTGGATTGACTGTGTGGAATGTACATAACAAACGGAAATGTTTGTTTGGGACTGACTGTGTGGGATGTACTTAAGACCGGAACCGATTGGACCTGTATAACCGTATTTGATCGCTCGCCGGTCGCACATGACCTCATTTTGCCGAGCGTGTGTGACCGGAGGGCCTATCCCCGACGGTTTCTGGGTCATGTGGGAAGGACCCCCCTATCGCTGTCACTCACTAGGCGACGGTTCAAAACGCCGTCGCGGAAAGGGGTTAAAAACCATTTGTATAGCACCTCGTTGTACCAGTGCGGCTATATCTATTTAGCTGGTACTACCGGAATACTACTGGTTTGGTGTTGCGTTGCAGCCCTGTAGGAGTCAACAGTAGTACCGCTCTATTGACCAGTACTACTGCCCAAGCTTTCATGCGGTTTTCTAAGGGATTGCGGTAGTATCTCTCTCCGGAGTAGAACTACCGCTCGGTGCAATTTACACGTAACGGTTGGATTTGGGGGCGCTATGTAAGGAGGAGCTTTTTCCTCCTTTGACTCACCTCTTGCCTTTCAATCTCCTCCATTGTTTCCCAACACAAAATCTTGCCCGATCTCCTTCCCTACCCTCTCAAACTTGTTGATCTTCTAGGATTTGAGGGAGATGACCTAGATCTACAATTCCACAAAAGGAATTTTGATTCTCCCATACTTTCTCTTGTGGATCTTGTTACTCTTGGGTGTTTGGGCAACCTAGACGGAAGAGGTCACCTCAAAGCCACAATCCATTATGGTGAAGATTCGTGGTGGTGTTGGGAGCCTCCGATTAAGTTGTGGAGTTTTCCCCAACCTTGTTTGCAAAGGTTCCGGTTGCCGCCTCCTAGGGCACCACATAGTGGAACCGTGGCACCTTTCATTGTTAGAGGGCATGAGAAGAATAGGGTGTGCCATTGTGGCGCTTGGTGAGCATCATGCTGCCACAACCCTCCAATGGAGACGTAGGGGGACTTCGTGAACTACACTGTTGTCTCCACTCGCAGTTCATCCTTTCCTCCACTTACTTTGTGCAAGCTTGTATTCATGTGTATCATTACTAGCTTGTTGAGCTTGTCATGTAGGTTGTTCACCTAGTAGCATATCTAGACAACCTATATTATTGTTGTATCCCTAAAATTTGAAAATAATATAAAAATTGTTAATCACCCCCTCTAGTCGGCCAACCGATCCTTTCACACGTCGATAGGGCTGATGCAAAAAATGACACTCAGCTATATGAGATTAGGTTTTGTGGTTGTCTTGCCATAGTGTTTCACATCTCTTTTTTATTTCTATGTGTATTTGATTTTTTAATCTAATTCTATAGGCTATAGACACATTGCTTGTGCATATTCACACACACAAAATCAGCTTTTTTTAACTTTCAAATTTTGTTTGTTTAACATGGGATCATAGGGAAATTTAAGTGGTGAGAGCACCTAATACTTTCCTCAAACTCGTTGTTTGTCAGATTAGGACATGCCATGACATGCATTTATGGGTCTGTTCTAGAGTTCAAGCTCCCCCTTCTCACCTTCTTTGGCTCGGGCATGCAATTTTGTAGGTTCATCCCTCAGTTCTTGTCCCCCTCTTTCTTAGCATCGTAGATGCCATAAAGTCTAACTTTGACTCAACTCGACTGGGAAACTAAGGAAAGGTGCATATAAAAGGACCTAGATAGGTTCCTAGTCAAAACTTTACATCTAGAAGTGGTTCAACCTTAACAACTTATGCAAATCCATAGATCGACATTAGAGTTTTGTTGATTAGGGTTAAGTTTTCTAGCCACCAAATAGTCTTGTAATCACCTTGAGCTAACAAAGAGACCAATAAAGGCATGAAGTAGGGGTGTTAGTATGCTACCCACCTCAAGGATTTCTAAACCTCAGAAAATCTAGTGCCTTCGTCTACTTCAGCGTTCGAGCTTCGTTTGCAGGATGCTAGTGTCACCTTGACATCTGTGCTAACCAAAAGATCACGTATGGATGGCGTACCCTCACCTCCCCACTCCACCCCTTCTCGTGTGCAGGCAATGTGTAGTGGCAATGTCGGGGCCAACGTTAGTCAACTTCGACCGCACAGCGTGTGCCTTCTCCTTCCCGTGCAATTTCGTGGCCACATGAGGCGCTTCCTCAGGATGGGGGCAACATCATCACTCACCACAACCTCGAAGTGGGGGTAGCGGCAGTCGGGTCCCCGACATAGATACCATTATTGTTGTGCCAGGCCACTGACCGCATGCGAGTGCGGATCATGGACGACCATGGCTCAACTCCATTTGGAGCTAAAATGGGCCATATCCCAGGAGAGGTGACTGTGGTGGGGATGAGAGAGAGTGGTGGTATGAGCGGCGGAAGGGGTGGTGATATTGAGCGTCATTGCGGGAGCTCATATTCATCGCTTCTATATATCATTCATGGGACAAGCCCGATGGTGCCTACCGCTCACTTCTTTCTTTTGCTCACTCCTCTGAGCGAACAACCAGTAGATATTGGCTCAAGAAAAAAAGGGTATTGATTACTGAAAAATCTAAAGTTCTTGAATTCAAAAAATCTTCATGAATAATTTTTTAAAAATGTTCATGAATTTAAAAAAGTCATGAACTTTTAAACGTTCATGAATTAATAATACTCACGAATTAGAACAAATGCCCACAAATTTACAAAATTATAAGTGCATTTAGTGCCCCCTTTGTGGGTTTTGGGTGATTTGTGACAATATGGTTAAGGGACTAACGTGTTTGTGACTATACACATGTGAAAGTCTCCGGCGATTTGGTTTAACCAGTGCCTGATGACCCATAAAAATGTTGTGATGACATTGAAGACTTCAGTTTGCCATATGAAGAATTGAAGTTTGAAGAATGGTGTGTCTTTGCTAGTTTCTTTTATTCTACATTGAGTCAAAACTCTACAATTAAGGGGGGTCAAAGTGAAGCAAGATTGAATGTCTTCGTGCATGTGCTCAATGGAACCTATATACACTTATAATTGAAGACTTGGAAATCTCCTTCCAAATGAGCCTTCTAGCTCTTATGTTGAAGGTGATTCTTTGGAACACTTGAGTTAGATTCCTCACTGGTAAGTTAGGAAACCCCCTTTTCGTTAGGTTCTTAGAAACTTAAGGGACCACATCTATAAGTAGACCCCTACTTCGTAAATAGCATGGTTTCTCGAGAGAAAAACTTCCCAGTGTAAAGCAGTGAGCATCCCTTCTTGCACTGCTTTTGAACCAACCATGGGTGAGGAAAACCCACCTAAATCGAATAACGTGATTGAGCATCATCGAAGAATTAGACCGAGCCTAGCTTGGACTTATTACTCTTGAGGAATTGCCATCATGTACAGTGGCAGAGCCATTTACGACATGGGTATGCAGAGTCAAATTTTGGTTTCGCTGCACAACTATGTATCCATAAAAAAGTTCATAATAATAACAATGAAGCTATAAATTATTCTTTGGATTTCATAGTCGATAAATACTGGTGTTGGTATTGATGTCGAACTTATCTTCAACACCTTTAAAGCTCTGTTCCACAAACGCTTCAAATCACTGCACTTGTTCTTCACTTTTCACACCTATACAAATAAAAAATATACACGTTAGATAATAAGATGGTAGCATGGTAGACAGTCTTACAAATTCGAAAGTTCATAATTAAGAAATTTACATGGATAAAATATTAAAAATCACCTTCTTTTTCTTGCACTTCTTCACAAGTTTTATAGCGAGGCAATGCAAACCATGCTCAAAATTGATTGGATGCAATAATAGATTAATTAAAACAAACTTAGGCAATAAAGATAATTCTTATTCTTTACCAACAATTTGAAGAAATAAAGATTAAACACTCGCAAGAAACAATCAGAAGATGGGTGAATTGCGCATGCCCTCGTTGCCGACTTGTCTGCTAGATGACAGATGCACTGAGTGCATACTGTGAAGGAGGACGTGGGCAGGTGAAGGAGGTCGATTACCCCTAAAAAAAGAGGCGAAGGAGACCCATTGGCGAGGGACGGTGATCCAAGATCGTCGCTGCTATTTGGCGCGTAGGCAGCCATCGAGCGACTTGGCGCGTACCCCCCAATGCACAAGCGCTATATTTTTATGGGGCCGGCCCACTACCGGAATTCATCTCCACTAGTTTTGGGAAGGTTCTGGACCTTCCCTGAACCATTTTTTTTCTTTTGGTATTTTATGTTTCTTTTTTCTTTTCTTTTCTTTTTTCCTTTTTTCTTTCTTTCTTCCTTTTTTCCATTTTTCATTTTAAATTTCTTTTTCCTTTTTCCTTTTCAATTTACAAACATCTTTTAAATTAGTGACCATCTTTGGAAATCATAAAAAAAATTCAAATACATGATTTTTTTGAATCGTGAATATTTCTTACAAATTCATGAACATTTTTGAATTTTTCGTACATTTTTTGGAATAGGGGAACAATGCTTTTGAAACGGCAAACATCTTTGGAAATTTGGGAACAATTTGTGAAATTCTGGAACATTTTAGTTTTTGACGAACATTTTTTTGAGTTCAAGAATACTTTTTGAATCAGTGAACATTTTTTCAATTTTGTGAACATTTCTTAATTTGGGAACAATAATAGAAATTCCTGAATATTTTTGAATGTTGTGAACATTTTTTTTTAAATTCATGAACATTTTCTAGAAATTCAGGATCATTTTTTGAATTTGTGAACAGTTTTGAAATAGATGAACATTTTCTGAATCTGTGAACATTTATCATTTTTTTTAAATATGCAGACATTTTTCAAAATCGTTCACATTTTAGGATTTCCCGAATTTTTTTCAAAACCATGAAATTTTTTGAATTCGTGAACATTTTATGATTTTTACACTTTGTTTTTCAAAATTTACAATTCATTTTGAAATTCGGAACTTTTTTAAATCCTGATTTATTTTATAAAATAAAACCATAAAAAAAACAAAAAATCAAAATGAGAACAAGTTGGCCATCCCGCCCCGTACATGGGCCGGCCCAAAAGGGCACAAGGGGGAGTTGTGGCTGCAAGTTCGCTCGATCCCTGGCGCACAGGTCATGAAATAGGGGGTCCCATCCGCGATGGCCGAAAAATGATGTGGCGGTTCCTTTCGATGTCCGATGCGGGCTGCGGGCATGCGACACGGTGATGCCCCAGATTCGCGATGCGACGGAGGAATCCTACGCTCGAGGCGCTGGCTCGGTGGCTCATAGAGCTGTCTGAGTGTCTCATTGATTTCGATCAATGGACCAACATTAAGCGTGAAGAATAAGGCCAAGTAGCACTGTACTAGCAACGTACCAACCGAATAATCGCCTAAGTGGCGCTGAATCGTTCTTGTAACACCCCGAGAATCATGCTACAATAATCCCCCACTAATGATGCCATGTCATCAAGTTGACTAAGCCAAATTGCCCTTGATAAAAATCAAAGTCAAATTCAAAATTCAAATTTAAAGTGAGAATTTAAATTCCCAAACATGGTTGGAAAATAGTTCACCATTTAGCAAATATTCAAAATAAATGGTTCAGGAAAATAACATCACTTGTTTGCTCATTTAGGCTCTAGCAATTAATTAGTGACAAATTAGAATTATAAAATGCTTTTCCCCATTTATGAAAAATCCAAACTATTTTAAATATTTCCAAAACTTTTTGTGGCAGTGCATAATATTGCATTACTAATAATGGGCCAAGTTTCATATTTTACAAAACCCATTTGCTATTAAAATTAAATGCTAAACATAAGCAATTAAAATAAAACAGAAATAATAAAAGAAAAATTTAAAAGTAAAAGGAAAAGGAAAAACTGGCACTGTGCCACGGCCCAACCACGCAAAGTGCTGGCCCAGCCCACACTCCACTTGTTCCCCCACCTCGCTACATGGAGGCAGGGGAGCCGTGGCGGCCATCCGCCCGCCATGCCGTGCGTGGCGGCCATCCCCGCCTACCCGACGACGATAAGGCCCCCCGGACGCCCATCGTTCCCCTCCGCGAACCCTAGCTCCACCATCTTCCCCCTAGCGCGCCCCAATCCCCTCGCTCGCCTCTCTCCCCCTCTGTTCTGCTCGCGTCCGACGCTGTCGTTGCCGCGTTGGCTCGCCGTCGCAGCCACCGGCCACCACACGACCTGTCATGGTGTCCAGAAGCTCCACGAGGTTCCTCTTCTTCCTCTAGGCCGCAAGATCGACGCCGGGGAGCACCAGCAACGCCGCACGTGCCGTTCCCCTCGCCGGGATCCGCCTCGGCCACTGCCTCGTCTCGCTCATCTCCGGCAACGCCCGACCTCCCCGAGCTCTCCCTCGCTCACTATGAGCCCCTCTCCGTCGATTCCCCCTTCACCCCTTTTATTCTGGCGCCATGGGTCATTGTCACTACCACGCCCAGAGCCACCAGAGCCCGCGCTCACCGCCCCATCGCCATACGGTCGCCGCGCTCGCTGCCGCACCTTGCCCTGCCCTGGCCATTACCTGGCCGCGCCCAGCCGCGCGCACCACTCCCTGGCCACGCCGCTGCCGCCCGCGACCGCAGCCAACCACGCCCGCCCGCGTGCTGCTCGCCGCTGCCGTCGGACATCGCTGTTGCCGCCGCTTCGGACACCCACCGCACGAACCGACGCCACAGGCCGACGCGAGATGAAGTCCCCGTTCAAAAACGTCCGACCACGTCCCAAATGGGCGTCTGTGCCGCGAATCCGACCGGTTCCCGCGAAGAACCGCCGCAAAATGGCTCGCTGGCGCATCTCTGGCGCCGCCCGCTGATGTGGCGTGCCACGTGGCCCTCCAGTGCCACTCACACTAGGCCCCACGGCCCCAGTTGACTGGTCAACTGTCCCAATTGACCAGCTGACTGGGCAGTTGACCAAGGTCAACGAGGCCCCACTGGTCAGCCTCTGTGTGCACAGCTGGGTGCACTGCACCGGGTGCACCTAGAAATTTCCCTTTTAATTTCGAATTATTAATAATTCCAGAAAATTGTAGAAATTGTTTAAATCTTTGAAAAATCATATAAAGTAATCTATAACTCGGATCAAAATAATTTATATATGAAAATTGATTAGAAAAATAAGACGAATCCGAATATGCCATCCACATACCTGTCACATGTTCCCAACACTACAAACATGGAACCTTCCCCTCCAGTTCGTCGGTCCGATACCTGCCTGGAGCCGAGAAAATATTCCCGGATATTTTCCCGCTCTGTCTGTAACACGTAGAAATGCATTAGGTCATCCCTAGCACAACGTATTGCCATGTCATGCTTTGTGTTACATTTGATTGCTCCGTTATTTATTTGTTTCCCCTTCCGTTATTTCTTTTCCGGTAGACCCTGAGACCGCTGTTGATCCGGTGATTAACTACTTCACCGTCGAGGGTCCGTATCTGTCTGCAGAGCCTCCAGGAAAGCAAAACCCCCTTGATCATTCCTATATCGCCCGTTCTTTCTCTCTCATGCTTGCATTACATTTTTGCTACTGTTGTTCGATAGTTCATATTCTGATGCATAGCCTGCTTTTGTAACCTGTTGTTGTTACTTTACCTGATATCCTATATGCTTAGTGTAGGTTGGTTAGTGATCCATCAGTGACCCCTTATCCTTGTCCTTGTTGCCCCGCTTTGTTACCAGTGACTCGATCAACGTGATCGATGTGCAGAGACCGACACATCACTGCACACACCCCTTAGTTGTACGACTCTGCAGAGCTACTATCGAGTGCGGAGGGTGATACCTCCTACCGCACTCCTGATGATACCTCTGTAGCGTAGCTAGTCAGTTGTGGGTTACCGAGGGTGATTCCTCTTTCACCACCTCCGATGATGCCTCAGTCGTGCAACCCCTCAAGTGTGAACAGATACGTCTCCAACGTATCTATAATTTTATTGTTCCATGCTGTTATATTATCATTCTTGGATGTTTTACAATCATTTTATAGCAACTTTATATCATTTTTTGGGACTAACCTATTGACATAGTGACCAGTGTCAGTTGTTGTTTTTGCTTGTTTTTTACTTCGTAGGAAATCAATACCAAACAGAGTCCAAACGCAGCAAAACTTTTTTGGTGATTTTTTCTGGACTAGAAGACACAAGTTGGGCCAAGAAAGTACCCGAGGGGGGCTTCGAGGGGAGCACAACCCACCAATGTGCGTCTGGGGGCCCAGGCGCGCCCAGGTGGGTTGTGCCCACCTCGGCCGCCTCTTTGCTCTATAAATATCCCAATATTCCAGAAACCCTAGGGGAGTCGATGAAAATCAATTCCAGCCGCTGCAAGTTCCAGAAACCACAGATCCAATCTAGACACCATCACGGAGGGGTTCATCATCCTCATTGGTGCCTCTCCGATGATGCGTGAGTAGTTCATTGTAGACCTACGGGTCCGTAGGTAGTAGCTAGATGGCTTCCTCTCTCTCTTTTGATTCTCAATACAATGGTCTCTTGGATATCTATTTGATGTAACTCTTTTTGCGGTGTGTTTGTTGGGATCCGATGAACTTTGAGTTTATGATCAGATCTATGTTTTTATCCATGAAAGTTATTTGAGTCTTTTGATCTCTTATATGCATGATTACTTATAGCCTCATATTTCTTCTTCGAATCTTTGGTTTAGTTAGGCCAACTAGATCAATTTTTCTTGCCATGGGAAGAGGTGCTTTGTGATGGGTTCGATCTTACGGTGCTTGATCCCAGTAACAGAAGGGGAATTGACACGTATGTATCGTTGCTATTAAGGATAACAAGATGGGGTCTATTTCTACATAAATAGATCTTGTCTACATCATGTCATCGTTCTTATTTCATTACTTCATTTCTCCATGAACTTAATACACTAGATGCATGCTGGATAGCGGTCGATGTGTGGAGTAATAGTACTAGATGCAGGCAGGAGTCGGTCTACTAATCTTGGACGTGATGCCTATATAATGATCATTGCCTGGATATCGTCATAATTATTTGAAGTTCTATCAATTGCCCAACAGTAATTTGTTTACCCACTGTATGCTATTTTTCTCGAGAGAAGCCACTAGTGAAATCTACGGGGCCCGGGTCTATTTTCTCATCATATATTTTCAGATCTATTTTGCTATTTGCCTTTTTACTTATTTGCTACTTTTATTTTTAGATCTATATTATCAAAAACCCAAAAATACCTCGCTGAATTTTATTTGCTTTTATTTGCATCTATCAATCTATTACAACTTTCTCACGTCCGTTTGCCAGTTTCTGGCGCTGTTACCCGAAAGGGGTTGACAACCCCTTTAACACGTCGGGTTGCAAGTATTTGTTCTTTGTGTGTAGGTGCTATTTACGTAGTGTTGCTTGGTTCTCCTACTGGTTCGATAACCTTGGTCTCATAACTGAGGGAAATACCTACCGTTGCTGTGCTGCATCATCCCTTCCTCTTTCGGGAAATACCGATGTAGTTCAAGCAAACATCAAAAGGAATTTCTGGCGCCGTTGCCGGGGAGGCATCATCAACATCTACCAGGTTCCTAATCACAAATCTCATCTCCTTGCAATTAACATTATTTGCCATTTGCCTCTCGTTTTCCTCTCCCCCACTTCACAAAAATTTGTCGTTTTATTCGCCCTCTTTTTCGTCCGCCGTTTTCTCGTCAGATCTGTTTTGTGTGCAATCTTGTTGATCACTTTTTGTCGTTATGGATAGTTCTTCCTCTATCGCGTGCACCCCCAAGAACGAGGTTCTTAACTTTAAACAAAGGGGAGGGTAGAATTTAAAAGATGCTTGGTATAGGATTTGCAATGCTCATAATAGATCTATCCGAAAGCAATCTACCGTTGTTCTTCTTCGTTGTTTTTATGTGGGCATCACCACTTGGTATAGATTCGTCCTTGATACGATTACCGGTGGAAATTTCTTGATGTGTCCCTCTCTTGATGCTTTTAATGCTATGGGAAATTTAGTGGGTTCACCGCCTCTTATAATTAATGAAACAACTTTGACTCTTGAGCACGTTATGGAAAGACTGGATGCTATCGAAAAGAAAATGCTTACCGAAGAAAACTTTGAAAACTTGGATAAAAAGATGCATAATTTTGCTACTAAATTTGGGTCAAATACGGGAGAAGTTTTTAAGTTGTTAAAAGAAAAGGGAGCCATAATTCACGAAAGAATTGAAGAAAGCCCTTCTCGGATCGATAAGTTGGAAGAAATTTTTAGCAATTTAAGCACGGCCTTTGCTTCTGCTAAAACTATTGAAAAAACCCCCGTAAAAATAGGCAAGATTACTCAAGCCACTAAAAACAAGGGTGCAACTTCTAATAGTAACAAAGAAGATCTTAAGATGATTAGTATTCACCCGGATTTTGTTGAAGTTATAAGAGACCCTACGTACAAGAATGAATTCTTCAAACTTGTTCCTAGGAGTATTGTTATTGAAATTTTGTATGCTAAATCTTTGAAGAATTCTAAGTGTTTGATTGAGGAATTAAAAACTAAAAATGACAATACTTAGATCTTTACATTATGCCTAGCTAAGGGCGTAAAACGATAGCGCTTGTTGGGAGGCAACCCAATGAATAAAATTTATTTTCATATTTTTCTTTCTGTTCTTGAGTGTTTGCACAATTATGCTACTGTTATGATTGTGTTTTTTGTGTTTTAATTAGTGTTTGTGCCAAGCAAAGCCTTTAGGATAGCTTTGGTGATAGTTGATTTGATCTTGTTGGAAAACAGAAACTTTTCATCAGGTAAAACAATTTTTAAAATTCACATAAGCTACTAACAATTCTTAATTATTTACAAAATATTGACATAGAAATTACCTATGTTTTCTTAATTTTTCAGAATTTTTGGAGTTACATACATATGAGAACAATTCGTATCTTTGCAGACTGTTCTGTTTTTGACAGATTCTGTTTTCTTTGCATTGTGTGCTTATTTTGATGAATCTATGGTTTGTATTGGAGGTTATAAGCCATGGTAAAGTTAGAACACAGTAGATATAATGCAAGAACAAAATTTGAATGGGTTTTCTACAGTAATTAAAGTAAATATTGGTTTTCTTATACTAACAGATCTCACAAAGGTTTTGTTGAGTTTTGTGTGATTGAAGTTTTCAGGTTTTGGGAGAGATTACGATGGATGAAGGAATAAGGAGTAAGAAGAGCCTAAGTTTGGGGATGCCCCATGGCACCCCAAGCCATTATCCAAAGATAAGCAAGCAACTAAGCTTGGGGATGCCCAAGTGGCATCCCCTCTTTCTTCCAACGACCATCGGTATTTTACTTGGAGCTATATTTTTATTCGTCACATATCATGAATTTTGCTTGGAGCGTCTTGTATGATATGAGTCTTTGCTTGTTTTGCTTTTTATTTTTAGTCATGAATCCTTGCTGGACACACCTATTTGAGAGAGCCAAAATTATGCTATGACTTGTTAGAATTGCTCTCTATGCTTCACTTAAATCTTTATGAGCTATGGAATTGCTCTAGTGCTTCACTTATATATTTTTGAGCACGGTGTGCTTTAGTATTTTTGAAGAAATGCTCTCATGCTTCACTTAGATTTATTTGAGAGTTAGTAATTTTTTTTAGAAATTCTCTCTTGCTTCACTTAAATTATTTTGAGAGAAGAAAATTTTATGCTCATGTTCTTCACTTAGATTTGTTTGAGCTATCAAAAGCAACAAATGCAATTAGTCCCAAAGTGATAGATATTCAAGAGGGATATAATAAAAACTTTCATGAAGATCATTAGACAAAATAAACTTGATTCCTTGTAATAGTTTTGCGATATGTTGATATAATATGTGAGTCATGTTGATGAGTAATTATGCTTTAGTAAGAATATTGGTGTTAAGGTTTGTGATTCCCTATGCAAGCACGAAAGTCAATAGTTATGCAATGAAATTACATCCTACTTGTGGTGCATTATTCGGTGTTAGTTATGCTTAATGCTCGCTTATGAGATTTTTCGTTTCTTGGTTGGATGCTTCTCAATCTTTTGCTAGCCTTCATTTGCACTAAGTATGATCACTACTTGTGCATCCAAAATCCTTAAACCAGTTTTGCCATACGAGTCTACTATACCTACCTATATGCGGTATTTCCGTGCCGTTCTAAGCAAATTTGTATGTGCCATCTCTAATTTCAAAATAAATTTCTCTTTTGTGTGCTCGTACCGCTCATGAAACGGTAGGGGGTGGCTGATATATTTCCATGCTAGATGTGTTATTCTCAAGATGAGTGTTTATTCACTTGTCATTGCACAAGATACGGCAAAGGTATTAGGGATGCCCAGTCCCGAAATGAAAAATGAATTTACTTTATGTTGTCAAATAATAAATTCCTTGGAAAGTGTTGGTATGGAAGGCACCCGTGGATATGGCTAGCCATGGAAAGTGAAATTATGGTTGAAAAAGGAATAAACTTTATTTTCTGTTTGGGAACCGCCTATGATATATCTAGCATGGAAAGTATTGGGAACTACTCGATCGTTTTCGTTGACAGGAAAACCATGCCACCCAAAATGTTTTATCTCTACTTTTTTCGCTTTGAGCTCTAGCACCTCTACAAATCCCTACTTCCCTCTGCGAAGGGCCTTTCTTTTAATTTATGCAATTTTTATTTTATTTTGAGTCTCCATCTTCTCTTATAAAGCACCAACTAAGGGGCACTATGATCGTACTTGAGCATTGGGTGTAGCTAATATGCGAGTGTGTTTCATGAATGGATCAATGATTGAGCATAATGGGCTAGGGATAACTTGCTTTAGTGTTGATATTTTGAAAGACATGGTTGCTTGTTGATATGCTTGAGTATTGAAATCTTCATGTCAAAACTAGACTATTGCTTTGAATCATATAAAAGTCCAAATTTCCATGCTACAAAGAAAAGAATATGTGATGAACATGTTAGGCAGCATTCCACATCAAAAATTATGTTTTTATCATTTACCTACTCGAGGACGAGCAGGAATTAAGCTTGGGGATGCTGATACGTCTCCAACGTATCTATAATTTTTTATTGTTCCATGCTGTTATATTATCATTCTTGGATGTTTTACAATCATTTTATAGCAACTTTATATCATTTTTTGGGACTAACCTATTGACATAGTGCCCAGTGCCAGTTGCTGTTTTTTGCTTGTTTTTTACTTCGCAGGAAATCAATACCAAATGGAGTCCAAACGCAGCGAAACTTTTTGGTGATTTTTTCTAGACCAGAAGACACAAGTTGGGCCAAGAAAGTACCTGAGGGGGGCTCCGAGGGGAGCACAACCCACCAGGGCGCGCCTGGGGCCCAGGCGCGCCCTGGTGGGTTGTGCCCACCTTGGCCACCTCCCGCACCACCTCTTTGCTCTATAAATACCCCAATATTCTAGAAACCCTAGGGGAGTCGACGAAAATCAATTCCAGCCGCCGAAGTTCCAGAAACCACAGATCCAATCTACACACCATCACGGAGGGGTTCATCATCCTCATTGGTGCCTCTCCGATGATGCGTGAGTAGTTCATTGTAGACCTACGGGTCCGTAGGTAGTAGCTAGATGGCTTCCTCTCTCTCTTTTGATTCTCAATACAATGGTCTCTTGGAGATCTATTTGATGTAACTCTTTTTGCGGTGTGTTTGTTGGGATCCGATGAACTTTGAGTTTATGATCAGATCTATGTTTTTATCCATTAAAGTTATTTGAGTCTTTTGATCTCTTAGATGCATGATTACTTATAGCCTCGTATTTCTTCTTCGAATCTTTGGTTTAGTTAGGCCAACTAGATTGATTTTTCTTGCCATGGGAAAAGGTGCTTTGTGATGGGTTCGATCTTACGGTGCTTGATCCCAGTGACAGAAGGGGAACCGACACGTATGTATCATTGCTATTAAGGATAACAAGATGGGGTCTATTTCTACATAAATAGATCTTGTCTACATCATGTCATCGTTCTTATTGCATTACTTCGTTTCTCCATGAACTTAATACACTAGATGCATGCTGGATAGCGGTCGATGTGTGGAGTAATAGTAGTAGATGCAGGCAGGAGTCGGTCTACTAATCTTGGACGTGATGCCTATATAATGATCATTGCCTGGATATCATCATAATTATTTGAAGTTCTATCAATTGCCCAACAGTAATTTGTTTACCCACCGTATGCTATTTTTCTCGAGAGAAGCCACTAGTGAAATCTACGGCCCCCGGGTCTATTTTCTCATCATATATTTTCAGATCTATTTTGCTATTTGCCTTTTTATTTATTTGCTACTTTTATTTTCAGATCTATATTATCAAAAACCCAAAAATACCTCGCTGAATTTTATTTGCATCTATCAATCTATTACAACTTTCTCACGTCTATTTGCCAATTTCTGGCGCCGTTACCCGAAAGGGGTTGACAACCCCTTTAACACGTCGGGTTGCAAGTATTTGTTCTTTGTGTGCAGGTGCTGTTTACGTAGTGTTGCTTGGTTCTCCTACTGGTTCGATAACCTTGGTCTCATCACTGAGGGAAATACCTACCGTTGCTGTGCTGCATCATCCCTTCCTCTTTCGGGAAATACCGACGTAGTTTAAGCAAACATCATGAACCTATCAAGGGTGATTCCTCCAAGTTCACCTTGACGGTTACATCGAGTGGGAATCCATTGAGGGTGATTCCTTGGGTTTCCCCTTTAATGTTACGTACACACTATTACCTTTACATGTTCCCCGTCTACTGTTTCTGCCGGACTGAAGGGACAGACGGTACCACCCCGGTAGAGGTGGACCTGAGTTCCTGACAGTCTCTTGTGAGTCGGGTTGACCTGGAGGGTACCCGCGAGATAATTACGAGGAACAGCCGGGCAGGCAGACCGCCCTAGAGAGGGATGGGCTTGACCCTTGCCGTAAGTCCTCGAGACGGGGCGACATGATCACTGATCATCTCCGCGCGCTCCCAAGACACTAACGGGTTTGGATATGTGATCTGAGTAGGCCTCTGGCCTTTTTCGCACTAACCACCATGCGGGAATAAAAGTGGGCACTCGGCATCCTACAATTCTCCGAAAGCTCTTCGGACATCAGTGATTGAGCGGCGCGCACCCGGTTGGACGGTAACCGCCTGCACTTGTATAAGGAGGTGGGTCTGCTCCAGGCCGCGTACGTAACACGCAGGAGTGCAAAGGGCGATGGGCCCAAGACCCCTGAGCGCTTAGGATGTAGACTAGTGTGCTGGCCTCTCTGTTGAGCCTAGGTAGGACTATGGTGTGTCGATTAGCCGAGGCCGGACATGACTCGAAAGTGTGTCCGACCGGAGTTAATCGAGCGTGTTGGGTAAGTTGGTGCACCCCTGCAGGGAAGTATATCTATTCGAATAGCCGTGTCCATGGTAACGGACGCTCGGAGTTGTATCCTGATCTATTACAACTAGAACTGGATACTGGAGACACTAAATGGATATGATGACTGGATCGCTTTCTCGCAGGGAGTCGAGGAAGGATCTCTAGGCGTTACTACAATATACTTGTTACTTTATATATGCTAATATGCACTCTTCTAATGTTGCAAGACGCTGCAAGATGCTAGTCTTTGATAGGCTAGGCCTTCCCTTCTATTCTGGCATTTTTGTAGTATAGTCCAAAGATATAACCCCATTCCTTTGATACCGATGCATACTTAGTATAGATCTGAGGTAAGTCTTGCGAGTACTTTGGATGAGCACTCATGGTTGCTTTGCTACCTCTTTCCCCATCTACCCGATTGCTGCGATCAGATGACGGAGCCCAGAAGCCAGCCGATCCCACTGACGACTACTACTACCCCGACGGAGCCTACTACTACGTGGAGACCGACGACGAACAGGAGTAGTTAGGACGCTCCCAGGCAGGAGGCCTTCACCTTTTCGAGCAGATGTCGTTGCTTTGCTAGCCTTCTTAAGGCATACTTGTTTATCTTATGTCTGTACACAGATATTGTTGCTTCCACTGACTCTTGTGTATTCGAGCCCTCGAGGCCCCTGGCTTGTAATATAAAGCTTGTATTATTTTATTTGTGTCTAGAGTTGTGTTGTGATATCTTCCCGTGAGTCTCTGATCTTGATCGTGCACATTTGCCTGTATGATTAGTGCACGATTAAGTCGGAGGCGTCACAAGTTGTAACAGAGCCGACTGCCTGTAGGAAGCCCCTTTCCAACTCCTTGGCCGAAGTTGAGTCTAGTCTTTGAAAAACTATTTTACTAACATTGTTGTGTGGCTTACGGGCCCACGTCGCAAATGGATGGGTTTAGGATCTTTTATTCCTCTCCTTTACTCTGGGAATTCTGATCTCTCTTCTATTTGGGTTAAAGATTTTACTAACTCTAACTCTAGGTTCCCGTAACTATTTCCTTCCGGAGAGCCCCCCCATTCAAGATGATCGCTTGATTCACCAGAAGATTCTGAAGATACTCTTCGATGTTTTTCCAAGACCCTTGTGCCCATCGCCTTTGCAATTCCCTACCATTGATATATCCTTATGGATAACAACATACACTTGCCATTCATACATTCATTCCCAGTTGCTCTTGTTATTACAAGATACCCCGAAATACTCTTCGTTGACCCAAGGATCCTTTGAGTTTGCTGCCTTGTAGCTCCATTTCCGCATGAAGACATTTACGGATAATTCCTCGCAGTTACCGGGGATCCGCTCATCCCTAGTTGTTCATGTGTTTCACAAAATTCTTTGAAATGTTATTCGATCTTATGAAATCCTCAGTAGCCTATTGCTCTTGATCTTCCTTACTTGCTTGCATTATGGTTAATTCCATATGTCTAGCAATATTCATTAAAATCCTTTGCGATTGTTGTCCTTACCCTATTGATTCAACATGTGTGTGAATGCACACAATCATCAGTTGTTCCCTGGAAATTGTCCTTCCGGCTCAAATGTCATTCCGGATATGAGCTGGTTTCCAGCCAATCAAACCTTGACCGATTGTGCCTCTAAGTCTATTCAGCTTACTCATATTTGATCAGAGCATCTGATTCCGATACACCGATTTGGAAATCATAATTTCTTTGTATTTAAGCATCGAATTATTCAGATGTTTCTATAATCTGATGCCTTTGCATTCTTTCTTCTTCTGGTTGAGTACCGACACTCACATCATATCCTTTGTGGGCCGCCAGACCCTTTGATGGGTTATTATCCGACAGTGTCCTTCACATTCAAAATTCTCGTGAGTTCTTCCCCTGATACATAATGCCTTTGGTAAATTGTATCCTCTGCTTTTGTCAACCATGATGTACTATCGAGCTTGTGTTATTTACTCTTGAAGTTTGTGGTATATGTTCCTAGGATGCCCCGATGGGTTGAACCAATGCCTTCCCTAATCTGTGTGAACCCGAAAACTTCTATGGGTCATACTCTACTGGTGTTATGTTGGATAAATTTCAACACTACAATTTCATCAAAAGTGAGAAGTGAATGAAAGTTTATGCATTAAAGAAGTGGGAGTCGACCTTGAGCCTTTGCGTTCATGCCCATGGACATGATGTAGATCTTATCATGGAAGCTTCTTATAATAATAATTATCCCCTTGCTATAAGTTCATCTTGTATCTATGTTTGGCCCTTTGCAGCCGTGATTCTGACCATGATTGTTCTTCTTCGATCCCCTTTCTCGGACAAGTTAAAGCACTTGCCTTCTGTAGATCAATTCACCAGTTCAACCTCTATTTTGATCTACGCTCGAGTATCACCCCTGGTATCTCGAGGATATCATGCCATTGCACTACATCTTATGAACCTTTGATGAAGTAATAACTTTCCCTGTCATAGTCACTCCACGGGTTCTGGGTTATTGTCAACCGAGAACACCGAATAGTGAATCGAATCTGCACTGCAAATCAATACCCCGCGTAATTTGTTGCTGGGAAATTTAAACTCAATCTTGTCATTCCTAGATTACCGGCTGCATCCTTATCATGCTACCTTCGATCGTGCTACCTCGTCCTTCTTTGGTGCACGAATTCTTCAAACCATGAGCAAGGCTTACGTCGAGTTTTCGATATCATTTTGTTGTCTTGAAAAAGCAACTCCGATTTCGAGCTTGCATCATTATCTTGTTATTCCCATAACTTTCCAATTCGCCATTCCCTTGCTTTTTCTGACTGAGAATAGTAGGAGAGGCTCCTACTATGCTATATTAATATATAATAAGTATTTACATGGCTGGGAGGAAAGTCCCCCAAAAGGAAAACAAACAAGCAGAGTCTAAAGTGAATTTACAAAAGAAGTGATATCACTGAGATCAGGGGACACTATGTATCTAAGCCAGGTAAGATCAGCCTTAGTTCTCTCAAGGCAAGCTCTATATGAAGGACTGATCTGATTGAAGATGAAGTTATTTCTCTCCTTCCAAATATTCCATGCAGTAATGGTGAAGATTTCAAAGAAAAGTCTACCAGAATAAATTTCCTTTGCCCTGATTGTGGCCTCAATCCGTGAGATGCCAGAGTTGTATGAGATACCAATCTTAGACCAGCAAGTTTGCTGAAAGGACAATTAAAGATCAAGTGATCAATGGTCTCTTCCTCGTGAGCCATGCATAGGACGCATGATTCAATATCTCCAACATGAAAATGTCTTCTTTTCAGCATGTTCCTTGTGTTCAGTCTATCAGTTAAAAGAAACCACATGAACACCTTTAGTTTCATTTGGAGCTTTGATTTCCATACCCATTTGAAAGGCTCCGGACAGGTGATTTGTCTATGACAGTGAGTGTAGAATTTTTTAGCCGAATAAACAGGTCCCCATGGGTATGCCCATTGATCAGTACTTTCAGTCTCAAGAATTTGTGGCGATTTTAGACTGTCTATAGAGTGTAACTCATTGAGGGCCTCGGGAGACAGAGGTAAATGGAATATCAGACTCAAATCATTAGTCTCATAGTATGTATGAACTTAGATATCTTTGGTCCTGGTATATGAATACAAGCAGGCAAAATTTTCAGAGAGGACTAGACCATTCCAATTATCATGCCACAGGGATACATGTAAGCCATTCCGTACCTTACATTTGGCGACTCCTCTGTAGATAGGCATAAGTTTAACAATAGACCGCCAACAAAATGAACCGCACTTAGGAACAACATGAGGGACAGTACCAGTATAGTATGACTCCCAAAGTAATTTAACCCATTGGAGATCTGCATGATTGTAAAATTTATCCAAGAACTTCAGGAGGAGTGCTTGATTATGAACTTTAATGTTGATCACTCCGAGACCTCCCTTATCTTTGGGACAGCACACTCTTTTCCAAGCAACTAAAGAGTTACAAGACTCACCATGTTCAGATTTTTTTTCCCATAAACATCTTATCCGTATCTTATCAAAAGTACCAAGGAATTTGACTGGCAGCTCCAAAGTGCAAGACGCAAATGTGATCATGGAGGATACCAGCGAATTTATCACTGTGATTTTCTGACCATGACACAAAAGAGCTGTGGTACTAGAGATGCGACGCTCTACCCGATCAATTAAGAGCATCAACTCGGTCATGGTGGATTTAGTAGTACCGAGTGGTAATCGAAGATAAGTAAACGGAAGAGAGCCCACTATACAACCAAAGACATTAGCTAGATCTGAAGCCTTCTCAACAGAAATATTGATAGGAATTAGATTTGACTTTTGGAAGTTGATCCTTAGCCCGGTTGAGATGGCAAAATCATTCAGAACACCTTTAAGGTTTTCAAGTTGAATCGGACAAGTTGGCATAATTATGATAGTATCATCAGCGTATTGCACAATGGGGTACGTACCGGATTGAGCGATCGGAAGCTGCAATCTACCTTCAGCGTACTCATTATTAATTATGTACTGCAGCAAATCCACATCCAGGGCAAATAAAAGCGGCGATAGAGGGTCATTCCCTTGCTTGATGTCGTCGCTGTTCAATTACATCTTCATGGAACCTCTCAACAAAATTTGTCATGATCATCATCAATATTTTGACTTCTTCCAAGATATGAATCAAATTCATGATGAGAAATATCATCCTTGCCCCTCAATGATTTGTGTTATCATCGACAACATTCTTGCCTTCCCTCCAACACAAACTTGTTCATGTTTTGTATTGTACCTTGAGTTCCTCGCTATCCAGCTTATGTTATGTTCTACCTTGGAGTATTACCATCTTTTATGTCAAGAATGTCGTGAGAATTTCACCACCTCTTACAAATTCTTGATACAGTGATGCTTCTAACCATCATCATTTATTTCTTGGTCCCCGTGTTGTTTCTAACCGGAATACCGACAAATGAACTATGATGTGTGAATTCAAAACTTGTAGCAACCCTATTGCTTTGAAGTTGATGGTCGATAGTTTCATTCTTAGTCTATTGGTTATTAAATCACCATTCTAAGATTGATCGTGCTACTTAGTCCATATTTCGGGTGTGCCTTTCAATCAATGTTTAATTGTGGATGTTTTTCTCGAGCATACATCATTATATCATTTGATCTGACAAATGATATCTCCTTGTTCATATAATTTTGGAAATACATCCTTATTAAAATGTCGATGGATTGTTGCTGAGCCCATCGGCCACATCCTCATCTTCTCCGTGGTTCATGATGAACATTTAAGCTAGTGTTGGAAACTTTTGAAAGCATTATCTTTGTGCCTAGCTCATGAAGAATATGTTTGATGCAAGAAGTGTCTTCTCTAAGTTCGTGTGCATTTGATGCAAGTTGCCACCATGAATATGAGAAAGTTTTGTTTTGCTTCCCCTGGAATCATCCCAAATCAAATCATGCATGTGCGAAGTATTCTATGGTTCGATAGATTTGCTACCTTCACTCCATATGTATGTCCTAGCACTCCAAGCCACTGATTGATTTGTTCAAGGAAAAAAGTTCCTTCATAAGAGCTAATCCAGACATAACACATGGAACTTTCATATCCTCGATGATGGTTCCCAACCAGAACTTGATTGCATTCTATTATAAAAACTTCCATGTGGGCACGAATGTCTTGACATTGTGTTCATGTGTCTTGAAATCCAACTCATGATTCAAAGCTTGCTTCCTTAGTTGATTTATCGAGAATCTTGCAACGCCATTGATACGTCCATTTTGCATCATGTTTTCCTATTGTTATTTACATTGTTTTTAGATATAATAATGCTTTTTGGAGTGATTCTAATGCCTTTTCTCTCATAATATGCAAGGTTCACACTAAGAGGGAGAATACTGGCATCTGGAATTCTGGACCTGAAAAAGCTACGTTAGGCTACCTATTCTACACAACTCCAAATGAGCTGAAACTTCACGGAGAATTTTTATGGAATATATAATAATTATTGGAGCAAATAAGTACCAGAGGGGGCCCACCAGGTGGGCACAACCCACCTGGGCGCGCCAGGGAGCCCAGGCGTGCCCTGGTGGGTTGTGCCCTCCTCGGCCCACCTCCGGTACCCCTCTTCTGGTATATAACTCATTTTGACCTAGAAAAAATAAGGAGAGGACTTTCGGGACAAAGCGCCGCCGTCTCGAGGCGGAACTTGGGCAGGAGCACTTTTCCCTCCGGCGGAGCGATTCCGCCGGGGGAACATCCCTCCTGAAGGGGGAAATCATCGTCATCATCATCACCAACAACTCTCCCATCTTTGGGAGGGCAATCTCCATCAACATCTTCAATAGCACCATCTCCTCTCAAACCCTAGTTCATCTCTAGTGTTCAATCTTTGTACCGGAACCTTAGATTGTTGCTTGTGAGTGACTAGTAGTGTTGATTACATCTTGTAGTTGATTACTATATGGTTTATTTGGTGGAAGATTATATGTTCAGATCCATTATGCTATTTAATACCCCTCTGATCTTGAGCATGATTATCATTTGTCAGTAGTTACTTTTGTTCTTGAGGTCACGGGAGAAATCTTGTTGCAAGTAATCATGTGAACTTGATATGTGTTCGATATTTTGATGGTATGTATGTTGTGATTCCCTTAGTGGTGTCATGTGAACGTCGACTACATGACACTTCACCATATTTGGGCCTAAGGGAATGCATTGTGGAGTAGTTATTAGATGATGGGTTGCGAGAGTGACAGAAGCTTAAACCCTAGTTTATGCGCTATTCCATAAGGGACCGATTTGGATCCAAAAGTTTAATGCTATGGTTAGATTTATTCTTAATACTTTTCTCATAGTTGCGGATGCTTGCGAGGGGGTTAATCATAAGTAGGAGGCTTGTTCAAGTAAGAACAGCACCTAAGCACTGGTCCACCCATATATCAAATTATCAAAGTAGCGAACACAAATCAAGCTAACATGATGAAAGTGACTAGATGAAATTCCCGTGTACCCTCAAGATCGCTTTGCTTATCATAAGAGACTGTTTTTGCCTGTCCTTTGCCTCAAAAGAATTGGGCTACCTTTCTGCACTTTTGTTACCATTACCGTTGCTTGCTTGTTACAAATTACCTTGCTATCAAACTACTCGCTACTTATAATTTCAGTGCTTGCAGAGAATACCTTACTGAAAACTACTTGTCATTTCCTTCTGCTCCTCGTTGGGTTTGACACTCTTACTTATCAAAAGGACTACAATTGATCCCCTATACTTGTGGGTCACCAAGGCTCTTTTCTGGCGCCATTTTCGGGGAGTGAAGCGCTCTTGGTAAGTGGAAATCGGTAAGGAAAAATTATTACTACGTGCTGAAATTTATTGTCACTTGTTACTATGGAGAACAATCCTTTGAGGGGTTTGTTCGGGGTATCTTCACCTCGACCGGAACCACAATTAGCTACCCCTCAATCTACTGCACCTACTGAAAATATTGGTTATGAAATTCCTTTGGGTATGATAGAACAACTGCTAGCTGATCCTTATGCTGGAGATGGAACCGAACATCCCGATATGCACTTGATATATGTGGATGACATTTGTGGATTATTTAAGCTTGCGGGTTTACCCGGAGATGAAGCTAAGAAGAAGGTTTCCCTTTATCTTTGAAGGGAAAAGCATTGGCATGGTATGGGCTATGCGATGATATTGGATCTCGGAATTGGAATCGATTGAAATTGGAATTTCACCAAAAAAATTATCCTATGCATCTAGTTCATCGTGATCGGAATTATATATATAATTTTTGGCCTCGTGAAGGATAAAGTATCGCTCTAGCTTGGGGGAGGCTTAAGTCAATATTATATTCATGCCCCAATCATGAGCTCTCTAGAGAAATTATTATTCAGAACTTTTATGCTCGGCTTTCTCATGATGATCGATCCATGCTCGATACTTCTTGTACTAGTTCTTTTATGAAGAAGACCATTGAATTCAGGTGGGATCTTTTAGAAAGAATTAATGCAACTCTGAAGATTGGGAACTCAACGAAGGTAAAGAGTCAGGTATTAAGCTTAAGTTTGATTGTGTTAAATCTTTTATGAATACCGATGCTTTTCAAAAGTTTAGCACTAAATATGGACTTGACTCTGAGATAGTAGCCTCCTTTTATGAATCATTTGCTACTCATGTTGATCTCCCTAAGGAGAAGTGGTTTAAATATCACCCACCTATTAAAGAAGAAATTAAAGAACCGGTAATAGCTAAAGATGAAACTATTATTTATAATGTTGATCCAGTCGTTCCTACTGCTTATATTGAAAAACCACCTTTCCCTGTTAGGATAAAGGAACATGCGAAAGTTTCAACTGTGGTCAACAAAAGTTATATTAGAGCATCCAAACCTACTGAACAAATCAAAGTAGAACCTAGTGTTGCTATGGTTAAAGATCTCCTGGTTGAAAATATATATGGGCATGTTATTTACTTTTGTGATGAAGCTGCTAAAATTGGCAAACCCGATCAAAAAGATAAACATAGACCTGTTGTTGGCATGCCTGTTGTCTCAGTTAAAATAGGAGATCACTTTTACCATGGTTTATGTGACATAGGTGCTAGCGTGAGTGCTATTCCTTTTACCTTATATCAAGAAATTATGAATCATATAGCACCCGCTGAAATAGAAGACATAGATGTTAGTATTAAACTTGCTAATAGAGACACCATCACACCACTTGGGATTGTCAGAGATGTTGAAGTCTTGTGTGGGAAAATAAAATACCCTGCTGATTTACTTGTTCTTGGTTCCGCACAAGATGACTTTGTCCCATTATCTTTGGTAGACCTTTCTTGAACACCGTTAATGCTAAAGAGATTGTGAGAAACAAACTGTCGGTGTTAGTTTTGGTGATGAGTCTCATGAGTTTAATTTTTCTAAGTTTAGTAGAAAACATCATAAGAAAGAATTGTCTAGTAAGGATGAAATAATTGGTCTTGCCTCTATTGTCATGCCTCCTACAGATCCACTAGAACAGTATTTGCTAGACCATGAAAATGATATGCATATGCATGAAAGAAATGAGATAGATAAAATTTTCTTTGAACAACGACCTCTGCTCAAACATAATTTGCCTATTGAAACTCTAGGAGGTCCCCCTCCATCTAAAGGTGATCCTGTGTTTGAATTAAAACAATTGCCAGACACTTTGAAATATGCTTATCTTGATGAGAAAAAGATATATCCTGTTATTATTAGTGCTAACCTTTCAGAACATGAAGAAGAAAGATTATTGAAGGTTCTGAGGAAGCACCAAGCTACTATTGGATATACTCTTGATGATTTAAAGGGCATTAGTCCCACTCTCTGTCAGCATAAAATTAATATGGAACCTGATGCTAAACCCGTTGTTGATCACCAACGATGTTTAAATCCTAAAATGAAAGAAGTGGTAAGAACTGGAATATTGAAGCTTCTGGAAGCAGGTATAATCTATCCTATAACTGATAGTAGCTGGGTAAGTCCCGTTCATTGTGTCCCTAAGAAGGGAGGTATTACTGTTGTTCCTAATGATAAAAATGAACTTATCCCACAAAGAATTGTTACTGCCTACAGAATGGTAATTGATTTTAGAAAATTAAATAAAGCAACTAGAAAAGATCATTACCCTTTGTCTTTTATTGATCAAATGCTAGAAAGATTATCTAAGCACACACACTTTTGTTTTCTCGATGAATATTCTGGTTTTTCTCAAATACCTGTTTCACAACCTGATCAAGAGAAAGCCACCTTTACTTGTCCTTTTGGAACTTATGCTTATAGACGTATGCCTTTTGGTTTATGTAATGCACCTGCTACCTTTCAAAGATGTATGACTGCTATATTCTCTGATTTTTGTGAAAAGATTGTTGAGATTTTCATGGATGATTTTTCCGTTTACGGAACTTCTTTTGATGATTGCTTAAGTAACCTTGATCGAGTTTTGCAGAGATGCGAGCAAACTAATCTTGTCTTGAATTGGGAGAAGTGCCACTTTATGGTTAATGAAGGTATTGTCTTGGGACATAAAATTTCTGAACGAGGTATTGAGGTGGATAAGGCTAAAGTTGATGCAATTGAGAAAAAGCCATGTCCTAAAGATATCAAAGGTATTCGTAGTTTCCTCGGTCATGCTGGTTTCTATAGGAGATTTATTAAAGACTTCTCTAAAATTTCTAGGCCTCTTACAAATCTTTTACAAAAGGATGTTCCATTTATTTTTTATGATGATTGTGTAGAAGCCTTTGAAACACTTAAGAAAGCCTTAATTTCTGCACCTATTGTTCAACCACCTGATTGGAACTTGCCTTTTGAAATTATGTGTGATGCTAGTGATTATGCTGTTGGTGCTGTTCTAGGACAAAGAGTTGATAAGAAATTAAATGTTATTCATTATGCTAGTAAAACTCTAGACAGTGCCCAACGCAATTATGCTACTACTGAAAAAGAATTTTTAGCAGTTGTGTTTGCTTGTTAAAAATTTAGATCTTACATTGTTGATTCTAAAGTGATTGTTGATAATCCCCAAGCACAAGGAATCATCGTAGCAATTCCCAAAGGTGGAAGTGATAAGTATGGAGTGTCGAACCCACAAGGAGCTAAAGGTAAGATCAATATTCTCTCAAGTCCTATCTGCCACTGATACGACTCTACGTACACCGAACGTTTGTTTCCATCTAGAAACGAGAAATAAACTACGTTGTGGGTACGAAGAGGATAACTTTGCATGATATCGGAGAACTAAAATATAAAAGTATGTGATGTTAACATGAAGTTAGAATATATTACTATATATTATAAATAGCGAGTGTGGAATAATGATGGGTCGGCGTGCGGACTCATCCTAAGCAATTGTTAACAAGATCGGTAGTCGTCATTGCAATTTTATATGAGGGAGAGGCATAAGCTAACATACTTTCTCTTCTTGGATCATATGCACTTATGATTGGAACTCTAGCAAGCATCCGCAACTACTAAAGATCATTAAGGTAAAACCCAACCATAGCATTAAAGCATCAAGTCCCTTTATCCCATATGCAACAACCCCCTTACTCGGGTTTAAGCTTCTGTCACTCTAGCAACCCACTATAAGCGAATCATGAACGTATTGCAACACCCTACAGCGGAAATCCTTCACGTGTGCACGGCATGGAAGGCACCATAGGACAGCACCAAAATAAAACATACAACTCAAACCAATCTAGATCATCAATCAACCCAAAAGACAAAGGAAATCTACTCAAAACATCATAGGATGGCAACACATCATTGGATCATAATATGTGGCATAAAGCACCATGTTCAAGTAGGGGATTACAGCGGGGTGCGGGAGAGTGGACCGCGTAAAAGAGATGAGGATGGTGATGTTGATGAAGACGATCACCACGGCGATGGTTCCCCCGGTGGCACTCCGGCGCCACCGAGAGAGAGAGGGAGAGAGTCTCTGTAACACCCCCAGTGGTTAGCTACAGTAATCACCCTTTTGATTATGCCATGTCATCGTGATTAACAATGCATAGTCATCTTTAACATCATATTGCTTTTCAACTCCTAAGTCAAAGTTCAAATTTAAATGAAAGTGAAATATAAAAGTTGACCAACATGAAAACTAAAATGTCAGATAATTAGCAAATATTCCAGAGACCATTCAAAAATTGAAACCAACCTTATTGGAATTGGGTAAGTGGCCCGAACATCCACAAACAGCGGCCGAAAGTAATATTTAATAACCTTTTATTTAATCTAAAATAAATATGAAAAGATATTTACCCCAAACTAGTTTTTGGTGGTAGGATATATTGTGCTGTGATTTTTGGGCCAGCTCTCATATTTTACAAAACTCATTTGGATGCCCAACAATTTACTAAACAGAGTGTAGAAATAAAGAAAAGAAAAAAAAGAAAAAGGAAAAGCCCCCCCCCCGACCCGGACCAACTGGGCGGGCCCAGCTGCCACCTATGCCACCACCCAGGCCGGCCCATTCCCCCCCTGGCCGGCCACCCATCCCATATCGCCTCATCCCCACCCCCACCCCCTCGCTCATTCCCCCCCCTCCCCCCCCCCCGCCCGCCTGATCCAGAACCGGATCGGGGGCAGCTCGCCCGCACCGCCGCCCTCGCGTCGCCCTCCGACCTCCCCCGTCCGCCCACTCGCGCCCCTCGCCCTCGCATAACTCGCCGGACCTTTCCGTTCTAACACACACCTCACTCCGTCCATCCATCCTGCTCTGTAGCCTTAGCCCCCCCTGTCGTCGCCCCGGCTCCGTCACCCGCCCTGCTCCTCCCCGACCTCGTGGTCCCCGTCCCCCGCTCGCCGTGCGCTGCCGGCGGCACGCGGCCTGCTAGCGAGAAGCCGCCCTCCCCTGACACCCATTCGCAGCCCTCTGCGCCGACTGCGTCCTCGCGCGGCCCCCCCGCTTCCGGCGCGCCTCCCCCTGCTCCGATCTGCCTTCGCCTTCGCCACACTCCCATCGATTCATTCGCCGCCTCCTCCCGCGCGCGACTGTCCGCTCGCCTCCCCTCCTACCTCCTGCCTCCCCAACCTTCTGCCACCTTCCTCTCGCTCTCCTTCGCCCGTCCAGTGCCTCTACTCGGCTCGCCCCCACAAAACCTTGATCAACGCCCTCTGCCGCCTCCCCGCTTCTCCTCTTCCCCCCCTCTCCTCCTAGCTCTCACTTTCCCGCCCCCATGCTCTCTCCATCACCCCTTTTTCAACGGTCGCCGCCTCGACGCCCATCGCGACCGCGCCGGTCCGCTTGGGCGCTCATCCGTCGGTCGACCGTCAACTGCCCCTTGGTTCGGGCGCCGTCACCCCCGTTCTCTCTCTCTTGTGCCACTCTCTCGTGCCAATGTTTCCAAATGTTCGTCCGCTTCGATTCCTATAAGATCGCTTCGCTGTTCCCCCGGTCCCGGGCCTCTGCCTCACACCCCCCCCCCCCCCCTTCCTCTGTCCTGGACGGAAATCGTTATTTCCACCCGCTTCGTGCGTGCATTTGGCCGCCGGACATGTTCCGGTCCCAATGGGCACGCTCGCGGACATTGTCTCGCGGCCAGCCGTGCACGCGCGGATATTCCCCCAGCCACTGACATAGGGGCCCACGGCCCAGAACGAATGTAAAAAAATTAAATAATTAATTATTATTAGTTAATTATTCCTGATAGGTTAATTTAATTAAGTAGTTAGTGTTAATTAAACAGTAATTTAATTAGTTAATCACTAATTAACCTAACAGCCTATGACAGGTGGGACCCACTGGTCCTGACTTCATGCTGACGTCATGCTGACGTCAGCAAGACACTGTTTTGGATAATGTTAATTTAAATAATTAATTAAATTCCAAAATTAATAAAACTTTAGAAATCATATAAAAATAATCTGTAGCTCAGATGAAAATACTTTGTACAGAAAGTTGCTCAAACGACGAGACGAATCTGAATACGCGTCCGTTCGTCCGTCACGCGTCCCTAACTATCCGAACTTGCAACCGTTCCCTCTATATCCTCTGTCCGATAATTCCAAAGACCGCGGAAATATCGTCAGATATTCTCCCGCTCCGTCTGTTACTGTGGATGCTGCGTTAGACTACCCCTAGCACCGGGGTATCGTATTTGTCATGCTCATGTTTGCTATATATTTATACTGTTTCCTCCCCCCTTCTCTCTCGATAGCCCCCGACCCCGAGTCTCCCCGAGACACGCCGCAGCTCCCTCCCGAAGACACCATAGACACCTTGCCCTTGCCGCCGAGCAACCAGGCAAGCCCCTCTTTTTATCATCCCGATATCGCCCATCCTAATTTCCCATGCTTGCATTAGAATTGCTGCTGCTGCTGCTGCTTTACCTATTCTGATGCATAGCCTGTTCATTGTAACCTGCTGTTGATAATTACCTACATATCCTAAACTGTTTAGTCTAGGCTGGGTAGAGACCTATCAGTGACCCCACTTATTCGACTGTCGCGCTGGATCGTCAGAAGACCCGATCAACGGGATTGAAGACCAGGCCCCGACACCGCAATCACCCCCCCCCCTTAGTTGTAACGACACTGCAGCGTTACTATCGAGTGTCGAGGGGTGAAACCTCATGTAGCACTTCTGATGTTAACTCTGTAGAGTAGTTATTCGGTCGTGGTCATCGAGGGTGATTCCTCCTTCACCGCTTCCGATAACGACGCTGTCGTACAACACCTCAAGTGTGGACCCAGTGAGGGTGATTCCTCCTAGTTCACCTTGACGGATACATCGAGTGGGAATTCAATGAGGGTGATACCTCGGATTCCTGATGTTATGGACACACGGATACTTGGACTTTACAATGTTACTTGGAAAGGCGGGTCGACCCTGAGGGGTACCCGCGTTGATGTGAAGGCGGGTTGCCAGTGTGGTGCCCGGATGGTGAATACAGGCGCGGCCGGCATTCTTACCCTTGCCGCAAGTTCCCAGCACCTCAGCACGCGGGGGTCACATCTTTCGTGAGTCTCTGCTCGTTACCGCAAGCCCCTAGTCCTCATTTTTGGATATTTGATCCGAGCAGGCCTCTGGTCTGATAGCACTAACCATCACGGCATATAGTTTCTGTTCTCATCATCAGTCACCCGAACTCTGTCAGACGTCCAGTTCAGCCTCGTGGCCGGCCGGGCCATTACCATCCAGGACTGAGGTGTTGCTCGTCCCGACCCTGCACACACCGACCCGAGTGCACAGGGCTGGCCCATGACCCCTGAGCGCTTAGGATATAACCACGGGACCTCTCTGCTGAGCGTAGGTAGGGTTGCGATGTGTCGTTTGGCCGAGGCCGGGCATGACCCTGGAAAGTGTGTCGGGCCGGAGTTAATCGGCGTGTTGGGTAAGTTGGTGCACCCTGCAGGAAGAACACTTCTATCGATAGCCGGTCCTAGGTAAAGGACCTGATTGTACCCTGATTGATACAATTTAGAACTGGATACCTTGATGAGACCTGTATATATGGCTCTGGGATTGCTTCTCGCAGGGAGTCGAGAAGGGATCTCAGGACGAGGTTGATGAATGTATGGCTCTGGGATTGCTTTCTCGCAGGAGTCGAGAAGGATCTCTGGGTGGGTTGATATTATTACTGCTACATTATATGGTGTTGTTCTACTCTCTCTCCTCTGCAAGACCGCTGAAGATGCTAGTCTTCGATAGGACTAGGCCTTCCTCTATTCTGGCATTTCTGCAGCCCAGTCCACATATACAAGCCTCCCCTGATAATGTTGCATATGTAGTGTAGATCCTTGCTTGCTGAGTACTTCTGAGTACTCACGGTTGCTTTGTTTTCCTTTTTCTCCCCATATCAGTTTGACGTGACCAGAGGACGGAGCCCCCTGAGACGATGCCGACGATCGTTACTACACTACTACCCAGAGGATATACTCTACGAGTTGACTGACGACCAGGAGTAGGATCGGAGGGTCCCAGCAGGAGGCCTGCGCTTTTCGATCGTAGTGTTTTATTTTGCCCGCCTTTCTAAAGGCCTTTCTGTTTCTCTTTCATATCTGTACTCAGATAACTGATGCTTCCGCTGACGCTTGTATGCCATCGAGCTATGTATTCGAGCCCTCGAGGCCCTGGCTTGTATATAAAGCTTGTATGACTTTATTTATGTTTTAGAGTTGTGTTGTGATATCTTCCCGTGAGTCCTTAGGCTTGATCGTGTGCATTTGCGTGTATGATTAGTGCACGATCGGCCGGGGGCGTCACAAGTTGTATCAGAGCCGACTGCCTGTAGGAATCCCCTTTCCAACTCTTGGCCGAAGTTGAGTCTAGAACGAAAACTGTTTTACTAACTTGGTTGTGTGGCTTCGGGCCCACGTCGCCAATGGATGGTATTAGGATCTTTTAACTCTCTCGACCTTTACTCTGGACTCTGATCTCTCTTCCTTTCGGGTTAGACCAAAAGTTTACTAACTCCAGCATTAGGTTCTCGTGATCACATCCACCCGGAGTTCTGGAAATATCCCCCCTTGCTTCAAGATTGTGGGCCAGGTTCTGCTTACAGGATCCTCTTATCGAGGGCACCCTGTGTTGTCACTTGCAGATTCCTCGCTCCTGCAGCTTTCTCCGACGTTGATGTAGCCTTTGCTATGTCTCGTTGTGTACTTCCTTACCGCGTGCCTGCGCGCCGCCTAGTTGTCTAGCCTTCTCCTTTCAGCAGTCGTAATGCCGGTTTGTAACCGAGACTAGGTGTGGATTTGAATGTCTGGTGTGACTATGATGAAGTATCTATTGCACTTCCTTCTGTCGTGCGTGTTACTTCATGAATAATTCCATACACATGCAGTTTTACTTGCTAAACTGCCCCTGTTGATTTGGCAGGATGGCTGACGATCCTCCACCTCCACCCTATATTGCCGCAATGATGCAGCAGTTTGAACTCAACCGTCAGTTTATGACCGGAGTATTGACTCAGTTCCCAACTCAGAATGCTCAACAATAGAATGCTCCAATAACTCTGCCAGAATTTGTGCGCCTCAATCCGTCCGTTTTCCGCAACTCCACCAATCCTATGGATGCTGATGATTGGCTTCGTGACATCCTGTTTGAGATGGAGTCAGCTAATGTTGCCCCTGCCAGTTATGTCACCTTTGCGACATTCCACTTAAAGGGTCCGGCTGCCCAATGGTGGGAAAGCCACAAGGGTATGTTGCCTGCAGAGACTGTAATCACTTGGCAGGAATTTCAGTCAGCTTTTCGTGCACGGTACATTCCTCAAGGTCTGATAGATCAGAAGAAGCAGCAGTTTCGCAAACTCACACAGGGCACAATGACTGTGGATGAATATCAGAGGAAATTTCTCGAGTTATCCCGCTATGCTGAGGATGACGTTAACACTGACGCCCGCAAGCAGGATAAATTCCGTGAAGGACTCCGTACTGACATAAAACTCGCACTTGCAGTCCTTGATTGTACAGACTTCGCAATGCTTGTCAGCAAATCTTTCCAAATTGAAACAGCTCTGACTGAATGCCAGGAGTCGCTCAAGCGCACTCATGAAGCTGGCTCATCCTCGGGTCAGCCTGTTCAGAAACGTCGAGTGTGGATCCCGCACAATGTTCATCACCGACCTGCTCCAACACCAAGGCCGTCTTATGTTGCACCCTGCCTGCCTCCGCCGCCGAGACAGCTAGTGACTCAGGGCGGACAGTCCACTGCTGTAGCTCCTCCCCATAATGATCGGAATTGCTTCAAGTGTGGTCAACCAGGGCACCGTGCTACCAATTGCCGTCCGAACCAAAATCGAGATGCCCGAGCTCGTCAGCCCAGGAATCCCAATGCCAAACCTTCTGCTGTTATACTGGGCCATGCTAACCATGTCAATACAGAAGAGGCTCAGAAAGAACCAACCATTGTGATGGGTACCCTCCCGATTAATTCAGTTGCAGCTTCTGTCCTTTTCGACTCAGGAGCATCACATTCCTTTATGTCTCAACAATTTGCTCAGCGGCATGAGCTACATCTAGAGCTGTTACCCACACCGTTAGAGATTATCACCCCCCGTTCCAGGTGGCAAACCAAGATGGTAAGTCACAACAATCAGATCAAAATTGAAGGGTTGATGTTCTCTGCTTCCCTTATTGCTCTTGGACCTTCCGACATAGACATCATTCTCGGTATGGACTGGTTGACTGCCCATAATGCTTTGATTGATTGCGCTACTAAGACAGTCCAGCTCACTCACCCTTCTGGCCAGACAGTCAAATACTCAGCCCGAATAGCTCAGGATGCTGAGAGCCAGATATATGTTCTGAATGCATTGAATGCTTCACCGCTTGAAGGCATCGAGAACGTTCCCGTTGTTCGCGATTTTCAAGATGTCTTTCCAGAAGAACTTCCAGGAATTCCCCCTGCCAGAGCTGTTGAGTTTGTCATTGACTTGAAACCAGGCACAACTCCTATTGCGAAGCGCCCTTATAAGATGCCTCCGCATCATCTTCTCGAACTTAAGGAAGAAATCGACACGTCACTTAAGAAAGGTTTCATCCGCCCCAGTTCCTCTGCTTGGGGAGCACCTTCACTCTTCGTTAAGAAGAAGGATGGAACTAACCGGTTGGTTCAGGATTACCGACCTATCAACCAAGCAACAATCCAGAACAAATATCCGCTTCCCCGGATCAATGATTTGTATGATCAACTTGCCGGTTCCTCAGTATTCTCTAAGCTTGATTTGAGATTGGGATACCATCAGATCCGTGTTCGCGAAGAGGATATTCCGAAGACTGCATTTGTTACTCGTTATGGCTCCTACGAGTACACCGTCATGTCATTTGGCTTAACAAATGCTCCAGCCACATTCTCCCGTCTGATGAATTATATCTTCATGGATTACCTCGATAAGTTCGTCGTGGTTTATCTAGATGATATTCTGGTATATTCGAAGAATAAGGAAGAACATGCCGAACACCTCCGTCTTGTACTGGAAAGGCTCCGAGAACACCAGTTGTATGCCAAATACTCCAAATGTGAATTCTGGCTTTCTGAAGTAACTTACCTTGGTCATGTGATTTCCAAAGATGGCATCGCCGTTAACCCAGAACGAGTTCAGGCTATTCTTGACTGGACTCCTCCGAAGAATGTCAAGCAAGTCAGAAGTTTTCTCGGCCTTGCAAGTTATTGCCGCCGTTTTGTCGAGAACTTTTGTAAGATTGCTAAGCCCCTGACTGATCTGCTTCACAAGGGCGTTAAGTTTGAATGGACAGAAAAATGTCAGCAAAGTTTTCAAGCACTCAAAGACAAGCTAACATCTGCCCCAGTACTGTCTCCTCCAGATACCCGCAAAGACTTTGTGATTTATTGTGATGCATCCCGTGAAGGATTAGGCTGTGTCCTAATGCAAGAGCGTAAAGTGATTGCTTATGGCTCTCGTCAGTTGCGCCCACATGAAGAGAATTATCCGGTACATGATCTAGAACTAGCTGCTGTCATCTATGCACTGCAGTTGTGGCGACATTACCTCCTCGGTAATCGTTGCGAGATCTACACGGATCATAAAAGTTTGAAGTACTTGTTCACTCAGCCATCTCTGAATCTCCGTCAGCAAAGATGGATGGAGACCATTGCGGACTATGATTTGGGTATTTCTTATACCCCTGGCAAGGCTAATGTAATGGCTGATGCGTTGAGCCGCAAATCCTATTGCTGCGAACTTGAGGTTCAGCTACAGCAACCCCTTCTGTATGAAGAGCTTCGAAAGCTAAATCTCGAGATAGTTCCCCAAGGATACCTAAAAACCTTGGTTGTTGAACCAGACCTTGAGAAAGCTGTTAAGAATGCGCAAGCTAAAGATGCTGAAATTGATCTGATGAAGAAAGACCTTCACCTTGTAAAGTACAGGGATTTCTCGCTCTCTGAAGATGGAACCTTGTATTTCAGAGACCGCATTGTCGTACCTCGCTTCGAGCTTATGACTGACAAAGTCATGAAGGAGGCACATGATACCCCGCTGTCTATTCATCCGGGTAGCACCAAGATGTATCGTGATCTCCGTCAAAGGTACTGGTGGTCTAGAATGAAGCAAGACATTGCTCGATATGTTGCTGAATGTGATGTGTGTCGACGCGTTAAAGCAGAACATCAGAAGCCTGCTGGAATTCTGCAACCACTTCCTATTCCTTTATGGAAATGGGATAAGGTTCAGATGGATTTCGTTACAGGACTTCCCAGGTCACAGAAGGGTCACGATGCTATTCTTGTCGTCGTCGACCAACTCTCCAAAGTGGCACACTTTCTGCCTGTCAAGGAGACGATCACTGCTAGTCAGTTAGCAGAGTTATATATCTCCAGAATTGTTTCACTCCACGGTATTCCGAAAGAGATCAGTTCAGACCGTGGCAGCATATTCACTGGTCATTTCTGGGAAAGTTTCCAAAAGGCTATGGGAACTCATATTACCTGGAGTTCAGCTTATCATCCTCAATCCCAAGGCCAAGTTGAACGAGTTAATCAAGTGCTTGAAGACATGTTGCGAGCTTGTGTTATTTCATTTGGCAAGAAGTGGGAAGAATCTCTTCCATATGCCGAGTTCTCCTATAACAACAGCTATCAAGCCAGCTTGAAAATGGCTCCCTTCGAAGTACTCTATGGACGTAAGTGTCGAACCCCTCTGAATTGGTCAGAAACTGGGGAACGACCTCTTGTTGGACCGGATATTATTCAACACGCCGAAGAACAAGTCCGTATTATCCGGGAAAATCTCAAGGCGGCTCAGGACCGCCAGAAGAGCAACTATGATCGCAAACGATGGGGTTTGACTTATCAACCTGGTGATCAAGCTTATCTTCGTGTCACACCAATGAAGGGCACTCACCGTTTTGGAATCAAGGGCAAGTTAGCTCCGCACTACATTGGTCCTTTCCGCATTGTTGCTAGGCGTGGACAGGTGGCGTATAAATTGGAATTGCCGCCGCAATTCTCTCATATCCATGACGTCTTCCATGTGTCGCAACTTCGTCAATGCTTCAAGGAATCTCCGCACCGATCTGTGGATCACGAGATGCTTGAATTCCAAGATGATCTTTCTTATAAGGAGCATCCGATCCGCATCCTCGATGAAGCTGAACGTCGGACCCGTCAGAAGGTTACCAAGTTCCTCAAAGTACAGTGGTCAAATCATACTGAAGATGAAGCCACTTGGGAAAGCGAGGATAATCTTCGTGCGGAATACCCCAAACTTTTTCCTTCTACTTCTTAATTCTCGGGACGAGAATTCTTGTTAGTAGAGGAGATTTGTAACACCCCCAGTGGTTAGCTACAGTAATCACCCTTTTGATTATGCCATGTCATCGTGATTAACAATGCATAGTCATCTTTAACATCATATTGCTTTTCAACTCCTAAGTCAAAGTTCAAATTTAAATGAAAGTGAAATATAAAAGTTGACCAACATGAAAACTAAAATGTCAGATAATTAGCAAATATTCCAGAGACCATTCAAAAATTGAAACCAACCTTATTGGAATTGGGTAAGTGGCTCGAACATCCACAAACAGCGGCCGAAAGTAATATTTAATAACCTTTTATTTAATCTAAAATAAATATGAAAAGATATTTACCCCAAACTAGTTTTTGGTGGTAGGATATATTGTGCTGTGATTTTTGGGCCAGCTCTCATATTTTACAAAACTCATTTGGATGCCCAACAATTTACTAAACAGAGTGTAGAAATAAAGAAAAGAAAAAAAAGAAAAAGGAAAAGCCCCCCCCCGGAGGACACTGGGCGTCCGCCCAGCTGGCCACCAGGCCCACCCACCCAGGCCGCCGCCATTCCCCCCTGGCCGGCCCCACCCCATCCCCATACCCACCCCCACCTGAAACCCCAGCCGCTACCCCCACCCCTCGCTCATTCCCCCCCCCCCCCCCCCCCCCGCCATCCAGAACGGATCGCGGGGAGCTCCCGCACCGCGCCCGCGTCGCCCCGCCGCGCCCCGTCGCCGCCTCGCCCTCGCCGCCGACGCCGTCGCTAACCGCCGCCCGCCGCTGCCCTTCCGTCCCGCGTCGCCCCGCTCCGTCACGCCTTCTCCTCCCGACTCGACTCCCCGCCCTTACGCCGCCCCCTGCCCGCCTCGGCGCGGCTGCGCCTCGCTCTGCGCCCCGGCGCCCGCGTCGCCCCCGCCCCCTCCCCCCCCCCCCCGACCCGGCCGCGCCTCCCCGCGCCGATCTGCCTCGCCGCCGTCGCCACCGTCTTCCCCGCCGCCTCCCCGCGCGACTGCCTCGCCCTCCTCCCCCACACCTGCGCCACCTCCTCGCCCCCGTCCGGCCAGCCTCGACTCGGCCCCAACGTGTAGCACGCCCGCCCGCCGCCGCCCGCTCTCCTCTTTCCCCCCCTCTCCGTCGCGCTCCGGTCCTGCTCGCCCCCGCACCCGGTGGTCAACCACCATCGCCTCGCGCACCACGCAGCGGACTCGCGCCGCCGCGCGCCATACGCTGGCGAACGCGCCCTGGTGACCGCCCGCTCACCCCATGCCGGCGCGCCAATTGACCGCAGGCCTACGCACCCGATCCGCCGCCCCCCCCCCCCCCGTCCGCGCCCGCGCGTGCCATTTGGGCACCGGACATGTCCGGTCCCAAATGGGCACGCTCCGGACATGTCCGGCGCCCAGACGTGCACGACGCGGACATGTCCGCCCAGCCCACTGACATAGGGGCCCACGGCCCAGAATGAATTAAAAAAAAATAAAAATAAAAATAATTAAACTAATTAATTAGTTAATTAATCCTGATTAGGTTAATTTAATTAAGTAGTTAGTGTTAATTAAACAGTAATTTAATTAGTTAATCACTAATTAACCTAACAGCCTATGACAGGTGGGACCCACTGGTCCTGACGTCATGCTGACGTCATGCTGACGTCAGCAAGACACTGTTTCGGATAATGTTAATTTAAATAATTAATTAAATTCCAGAAATTAATAAAAACTTTAGAAAATCATATAAAATAATCCGTAGCTCAGATGAAAATACTTTGTACATGAAAGTTGCTCAGAACGACGAGACGAATCTGAATACGCGGTCCGTTCGTCCGTCACGCGTCCCTAACTATCCGAACTTGCAACCGTTCCCTCTTATCCTCTGTCCGATAATTCCAAAGACCCGGGAAATATCGTCAGATATTCTCCCGCTCCGTCTGTTACGTGTGATGCTGCGTTAGACTACCCCTAGCACCGTGTATCGTATTTGTCATGCTCATGTTTGCTATATATTTATACTGTTTCCTCCCCCTCTTCTCTCTCGATAGCCCCCGACCCCGACGTCGTCCCCGAGACCGACGCAGCTCCGGATCCCGAAGGCACCATAGACGACCTTGCCCTTGCCGCCGAGCAACCAGGCAAGCCCCTCTTTTTTATCATCCCGATATCGCCCATCCTAATTTCCCATGCTTGCATTAGAATTGCTGCTGCTGCTGCTGCTTTACCTATTCTGATGCATAGCCTGTTCATTGTAACCTGCTGTTGATAATTACCTACATATCCTAAACTGTTTAGTCTAGGCTGGGTAGAGACCTATCAGTGACCCCACTTATCCCGACTGCCGCGCTGGATCGTCAGAAGACCCGATCAACGGGATTGAAGACCAGGCCCCGACACCGCACATCACCCCCTTAGTTGTAACGACACTGCAGCGTTACTATCGAGTGCCGAGGGTGAAACCTCATGTAGCACTTCTGATGTTAACTCTGTAGAGTAGTTATTCGGTCGTGGTCATCGAGGGTGATTCCTCCTTCACCGCTTCCGATAACGACGCTGTCGTACAACACCTCAAGTGTGGACCCAGTGAGGGTGATTCCTCCTAGTTCACCTTGACGGATACATCGAGTGGAATTCAATGAGGGTGATACCTCGGATTCCCTGATGTTATGGACACACGGATACTTGGACTTTACAATGTTACTTGGAAAGGCGGGTCGACCCTGAGGGGTACCCGCGTGTGATGTGAAGGCGGGTTGCCAGTGTGGTGCCCGAGTGGTGAATACGAGGCGCGGCCGGGCATTCTTAACCCTTGCCGCAAGTCCTCGAGATGGGGCGACGGGGTCACATCTTTCGTGAGTCTCTGCTCGTTACCGCAAGCCCTAGTCCTAACGATTTGGATATTTGATCCGAGCAGGCCTCTGGCCTGATAGCACTAACCATCACGTGGGCATAGTATGGGCGTTCTGCATCGTATGCATCAGCCGAAAGCTCTGTCAGACGTCCAGTTCAGCAGTGCGGCATGGAGTGATTGGCGCCATTTCGGTGGTGCTTGGATCTGGGCCATGTACGCAACGACCCGGAGGGTGAGGGGCGATGGCCAAGACCCCCTTGCGCTTAGGACGTAGACCGGCGGGGACCTCTCTGCTGAGCCGTAGGTAGGGTTGCGATGTGTCGTTTGGCCGAGGCCGGGCATGACCCAGGAAAGTGTGTCCGGCCGGAGTTAATCGAGCGTGTTGGGTAAGTTGGTGCACCCCTGCAGGGAAGAACACTTCTATCGATAGCCGGTCCTACGGTAAAGGACACTCGGAGTTGTATCCTGATTGATACAATTTAGAACTGGATACCTGTGATGAGACCTGTATATATGGCTCTGGGATTGCTTCTCGCAGGGAGTCGAGAAGGGATCTCAGGACGAGGTTGATGAATGTATGGCTCTGGGATTGCTTTCTCGCAGGGAGTCGAGAAAGGATCTCTGGGTGAGGTTGATATTATTACTGCTACATTATATGGTGTTGTTCTACTCTCTTCTACTGCTGCAAGACCGCTGAAGATGCTAGTCTTCGATAGGACTAGGCCTTCTCTCTATTCTGGCATTTCTGCAGCCCAGTCCACATATACAGCCTCCCCTTGATAATGTTGCATATGTAGTGTAGATCCTTGCTTGCTGAGTACTTCTGAGTACTCACGGTTGCTTTGTTTTCCTTTTTCTCCCCATATCAGTTTGACGTGACCAGAGGACGGAGCCCCCTGAGACAGATGCCCCGACGATCGTTACTACTACTACCCAGAGGATGTATACTACTACGAGTTGACTGACGACCAGGAGTAGGATCGGAGGGTCCCAGGCAGGAGGCCTGCGCCTTTCGATCGTAGTGTTTTATTTTGCCCCGCCTTTCTAAAGGCCTTTCTGTTTCTCTTTCATATCTGTACTCAGATAACTGATGCTTCCGCTGACGCTTGTATGCCATCGAGCTATGTATTCGAGCCCTCGAGGCCCTGGCTTGTAATATAAAGCTTGTATGACTTTATTTATGTTTTAGAGTTGTGTTGTGATATCTTCCCGTGAGTCCTTAGGCTTGATCGTGTGCATTTGCGTGTATGATTAGTGCACGATCGGGCCGGGGGCGTCACAGTCTCCCCTTGTGCTTCCTCCTCCATGGCCTCCCCCCTAGATGGGGAGAGGTTCTCCCTCTGGTCCTTGGCCTCCATGGCGATGATGGCCCCCTTCAGGATCCTCCTCCATGGCCTCCGGTGATGATGGCCCCCTCTGGCAGGGTGCCGGAGAGGGCCTAGAATTATTTTTCGTGGCTACAGAGGCTTGCGGCGGCGGAACTCCCGATCTAGGTTTATTTCTGAGGGTTTTGGTATTTATAGGAATTTTTGGCGTCGGTCTCACGTCAAGGGGGTCCATGAGGTAGCGACAAGGTAGGAGTACCCTCCCAGGGGGTAGGGCACGCCCCCTACCTTGTCGTCGCCTCGGGACTCTTCTGGTCCAACTCTTGTGCTTCGGGGTTCTCTTTTGGTCCATAAAAAATCATCGTAAATTTTCAGCCCATTCCGAGAACTTTTATTTCTGCACAAAAAACGACACCACGGTAGTTCTGCTAAAAACAGCGTCGGTCTGGGTTAGTTCTAATCAAATCATAACAAAACCATATAAAATTGTTGTAAACATGGCATGAATACTTCATAAATTATAGATACGTCAGAGATGTATCAGCATCCCCAAGCTTAATTCCTGCTTGTCCTCGAGTAGGTAAATGATAAAAGAAATAATTTATGAAGTGTGAATGCTAGCATAGTACATAAATTTGATCAATGACAGTTCCAAACACCTTTTCTAGCATTATTCTTTATCATAAACAGTAGCTCATCTCATAAAACTTCTCATGATCAAGTAACAAGCTATTCACATGTTAAAGTATAGACCATAAAGTTTCTTGAAAACTAACAAACCATGTTCTCGGTCACCAAACAATTGGAATTCATCTTATTTTCAGGAAGGGTCTATGTAAGAGCTTTGATTTAGCAAATTCCACATACTCAACTATCATATAGTCTTCCATGATTGCTAACACTCAAAGCATATTTTTAGAACAAATAGCATCCATCAAACATAGAGGAAGATAGGGGCTTAATGTTTCGTCTCCCAACTTACTTATCATATAGATAATTGTCAACAATAATAATTCATGATCAAATATATTTGAATGGCCATATATGCTTGGATCTTTCCCCACCAAATGATGCTTGCTGACTAAAGAATAATTGAGGCTGAAATAAGAAGGAATACTATTGACTCTTGCATAAAAGTAAATACATGAAAGTAAAAGATAAGCCCTTCGCAGAGGGAAGCAGAGGTTGTCATGCGCTTTTTAATTTTGGATGTGCAAACCCTTAATGCAAAGGAACGTCACATTGTATTGCCCTTTGTGATATCAACCTTTATTATGCAGTCTGTCGCTTTTATTTCTTTACCATCACAAGTTCGTACAACGCTTATTTTCCCTTACAATAAAAGATCATACATATTTAGGAGCAATTTTTATTGCTTTTTGCACCGATGACAACTTACTTGAAGGATCTTATTCAATCCATAGGTAGATATGGTGGACACTCATGGCATGAAATGGGGTTTAAGGGTTTTGGATGCACAAGTAGTATCTCTACTTAGTACAAAATTTTGGCTAGCAAAAGATCCTAAGCAAGCACCACATGTTGGAGGATCCATAACAATATAACTTCTATACAAATATACCAAACATAACTCATTACGTTGTCTTCCTTGTCCAACTTCAACTAATTTGCTCAAGTTTGAAAATAATTAAAGGGGCTCACAATCATAGAAGATGTCCAAGATAGTATATTTATATGTGAAATCTCTCTTCCTTCAATATTCTTTCGTGAATTGTTCAAGTGACCAATGTTGTGTTTGCTAACTTTCAATAAATTTTACCACATATACTTCTTATTTGTGAAGTCATTACTCCCCATGGGATAAGCATATGAAACATATATAATTTCAGATTTATGATATTCAATTCATTCAACCATTTACTCATAGGATATAAGTGAAGCACGAGAGTAAATGACAAAACTACTCCAGAAAGATATAAGTGAAGCACGAGAGTAAATGACAAAACTACTCCAGAAAGATATAAGTGAAGATCAATGAGTAGTCAAATAGTTAAATAGCCATGGGAGGACTCTCTCTCATTCAAGATTTCAGATCCAATGATTTTATTCAAACAGCAATTAAAATGAAAATATGCTCCAAGCAAAACACATATCATGTGACGAATAAAAATATAGCTCCGAGTAAGGTATACCGATAGTGTTGAAGACGAAAGAGGGGATGCCTTCCGGGGCATCGCCAAGCTTAGGCGCTTGAGTCTTCCTTGAATATTACCTTGGGGTGCCTTGGGCATCCCCAAGCTTAGGGTCTTTCCACTCCTTATTCTCATCATATCGACACCTCACCCAAAACTTGAAAACTTCAATCACACAAAACTCAACAGAAAACTCATGAGCTCCGTTAGTATAAAACAAATCATTCACTTGGGTACTGTCAAGACAAGATTAATAATTTTTTCCACATAATTCCTACTGTACTCTATCATTTCCACAATTTATATCACTTAATATAAGCTATGGAAACACTAAAACAAGCAAACTATGCATTGAAAACAGAATCTGTCAAAAACAGAACAGTCTGGGAAGATCTGAATTGTTTTCATACTTATCTAACTCTAAAAAATCTGAAAAATTATGAAAACGTATACAATTTGTATATCAATCCTCTGTAAAAAAATCAGAGTTTTTCCACGTTTAAGTGAATTTTAACAATTCTGTTACTGGACGCAAAAGGTTCTGTTTTTGCACAGAATCAAATCAACTATCAACCACACTATCCCAAAGGCTTTACTTGGCACTTTATTGAAACCAAAGCTATAAAACATGATTAATACAGTAGCATAATCATGAGAATATACAAAAACAGTTGGGGTAAATATTGGGGTCTCCCAACAAGCGCTTTTCTTTAATACCTTTTTAGCTAGGCATGATATTTTAATGATACTCTTCCAAGCCCAATTTCGATGATAGTCTTATTCATACTCCAAAAGATATAAGTGAAGTTCATGGAGCATTCTACAATTAATATAGATTTACCAACATCCAAGCTCAAAATATATAAGTTAAGCACACGAAGCATTCTATAAAGTCATACTCAAAAGATTTAAGTGAAGCATAAAGAGCATTCTAAAAAGCCATACTCAAAAGATTTAAGTGAAGCGCATGAAGCATTCTATAAATCAATGAAGGACTATATCATACTAGCATGGTGCCTAAGGGAAAAGAAAGGAAAAATAAACTCAAAAGACACATATCATGTGAACAAAACAAAAACCGAGGTATACTGATAATTGTTGAGGAAGAAAGATGGGATGCCAACCGGGGCATCCCCAAGCTTAGATGCTTGAGTATCCTTGGAATATTTACTTGGAGTGCCTTGGGAATACCCAAGCTTGAACTCTTTCCTCTCCTTATTCTTCTCAGATCGATAACTCCTCGATCTTCGAACACTTCATCCACACAAAACTTAACAAAAAACCTTGTGAGATCCGTTAGTATAATAAAGCAAATCACTACCTTTAGGTACTGTTGTAAACTGATTCCAATTTCATATTAGCATTATATCTACTGTATTCCAACTTCACCATGGTTCATACCCCCCGATACTACCCATAGATTCATCAAAATAAGTAAAGAACACATAGAAAACAGAATCTGTCAAAAACCGGACAGTCTGTAGCAATATGAATATTTCGTATACTTATGTACCTCCAAAAATTATTAAAATTTAGGACAAAATAAATTTTTTTCATATAAGTACTGTGTAAAAATTTCAGGATTTTTTAATGTTCCAGTAAAAAATGTAAATTCATGCACTACAGAATTTTTTTTTATTTTTGCACCGCACATACCAAACAAGCAATCTAATCATCCTAAAGGCAAATCTAGGCATATTATTTTTATAATACAATGGATATATACAAGGGTAAAATTGTTTTTGATAAACTTCCATGAAAAATTCTACATTGTTTCCATGAGCATGAACACAAGTGTTCAAGGTCGACCCTCACTTCTCCAATGCACAACCTTCCAATCACTTCTCTTTTTGAAAATCTTTTTAAGCATAAGAGGCAAGTATTTTTTTTTGTAATTTGCATTTTTTTAAATTTTTTTGTTTGTTTCACCCACAACTAAATAAAACAAAAAGGGAAAACAAAATCTACTTAGTGAAGAAAGCAAACAAGCATACACGAAAATATTAACCCCACGCTATTGCTCCCTGGCAACAGCGCCAGAAAAGAGCTTGATAATCCCCAAGTGCAAGGAATCATCGTAGCAATTCCCAAAGGTGGAAGTAATAAGTATGGAGTGTCAAACCCACAAGGAGCTAAAGGTAAGATCAATATTCTCCCAAGTCCTATCTGCCACTGATACGACTCTACGTACACCGAACGTTTGCTTCCATCTAGAAACGAGAAATAAACTACGTTGTGGGTATGAAGAGGATAACTTTGCATGATATCGGAGAACTATAAAAGTAGGTGCTATTAACATGAAGTTAGAAATATTACTATATATTATAAATAGCAAGTGTGGAATAATGATGGGTCGGCGTGCGGAATGATCCTAGGCAATTGTTAACAAGATCGGTAGTCGTCATTGCAATTTTATATGAGGGAGAGGCATAAGCTAACATACTTTATCTTCTTGGATCATATGCACTTATGATTGGAACTCTAGCAAGCATCCACAACTACTAAAGATCATTAAGGTAAAACCCAACCATAGCATTAACGCATCAAGTCCCCTTTATCCCATACGCAAGAACCCCCTTACTCGGGTTTAAGCTTCTGTCACTCTGGCAACCCACTATAAGCGACTCATGAACGTATTGCAACACCCTATAGCGGAAATCCTTCACTTGTGCGCAGCACAGAAGGCACCATAGGACAGCACGAAAATAAAACATACAACTCAAACCAATCTAGATCATCAATCAACCCAAAAGACAAAGGAAATCTACTCAAAACATCATAGGATGCCAACACATCATTGGATCATAATATGTGGCATAAAGCACCATGTTCAAGTAGGGGATTACAGCGGGGTGCGGGAGAGTGGATCGCGTAAAAGAGATGAGGATGGTGATGTTGATGAAGACGATCACCACGGCGATGGTTCCCCCGGTGGCACTCCGGCGCCACCGAGAGAGAGAGAGGGAGAGAGTCTCCCCTTGTGCTTCCTCCTCCATGGCCTCCCCCCTAGATGGGGAGAGGTTCTTCCTCTGGTCCTTGGCCTCCATGGCGATGATGGCCCCCTCCGTGATCCTCCTCCATGGCCTTCGGTAATGATGGCCCCCTCCGGCAGGGTGCCGGAGAGGGCCTAGATTGATTTTTCGTGGCTACAGAGGCTTGCAGCAGCGGAACTCCCGATCTAGGTTTATTTCTGGGGGTTTTGGTATTTATAGGAATTTTTGGCATCGGTCTCACGTCAAGGGGGTCCACGAGGCAGTGACAAGGTAGGAGCACCCTCCGGGGGGGGTAGGGCATGCCCCCCTACCTTGTCGTCGCCTCGGGAATCTTCTGGTCCAACTCTTGTGCTTCGGGGTTCTCTTTTGGTCCATAAAAAATCACCGTAAATTTTCATCCCATTCCGAGAACTTTTATTTCTGCACAAAAAATGACACCATGGTAGTTCTGCTGAAAACAGCGTCAGTCTGGGTTAGTTCTAAGCAAATCATACCAAAACCATATAAAATTGTTGTAAACATGGCATGAATACTTCATAAATTATAGATACGTCGGAGACGTATCAATTGTTCACACTGATCATGCTGCTATAAAATATCTTATGGAAAAGAACGATGCTAAACCTAGACTTATTAGGTGGATTCTTTTGCTACAAGAATTTGACTTACATATCACTGATAGAAAGGGAGCTGAGAACCCTGTTGCTAATAACTTGTCTAGGTTAGAGAATATCCTTGATGACACACAACCTATTAATGATAATTTCCCTGATGAACAATTAGCCGCAATAAACGTTTCTCATAACACTCCTTGGTATGCTGACTATGCTAATTACATTGTTGCTAAATACATACCACCTAGTTTCACATACCAACAAAAGAAAAAATTCTTCTATGATTTAAGACATTACTTTTGGGATGACCCACATTTTTATAAAGAAGGAGTAGATGGTATTATTAGACGTTGTGTACCTGAGCATGAATAGGAACAGATCCTACGGAAGTGTCACTCCGAGGCATATGGAGGAGACCATGCGGGAGACAGAACTGCACACAAGGTATTACAATCTGGTTTTTACTGGCCTACTCTCTTCAAGGATGCCCGTAAGTTTGTTTTATCTTGTGATGAATGTCAAAGAATTGGTAATATTGGTAAGCGTCAAGAAATGCCTATGAATTATTCACTTGCTGTTGAACCATTTGATGTTTGGGGTTTTGATTACATGGGACCTTTTCCTTCCTCTAATGGGTATACTCATATTTTGGTTGCTGTTGATTATGTTACTAAGTGGGTAGAAGCTATTCCAACTAGTAGTGCTGATCAGAACCTCTATTAAAATGCTTAAGCAAGTTATTTTCCCAAGGTTTGGAGTCCCTAGATATTTAATGACTGATGGTGGTTCACATTTTATTCATGGTGCTTTCTGTAAAATGCTTGCTAAGTATGATGTTAACAATAGAATTGCATCACCCTATCATCCTCAGTCTAGTGGTCAAGTTGAACTTAGCAATAGAGAAATAAAATTAATTTTACAAAAAACTGTCAATAGGTCCAGGAAGAATTGGTCTAAGAAATTAGATGATGCACTTTGGGCTTACAGAACAGCTTATAAAAATCCTATGGGTATGTCTCCTTATAAAATGGTTTATGGAAAAGCTTTTCATTTACCTCTTGAGTTAGAACATAAAGCATATTGGGCAATTAAAGAACTCAACTATGATTTCAAACTTGCCGGTGAAAAGAGGTTATTTGATATCAGCTCACTAGATGAATGGAGAACCCATGCTTATGAAAATGCTAAGTTGTTTAAAGAAAAAGTTAAAAGATGGCATGATAAGAGAATCCAAAAGCGTGAGTTTAAAGTTGGAGAATATGTTCTTTTGTACAACTCTCGTTTCAGATTCTTTGCAGGAAAACTCCTCTCCAAATGGGAAGGACCCTATGTTATCGAGGAGGTTTATCGATCTGGAGCTATCAAAATAAATAATGCCGAGGGTACTAACCCAAAGGTTGTCAATGGGCAAAGAATAAAACATTATATCTCAGGTACGCCCATTAATGTTGAAAGCAATATTATCCAAACTATGACACCGGAAGAACACATAAAGGAAACCTTCCGGAATACTCCAGAATCATGAAAAAAGAGGAGGTACGTGATACGGTAAGTAAACGGACTCCGAAAAATCCGCAAAAATATTTTCTGTCAGTTTTGGAATATATCAAAAATTAGGAAAATAAGAAACAACCAGGAAGGCACCCCTGGTGGGCACAAGACACCAGGGCGCGCCTGGCTTGCCAGGCGCGCCCAGGTGGGTTGTGCCCACCTCGGGTAACTTCCGGACTCTGTTTTACTTCTGTTTGCTTGTTTCCCAATATAAAAAAAATCTTTATATACCCCCCCCCCCGAATCTATTGACCACCGTATCGCGGAGAAACCTTTTGTTCTTCTTTTCTTGCTGTTTTCCTGACAGATCTAAAAATATATCATCCCAAGATTCGGAGGGTGAGAGCTATGTTGCTGATTATATCTCGAACCCCTAGGTTTATGGTGATGAGGAGCACTATAGCTGGACTTCGGAAGAGGAAGAAGATTATGACCCTAAAGGGGAGGAGGAGACAAGCTCAGACGAAGATGAAGTTCCATTACCTCAACCTGGAGACATGCATGTGGAATTCAAGAAGTCAAGTCTCCCCAACAAAGCAAAGAAACCTAAGGTCCAATTTATCCCCTTTCGTCTCTTGCAGGAAAACAAGCAAGAATTATGCAAAAAGATATTAGAGCTTGAGCAAGAGATCGGTGACCTAAAGGAGGAAAATTTCATCCTCAAGCGTAAGCTAAGGAAGGCAGACAAACCCTCTACTTCATTACCACCACCTCCTTCTTCATCACCAAAGGAAACCTGAGTATCAGGTACGGGCACTCCCCTTGGCTTGTGCCAAGCTTGGGGGAGGTGCCCCGGTATTGTATCACCTCCACTATCTTTTTCCTTTACTTATCTTAGTTCGATCCATAGTTATCTTTTGCTTTAGATGAATAAAAGTTTAGTTCGATCCTTTTCTTTTCGAGTGCTTGCTTAGTGATCCATCCTTGTAATCGTGTGCGAGATATATAATAACGTTTAATTTGAGTTTTGTTTTGTTTTTCTTTCATGTTCAATAAAAAGAAAGGAAATAAATGAAAAAGATCATATGCTAATCTTATGGTAAGTAATGACATCACATAAGGAAGAGTATAAGTAGAAAATTTTATTGGAGACTTACAAACATAGCATTGGTCAATGATGCAATTCATGAAAGAATTAATAAGGGAAGAAGATTCACATGCAAAATGTGGCACCCCGGCTCAGAGAGAACGGAACGCCCCGTATTCCAGCCCAAAGATCGAGGAGAAGTCTCTGGAATACGGCACTGCTTGACATAGAACAAATCAGCTCTTATTACAAAGGATAATAAATACACGGGTCTGATGTTACAAAGAATCACATCAGCACGGCGACACTACGCCTGCGATACTACACTTGTTCTATGCTAGCAGCAGAACAACTCGTAGCAGCGGAATACTTCTAGCAGTGGAACAACGATGAAGGTGGTGAACTCCACTCCGCAGGGACTCTAGCTGGGACACGATCTAGTTCGCTCGAACGGAAACCTCGACAAACAATCAATCATGGCATCACCTGCAATCTGGCATGACACGCCAGGTCAGTACATTGAATGTACTTGCAAGCTCACAACAAACATAATCATCAAGGCAAGACAACAACATAGCATTAACATGTTAAATTATTGACAACTAATATGATGCGAAAGCAACTACCAAGCATGATATGATACTACTAGCATTACTACTGAACCACCATCTCAAGAACCACATGAACCATCTCACACTTGGCTATCCGGCCAAGTAATATATCACCTCGATCACCTCTTGATCCACCTGATCACCTCGTGATCAAAACCTCCACATGATCACCTCGTGACCACATCACAAACTAAATGATCATCCTCGAGATCATCTCAACATCATCATCATCCTGCCAAACTGTTACTGCTCACAATATATCAACATATAAATCATCTATAAGTCATTCCATCATGTGAGTGTTGATCGAATGGTGTGACCTAGTAAGAACTTGTGCCCATGATCGAGGATGCGGCTATCGATAGATTAAACACACACTCTACAGAGGTTAGCACGCTGTACCCACACCACAGAACCCATGGCCTCGTGCTCCCATTCGGGTGGACCAACGGCGTTCTAACAAAACCAATCTACTGCCATGACACTCTCGCGGCCACTCCGAACAACTCCCCTTTGGGCTAAGTCATGGGTGGCCCCGATGTCAACTCGTGACATCCGCCACCTACGTGGCCGGCCACCGTCGTGGCAAAACAAAAACGGTCCCAAACAGGGACAAAAAGGCGCCTACAACAACTACGGGCACACAAGGCTTATGTCCGCCTACCTGATCAGGGTAGCGCGCCCATAACCTTCCCTCGTTGGAGGCACCGGCGAGAGACATGTCAATAGATCGCATTAGGGCCTTCCCATAAAGGAAAATGTGGTTGCACTGGAAAAGCCCGGTTCGGTGGCACCTGACCAACTTAATGATGGAATTTATCCCCAAAGGAAATCTGATACTCCGATATCATATATCCATCTGTCAACCAAGTCATAGCAATATCCAACACATAATCTAAAGCATAACCTAGTCATATCATAATCTCTGAGGATAACAAAATACTGAGAGCATGCTGAATCCAAGAGCAATAATACTACTAATCCCATAGCAATAACACGATATGCAACTAAGAACAACATGCAAGCATCATATCCAAAATAATACTCCAAAGCAACAGAATATCAACTACCATCATGAAAATAATATACGCCACTACTAATCCAATGGCAACATGTCATCCTCATAAGCTGCAAAATCTTAGTCCTAGAACTCCAAACAACATCATGGCAATAGCAAGATCAAAACACAACTCCGAGAAATGCCATGAACAAATCATACATAGCTAATGCCATATTTTAAGCAAGTTTAAATAAGTAAACCATGTCACTGCATTGCAATCATGCAAATGGAGGGTGTGGCTTGCCTGGGGTGGATGGATTCACCGGGAAGAAGTGCGAGAAGCTCGCAGAAAGAATCGCCGGAAACAGTTCTCTCTCGGAGGGGGTTGATTAAGGGTAGGGGCAAAATGGTCATTTTCAGAATGTTAACACATGGTGAAAATGATACCAACAGAACGGGCTCGACGAGACGAAGAAGTGGGCTTTGGAATCACCGCATTTGGAGTTGTGAGCAAAAAGATACAAGGGTTTTTCTGCCAGGGACCTTTCTATAAAAATTATATCCACAAACAAGTCCCTGACTGAAAAACAGAAAACGTATTAACTGAAATACACTTTCGGCGAATGAAAATGCCTTTCTAGCCGCAGTAGCACAGAAATACGCTTTCAAGAACCGAAGACGTAATCGAGTGGAGTGCGTTTCCACTTATCCACGCTGGCAGGCGCGGGACCGGGCCTTGTGCCACTGCCATGTGGGCCACGGGGTCCACCGGCCAGCTGGAGGGGAGGGGCTTCATCTTCGAGCTCTGCCCGCGCCTGGCCGAGGACAGGGGCTCACCCCGACGGCGACCGCCGGTGGTGTAGGCCACAGCTCGAGGCGTGCGGCACACCGGTGTGATCAGGGGATCGAGCCGCATCCACCTGTCCCATCCACGGCTGGAGGTGAGGACCGAGACGACAACGGGCTCGGCGCTGGCGAACAGGAGCTTCGGCTGGAGTGGGGCATGTGGCCAGAGGCCATAGGAGGGAGGGGCGAAGGGCAGGGGAGGCTCGCCGGGGTTCGGGTGGAGCTCGGGTGGTGGCTAGGTGAGGAGGGAGAGTTCGGAGGGCTCGGAGCAAGCTTGCCCCCTGCCATGGCAGACGGCGGCCTCGGGCAGAAGTGAGCACGCGCCCAAAGGTCACCGGAGGAAGAAGCGAAGGGTGGGGGAGCTTCAGAGAGGCGGAGAGGCTCCTCTGGTGATGGTGGAATGGAGAGAGGGACATGGGGTCGCCGGAATTTAGGTGGGAGGGGGCGGCGGCCGTGGCAAGAAATCGCTGCGAAGAGGAGCTCCGACGCTCGGGGAAGTAGATGGGCGGGGTCCTGGGACGGAGAGGGAGGCAATGGAGTGCTCGGATGCCGCGGGGAAGGGCTTAAATAGCCGAGGACGCGGGGCTGTGGCCGAGTGCCACCGCTCGGGCTCGGCCAAAGCTCTGGCGATCCTCAGCGATCACGGGAGGGCGCGGGAATGCGACGAAGCATCGCTGCAGCGGTCATGGAGCAGAGGAGGCCAAGGGGGCACGGGGAAGAAGAAGACGGGCGAGCTCAGAGCCAAACCGCCACTGTTCGTCCGTGGGCACGCGGCGGCGAGCGTCGACGAGGAAGTGGACGGAGGGGGAGAGGGGTCCAGGGAGAAGGAGACGACGAGGGGAAGACACTGGGCATGCTCACGCGCGAAGACGATGAGAGGAAGAGGGGCCGGAGCTAGAAGATATCCTGGACGCGGTCACAGCGAGCAGAGCGCGTGAATTGGCATGCCAGTGGCGCAGTCACCACGCGACATGTCACGGGGAGGACTGTAGGGGATGGAAAACCTTGTCTGGGGTGTTGTCTCTCCACTCTGGAGGCTGTAGAAAGAGAAAACTTGAGATGAGAGGCTCTTCAGCTGAGTTAGGCATCGATTAAAGTTTGCTGTAGCAAACTTGGTCAGGTTACTGTGATCAACAGAGAGATGCTAAGGGCCAAATGAGTTGTCTGGGAGGTTTAGATTAGGAAGGACTATAATACTGGAGGTTTTGGAGTACAATGGACCACAAACTAATATAGTTTCTGTGCAACTCACATTATGGTCCAGAAACTTGATCAAGATGATGCACTTACTTGGAGTAGCCACTTGAGCTAAAATTTGGCAAGGCATGATTATTTGGACATAAGAAGATTCTGTAAAAATTTCATACCAATTGGATTCACCAAAATGGTACTTGTTTCACAGACATCCTCTCTGTCCATAAACTAGAAATAATTCTAGATAAATATGGGCTTGATTAATTGATCCCAAAATTGGTGGAGAGATGTTTTATGGTCATGAGAGTGCTCTGGTAAATTTTCAGCCAAAATGAAGCAATATAAAATATACTTGCTACACAACCTGAAAATATTGACAGAAGCAAAGATTTGGTCCTGTGCTCACATAGATGATTGGATGGAGCTGAAAATTGGAGGAGTATGATAATATGAGCACATGAAGGAGTGTGACAAATTTCAACTCATTTGGATACTCCTAGCTAGTACTTCCTTCACAATGGCTTTTGTCTGACAGAAACTTTGAAAAATTGCTGAGGAAGATTGGCTAGGAAAATAAAGTTGAATTTTGGCATGAGGCAATGATTTGGATTATATATCATGCCCAAAAAGTTTTGGAGCAATCAAGGAAAGATAGGTGGCACTTCCTTCACAGAAAGCCACTCTGGACAGAAATGAAGAAATAATATTGGGGAATTATTTTTGGGCTAGGACAGGAAAGTTTGGGCCTATTTGAGCAATATATGACCCAAAGAAATTATGAGAATTATTTGGTAATTTTGGGAGTGACAGAAATATAGGTTGCTTCATAACCTAGGGCAAGCAGGACTATTCCCTTAATAGAAAAAGGAATATTCCAAGAAAAAGAATTTTAGGGTTGGGCTAGAATGGAAATGACATGATCTTGGGAAAGTTTTGAGAATGATGAGCTACTTGGGAGAAGGAATTGCTGATGATCTCCCAGGTTGCAAAGCCACAGATCCACTCCAAAAAGAAAATCAGAACAAAAACCAATAAATCAAAAGAAAAAGGAAAGGGCCAAAAACCAGGGTGTTACACAAATACACTATCTTGGACATCTTTTGTGATTTTGAGCCCCCATCAAAATATTATATGCCAAAATTGTTGACGTTGGACAAGGAAGACAACGTAATGATTTATGTTTGTTCATATTCACATAGAAGTTATATTGTCATAGATCCTTTAACATGTGGTGCTTGCCCCCCATCTTTGCTAGCCAAAAATTCCGCACTAAGTAGAGATACTACTTGTGCATCCAAAACCCTTAAACCCAAATCTTGTTTTGAGAGTCCACCATACCTACCTATGGATTGAGTAAGATCCTTCAAGTAAGTTGTCATCGGTGCAAAAAGGGCAATAAAAATTGCTTCTAAAAGTGTTGGATCATTTAGTGTAAGAGAAAATTGAGCGTTGTACGAACTTGTGATGGCAAAGAATAAAAGCGACAGACTGCATAATAAAGGTTGCTATCATAAGGGGCAATATAACGTGATGTTCTTTTGCACTAAGAGATTGAGCATACAAACGAAAAGCACATGGCAACCTCTGCTTCCCTCTGCGAAGGGCCTATCTTTTACTTTTATGTATTTACTTTTATGCAAGAGTCAAAGTATTTCTCTCTATTCCTTTTTATTTTTCTCTTTTGGCAGGCATCATGTGGTGAGGAAAGATCTAGGCACATATATCCAGTTGGATATGGGTAGCATGAGTTATTATTGTTGACATCACCCTTGCTGTGAATATGTTGGGTGGCAAAAACTATAAGCCCCTATCTTTCTATGTGTCCGTTTGAAACTTTTTGCTCATGTGTATGCGGTGAGTGTTAGCAATCATAGAAGACTATATGATGGTTGAGTATGTGGACTTGCCAAAAAGGCTCCGATACGTGACCCTTCCTGAAAAGATGATGAATTGTAGTTGCAAAGTTGACTGAGAACATAGTTTGTTGGTTTTCAATAGAGTTTATGCTTTATACTTCGAAGTTGTGATGAATTGTTACTTGTTCATGAGAAGTCTATGATAGAAGTTCTATGATAAAAGTTCTATGATAAAGTTTTATGTTAAAGTTTGTTGCTATTATAATAATATACATGGTGCTTCTATGTTCGTATTTTGTTTTTATCGACACCTCTCTCTCTAAGCATGTGGACATGTTTTTCGATTTTGGTTTTCGCTTGAGGACAAGCGAGGTCTAAGCTTGGGGGAGTTGATACATCCATTTTGCATCATGTTTTCTTACTGTTATTTATATTGTTTTTAGATATAATAATGCTTTTTGGAGTAATTCTAATGCCTTTTCTCTCATAATATGCAAGGTTCACACTAAGAGGGAGAATACCAGCAGGTGGAATTCTGGACCTGAAAAAGCTACGTCAGGCTACCTATTCTACACAACTCCAAATGAGCTGAAACTTCACGGAGAATTTTTATGGAATATATAAGAATTATTGGAGCAAATAAGTATCAGAGGGGGCCCACCAGGTGGGCACAACCCACCTGGGCGCGCCAGGGAGCCCAGGCGCGCCAGGGAGCCCAGGCGCGCCCTGGTGGGTTGTGCCCTCCTCGGCCCACCTCCGGTACCCCTCTTCTGGTATATAAGTCATTTTGACCTAGAAAAAATAAGAAGAGGACTTTCGGGACGAAGCGCCGCCGTCTCGAGGCGGAACTTGGGCAGGAGCACTTTTGCCCTCCGGCGGAGCGATTCCGCCAAGGGAACTTCCCACCCGGAGGGGGAAATCATCGTCATCATCATCACCAACAACTCTCCCATATTTGGGAGGGAAATCTCCATCAACATCTTCAACAGCACCTCTCAAACCCTAGTTCATCTCTTGTGTTTAATCTTTGTGCCGGAACCTTAGATTGTTGCTTGTGAGTGACTAGTAGTGTTGATTACATCTTGTAGTTGATTACTATATGGTTTATTTGGTGGAAGATTATATGTTCAGATCCATTATGATATCTAATACCCCTCTGATCTTGAGCATGATTATCATTTGTGAGTAGTTACTTTTGTTCTTGAGGTCACGGGAGAAATCTTGTTGCAAGTAATCATGTGAACTTGATATGTGCTCGATATTTTGATGTATGTATGTTGTGATTCCCTTAGTGGTGTCATGTGAACGTCGACTACATGACACTTCACCATATTTGGGCCTAAGGGAATGCATTGTGGAGTAGTTATTAGATGATGGGTTGCGAGAGTGACAGAAGCTTAAACCCTAGTTTATGCGCTATTCCGTAAGGGACCGATTTGGATCCAAAAGTTTAATGCTATGGTTAGATTTATTCTTAATACTTTTCTCGTAGTTGCGGATGCTTGCGAGGGGGTTAATCATAAGTAGGAGGCTTGTTCAAGTAAGAACAGCACCTAAGCACCGGTCCACCCACATATCAAATTATCAAAGTAGCGAACACAAATCAAACCAACATGATGAAAGTGACTAGATGAAATTCCCGTGTACTCTCAAGAACACTTTGCTTATCATAAGAGACCATTTTTGCCTGTTCTTTGCCTCAAAAGGATTGGTCTACCTTGCTGCACTTTTGTTACCGTTACTGTTGCTTGCTTGTTACAAATTACCTTGCTATCAAACTACTCGCTACTTATAATTTCAGTGCTTGCAGAGAATACCTTACTGAAAACTACTTGTCATTTCGTTCTGCTCCTCGTTGGGTTCGACACTCTTACTTATCAAAAGGACTACGATTGATCCCCTATACTTGTGGGTCATCAGCCATCTTGTCGATTTGTGTTGCACCCTTTTCCTTCTCAGGCATGCTGAGCTTGGGGTATCCTGACACCAATCAAATCTGAATCTCAGGCAGATAGGATGGTTGGAACATTTTCCAAGAATTATAACACTGGTCTCTGTGTAACCCGGTAAGGTGATGTTATGGCTAGCACACCTGGCCGGAGGACCTATTGTTATCATTATCTTGTTCAGCAAGATTAGCCATTCTTCCATGAGGAAACTGTATGACTTATTTTATAAGTTGTTCCTGATGGATCCTTTGTGTATCCACAATCTGACTTTTACCTGATGACCATGTCAATGTTATCCCGAAGCCTGTCTGTGGTATTCCGATCATCAACAAGAACATTGGAAGCAAAATGCTAATTTTTTCTTGATCAATTATATATCCAAACACCGTTGTATGGGTAAAAATCATAAATTCATGCCCCTTTGTCTAAATGGTTACATACTTGGAGTCCTATCATATATATCATGCACTGCTTGTACTTGGGAAAGTTGTACTCTAATACTTGTGTATAAACCCTTGAGGTGTATATACCCAGTTGGATATGAGTGAGCATGAGTTATTATTGTTGACATCACCCTTGAGGTGAATAAGTTGGGAGGCAGAACGACTGCCTACCCGCTTGAAACTCCTTATTGTACCTTCTTACTTTGCTCTTGATGTTTTCTTAAGTTTCAATTCGGGAGATACTTTCTGCCACATTCCTTGAGTTATCCACTAGATAGTTGATACGTCTCCAACGTATCTATAATTTATGAAGTATTCATGCCATGTTTACAACAATTTTATATGGTTTTGGCATGATTTTATTAGAACTAACCCGGACTGACGCTGTTTTCAGCAGAACTACCGTGGTGTCATTTTTTGTGCAGAAATAAAAGTTCTCGGAATGGGCTGAAAAATTACAGAGAATATTTTTGGAAAATATAAAAAATACTGGAGCGAAAAGATACCGGAGGAGAGTCCCGAGGCAGCCACAAGGGTGGGGGCGCCCCCCTGCCTTGCCGCCGCCTCGTGGACCCCCCCCCCCCCTGACGTGAGACCGACACCAAAAATTCCTATAAATTCCGAAACCCCCAGAAATAAACCTAGATCGGGAGTTCCACCGCCGCAAGCCTCTGTAGCCACGAAAAACCAATCGGGAGCCCATTCCGGCACCCTGTCAGAGGGGGAAACCATCACCGAAGGCCATCTTCATCATCCCGGCGGTCTCCATGATGAGGAGGGAGTAGTTCACCCTCGGGGCTGAGGGTATGTACCAGTAGCTATGTGTTTGATCTCTCTCTCTCGTGTTCTTGATTTGGCACGATCTTGATGTACCGCGAGCTTTGTTATTATAGTTGGATCATATGGTGTTTCTTCCCTCTCTATCTCTTGTTCTGATGAATTGAGTCTTGCTCTTTGAGGTTTCATTATGTTGGATTGAGTATTGGATTTGAGAACACTTGATGTATGCCTTGCGATGGGATATCTGTGGTGACAATGGGATGTTCTATTGATTCACTTGATGTATGTTTTGGCACTCAACTCGCGGATTCCCGAGGTGACATTGGGGTAATTGAGACGTCCATTTTGCATCATGCTTTTATATCAATATTTATTGCATTATGGGTTGTTATTACACATTATGGCACAATACTTATGCCTTTTCTCTCTTATTTTACAAGGTTTACATGAAGAGGGAGAATGCCGGCAGCTGGAATTCTAGGCTGGAAAAGGAGCAAATATTAGAGACCTAGTCTGCACAACTCCAAATGTCCTGAAACTTCACAGAGAGTCTTTTTGGATTTAATAAAAAATATTGGGCGAAGAAAGTACCAGAGGGGGGCCACCTGCCATCCACAAGGGTGGAGGGCACGCCCTACCCCCCCTGGGCGCGCCCCCCGTCCTTGTGGGCCACCTGGCAGGCCCCCGACGCCCATCTTCTGCTATATGGTGTGTTTTGACCTGGAAAAAATCATAAGGAAGCTTTCGGGACGAAGCGCCGCCGTCTCGAGGCGGAACCTGGGCAGAAGCAATCTAGGGCTCCGACGGAGCTGTTCTACCGGGGAAACATCCCTTCGGGAGGGGGAAATCATCGCCATCGTCATCACCATCGATCCTCTCATCAAGAGGGGGTCAATCTTCATCAACATCTTCACCAGCACCATCTCCTCTCAAACCCTAGTTCATCTCTTGTACCCGATCTTTGTCTCGAAACCTCAGATTGGTACGTGTGGGTTGCTAGTAGTGTTGATTACTCCTTGTAGTTGATGCTAGTTGGTTTATTCAGTGGAAGATCATTTGTTCAAATCCTTAATGATAATTAATACTCCTATGATTATGAACATGAATATGCTTTGTGAGTAGTTACGTTTGTTCTTGAGGACATGGGAGAAGTCTTGTTATAAGTAATCATGTGAATTTGGTATTCGTTCGATATTTTGATGAGATGTATGTTGTCTTTCCTCTAGTGGTGTTATGTGAATGTCGACTACATGACACTTCACCATTGTTTGGGCCTAGGGGAAGGCATTGGGAAGTAATAAGTAGATGATGGGTTGCTAGAGTGACAGAAGCTTAAACCCTAGTTTGCGTTGCTTCGTAAGGGGCTGATTTGGATCCATATGTTTCATGCTATGGTTAGATTTATCTTAATTCTTCTTTCGTAGTTGCGGATGCTTGCGAGAGGGGTTAATCATAAGTGGGAGGCTTGTCCAAGGAAGGTCAGCACCCAAGCACCGGTCCACCCACATATCAAATTATCAAAGTAACGAATGCGAATCATATGAGCATGATGAAAACTAACTTGACAACAATTCCCATGTGTCCTCGAGAGCGCTTTGCTTTATATAAGAGTTTGTCCAAGCTTGTCCTTTGCTACAAAAAGGATTGGGCCACCTTGCTGCACCTTGTTTACTTTTGTTACTTATTACCCGTTACGAATTATCTTATCACACAACTATCTGTTACCGATAATTTCAGTGCTTGCAGAGAATACCTTGCTGAAAACCGCTTGTCATTTCCTTCTGCTCCTCGTTGGGTTCGACACTCTTACTTATTGAAAGGACTACGATAGATCCCCTATACTTGTGGGTCATCAAGACTCTTTTCTGGCGCCGTTGCCGGGGAGTGAAGCGCCTTTGGTAAGAAAACATTTATATAGTGTGCTGAAATTTACTGTCACTTGTTACTATGGAAAATAATCCTTTAAGGGGTTTGTTCAGGGTATCTTCACCCTGACCGGAAGAGCAAAGAGTTGCCCCTCAACCTACTGCACCTACTGAAAATATTTATTATGAAATTCCTTCGGGTATGATAGAGAAACTGCTAGCTCATCCTTACACAGGAGATGGAACATTACATCATGATATGCATCTAATCTATGTGGATGAAGTTTGTGGATTATTTAAGCTTGCAGGTTTGCCCGAGGATGAAGTCAAGAAGAAGGTCTTCCCTTTATCTTTGAAGGAGAAGGCATTGACATGGTATAGGCTATGTGATGATATTGGATCATGGAACTACAACCGATTGAAATTGGAATTTCATCAGAAGTTTTATCCTATGCATCTGGTTCATCGTGATCGGAATTATATATATAATTTTTGGCCTCGTGAAGGAGAAAGTATCGCTCAAGCTTGGGGGAGGCTTAAGTCAATGTTATATTCATGCCCCAATCATGAGCTCCCAAGAGAAATTATTATTCAAAAATTTTATGCTCGGCTTTCTCATAATGATCGATCCATGCTCGATACTTCTTGTACTGGTTCTTTTATGAAGAAGACTATTGAATTCAAATGGGATTTATTGGAAAGAATTAAACGCAACTCTAAAGATTGGGAACTCGACGAAGGTAAGGAGGCAGGTATAAACCTTAAGTTTGATTGTGTTAAATCTTTTATGGATACCGATGCTTTTCGTGATTTTATCACTAAATATGGACTTGACTCTGAGATAGTAGCTTCTTTCTGTGAATCTTTTACTACTCATGTTGATCTCCCTAAGGAGAAGTGGTTTAAATATCATCCTCCCATTGAAGTTAAAGTAGTTGAACCTATTAAAGTTGAAGAAGAAACTATTACTTATAATGTTGATCGTATTGTTCCTACTGCTTATATTGAGAAACCACCTTTTCCTGTTAGAATAAAGGATCATGCTAAAGCTTCAACTGTAATTCGTAAGAGTTATACTAGAACACCTACACCCCCTGAGCAAATTAAAGTTGAACCTAGTATTGCTATGGTTAAAGATCTCTTGGTTGATAATATTGATGGGCATGTTATTTATTTCTGTGATGAAGCTGCTAGAATTGCTAAACCCGATAGTAAAGACAAACATAGGCCCGTTGTTGGCATGCCTATTGTTTCAGTTAAAATAGGAGATCATTGTTATCATGGCTTATGTGATATGGGTGCTAGTGTGAGTGCAATTCCTTTTTCCTTATATAAAGAAATTATGAATGATATTGCACCTGCTGAGATAGAAGATATTGATGTTACTATTAAGCTTGCCAATAGAGATACTATATCACCAATTGGGATTGTTAGAGATGTTGAAGTCTTGTGTGGGAAGATAAAATATCCTGCTGATTTTCTTATTCTTGCTTCCCCACAAGATGACTTTTGTCCCATTATATTTGGTAGACCCTTCTTGAATACTGTTAATGCTAAGATAGATTGCAAGAAAGATATCGTTACTGTTGGTTTAGGGGATATGTCTCATGATTTTAATTTCTCTAAATTTCGTAGACAACCCCATGATAAATAATTGCCTAGTAAGGACGAAATTATTGGTCTTGCTTCTATTACCGTGCCTCCTACTGATCCTTTAGAATAATATTTGCTAGACCATGAAAATGATCTGTCTATGAATGAAAGAAGGGAAATAGATGAAGTATTCTTTAATCAAGGGCCTATTTTGAAACACAATTTGCCTGTTGAAATCCTTGGGGATCCTCCTCCACCCAAGGGTGATCCCGTGTTTGAGCTCAAACAATTACCTGATACTTTGAAATATGCTTATCTTGATGAAAAGAAGATATATCCTGTTATTATTAGTGCTAACCTTTCAGAGCATGAAGAAAAGAGATTATTGAAAACTCTGAAGAAGCATCGTGCCGCTATTGGATATACTCTTGATGATCCTAAGGGCATTAGTCCCACTCTATGCCAGCACAAAATTAAATTGGAGAAAGATGCTAAACCAGTTGTTGATCACCAACGACAATTAAATCCTAAGATGAAAGAAGTGGTAAGAAATGAAATACTAAAGCTTCTGGAAACAGGTATAATTTATCCTATTGCTAATAGTCAGTGGGTAAGTCCTGTTCATTGTGTCCCTAAGAAGGGAGGTATTACTGTTGTTCCTAATGATAAGAATGAATTGATTCCTCAAAGAATTTTCACAGGTTATAGAATGGTAATTGATTTTTGCAAATTAAATAAAGCTACTAGAAAAGATCATTACCCTCTACATTTTATTGATCAAATGCTAGAAAGATTATCCAAACATACACATTTTTGCTTTCTAGATGGTTATTCTGGTTTTTCTCAAATACCTGTGTCAAAGGATGATCAGGAAAAGACCACTTTTACTTGCCCTTTTGGTACCTTTGCTTATAGACGTATGCCTTTTGGTTTATGCAATGCACCTGCTACCTTTCAAAGATGTATGACTGCTATATTCTTTGATTTTTGTGAAAAGATTGTTGAGGTTTTCATGGATGATTTCTCCGTTTACGGAACTTCTTTTGATGATTGCTTAAGCAACCTTGATCGAGTTTTGCAGAGATGTGAAGAAACTAATCTTGTCTTGAATTTGGAGAAGTGCCACTTTATGGTTAATGAAGGTATTGTCTTGGGGCATAAAATTTCTGAAAGAGGTATTGAAGTTGATAAAGCTAAAGTAGATGCTATTGAAAAGATGCCGTGTCCTAAAGATATCAAAGGTATAAGAAGTTTCCTTGGTCATGCTGGTTTCTATAGGAGGTTTATTAAAGACTTCTCTAAAATTTCCAGGCCTCTCACTAATCTCTTGCAAAAAGATGTTCCTTTTGTTTTTGATGATGATTGTGTAGAAGAATTTGAAATACTTAAGAAAGCCTTGATTTCTGCACCTATTGTTCAGCCACCTGATTGGAATTTACCCTTTGAAATTATGTGTGATGCTAGTGATTATGTTGTAGGTGTTGTTCTAGGGCAAAGAGTTGATAAGAAATTAAATGTTATTCATTATGCTAGTAAAACTCTAGACAGTGCCCAGAGGAATTATGCTACTACTGAAAAAGAATTTTTAGCAGTTGTCTTTGCTTGTGATAAGTTCAGATCCTATATTGTTGATTCCAAAGTAACTGTTCACACTGATCATGCTGCTATTAAATATCTTATGGAAAAGAAAGATGCTAAGCCTAGACTTATTAGATGGGTTCTCTTGCTACAAGAATTTGATTTGCATATTATTGATAGGAAGGGAGCTGAGAACCCCGTTGCAGACAACTTGTCTAGGTTAGAAAATGTTCTTGATGACCCACTGCCTATTGATGATAGCTTTCCTGATGAACAATTAGCTGTCATAAATGCTCCTCGTAATACTCCATGGTATGCTGATTATGCTAATTACATTGTTGCCAAATTTATACCACCTAGTTTCACATACCAGCAAAAAGAAAAAGTTTTTCTATGATTTAAGACATTCTTTTGGGATGACCCACACCTTTATAAAGAAGGAGTAGATGGTGTTATTAGACGTTGTGTACCTGAGCATGAACAGGAACAGATCCTACGCAAGTGCCACTCCGAGTCTTACGGAGGACACCACGCTGGAGATAGAACTGCACATAAGGTATTGCAATCTGGTTTTTATTGGCCTACTCTCTTCAAGGATGCTCGTAAGTTTTTCTTGTCTTGTGATGAATGCCAAAGAATTGGTAATATTAGTAGACGTCAGGAAATGCCTATGAATTATTCACTTGTTATTGAACCATTCGATGTTTGGGGCTTTGATTATATGGGACCTTTTCCTTCCTCTAATGGGTATACACATATTTTAGTTGCTGTTGATTACGTTACTAAGTGGGTAGAAGCTATTCCAACTAGTAGTGCTGATCATAACACTTCTATTAAGATGCTTAAAGAAGTTATTTTTCTGAGGTTTGGAGTCCCTAGATATTTGATGACTGATGGTGGTTCACATTTTATTCATGGTGTTTTCCGTAAAATGCTTGCTAAGTATGATGTTAACCATAGAATTGCATCTCCATATCATCCTCAGTCTAGTGGTCAAGTAGAATTGAGCAATAGAGAGATTAAATTGATTTTGCAAAAGACTGTTAATAGATCTAGAAGGAATTGGTCTAAGAAACTTGATGATGCATTATGGGCTTATAGAACTGCTTATAAAAACCCTATGGGTATGTCTCCATATAAAATGGTTTATGGAAAGGCTTGTCACTTACCTCTTGAACTAGAACATAAAGCTTATTGGGCAATTAAAGAGCTCAACTATGATTTCAAACTTGCCGGTGAGAAGAGGTTATTTGACATAAGCTCACTTGATGAATGGAGAACCCAAGCCTATGAGAATGCCAAGTTGTTTAAAGAAAAAGTTAAAAGATGGCATGACAAGAGGATACAAAAGCATGAGTTTAATGTAGGTGATCATGTTTTGCTATACAACTCTCATTTAAGATTTTTTGCAGGAAAGCTTCTCTCTAAATGGGAAGGTCCTTACATTATCGAGGAGGTCTATCGTTCCGGTGCCATCAAAATCAACAATGCTGAAGGCACAAATCCGAAGGTGGTAAACGGTCAAAGAATCAAACATTATATCTCAGGTACTCCCATAAATGTTGAGACCAATATTATTGACACCGTAACACCGGAGGAGTACATAAGGGACACTTTCCAGAACATTTCAAACTCCGAAAAGGAATAGGTATGTGGTACGGTAAGTAAACCGACTCCAAAATGTTTCCAATGATAATTTTTCTCCATTTTAGAATATTTAAAAAATTAGGAAAATTAAAAGCAGTCCGAAAGAGACACGAGGCGACCACAAGGGTGGAGGGCGCGCCCTACCCCCCTGGGCGCGCCCCCTCCCCCGACCTTGTGGCCACCTCGTGTGCCCTCCGGACTCCGTTTTCTTGCACAATACTTCTTTTGGTCGGTAAAAAATCATTATATAATCTCTCGAAGGTTTTGACCACAGTACCACGTCAAAATCCCCTGTTTTTGTTTTGAGTTGTTTCTGTAGCAGATTTAGAGCAATATGTCGTCCCAAGATGCGGAGGGAGAGAGCCATGTAGCTGATTACATTGCAGACCCCAAGGTCTGCGGGGATTTGGAGCATTATGATTGGACCACGGAGGATAAAATTATTTCATCATCAACAACTCCATCATCACCACCTCCGAAGAAAGAGACATAAATACATGGGTATGGGCACTCCCCTTGGCAATTGCCAAGCTTGGGGGAGGTGCCCCGATATCGTATCACCATCACACCTTTACTTTTATCGTTTTTCTTAGTTCGATCCTTTTGGTTATATTTTGATCTAGTAGAATAAAGTTTTAGTATGATCTAGCTTTGAGTTTTGTTTTGATCTCTATCTTTGTAATCAAGTCCGTGAGCTATATATAATAAAGAGTAGTTTTGAGTTGAGGGCTTTGCTTTCTTGCTACGATCTTGAGGGAATAAGATAAGAGAAAGAAATAGAAAGAAATAAAAAGATCATATATTGATCTTATGGAGAGTAATGACTTCACATATAAAGAGTATGATGAATAAAATTTGTTGGGAGTGGACAAACATAGTTTTGGTCATAGTTGCAATTAATAGGAAGTAATAAAGAAAGAGAGGCTTCACATATAAATATACTATCTTGGACATCTTTTGTAATTGTGAGCACTCATCAAAATATGACATGCTAAAAAGTTGATGTTGGACAAGGAAGACAACATAATGGGTTATGTTTTCTTATATCCGAATAGAAGTTATATTGTCATGGATCCTCCAACATGTTGAGCTTGCCTTTCCCTCTCATGCTAGCCAAATTCTTTGCACCAAGTAGAGATATTACTTGTGCTTCCAAACATCCCTAAACCCAGTTTTGCCATGAGAGTCCACCATACCTACCTATGGATTGAGTAAGATCCTTCAAGTAAGTTGTCATCGGTGCAAGCAATAAAAATTGCTCTCTAAATATGTATGATCGATTAGTGTGAAGAAAATAAGCTTTAGACGAACTTGTGATATGGAAAAAATAAAAGTGACGGACTGCATAATAAAGTTCTTTATCACAAGCGGCAATATAAAGTGACGTTCGTTTGCATTAAGATTTTGTGCATCCAACCATAAAAGCGCATGACAACCTCTGCTTCCCTCTGCGAAGGGCCTATCTTTTACTTTTATCTTCTACCCTTATACAAGAGTCATGGTGATCTTCACCTTTCCTTTTTACACTTTTTCCTTTTGGCAAGCACTATGTGTTGGAGAAAGATCCATATATATATCCACTCGGATGTAGGTCATCATAAAGTATTACTGTTGACATTACCCTTGAGGTAAAAGGTTGGGAGGCGAAACTATAAGCCCCTATCTTTCTCCGTGTCCGACTGAAGCTTTAAACCCATAAGTATCGCGTGAGTGTTAGCAATTGTGAAAGACTAAATGATAGTTGAGTATGTGGACTTGCTGAAAAGCTCTTATATTGACTCTTTCCGATGTTATGATAAATTGCAATTGCTTCAATGACTGAGATCATAGTTTGTTAGTTTTCAATGAAGTTTTTGATTCATACTTTACCTTGTGAACAAATTGTTACTTTAGCATAAGAAATTATATGACAATATATGTTGCTGCTCTAAAGATGATCATGATGCCCTCATGTCCGTATTTTATTTTATCGACACCTCTATCTTCAAACATGTGGACATATTTTTCGATATTAGCTTTCGCTTGAGGACAATCCAGGTCTAAGCTTGGGGGAGTTGATACATCCATTTTGCATCATGCTTTTATATCAATATTTACTGCATTATGGGCTGTTATTACACATTATGGCACAATACTTATGCCTTTTCTCTCTTATTTTACAAGGTTTACATGAAGAGGGAGAATGCCGGCAGCTGGAATTCTGGGCTGGAAAAGGAGCAAATATTAGAGACCTATTCTGCACAACTCCAAAAGTCCTGAAACTTCACGGGGAGTCATTTTGGATTTAATAAAAAATATTGGGCGAAGAAAGTACCAGAGGGGGGCCACCTGCCATCCACAAGGGTGGAGGGCGCGCCCTACCCCCCCTGGGCGCGCCCCCCGTCCTTGTGGGCCACCTGGCAGGCCCCTGATGCCCATCTTCTGCTATATGGTGTGTTTTGACCTGGAAAAAATCATAAGGAAGCTTTCAGGACGAAGCGCCGCCGCCTCGAGGCGGAACCTGGGCAGAAGCAATCTAGGGCTCCGGCGGAGCTGTTCTGCCGGGGAAACATCCCTCCGGGAGGGGGAAATCATCGCCATCGTCATCACCATCGATCCTCTCATCGAGAGGGGGTCAATCTCCATCAACATCTTCACCAGCACCATCTCCGCTCAAACCCTAGTTCATCTCTTGTACCCGATCTTTGTCTCGAAACCTCAGATTGGTACCTGTGGGTTGCTAGTAGTGTTGATTACTCCTTATAGTTGATGATAGTTGGTTTATTCGATGGAAGATCATTTGTTCAGATCCTTAATGATAATTAATACTCCTCTGATTATGAACATGAATATGCTTTGTGAGTAGTTACGTTTGTTCCTGAGGACATGGGAGAAGTCTTGTTATAAGTAATCATGTGAATTTGGTATTCGTTCGATATTTTGATGAGATGTATGTTGTCTTTCATCTAGTGGTGTTATGTGAACGTCGACTACATGACACTTCACCATTGTTTGGGCCTAGGGGAAGGCATTGGGAAGTAATAAGTAGATGATGGGTTGCTAGAGTGACAGAAGCTTAAACCCTAGTTTATGCGTTGCTTCGTAAGGGGCTGATTTGGATCCATATGTTTCATGCTATGGTTAGATTTATCTTAATTCTTCTTTTGTAGTTGCGGATGCTTGCGAGAGGGGTTAATCATAAGTGGGAGGCTTGTCCAAGGAAGGGCAGCACCCAAGCACCGATCCACCCACATATCAAATTATCAAAGTAACGAACGCGAATCATATGAGCATGATGAAAACTAACTTGACAACAATTCCCATGTGTCCTCGGGAGCGCTTTGCTTTATATAAGAGTTTGTCCAGGCTTGTCCTTTGCTACAAAAAGGATTGGGCCACCTTGCTGCACCTTGTTTACTTTTGTTACTTATTACCCGTTACGAATTATCTTATCACACAACTATCTATTACCGATAATTTCAGTGCTTGCAGAGAATACCTTGCTGAAAACCGCTTGTCATTTCCTTCTGCTCCTCGTTGGGTTCGACACTCTTACTTATCGAAAGGACTATGATAGATCCCCTATACTTGTGGGTCATCAGTAATCTATGCATAAGGGTTGATGCACGTTTTCGTCCTACATTCTCCGATAGGAACTTTGGAGTGACTCTTTGTTGCACGTTGAGGGATTGTTATATGATTCAATTATGTTATCATTATTGAGAGAACTTGCACTAGTGAAAGTATGAACCCTAGGCCTTGTTTTCAAGCATTGCAATACCGTTTTTGCTCAGTTTTGTTACTAGTTACCTTGCTGTTTTTATATTTTTAGATTACAAAAACCTATATCTATCATCCATATTACACTTGTATCACCATCTCTTCGCCGAACTAGTGCACCTATACAATTTAACATTGTATTGGGTGTGTTGGGGACACAAGAGACTCTTTGTTATTTGGTTGCAGGGTTGTTTGAGAGAGACCATCTTCATCCTACACCTCCCACAGATTGATAAACCTTAGGTCATCCACTTGAGGGAAATTTTCTACTGTCCTACAAAACTCTAAGCTTGGAGGCCCAACACGAGTCTACAAGAAGAAGGTTGTGTAGTAGACATCAAGCTCTTTTCTGGCACCGTTGCCGGGGAGGTTAGTGCTTGAAGGTATATCTTTAGATCTTGCAATTGAATCTTTTAGTTTCTTGTTTATTCACTAGTTTAGTTTATAAAAGAAAACTACAAAAAATGGAATTGAGGTTGCTCATATGATTCATCTTTTTAATATCTTTCGTGAAAATGATGGAAAGGAAAATTGTGCTCAAGTGTTAGAAGAAGAAGTCTATAAAATGTTTGGCACTAAATTTTTGAAAGATGAGCATGATTGCAATGTTGTTAGTATGAATTCTTTGAATATCCATGATGCTAATGACATGCAAAGCCATAAGCTTGGGGATGCTATGTTTGATGAACATGATATTTTTAGTCCGCCAAGTTTTGATGAGAATATTTATTATGATGATAGCATGCCTCCTATTTATGATGATTATATTGATGAAAGTGGGTTTGGAAGAGTGTCAACTTTAGATAATAATTATCCCACTATTTTGGAGGGTTTTGAATCTTATTATAATGATAAAAGTGGATTTGGAGAGGTCATGACTTTATTTAGTAATGATTCCACTATTTCGGAAGAGGTTTCAATTGACTATGATGAGAACAAAGTTGCTACTTATGATGATTATTGTGATGAAACTTATGTTATAAAAAGTAGTGATAATTATTGTCATAATTTTGAATATCCTTTTACTGAACATTACTCTTTTAATGTGGAAACAATTTATAGTATTCAAGTTTCATATGATGCTCCCACTACTATTCATGAGAATAAATTTGCTTATGTGGAGAGTAATAAAAATTCTATGCTTATGGATCATGAAAAGAATGCTGTTTGTGATAGTTATATTGTTGAATTAATTCATGATGCTACTGAAAATTACTATGAGAGAGGAACATATGCTTTTACATATTGCAATAATATCAAGTTTCCTCTCTATGTGTTGAAAGTTTTGAAGTTTTGCTTGGTTTGCCTTCCTATGCAAGTTGATTCTTGTTCCCATAAGTTGTTTGCTCACAAAATCCCTATTCATAGGAAGTGGGTTAGACCTAAATGTGCTAGTCATATGCTTCATGATGCTCCCATTATGTTTCAATTCTTATCTTTTATGTGAGCATCATTGAAATCATCATGCCTAGCTAAAAAGGCATTAAAGAAAAGCGCTTGTTGGGAGACAACCCAATATTTACCCCTACTGTTTTTGTGTGTTCAAATGATTAAGCTACTGTAGTAATAATGTTTTATAGCTTTTGTTTCAATAAAGTGCCAAGTAAAGCCTTTGGGATAGTATGGTTGATAGTTGATTTGATTCTGTGCAAAAACAGAAACTTTTGCGTCCAGTAACAGAATTGTTAAAATTCACTGGAACGTGGGAAAACTCTGAATATTTTACAGAGGATTGATATACAAATTTTCTATGTTTTCCTAATTTTTCAGAATATTTGGAGTAACATAAGTATGACCTTAATTCAGAGCTTTACAGACTGTTCTGTTTTTGACAGATTCTGTTTTCGATGCATAGTTTGCTTGTTTTCTAGTTTCTATGGCTTATATTGATCAATATAAATTGTAGAAATGATAGGGTACAGTAGGCATAATGTGAGAAAAATTTTGAATCTTGTCTTGATAGTACCAAAGTGAATGATTTGTTTTATCATACTAACCCATCTCACGAAGTTCCGTTAAGTTTTGTGTGATTGAAGTTTTCAAGTTTTGGGTGAGATATCGATATGAGGAGAATAAGGAGTGACAAGAACCTAATCTTGGGGATGCCCAAGGCACCCCAAGATAATATTCAAGGAAGATACAAGCAACTAAGCTTGGGGATGCCCCGGAAGGCATCCCCTCTTTCGTCCCCAACATTATCGGTAACCTTACTTGGAGCTATATTTTTATTCGTCACAAGATATGAGTTTTGCTTGGAGCTTCATTTTCTTTTGTTTAGATTTTCTTGCTGTTATTTAGAGTAATGTTTTGCATCTTTTATTTTAATAAAAGTGTCAAGTATAGCCTTTACCATGCTTATTTTGCAAGTCTATATGTTGTTGTTTTGAAAACAGAAAATTTTCTATCGTTCTCTGAATTCTTATGGAAATTCAGAACATGATAAAATCATGAAAATTTTACACAATGAGTAGAAACAAATTTTATACAGTATGAGTACAATTGCACTCTTTACAGACTATCCTGTTTTGACAGATTGTTGTTATGTTTGCATTGTTCGCATATGTTTGTTTGTTTAATGATTCTATTTGAGGATATGAGTATTAAATATGCAGAGGCATTTAGTATGCAATGTTAAATAATAACTTTAGTGATTTGCTACAGTAGAGAATGATAAGGTTTTGCATTTGATTTATACCAACTTTTTCACGAGTTCTTGTTGAGTTTTATGTGGATGAAGTTTTTAAGATTTAAGGAAACCGTGATATAAAAGGAATTAAGGAGACACAAAAGCTCAAGCTTGGGGATGCCCAAGTTATCCCTAGTTAATATTTCAAGATGTCTCAAGCATCTAAGCTTGGGGATGCCCCGGTTGGCATCCCACCTTTCTTCTTCAACAATGATTTGGCCAGTTTTGGTTGCGCCTAAGTATTTGCTTCTTCACATGATGTGTGCTATTTTTAGAATGTAATTTTATTTTGTTTTGCTTGCTATTTGAATAAAATATTAAGATCTAAAATTCTTAGATGAGAGAGAGTCTTCACATAGTTACTTAAATTTTTTTTGACTACTCATTGATCTTCACTTAAATCTTTTTGGAGTAGTTTGCCATTTACTCTCATGCTTCACTTATATTATTTTGAGACTCCTATTAACAGCATGGTAATTTGCTTAGGTTATGAATTTAGTCCTAATATGATGGGCATCCAAGAGGGATATAATAAAAACTTTCATATAAAGAACGTTGAATACTATGAGAAGTTTGATTCCTTGCATTTGTTTTGAGATATAAAGATGGTGATATTAGAGTCATGCTAGTGAGTAATTGTGGATTGGTAGAAATACTTGTGTTAAAGTTTGTGATTCCCGTAGCATGCACGTATGGTGAACCGTTATGTGATGAAGTCGGAGCATGATTTATTTATTGATTGTCTTCCTTATGAGTGGCGGTCGGGGACAAGCGATGGTTTTTTCCTACCAATCTATCCCCCTAGGAGCATGCGTGTAGTACTTTATTTCAATAGCTAATAGATTTTTTCAATAAGTATGTGAGTTCTTTATGACTAATGTTGAGTCCATGGATTATACACACTCTCACCCTTCCACCATTGCTAGCCTCTCTAGTATCGCGCAACTTTCGCCGGTGCATTACACCCACCATATACCTTCCTCAAAACAGCCACCATACCTACCTATTATGGCATTTCCATAGCCATTCTGAGATATATTGCCATGCAACTTCCACCGTTCCGTTTATTATGACACGCTTCATCATTGTCATATTGCTTTGCATGATCATGTAGTTGACATCGTATTTATGGCAAAGCCACCATTCATATTTTTTATACATGTCTCTCTTGATCATTGCACATCCCGGTACACCGCCGGAGGCATTCATATAGAGTCATATTTTTGTTCTAAGTATCAAGTTGTATTTCTTGAGTTGTAAGTAAATAAAAGTGTGATGATCATCATTATTAGAGCATTGTCCCATGTGAGGAAAGGATGATGGAGACTATGATTCCCCCACAAGTCGGGATGAGACTCCAGACGAAAAATAAAAAAAAGAGGCCAAAGAGGCCAAAGAGCCCAAAATAAAAAAAATGAGAGAAAAGAGAGAAGGGACAATGTTACTATCCTTTTTCCACACTTGTGCTTCAAAGTAGCACCATGATCTTCATGATAGAGAGTCTCCTATATTGTCACTTTCATATACTAGTGGCAATTTTTCATTATTGAACTTGGCTTGTATATTCCAATGACGGGCTTCCTCAAATTGCCCTAGGTCTTCATGAGCAAGCGACTTGGATGCACACCCACTTAGTTTTTTTAGCTTTCGTACACTTATAGCTCTAGTGCATCCGTTGCATGGCAATCCCTACTCACTCACATTGATATCTATTTATGGGAATCTCCATAGCCCGTTGATACGCATAGTTGATGTGAGACTATCTCCTTCTTTTTATCTTCTCCACAACCACCATATTCTATTCCACCTATAGTGCTATATCCATGGCTCACGCTCATGTATTGCGTGAAAGTTGAAAAAGTTTGAGAACATCAAAAGTATGAAACAATTGCTTGGCTTGTCATCGGGGTTGTGCATGATTTAATACTTTGTGTGATGAAGATGGAGCATAGCCAGACCATATGATTTTGTAGGGATAACTTTCTTTGGCCATGTTATTTTGAGAAGACATGATTGCTTTGTTAGTATGCTTGAAGTATTATTGTTTTTATGTCAATATTAAACTTTTGTTTTGAATCTTATGGATCTGAATACTCATGCCACAATAAAGAAGATTACATTGATAATTATCCTAGGTAGCATTCACACTTCATAAATTCTTTCTTTTATCATTTACCTACTCGAGGACGAGCAGGAATTAAGCTTGGGGATGTTGATACGTCTCCAACGTATCTATAATTTATGAAGTATTCATGCCATGTTTACAACAATTTTATATGGTTTTGGCATAGTTTTATTAGAACTAACCTGGACTGACACTGTTTTCAGCAGAACTACCGTGGTGTCGTTTTTTGTGCAGAAATAAAAGTTCTCGGAATGGGCTGAAAAATTACGGAGAATATTTTTGGAAAATATAAAAAATACTGGAGCAAAAATATACCGGAGGAGAGTCCCGAGGCAACCACAAGGGTGGGGGCGCGCCCCCTTAGGACGCGCCCCCTGCCTTGCCGCCGCCTCGTGGACCCCCCTGACATGAGACCGACGCCAAAAATTCCTATAAATTCCGAAACCCCCAGAAATAAACCTAGATCGGGAGTTCCGCCGCCGCAAGCCTCTGTAGCCACGAAAAACCAATCAGGAGCCCGTTCCGCACCCTGCCGGAGGGGGAAACCATCACCGGAGGCCATCTTCATCATCCCGGCGGTCTCCATGATGAGGAGGGAGTAGTTCACCCTCGGGGCTGAGGGTATGTACCAGTAGCTATGTGTTTGATCTCTCTCGCTCTCTCTCGTGTTCTTGATTTGGCACGATCTTGATGTACCGCGAGCTTTGTTATTATAGTTGGATCATATGGTGTTTCTTCCCTCTCTATCTCTTGTTCTGATGAATTGAGTCTTGCTCTTTGAGGTTTCGTTATGTTGGATTGAGTATTGGATTTGAGAACACTTGATGTATGTCTTGCAATGGGATATCTGTGGTGACAATGGGATGTTCTATTGATTCACTTGATGTATGTTTTGGCACTCAACTCGCTGATTCCCGAGGTGACATTGGGGTAATTTATGCATAGGGGTTGATGCATGTTTTCGTCCTACGTTCTCCGATAGGAACTTTGGAGTGACTCTTTGTTGCACATTGAGGGATTGTTATATGATTCAATTATGTTATCATTGTTGAGAGAACTTGCACTAGTGAAAGTATGAACTCTAGGCCTTGTTTTCAAGCATTGCAATACCCTTTTTGCTCACTTTTGTTACTAGTTACCTTGCTGTTTTTATATTTTCAGATTACAAAAACCTATATCTATCATCCATATTACACTTGTATCACCATCTCTTTGCCGAACTAGTGCACCTATACAATTTATCATTGTATTGGGTGTGTTGGGGACACAAGAGACTCTTTGTTATTTGGTTGTAGGGTTGTTTGAGAGAGACCATCTTCATCCTACGCCTCCCATGGATTGATAAACCTTAGGTCATCCACTTGAGGGAAATTTGCTACTGTCCCACAAAACTCTGCGCTTGGAGGCCCAACACGAGTCTACAAGAAGAAGGTTGCGTAGTAGACATCAATACTTAACCTTGTAAGGTCCGTTCTTACGAAGTTACCCCTTGTCCTTTTGTAAGTACGATGAAGACCCCGAAGAAAGGATGACGACTTTATCATGATGACCTGGAGCAAAGAAATGAAGACGTGAACGCAAGAGATCAACCTCTTCGAGAAGAGCGACCAAGAACGAGAAGATCCGTTAGAATTTCGTAACCAGAACTTTCCCCCTTACTCCACCTCTTAAATCTCGGGAGGAGATTTCTTGTAGTGGAGGAGATTTGTAACACCCCGAGAATCATGCTATAGTAATCTCCCACTAATGGTGCCATGTCATCAAGTTGACTAAGCCAAATTGCCCTTGATAAAAATTAAAGTCAAATTCAAAATTCAAATTTAAAGTGAGAATTTAAATTCACAAACATGGTTGGAAAATAGTTCACTGATACGTCCATTTTGCATCATGTTTTCCTACTGTTATGTATGGTGTTTTTATGTATCCTAACACTTTGTGGAGTAAATCTAATGCCTTTTCTCTCATAATATGCAAGGTTTACACAAAGAGGGAGAATACCGACAGCTGAAATTCTGGACCTGAAAAAGCTATGTCAGAGATACCTATTCTGCACATCTCCAAATGAGCTTAAACTTTACGGAGAATTATTTTGGAATATATAATAAATATTGGAGAAAAGAACTACCAGAGGGGGCCACCCAGGTGCCCACAAGGCACCAGGGCGCGCCAGCCCCCCTGGCGCGCCCTGGTGGGTAGTGGGGGCCCTAGCCCACCTCTGGTGCCCATATTCTGGTATATAAGGTCTTTTGACCTAGAAAAAATAAGGAGAGGATTTTTGGGACGGAGCGCCGCTTTCTTGAGGCGGAACTTGGGCAGGAGCACTTTTGCCCTCCGGTGGAGCGATTCCGCCGGGGGAAATTCCCTCCGGGAGGGGGAAATCGAAGCCATCGTCATCACCAACAACCCTCTCATCTTTGGGAGGCCAATCTTCATCAACATCTTCAACAACACCATCTCATCTCAAAACCCTAGTTCATATCTTGTGTTCAGTCTTTGTACCGGAACCTCAGATTGGTACATGTGGGTGACTAGTAGTGTTGATTACATCTTGTAGTTGATGCTAGATGGTTTATTTGGTGGAAGATCACATGTTCAGATCTATTATGCTATTTAATATCCCTCTGATCTTGAGCATGAATATTATTTGTGAGTAGTTTCCCTTGTTCTTGAGGCCACGGGAGAAGTCATGTTGCAAGTAATCATGTGAATTTGATATTCGTTCGATATTTTGATGATATGTATGTTGTGATTCCCTTAGTGGTGTTATGTGAACGCAGACTACATGGCACTTCACCATCTTTGGGCCTAAGGGAATGCATTGTGTAGTAGTTATTAGATGATGGGTATCTAGAGTGACAGAAGCTTAAACCCTAGTTTATGCACTATTCCGTAAGGGGCTGATTTGGATCCATATGTTTAATGCTATGGTTAGATTGTTATCTTAATTCTTCTTTCGTAGTTGCGCATGCTTGTGAGGGCGTTAATCATAAGTGGGAGGCTTGTTCAAATAAGAACAACACCCAAGCACTGGTCCACCAACATATCAAATTATCAAAGTAGCAAACGCAAAACAAACCAACATGATGAAAGTGACTAGATGAAATTCCCGTGTGTTCTCAAGAACGCCTTGCTTATTATAAGAGATCGTTCCTGCCTGTCCTTTGCTACAAAAAGGATTGGGCTACCTTGCTGCACTTTATTTACCATTACCTTTACTTGCCCGTTACTAATCATCTTACTATCAAACTACTTATTACCGACAATTTCAGTGCTTGCAGAAATTACCTTGCTAAAAACCGCTTGTCATTTCCTTTTGTTCCTCGTTGGGTTCGACACTCTTACTTATTGAAAGGACTACGATTGACCCCCTATACTTGTGGGTCATCAAGACTCTTTTCTGGTGCTGTTGACGAGGAGTGAAGCGCTCTTGGTAAATGAAAATTGGTAAGGAAAAACTTATACTACATGCTGAAATTTATTGTTACTTGCTACTATGGAAAACAATCCTTTGAGGGGTTTGTTCGGGTTATCTTCACCTCGACCGGAAGCACAAAGAGTTGCCCCTCAACCTACTGGACCTACTGAAAATATTAGTTATGAAATTCCTTCGGGTATGATAGAGCAACTGCTAGCTAATCCTTATGCAGGAGACGGAACGAAGCATCCCGATATGCATTTGATACATGTGGATGAAATTTGTGGATTGTTTAAGCTTGCAGGTTAACCCGAAGATGAAGTTAAGAAGAAGTTTTTCCCTTTATCTTTGGGGGGAAAGCATTTACATGGTATAGGCTATGCAATGGTATTGGATCTTGGAATTGGAATCAATTGAAATTGTAATTTCATCAAAAAAATATCCTATGCATCAAGTTCATCGTGATCGGAATTACATACATAATTTTTAGCCTCGTGAAGGAGAAAGTATCGCTCTAGCTTGGGCGAGGCTTAAGTCAATGTTATATTCATGCCCCAATCATGAGCTCTCGAGTGAAATTATTATTCAGAATTTTTATGCTCGGCTTTCTCGTAATGATCAATCCATGCTCGATACTTCTTGTGTTGGTTCTTTTATGAAGAAGACTATTGAATTCAGGTGGGATCTTTTAGAAAGAATTAAATGCAACTCTGAAGATTGGGAACTCGAAGAAGGTAAAGAGCTAGGTATTAAGCTTGAGTTTGATTGTGTTAAATCTTTTATGAATACCGATGCTTTTCACAAGTTTAACACTAAATATGGGCTTGACTCTGAGATAGTAGTCTCTTTTTGTGAATCATTTGCTACTCATGTTGATCTCCCTAAATGGAAGTGGTTTAAATATCATCCCCCTATTAAAGAAGAAATTAAAGAACCGGTTACAGTTAAAGATGAAACTATCATTTACAATGTTGATCCAGTAGTTCCTACTACTTATATTGAAAAACCACCTTTCCCTGTTAGGATAGAGGAACATGCTAAGGTATCAACAGTGGTTCGCAAAAGTAATATTAAAGCACCTAAACCCTCTGAACAAATTAAAATAGAACCTAGTGTTGCTATGGTCAAGGATCTCTCGGTCGATAATATTGATGGGCATGTTATTTATTTCTGTGATGAAGCAGCTAGAATTGCCAAACCCGATACTTAAGATAAGAACAAGCCTGTTGTTGGCATGCCTGTCGTCTTAGTTAAAATAGAAGATCATTGCTATCATGGTTTATGTGATTTGGGTGCTAGTGTGAGTGCTATTCCTTTTACCTTATACCAAGAAATTATGAATGATATAGCACCCGCTGAAATAGAAGACATAGATGTCACTATTAAACTTGCTAATAGAGATACCATTACACCACTTCGGATTGTTAGAGATGTTGAAGTCTTGTGTGGAAAAATAAAATACCCTACTGATTTTCTAGTTCTTGGATCCCCACAAGATGACTTTTGTCCCATAATTTTTGGTAGACCTTTCTTGAACACTGTAAATGCTAAGATAGATTGTGAGAAAGAAACTGTCAGTGTTAGTTTTGGTGATGTGTCTCATGAGTTTAATTTCTCTAAGTTTCGTAGACAACCTCATGATAAAGAATTACCTAGTAAGGATGAAATAATAGGTCTTTCTTCTATTGTCGTACCTCCTACTGATCCAGTAGAACAATATTTGCTAGACCATGAAAATGATATGCACTTGCGTGAAAGAAATGAAATAGATAAAATATTCTTTGAACACCAACCTATCCTTAAACACAATTTGCCTATTGAAACTCTAGGAGGTCCTCCTCCACCTAAAGGTGATCCTGTGGTTGAATTAAAGCAATTGCCTGACACTCTGAAGTATGCTTATCTTGATGAGAAAAAGATATATCCTGTTATTATTAGTGCTAACCTTTCAGAACACGAAGAAAAGAGATTATTAAAAATTCTGAGGAAGCACCGTGCTGCTATTGGATATACTCTTGATGATCTTAAGGGCATTAGTCCCACTCTCTATTATCATAAGATTAATATGGAACCTGGTGCTAAACCCGTTGTTGATCACCAATGGCGGTTGGATCCTAAGATGAAGGAAGTGGTAAGAACTGAAATACTAAAGCATCTAGAAGTAGGTATAATCTATCCCATAGCTAATAGTAGATGGGTAAGTCCTATTCATTATGTCCCTAAGAAAGGAGGTATCATTGTTGTTCCAAATGATAAAAATGAACTTATCCCACAAAGAATAGTGCCTGGCTATAGAATGGTAATTGATTTTAGAGAATTAAATAAAGCTACTAGAAAATATCATTACCCTCTGCCTTTCATTGATCAAATGCTAGAAAGATTGTCAAAGCACACACACTTTTGTTTTCTTGATGGATATTCTGGTTTTTCTCAAATACCTGTTTCACAACCCGATTAAGACAAAACCACCTTTACTTGCCCTTTTGGAACTTATGCTTATAGACGTATGCCCTTTGGTTTATGTAATGCACCTGCTACTTTTCAAAGATGTATGACTGCTATATTCTCTGATTTTTGTGAAGATATTATTGAGGTTCTTATGGATGATTTTTCTGTTTACGGAACTTCTTTTGATGATTGCTTAAGCAACCTTGATCGAGTTTTGCAGAGATGTGAACAAACTAATCTTGTCTTGAATTGGGAGACGTGCCACTTTATGGTGAACGAAGGTATTGTCTTGGGGCATAAAACTTCTGAGCAATGTATTGAGATGGATAAAGCTAAATTTGATGCAATTGACAAAATGCCATGTCCTAAAGACATTAAAGGTATTCATAGTTTCCTTGATCATGCTGGTTTCTATAGGAGGTTTATTAAAGACTTCTCTAAAATTTCTAGGCTTCTTACTAATCTTTTGCAAAAGGATGTTCCATTTGTTTTTGATGATTGTGTAGAAGCCTTTGAAACACTTAAGAAAGCCTTAACTTCTACACCTATAGTACAACTACCTGATTGGAACTTACCTTTTGAAATTATGTGTGATGCTAGTGATTATGCTGTTGGTGTTGTTCTAGGACAAAGAGTTGATAAGAAATTAAAGGTTATCCATTATGATAGTAAAACTCTAGATAGTGCCCAAAGAAATTATGCTACCACTGAGAAAGAATTTTTAGCAGTTGTGTTTGCTTGTGATAAATTCAGATCTTACATTGTTGATTCCAAAGTAATTGTTCACACCGATCATGCTGCTATAAAATATCTTATGGAAAAGAAAGATGCTAAACCTAGACTCATTAGGTGGGTTCTCTTGCTACAAGAATTTGATTTGCATATTACTGATAGGAAGGAAGCTGAGAACCCCGTAGCAGATAACTTGTCTAGGTTAGAAAATTTTCTTGATGACCCACTACCTATCGATGATAGCTTCCCTGATGAACAACTAGCTGTCATAAATGCTTCTCATAATACTCCTTGGTGTGCTGACTATGTTAATTATATTGTTGCTAAATTTATACCACCTAGTTTCACATACCAACAAAAGAAAAAATTATTCTTTGACTTAAGACATTACTTTTGGGATGACCCACATCTTTATAAAGAAGGAGTAGATGGTATTGTTAGATGTTGTATACCTGAGCATGAACAGGAACAAATCCTACGAAAACATCACTCCAAAGCCTATGGAGGGCATCATGCGGGAGATAGAACTGCACACAAGGTATTACAATCTGGTTTTTATTGGCCTACTCTTTTCAAGGATGCTCGTATGTTTGTCTTATCTTGTGATTAATGTCAAAGAATTGGTAATATTGGTAAGCGTGAGGAAACGCCTATGAATTATTCACTTGTTATTGAACCATTTTGATGTTTGGGGCTTTGATTATAGGGATTTTTACATCTGTGCCCCTGGTTCCTTAGCCATACTCATTCATCCCCACGCTCTTAACATTTGCTCACTTTTCCCCACTCTCTTGTCTGAAACCCTCAGAAATGGTCACAAACGGTGGATGTCGTTGGGTCAGTGCTTTGACCGTTAACTCTGATGAGTGGGGCCGCGCTGACTATGTCGCCTGTTGGACCTGATGAGTGGGGTCGCGTCGGACGGTCCCGCTGTTCGCCCGTTGGGCCATGGTTAGACTGTTGGGCCCTGCGCGCGCCGCAACGACAGAAGCCTGTTATGCATGCATGACATGTCCAGCTAGCCTGCTATGCATGCATGTAGCTAGCCTACCTGCATGCGCCGCTGCCCGCCGCGATGATGTGCTGACCGGCCTCTTTCTGCACGCGAGCCGCCACGGACATTGGCCGGCCTCTTTCTTCACCCGAGCCGCCATGGACGCAGGGACGGTCGCCATCGCTGGTTCATCTCATCTCACACATTTGTCTCCTCGATGTAGAGCATTGTTTCACACTTTTCGATCCACTCGCATCTATTCAACGTGGCAATTAAAACCTGTTGGCAATTAAAGTGGCATATCGATCGACGCGGCTCATTTGAACGTAGCAAATCCAAAGCACGGCCGGTGCCACTCCCCTTCCCTTCCCCTTTCCCTATTTAAACCACTCACCCCTCCACCTATTCTCCACACATCCGTTTGCACCACCCCCTTCTCTTCTTCACCCAAACCCAGAGCACTCTCAAAGCGAGGCGAGGATGCAGTACAACGGCCCCACCTTCGAGCTCCCACCGACCGTGTCAGAGAGACGGTATCCGGCCGGCGTCGTCGTGGAGATGACGCTCCGCGTGTGGGCATTCTCACGCTGGAGGGGTGCAAGGGAGTTTGCCCAGTGGTTCCTCGGTGCGGGCTTCGCCCACCTCCCGGCGGGCTCGCCGGTGATGTTCCGACTGGAGGAAGTGTGTCCAAACTCCAACACTCCGCCGATAGGGCTCATCGTCAACTTCACCAACAGATTTGATGTGTACTACCTCCTCGGCAAGGTGTTTTGGTGTGGATGTGAATTCATCGCATTCACAACCCACAACATCTTCACAAACTTCGACTGCATCTTCCCCACCCGCGACGGTATGCACAACCTCCCCTACTACCTCGGCGAGGACGGCATGGAGGAGGAGCACTGAAGAGAAGGCGTAGTGAAGATGGTGGTGAAGGCCCGGCCGGTCTCGTGAAGCTTGTCTTGCCCGTTAGGGCTTTTTATATTTTTTTATGTTATGTCATTGGTTGTATCGTGAACTCTTTTATGTACAACGTGTTATATATTGTTTATGTTATGTCGTTGGCTACCCTCGAAGCTGGACTATGTGCGTGTATGGAGGGTTTGTCGTTATCTCTTCTAGTTATGATCCAGATGGACTCCCTTGTTGCAGTGAAGTTGATCCAGGCAAAAGAGGTGGATAGATCTATCTACTCATCGCTTATTAAGGAGATTAGATACTTTATGTCTCTTCGTGAATCTTGTATTACTCATATCAATCGTAGCCAAAATAAAGTTAGTGATAGCTTAGCTAAGTTTGCTCGTTTAGAAGGCAGAACTATGACTTGGATAGGGTCGGGGCCTTTGGTAGCGACAGAGCTAGCTGTCATTGATTGTTTGAACCTTTCGTGATGAGTAATACATTATTTCACCTGCAAAAAAAATGTTTCAGGGCACCCTATGTTTTATGTAAGAACTATGCTATGCTTGCTACTTTCTATGTTATGGATGTATGCTTGCTATGTGAGATATCGGTAGATGGATATGGCGCCATAGCCGAGCCCTAGACATGCTCTCTAGATGGATATGGTGGCTAATGGAGCCACCGGACTTTATTTTAGACGTGGTTTCTGATGGATATCATGATCTACATAATTAAATCTGACATGCTCTTAATAATAAATTTGCCATGTTCTAAAAAAATCATGTATAAAACAAAAACAAAAACAAAAAATCATGTATACAATATTTTTCTTGCAACAAAAACATGTTTATAATACCCGCATGTCAAAAAATCAAAGTGTTGTGTCGTAGGCTATATACAGAAGGAAATTGCCACGATATGTACAAAAATTTGACATGGGCAAGTTCAATAAAGAATTTGTCATGGTATCTACACTAACAATGACATGGAAAAAGTTATTCTTAAGTTCGCCATGGCAACTATCTGTACAAAAATGCCATGGGACAAAAGTTGTACTGCTAACAATAAATCGATTTACCATCATCCACTATTTTTGTTCGGCATGGCAATAAATGGATTTACCATGGCAATAATCAAGGAAAAAAACAGAGCTAGCGTGTGCACTATTTTCTAGGCCTCTTTTATCTTTGTGGGCCTTCGACACTCAACGCAATGCGACGGCCCAACCAGAGCTTAGTTTCAATTTGGGCCCTAGAACTACATTTTTTCTTCTTCTGCAGTCGGTGTTGTCTGACGAAACTAAAGAAACTAAAAGTGTACAAAACTGACGAAACTGACATGATCCACAAATTAAGCAACACAGAGCATAGAGCACATGATACACAAATTTAAGCAAATCCTAGAGCACATGATCCACAAATTTAAGCAAATCCTAGAGCACATGATCCACAAATTTAACCAAATCCTAGAGCACATGACACCACACTAATAACATCTCTAACGAGTGATGACCAGCAAGTAAGCAAATCCTAGAGCAACTATACAAAAATAAAATCCTAAAGCTATCAAATTCGCCTGCTTGTTCAATTGAATCATGTGCTTCAACTTCTTGTTCATCTTCTTTAATTCCCCCTTCAGATCTGCATCCCCAACTGTCAGAGCAGCACTTTCAGAGACCAAATTCGTTGGTTCTGACGGCAGATTGAGCTCCCAGGTTGGGGACCCATTGAATTGAATCCGCTTAACGTAGTCATCCAGCCATTCAAAATGTGTGCATTTCTTCATGATCTGAAATGAAAACATGAACCCTAAATCCCAGATCCAAGGAAAAAGAATTAAAAGCAAATAGAAAAAGAAATCAGAGAAAAATCATGAGATCTAACCTGCCCCTCTGGATTGCTCTCGCATTTCACGAACCCGCGCCCATAGTTGCCATTCTTGACCTCCTTCGAAGTCAACCGTATCAGTGGTGTGCTGCGTGGGCAGTCAGGACATCGCTCCATGGGAAGTGGACCATACTGGGTCCACGAGAGGCGGGAGGCTGAAGTGGAGCTCGACATATCGCCCAAAGTCGCTGGAGAAGAAGAAGCAGAGGAGTGGCTCCTGTCGTCGCCGGAGAAGAAGAAGCAGAGGAGTGGCTCCTCTTGTCGCCGCAGAATAAGCAGCAGAAGAAAGGGGAGGCAAGGGTGGGCGAGCACAACCAACAACTCTCGCGGATCGCCTCTCGCGGATTGCCCCATGATCCAACAATGCGGAGCCGTTCATGTGATCCAACGGTGCGGAACCTGCACGCAGCTTGCCCTCGGAATTCCTTCTAGAAGACCACATCTGAGGGCTGTCGCTTGGCGCTAGGGTATGATCGGACGGCTGACGTTCGAAGCTAGGGTTAGGCGAAACCCCGCGGGGTTTAAAGGGGATTTGAGCTGGTCAACAGGGTTTCCAAGGCTTTGACTGAGCATAACTAATTTAAAAAAATCAAAAAAATATGAAACCTTCGCCGTTCGTCATTTTATAAGACACACTAACGAGGAAAAATACTAAACTTGGTATACGGACATTTACAAAAAAAAATCTAGCTGGCACGATCGAGGTCAAATGAGCACCATTAATTTAAAAAAATCAAAAAATATAAAACCTGCGCACAATGTTGTCTTGTGTGACATGTTACCAACCAAAAATCATAAACTTTGTCTATGGACATTTTCATGAAAAAACCTTCACACATATGAGCTATCACGTACAACATTTCATAGAGTCCAAGGAGAGGAGGTAGGGTTCCCTTCGGTTTTTGAAAATTAAAAAAAAATCAAAAAAATCACCAAAGCTTGATTTCAAAGTGAATAAGAAGGATCTGAAATTAGTTTTCTATTTTCATATTTTAAACGTGTTTTTAATGGTTTTCTATTAAAGTATATTTTTTTCAAAAAAATGTAAAAATATGAAGATTAATTCAATAAATAGTGATACTTCGAATCTACACTATATAGATTGAATAGGTGTTAATAAAAAATATTTGGCTCGTTTAGAGTAGGTCCAAAAAAACTTGATTACAAATGGGGCTGTTTACCCTAGTTTGGGAGCTCATTTGGAGCACATTTCTCATGACTACAAGTTTTACCACGCAAAAGAGATCGGATTGATCACCTAATGTTTATAATAGTTCAGCAAACTTTGCAACTCACACCACAGGGCAATGGACTTCAAGTGTTGGTTCAAATTCAAAGTTTGCCTAAAATTCAAATTTTGCCTCAGTTTTATATTCTACCTCAAATTTCACATCAAATTACAAATAGAATTATTACACCTTACAAGTTTTCACAGTAGTTCAAATTGACAACAAAATCCTTATTACAAATCCTTAAAGTTCAAAGTTTATGACTTGCATTCAAGTTCAAATTCAAATCTTTGCCTTGCTCCTTGTGTTCCGGGATGGGTTAACCGTCTTGCTCCTGGTTTCCCTAGCTGGGATATTTTGTGCTTTTGAAAGCTTTGTCTTGTTGCTTCTGATCTTCACTTCTGGTGGTGGCGGTTTTGTTGAGCTTTGACTGATCGAGCAAGTGATGACCAGTTGACGGTCATCTGTGGGTTCACTAATCCTTAAAGGAACTTCAGACAAAATAACTTCCTCCTCTCTTATAGCTTCAAAACCTTCATAAGCCATGGTTTCAAATTCTGCCTCAGATGATGGTTCAACCGAAGTTTCTTCCTCTCTAGGTCTTTTCTGTCCTGTGCCTCTAATTATCCTAGAGCTGGGTCAAACAGAAATAAGCTTAGCCATCGATAAAAAAGAGAACAAATGCAAAAAAAGGGAAAGGTTGCACACATACCAAGCTGCTACTTCAGTTGCTTCATTCTCCTCTAAACTTGCTGCATTCTCCTCTAAACTTGCTGCATTCTCCTCTGCATTTGCTGCTGCCCATTGTTCCTCTTCTCCAAATGATGCATCAACTGGATTGGTACAAATCCTAGCAATATGCCCTAGGATACCACATTTTTTGCACTTATGCTATTTTTTTACACGACCCTCTTCACCAGCTCTTATCCTGTTTTTCCTTGGTCTTCCTGGTGGTCTAGTCAGTACAGGAGAATGGAGTTTGAACCCTGGGTCTACTATGTTCCATTGGTCTTTTCCCAAGAGTGCAGGCACATTTTCAGCATAAGCAGCCCTAAATTTGGTAGCAAAGAAATATTTAGAGAAATACTGATCAACTTCACCATCTTCACCTCCAATAACAGTCATGAGATGTAGGGCATGTATGCACGGCTACCCGCGGACCTGCCATTGCCTACAACTACATTCCTTAGTTGCAAGGTTCACTGGATATCTCCATTCCCTATTTTTACTGTCAGTGTATGTCACCTCAGCCTCGTATGTCGATGGTCGAATGCATTTCATCCTTAGTCCTCTTGCCTTGGCATGCAATGCCTTAATCAGAGATGGGAGCATAAGATGGCCAACATATTGTGTTTCTGCAATTCTTTTATGAAGAGCCATCTTTATCATGATCATCTGCCTGATCTTATCAAATGCTTGCCACAACAAAAGCCCTTTCACTGACTTGAACTTTGCATTGAAACACTCAGCGAGGTTATTGGTCACATAGTCTACTTTGCAGATTTCATTGAATTTGCTTCTTGACCACACCTTTCCATGATGTTCATCCATGTACTCCTGCACCAAAGGATTGTGAGCATACAACACTCTCAAATGGTGCTCATGCTTCCTCAAGCTGCATGTGTATGATGCTGGCCATAGGTTCTCATCATAAACTTTGCCTTTGAATTTCTCTTTAAAATTCCGCACTAAGTGTCGCATACATTCCCTATGTTCCACTCCAGGGAATACAATTTCTACTGCACTCTCTAAACCCTTGCAAGCATCTGTGTATAACTAAACCTGAGGGTGTACCTATAATGTTGCGCAACTGCTGCAGAAACCAGACCCAACTCTCCTCGGACTCTGCCTCCAACACACCAAATGGAACTGGGAATAGCCAGTTGTGTCCATCAACTGCAGAAGCTGCTGCTAGCTGGACTTTCCATCTTCCATTCAAAGCAGTTGCATCGACAGCCAAATAGGGCCTACAACCATTCAGAAACCCCTGCCAGCAAGCCTTGAAACAAACAAAAGCCCTCCTGAAGCACTCCTTCTCCACTGTCTTCCCTTTTAATTTGTACTGAACTGTATGCTTGTCAATCTCTACAAGACTCCATGGACTATCCGTCTCCACTTCAGCTTTGAAGGTGTAAAGCAACTGAAAACTCTCATTCCATGGACCATTAATCCTATCAAGAGCCCTTTACTTAGCATAGAAAATCTTCATGTAAGGTATATTAATCTTGTACTTCTCAAATAGCTTCCCATGGAGTGTTGTTGGACCAATTGTTGGTGTTTCCCTCACCCAATCCAAGATTGCATCTGCCACCCACCTAGTCTTTGCAAGCTTTGATTTGTCCTTTCCCCCTCCCCCTCCAGGTGGGCAAGTGTGCCCGTGTGGTTTTTTTTTATCTGAGACAAAATGAAAAATGAGGTCAAATACAATTAAGAAACAGTACACATGATCTGAATATAGAATGGATAAATAATCTGAAAAAAAGATTCAGTTGTAATACCTAAATCAATTTGCTCTTTAGCATAGTGGATGCATGCAACCTCCACCTACACCTATCATAAGGGCAATGAACAGTGAATCTTCTTGGCTCACTCCTATCAACCTCATAGGAGTTTTCAGTGAGAATGCAATATGTAGTCACTGCATTACGACAGTCCACCATCGATTCGAATACGGTTCCAGGAGTAAGCTGAGGATTCTCCCTGTTCCACTCAATTGTTGGCATGTCCTCACCATCATATTCTTGTAAAACTAAGGAGTCGATGTTCTCCTCCCTCTCTTCATCGTCAGTGTCATCAAATCTAGAAGGGCTGCTAGGCTCCTCTGGATATTCATCTTCCATTGCCTGTTGACTGACTCTATCTACCAGTTCAGGGAATAGAGTCTCATCCTCATCATCATATCGAGGCACTTCCTCGTCAGGCTCTGCATCTACTTCTACATCAGGTACAGAAGGGAGAGGAGAAGTGGCATAATTAGCGGCAGCCGACATGTTGTGGCTTTCAGAACCACTAGGTTTACTTGGTCTCGACCTACAAGGAGTGCGAGGACGCTTGCTATTAGCATAGATAGATGATGTCTGAACACCCTTCCCCTTCGGGATACGTTGTTTGCGTGCCTGAAGCACACCGATATGGATTTTACGGAAACGGCTGTCAGCATTCAAACTAAATAGCAATCCCAGATGCTCATCACAAGTTAATGGGACAAATCTCTGCTCGGTACTGTTGAAATATCTCAGTTCAACAGCATTGGCAGGGCTCCACGGATACTCACAACAGAGTGCCTCACGGAAATCTGTGAACGAAACGCTGGTTTCTACCACTTTCGGATAGAAAGATCCAGAAATCAGATACGGTTTAGTTCCACGCAGCTCGCTAGTTTCCATTCTAACCGCCAACCGAAAAGCAAGTGCAGGATCAACCCTATTCAATTGAAATAAAGGGCGCAGTTAGGCCGATTTTTTTTAGAAAAATTGCACTGATTCACGCAAACAGTGGTCAAATACAGCCTAATTTACGGATCTCCTAATCAATTTGAGAGGAAAACGATGCTTACCTAGGTGGAATCCATGAATTATCTGCCTCTGATTCGACCCAATCATCTCCACGGTCGATGGGCCAGAAGGGGTGCTCCCCCGACATCACTCCCTAATCCTAGATGGGGAGAGAGGGTAGATGGGGTGGAGGCGGCACGACGGCGGCGGAGGCGGCACAACGGCGGCAGAGGGGGCGGCGCGGAAGCGACTCGATCTGATTCAGGTTACAGTGAGTGTCATTTTTGCCGCCCCACTCGTTAGCACGTAACGGTCCAAATGTGGACTTGGCCCTACGCGGCCCCACTCGTCAGAGTTAACGGTCAAGCCATTGACCCGACGGCAACGTCCGCTGTGACCAGTTCTGAGGGTTTTGGGCAAGGGAGTGGGGAAAAGTGAGCAAAAGTTAAGAGCGTGGGGATGAACGAGTAGAACTAACGAACCAGGGGCACAGAAAGAAAAATCCCTTGATTATATGGGACCTTTTCCTTCCTCTAATGGGTATACACATATTTTGGTTGCTGTTGATTATGTCACTAAGTGAGTAGAAGCTATTCCAACTAGCAGTGCTGATCATAACACCTCCATTAAAATTCTTAAAGAAATTATCTTCCCGAGGTTTGGAGTCCCTAGATATTTAATGACTGATGGTGGCTCACATTTTATTCATGGTGCTTTCCGTAAATTGCTTGCTAAATATGATGTCAACCATAGAATTGCATTACCTTATCAACCTCAATATAGTGGTCAAGTTGAGCTTGGCAATAGAGAAATAAAATTAATATTACAAAAAACTGTCAATAGGTCCCGAAAGAATTGGTCTAAGAAACTTGATGATGCACTTTGGGCCTATAGGATAGCTTATAAAAATCCTATGGGTATGTCTCCATATAAAATGGTTTATGGAAAAGCTTGTCATTTGCCTCTTGAGTTAGAACATAAAGCATATTGGGCAATCAAAGAACTCAACTATGATTTCAAACTTGCCGGTTAAAAGAGGTTATTTGATATTAGCTCACTAGATGAATGGAGAACCCAAGCTTATGAAAATGCCAAACTATTTAAAGAAAAAGTTAAAAGATGGTATGGCAAAAGAATCCAAAAGCGAGAATTCAAAGTTGGTGAATATGTTCTATTGTACAATTCTCATTTTAGATTTTTTGCAGGAAAAATTCTTTCCAAATGGGAAGGATCATATATTATCGAAGAAGTTTATCGCTCTGGAGCCATCAAGATTAATAATGCCGAAGGTACCAATCCGAAGGTGGTCAATGGACAAAGAAGTAAGCACCATATTTCAGTTATGCCTGTTAATGTTGAAACTAACATTATCCAAACCATGACACCGGAGGAACACATAAAAGAAACACTCTAGAACCCTGAAAAGGAAGAGGTACATGATACGGTAAGTAAAAGGACTCCGAAAATTCCGCAAAAATATTTTCTGTCAGTTTTGGAATTTTAGAAAAAATAAAAAATAAGAAACAACCGGGAAGGCAACCCAGGTGCCCACAAGGCACTAGGGCGCACCTGCCCCACCTGGCGCGCCCTGGTGGGTAGTGGGCCCCTCGGGCACCTTCCCGACTCTGTTTTCCTTCCATATACTTGTTTCCCAAGATAAACAAATCTTTATATATACCCAGATGATTTGACCACCATATCACGGAGAAATCCTCTGTTCTTGTTTTGTGTTGTTTTTCTGTCAGATCTATCAAGCCAGGCATCATGTCTTCTCCCTTCTCCAATAATGTAGAAGGCGATGCTTGGCTGCTGAAGATGGAGCTAAGGAGAGAAGAACTAAAAGAAGCCACTAAGGAGGATAAGGTCAAGGAAGCTGCGGGGAGATCAGGCTCAGGAAGGGGGGCAATCCATGCTCACAGGGGAGGCTGAGGAAGAGGAGGATATCCTTCAACCTTACTACAATCATCTCACCCCCACTGAAATTGAAGCCTTTAGGGCCTTCCAAATGGTTTGTGTTTAGAATACATATCTCATTCGTGAAATTATTTTGTTGGAAGAGCAAAACATCGCCCTCCGGAGCATGAATCGTAGATTGGAGTACCTATTGAGGCTGAAGTGTGATGCCCCTACCTCTTCATCACCACCACCATCATCATCATCACCAAAGAAGGAGACTTAAGTACACGGGTATGGGCACTCCCCTTGGCTTGTGCCAAGCTTGGGGGAGATACCCTGGTATCGTATCACCATCACTTTTATTACCTTTACCTATCTTAGTTCGATCCTTAGCTATTTCGTGATTTAGTTGAATAAAAGTTTAGTATGATCTAATTTCGAGTGCTAGTTTCGTGATCTATCTATCTATGTAATCGTGTGTGAGATATATAATAAAGAGTAGTTTGAGTTTTGTTTCTTTACTCTTATGTTTCAATAAAAAGAAAAGAAAATAAATGAAAAAGATCATATGCTAATCTTATGGTAAGTAATGACATCACATAAGGAAAAGTATAAGTGGTAAAATTTATTGGAGATTGACAAACATAGCATTAGTTAATGATGCAATTCATGAAAGAATTAATAAGGGAAGAGAAGATTCACATGCAAATACACTATCTTGGACATCTTTTATGATTGTGAGCCCCCATTAAATATTATATGTCAAAATTGTTGACGTTGGACAAGGAAGACAACGTGATGATTTATGTTTGTTTATATTCACATAGAAGTTATATTGTCATAGATCCTTCAACATGTGGTGCTTGCTCACTATCTTTCCTAGCCAAAAACTCCGCACTAAGTAGAGATACTACTTGTGCATCCAAAAACGCCTAAACCCAAAATCTTATTTTCAGAGTCCACCATACCTACCTATGGATTGAGTAATATCCTTCAAGTAAGTTGACATCGGTGCAATAAGGCAATAAAAATTGCTTCTAAATGTGTTGGATCATTTAGTCTAAGATAAAATTGAGCGTTGTACGAACTTGTGATGGCAAAATAATAAAAGCGACATACTGCATAATAAAGGTTGCTATCATAAGGGGCAATACAATGTGACGTTCTTTTGCATTAAGGGATTTGGCATACAAACAAAAAGCGCATGGCAACCTCTGCTTCCCTCTGCGAAGGGCCTATCTTTTACTTTTGTGTATTTACTTTTATGCAAGAGTCAAAGTATTCTTCCCTATTCCTTTTTATTTTCTCTTTTTGCAAGCATCATGTGGTGAGGAAAGATCTAGGCACATATATCCAGTTGGATATGAGTGAGCATGAGTTATTATTGTTGACATCACCCCTGAGGTGAATACGTTTGGAGGCGAAACTATAAGCCCCTATCTTTCTATGTGTCCGGTTGAAACTTTTTGTTCATCGGTATGATGTGAGTGTTAGCAATCATAGAAGGTTAAATGATGGTTGAGTATGTGGACTTTCCTAAAGGCTCCGATACGTGACCCTTCCTGAAAATATGATGAATTATAGTTGCAAAGTTGACTGAGAACATAGTTTGTTGGTTTTCAATAAGGTTTATGCTTTATACTTCAATGTTGTGATGTATTGTTACTTGTTCATGAGAAGCTCTATGATAAAAGTTGTGTGATAAAGTTTTATGTTAAAGTTCTTTGTTGTTATAATAATAATCATGATGCATCTATGTCCGTATTTTGTTTTTATCGACACCTCTCTCTCTAAGCATGTGGGCATGTTTTTCGATTTCAGTTTTTCGCTTGAGGACAAGCGAGGTCTAAGTTTGGGGGAGTTGATACGTCCATTTTGCATCATGTTTTCCTACTGTTATTTATAATGTTTTTATGCATAATAATGCTTTTTGGAGTAATTCTAATGCCTTTTCTCTCATAATATGCAAGGTTTACACAAAGAGGGGGAATGCCGGCAGCTGAAATTCTGGACCTGAAAAAGCTATGTCAGAGTTACCTATTCTGCACATCTCCAAATGAGCTGAAAATTTACGGACAATTATTTTGGAATATATAAAAAATACTGGAGCAAATAACTACCGGAGGGGGGCCACCTGGTGAGCGCAAGACACCAGGGCGCGCCTGGCCCCCAGGCGCGCCCTGGTGGGTTGTGCCCAACACGGCCCACCTCCGGTGCCCATCTTCTGGTATATAGGTCATTTCGACCTAGAAAAAATCAAGGGGAGATTTCGGGACGAAGCGCCGCCGTCTCGAGGTGGAACTTGGGCAGGAGCACTTTTGCCCTCCGGCGGAGCGATTCCGCCGGGGGAACTTCCCACCCGGAGGGGGAAATAATCATCGCCATCGTCATCACCAACAACCCTCTCATCTTTGGGAGGCCAATCTCCATCAACATCTTCAACAGCATCATCTCATCTCAAACCCTAGTTCATCTCTTGTGTTCAATCTTTGTACCAGAACCTCAGATTGGTACCTGTGGGTGACTACTAGTGTTGATTACATCTTGTAGTTGATTACTATATGGTTTATTTGGTGGAAGATTATATGTTTAGATCCATTATGCTATTTAATACCCCTCTGATCTTGAGCATGATTATCATTTGTGAGTAGTTACTTTTGTTCTTTAGGTCACGGGAGAAGTCATGTTGCAAGTAATCATGTGAACTTGATATGTGTTCGATATTTTGATGATATGTATGTTGTGATTCCCTTAGTGGTGTCATGTGAACATCGACTACATGGCACTTCACCATATTTGGGCCTAAGGGAATGCATTGTGGAGTAGTTATTAGATGATGGGTTGCTAGAGTGACAGAAGCTTAAACCCTAGTTTATGCGCTACTTCGTAAGGGACCGATTTGGATCCAAAAGTTTAATGCTATGGTTAGATTTTATCTTAATACTTTTCTCTTAGTTGCAGATGCTTGCGAGGGGGTTAATCATAAGTAGGAGGCTTGTTCAAGTAAGAACAACACCTAAGCACCGGTCCACCCACATATCAAATTATCAAAGTAGCAAACATGAATCAAACCAACATGATGAAAGTGATATGGTGAAATTCCCGTGTACCCTCAAGAACGCTTTGCTTATCATAAGAGACCGTTTTGGCCTGTCCTTTGCCACAAAAGGATTGGGCTACCTTGCTGCACTTTATTTACCATTACTATTACTTGCTCGTTACAAATTATCTTGCTATCAAACTACTTGTTACCGACTATTTCAGTGCTTGCAGAAAATACCTTGCTGAAAACCACTTGTCATTTCCTTCTGCTCCTCGTTGGGTTCGACACTCTTACTTATCGAAAGGGCTATGATTGATCCCCTATACTTGTGGGTCATCACAGCACCATCTCATCTCAAAACCCTAGCTCATCTCTTGTGTTCAATCTTTGTACCGGAATCTCAGATTGGTACTTGTGGGTGACTAATAGTGTTGATTACATCTTGTAGTTGCTGCTAGATGGTTTATTTGGTGGAAGATCATATGTTCAGATCTATTATGCTATTTAATATCCCTCTGATCTTGAGCATGAATATTATTTGTGAGTAGTTGCCCTTGTTCTTGAGGCCACGGAAGAAGTCGTGTTGCAAGTAATCATGTGAATTTGATATTCGTTCGATATTTTGATGATATGTATGTTGTGATTCCCTTAGTGGTGTTATGTGAACGTCGACTACATGAAACTTCACCATCTTTGGGCCTAAGGGAATGCATTGTGGAGTAGTTATTAGATGATGGGTTGCTAGAGTGACAGAAGCTTAAACCCTAGCTTATGCGCTATTTCGTAAGGGGCTGATTTGGATCCATATGTTTAATGCTATGGTTAGATTGTTATCTTAATTCTTCTTTCATAGTTGCGCATGCTTGCGAGGGGGTTAATCATAAGTGGGAGGCTTGTTCAAGTAAGAACAACACCCAAGCACCGGTCCACCCACATATCAAATTATCAAAGTAGCGAACGCGAATCAAACCAACATGATGAAAGTGACTAGATGAAATTCCCGTGTGTCCTCAAGAATGCTTTGCTCATTATAAGAGATCGTTCCTTCCTGTCCTTTGCTACAAAAAGGATTGGGCTACCTTGCTGCACTTTATTTACCGTTACCGTTATTTGCCCGTTACATATTATCTTACTGCTACTTCTTGAGCTTGCGTTGATTTTTCCCTTGAAGAGAAAAGGGTGATGCAGCAAAGTAGAGATAAGTATTTCCCTCAGTTAAGAACCAAGGTATCAATCCAGTAGGAGGAACACACAAGTCCCCAATAGATGCACCTGCAAAAACTAACAAACACTTGCACACAACGCGAAAAAGGGGTTGTCAATCCCTTCACGGTCACTGGCAAGAGTGAGATCTGATAGAGATAGGTATAAAAGATAAGTAAAAGTGCAAAATAAAGTAAAGATAAATAAATTGCAGCAAGGTATTTTTGGGTTTTCGGTTTTATAGATATGAAAATAATATGATAGGAAATAGACCCGGGGGCCATAGGTTTCACTAGAGGCTTCTCTCTTAAAGAAAGCATACAGTGGGTGGACAAATTACTGTTGAGCAATTGATAGAAAAGCGCATAGTTATGAAGATATCTAAGGCAATGATCATGAATATAGGCATCACGCCCATGACAAGTAGACCGACTCCTGCCTGCATCTACTACTATTACTCCACACATCGACCGCTATCCAGCATGCATCTAGTGTATTAAGTTAACAAGAACGGAGTAACGCCTTAAGCAAGATGACATGATGTAGAGGGATAGATCCAAGCAATATGGTAAAACCCCATCTTTTTATCCTTAATGGCAACAATACAAATACGTGGCTCGCTACCCCTACTGTCACTGGGTGAGGACACCACAAGATTGAACCCATCACAAAGCACCTCTCCCATTGCAAGATAGATCAATCTAGTTGGCCAAACCAAATCAATAGATCGGAGAGAAATACAAAGCTATCTTAATCATGCATCAAAGAGTTCAGAGAAGACTCAAATAATATTCATAGATAATCTGATCATAAATCCACAATTCATCGGATCTCAACAAACACATCGCAAAAGATGATTACATTGAATAGAACTCCAAGAACATCGAGGAGAACATTGTATTGAAGATCAAAGAGAGAGAAGAAGCCATCTAGCTACTAGCTATGGAACCTTAGGTCCTTGGTAAACTACTCATATATCTTCAGAAGGGCAGCAAGGTTGGTGTAGAGGCCCTCCGTGATCGAATCCCCCTCCGACGGAGTGCCAGAAAAGGCCCCAAGATGGGATTTCACAAGAATAGAAGCTTGCGGTGGCGGGAAAGTATTTTTGGTGTGCCCTCTGATGTACGGGCAATATTTGGGTATTCATAGAGCTGGAATTAGGGTTAGAGGAGCCACGGGGGGGGGGGGCACAAACTCATAGGGCGCCCCCCTAGGGCGCGCTTGGTGAGCTTGTGGCTCACCCGTGGGACTTCTGGCCTCCTCCCGAAGCTTTGTGGTTGTCTTCTGGTCCAAGAAAAATCCTCAAAAAGTTCTGTTCCGTTTGGTATTGATTTTATGTAAAAGACAAAAACAAGGAAAAAACAGCAACTGGCACTGGGCACTAGGTTAATAGGTTAGTCGCAAAAAATAATATAAAATAGCATATTAATGCATATAAAACATCCAAGATGGATAATATAATAGCATGGAACAATAAAAATTATAGATACGTTGGAGACGTATCACTTACTATCAAACTACTTGTACCGACAATTTCAGTGCTTGCAGAAATTACCTTGCTGAAAACCGCTTGTCATTTCCTTCTGCTCCTCGTTGGGTTCGACACTCTTACTTATCGAAAGGTCTACGATTGATCCCCTATACTTGTGGGTCATCATTCGCCATTTAGCAAATATTCCAAAACAAATAATGGTTGAGGAAAAAAAACACACTTGTTTGCTCATTTGGGATTTAGCAATTAATCAGTGACAAATCAGAATTATTAAATGCTTTTCCCCATTTATGAAAAATCCAAACTATTTTAAATATCTCCCAAACTTTTTGTGGCAGTGCATAATATTGCATTACTAATAATGGGCCAAGTTCTATATTTTACAAAACCCATTTGCTATTAAAATTAAATGCTAAACATAAGCAATTAAAATAAAACAAAAATAATAAAAGAAAAGTTAAAAAGTAAAAGAAAAAGGGAAAACTGGCACTGTGCCACGGCCCAACCGCGCATAGTGCTGGCCCAGCCAACACCCCACTTGTTCCTCCACCTCACTACACGAAGGCAGGGGAGCCGTGGCGGCCATCCGCCGGCCATGCCATGCGTGGCGGCCAACCCCGCCTCCCCAACGACGATAAGGCATCCCGGACGCCCCTCGTTCCCCTCCGTGAACCCTAGCTCCACCATCTTCCCCCTAGCGTGCCCCAATCCCCTCGCTCTCCTCTCTCCCCCTATGTTCCGCTCGCGTCCGACATTGTCGTTGCCGCGTTGGCTCGTCGTCGCAGCCACCGGCCACCACACGACCTGTCGTGGTGTCCAGAAGCACCGCAGGGTTCCTCTTCTTCCTCTACGTCGCAAGATCGACGCCGGGGAGCACCAGCAATGCCGCCCGTGCCGTTCCCCTCGCGGGGATCCACCTCGGCCGCCGCCTCGTCTCGCTCATCTCTGGCAACGCCCAACCTCCCCGAGATCGACCTCGCTCACAGTGAGCCCCCCTCCGTTGATTCCCCTTTCTCCCCTTTTATTTCGGCACCGTAGGCCATTGTCACCATCGCCCGGAGCCACCGGAGCCCGCGCTCATCGCCCTGTCACTGTGCGGTCGCCGCGCCCGCTGCCTCGCCTTGCCCTGGCCATGCCCAGCCCGCGCCCAGCCACGTGCATCATTCCCTGGCCATGCCGCTGCCTCCCGCGACCGCAGCCAACCACGCCCGCCAGCGTGCTGCTAGCCACTGCCGTCGGACGTCACTGTTACCAGCGCTCCGGCCACCCCCCCCCCCCCCCCCCCCCGCGCGCACGAACCGGCGCCACAGGCCGAAGCGCGACGAAGTGCCCGTTCGAAAACATCTGGCCGTGTCCCAAATGGATGTCTGTGCCGCAATTCCGACCAGTTCCGGTGAAGAACTGCCACGAAACGGCTCGCCGGCACATCTCCGGCGCCGCCCGCTGATGTGGCTTGCCACTGGCACTGGGCCCCATGGCCCCAGTTGACCAGTTGACTGGGCAGTTGACCCAGGTCAACGGGCCCCTTGGCCAGCCTCTCTGTGCACAACTGTGTGCACTGCACCGGGTGCACCTAGCAATTCCCCTTTTAATTTTGAAATATTAATATTTCCAGGAAATTCCATAAATTGTTTAAATCTTTGAAAAATCATATAAAATAATCTATAACTTGGATGAAAATAATTTATATATGAAAATTGATCAGAAAAATAAGACGAATCCGAATATGACATCCACATACCTATCACATGTCCCCAATACTGCAAACATGGAACCTTCCCCTCTGGTTCGTCTGTCCGATAAGTGACTGGAGCCGGGAAAATATTCCTGAGTATTTTCCCGCTCCGTCTGTAACACGTAGCACTGCATTAGGTCACCCCTAGCACAGCGTATTGCCATGTCATGCTTTGTGTTACATTTGATTGCTCCGTTATTTATTTGTTTCCCCTTCCATTACTTCTTTTCCGGTAGACCCCGAGACCGCTGTTGATCCGGTGATCGACTACTTCACCGTCGAGGGTCCGTATCTATCTGCAGAGCTTCTAGGCAAGCAAAACCCCCTTGATCATTCCTATATCCCCCATTCTTTCTCTCTCATGCTTGCATTAGATTTTGCTACTGTTGTTCGATAGCTCCTATTCTGATGCATAGCTTGCTTTTGTAACCTGCTGTTGTTACTTTACCTGATATCTTATATGCTTAGTATAGGTTGGTTAGTGATCCATCAGTGACCCATTGTTCTTGTTGCCCCGCTTTGTTACTCATGACTCGATCAACGTGATCGATGTGCAAAGACCGACACATCATCGCACACCCCCCTTAGTTGTACGACTCTGCAGAGCTGCTATCGAGTGCCGAGGGTGATACCTCCTACCTCACTCCTGATGATACCTCTGTAGTGTAGCTAGTCGGTTGTGGATTACCGAGGGTGATTCCTCTTTCACCACCTCCGATGATGACTCTGTCGTGCGGCCCCTCAAGTGTGAACCTATCGAGGGTGATTCCTCCAAGTTCACCTTGACGGTTACATCTAGTGGGAATCCATCGAGGGTGATTCCTCGGGTTCCCCCCTTGATGTTACGGACACACTGTTACCTTTACCTGTTCCCCGTCTACTGTTTCTGTGGGACTGAAGGGACAGGCGGTACCACCCCGGTAGAGGTGGACCTGAGTTCCCGACAGTCTCTTGTGAGTTGGGTTGACCTGAAGGATACCCACGAGATAATTACGAGGCACGGCCCGGCAGGTAGACCGCCCTAGAGAGGGATGGGGTGACCCTTGCCTTAAGTCCTCGAGACGGGGCGACATGATCACTGATCATCTCCGCGCGCTCCCAAGACACTAACGGGTTTGGATATGTGATCTGAGTAGGCCTCTGGCCTTTTTCGCACTAACCACCACGCGGGAATAAAAGTGGGCACTCGGCGTCGTACGATTCTCTGAAAGCTCTTCGGACGTCAGTGATTGAGCGGCGCGCGCCTAGTTGGACGGTAACCGCCTACGCTTGTATAAGGAGGTGGGTCTGCTCTAGGCCGCGTACGCAACACGCAGGAGTGCAAAGGGCAATGGGCCCAAGACCCCTGAGCGCTTAGGATGTAGACCGACGTGCTGGCTCTTTGTTGAGCCTAGGTAGGACTACGGTGTGTCAATCAGCCGAGGCCAGACATGACCCAAAAGTGTGTCCGGCCGGAGTTAATCGAGCATGTTGGGTAAGTTGGTGCATCCTTGCAGGGAAGTATATCTATTCGAATAGCCGTGTCCACGATAACGGACGCTCGGAGTTGTATCCCAATCTATTACAACTAGAACTAGATACTGGAGACACTAAATGGATATGATGGCTCTGGGATTGCTTTCTCGCAGGGAGTCGAGGAAGGATCTCTTGGTGTTACTACAATATACGTGTTACTTTATATATGCTAATCTGCACTCTTCTAATGCTGCAAGATGCTAGTCTTTGATAGTCTAGGCCTTCCCTTCTATTCCGACATTTCTGTAGTATAGTCCAAAGATATAGCCCCATTCCTTTGATACTGATGCATACTTAGTATAGATCTGATGTAAGTCTTGCGAGTACTTTGGATGAGTACTCACGGTTGCTTTGCTACCTCTTTCCCCATCTACCTGATTGTTGCGATCAGATGACGGAGCCCAGGAGCCAGCTGATCCCGCTGACGACTACTACTACCCCGACGGAGCCTACTACTACGTGGAGACCGTCGACGACCAGGAGTAGTTAGGAGGCTCCCAGGCAGGAGGACTTCACCTTTTCGATCAGATGTCGTTGCTTTGCTAGCCTTCTTAAGGCAGACTTGTTTATCTTATGTCTGTACTCAGATATTGTTGCTTCCGCTGACTCTTGTGTATTCAAGCCCTCTGGCTTGTAATATAAAGCTTGTATTATTTTATTTGTGTCTAGAGTTGTGTTGTGATATCTTCTCATGAGTCTTTGATCTTGATTATGCGCATTTGCGTGTTTGATTAGTGCACGATTAAGTCGGGGGCGTCACGGTTCTTTTCAACTATATAGAAGCTTATATACCGAAACTATTTCACAAAAATTATTGGGTATGCATTGCATACCCTTGCATTAGCCTAGTTCCGTCCGTGCTACCCAGACACTCTCCCTTGGCTTTCTCATCGACCAATGATGCTTCTACACCCATAGGATTCCGCACTGTGGAGCCCTTCTGTTGCGCCCCATCTGAGTACCACTGTAGCCAGACGGTCGCCACGCATACCAGCCCAGGAAATCACTCTGGCATGCGCATTTACAACAAGTATCATGAACACATGCATTTCTATTAATGGGTATATAAGTCTTACATGAAATATATTACAGAGGTGATGGCAGCGGAAAAGCTCTATCTAAGGCAGCAAGGTCTTGGTGCGGCTCCAATCCACAGGGATCTGACTGGGTTATGCTCCTAGCCCACGAACTCTCCGGCTCCTCGACGACGGATCCTTACGTGAACCTGGCCACATTGAAGGCTGCTGAGTACTTTTGAATGTACTCGCAAGCAAACTAAACTAACATATACACCAAGCAATGCAATCCATGGCATTCAAGCATGTATTTGATATTAGAGTAACATTAATTATCATGGCATAGCAAGATTATCTAGCATGATTAGACATCTAGCAGCATTCATCATCATGACATAACAGGGTTATCTAGCAAGATAACTACTGAAGTAAAGTACAGTAAAGTAAAGCATATTAAGTATATAATCCATACTCCGAACATTCTCATGATCCAATCTGACACTGATTCAAGTCCAATCCAAGTCTTTCGGTCATCTGACCATTTCTTCCATAGCCATCCCATGGCTAACATACCATATTCCTAACAACATCTGATGTCTATGCAGGACAGGTTCTTCCACCATTATTATCATCATTACGGTTGACCACCTAGTGAGGTCTGGACAGGCTGTCCAATACCGTGGACGCGGCTATTCGAATAGATTTTTCACTCTGCAGAGGTTGCGCACTTTACCCACACCATGGAGCACCTGACCTCGTGATCCCATTCGGGTAGACCAGCGTTGCTCCAATGAAACCTGCTTGACCCGTGACTCTCCCATCGTACCACCGGCAATCATCCTCCCTCGGAGTCAAGCCCTGGGTGGCCCCTGTGTCACCCCGTGACACCTGCCACCATCGTGGCCAAACTAAACTATCCCAAATGAGGACCGCGCGCAAACGACCAACTGGGCTCGCAGGGTTATCGCCATCTACCTGATCAGGGTAGCACGCATGCATAACCCTCCCTGCATGGAGGTACCGGTGAAAGAGCATGGAGCCAGACCAAGTCAAGGCCGTCCCATACCGGCAAATGTGGTTGCACGGATAAGCCCGGACAGGTGACTCAAGATCAACTGACTAGGTTTAGTTTTAGCCATTATTTAACCAGCATGGTTGTTTATCGCAATAACTTGAGATGGTAGTAGCTATGCATGATCATAACAAGCTATCTCCATATGATATCACGATAGGTCCTTAGTGAAACAAGATTTGAATGGCAAGTTATCACTTTATAAGTTTGAGCTGTAAGTTACGACCATCGGAACCCTTGCATAAAACCGGCAAAGAAACCAGTAGCCACCAGAACAGTCTTTACAACTCAGATCTGGGACATTACCGGAATAACTCAACCCCAGCTCAAGACGGCTGGAAAGCAGCTCAGAGCATGAGACGGTGTTGATAAGAAGAATGTAGCAGTTCCCTAAGATGGCCGAAAAACAGCTCAGAGCATAGGGTCACTGCTACGGAAAGAAATTCAACAGCTGCCCGAGACGGCTGAAAAGCAGCTCAGAACATGGACAGTTGCTGACAAGAGAAATAAAAGTCGGCATCCACCCCAGACGGCCGAAAACAGCTCAGAACACAGGCGTGGTGCCGTCACCGAAGAAAGTGCAAGCAAGGGTTCGTCAGCGTCACATACAGCTCACTACTACTCAGACAAGCACAAGCATATTAATTTAAACATGCAAGAAATATCACAGAGCAATGCTTTAGGGCATATATCAGATGGTCGGCTTGCCTGGGGTCGAAGAATTACTCCGGGAGGAAGTGCGGTGAAGCCGCGGAAAGGATCGCCGGAAACCGTTCTCTCTCGGAGGGGGCTGATAAGGGGCAAGGGCAAAATGATCATTTCCACTATGTGGAAACATTATGAAAATGACTCCATCGGAACGGACTCGACGAGATGAAGAAGTGGGCGTTGGATTCACCTCGATCGGAGTTTCGAGCAAAAAGTTGTGAGGGTTTGACTGTAGAAGGTCCTTTCTGTAAGGAAAGTATTTACTTATGGGTCCCTGACTTTTTTTTCTGTGGAAATGGAGAGAGGCAACTGTGCAGCTAGGTCGGCTTGGGCCGAAAGCTACCGCGGCTGCCGCTACTCCACTGGCCAGCCCAGCCGGACCGCTGCCCCTTTAAAAAAAACAGAGGGAAGGGTGCTCGGCCACTGGCGCGCGGGGCCCGCCGGCAGGTCGTCGTTCACCTCCCGCTCGCACGCCCGGCCGAGGCAGCAGCAGACTCCGGCGGCAACTGAAGGCGGCTCCGGCCACCATTTTCGGAGCCCGACCCATTGGTGTGCTCGGGAGGGGGGGGGGCGAGGCGCATCCACTCCGGGGGCGCACGGACCTCGAGGAGGTCGGGCTCGAGCGCACCCTCGGTCGTGGCGGACGGCGGTTACGGCGATGTTGGGGTCGAGGACCTGGCCCCTCCAGAGGATGGCCGAGGTGCGGGAGGGATCCAGTGGGGTAGTGGGGATAGGCTGGTGGTGTTGGGAGTAGAGGAAGGGCTCGGGGTGGAGCGAATTTAGGCGGCGACCGACGGGGACCGAGGCGGCAGTGGGCGGCGAGGAGAGCTTCCCGAGCTCAGGTGAGAGGATGGGCGGGACCAGGGAAGAGTGGTGGAGCTGCTGGTGATCAGAAACGAGACCGGGGAGGGCTATTTATAGCCCGGCAACGAGAGGGGATAGCCACGACCGCCGTGGTGGACTTATCGGCTTACTGGAGCTGCGGGCGACGTGGCTGGAGCCTTGCTGGTGTTGCGGAGTGGCCGACCTGACGGCATTCAAGGCGATGAGATGGCTTGGGGAGGAAGAATACAGCAAAGAGGAAGACGACGGCGGTCACGGACGGTACAGAACTCTGGCGAGGCTTGCCGTGGCGTGGGGAAGAAGCATCTGGAGGGGAAGGTGCGGGAGAGGGGGCACACGTCCATCGCGGAGCCGCTGGACATGCCCGGACAAGCAGGGGCCGACCGGAGATGACCGAACAGAGCAGGCCGAGCGCAGAGCGCCGTTTCTGCATGCCCGCTACATGGTCACCGCACGCACCGCACGCTCCGGCCCGTGTCTGCCTGTCAGGCCTTGTCAAACAGGTGCCTCACTGCTCAAATAGATGGGACAAGTGGCTGGAACCACCTAGATAGCTCCAGGATGAGTGAACCTTGCTGAAAAAGATTTTAACAGCAAACTTTAATGGATTCTAGAGGAAAAATGGATGAGGGTGGGGAGTTGCAACTTTGTCAAGGTGAAATGGGGTAGGAAGGACTAGATGCTGGTAGAATATGAAGCCATTTGGACAAGATTTGCACCCACTTCTTTTGTAATGCCAAATTTGGTCCAGAAACTAAAATTTGAAGCTGCACTCATATGGCTTGATGAAATGAGCTGAATTTTGGTGGAGGGTGATGATTTGAACATATGAAGGTACTGGAAAAGTTTCAGCTCATTTGGAAATCCCTATATGGTACTTCCTTCACACAGCTTTCATTTGGATAGAAACTTGAGAAAAATGCTGTGAATAAATGGATAGATGGATTGATCTGGTTTTTGGTTTTCATGAGTGATTTAGCAGTGTTAATCACCATGAAAAATTTCAGATCAAATGGATCAAGGGTTCAAGCACTTCCTTTGCAATTTGCCCAACTGGACAGAATTTGCAAATTGGTGTTGTGCTCAAAATTTAATGGGTGGAACTTGGGTTCTTGATGTAAATGGTGAATATATAGATAGGATAGGCTCCACAATTTATTTGGGATTTTTCCTGGCTACCAAAATGGTAGTTCCTTTAGAAAGGGCCCAAAATGCCATATTGGCATTAAATAGGAAAATGCAATTTCCCCTATTTAATTATGGCCAATATTTTTATGGGAGCTCAATATGATCACAAAGAATATATCCACAAGTTTTCATCAACTTTGGAGATGGATAGATATTTTCCTGGATTTAATTCCCTTAACTGGCAGAAAAAGGAATTAATTATAAATGAAAAATATTGCAAATGACTTGGCCATATTTTTGCATATGCAGGGTTTATAGATGAAGGATGATCACTGGGAAAGGTTTGGGAGGCAACAGATCAAAGGAAATTGGGGTTCCTTTGTAACTGAGAGGATCAGGGTTTCCCTTCCGGCAACTCGGAAGGTAGGGTTTCGGCGGCAAAATCCTGAGAATATGTCTTGGGTGGCAAGGTTGATCTGAAGAGAATCTCTGGTTGGATAGGGAAGGCAAGGCTATACGACCATCTTCATATTCCCAAGAGCTAAAGAAATCCGATAACACCGAGAAAAAAGACAGGAGTCAAATCCCGCAAAGGAAAAAAAAGGGAGCGGAAACCAGGGTGTTACAAACCTACCCCCCTTAAGAAAATCTCGTCCTCGAGATTTCCGAGCTTACCTCCCGGGGAAGGGGGACTAACCTGTGCGCGACTTGGATCCATCAGCGATCTTGTCTTTACCGCAGTCATCGTTCCGTTGTCGAGAGTCATTCCGCTTCCTCGAGTTGTTCCGCTGCTAGCATAGGGCTACCTTGGGCAGGCGTAGTGTCTCCATGCTGATGTGATCCTTGTACCCTTGTAACCTTATCCATAGTAACGAAGAGCTGATTCATCCTATGCCAGCGGTGCCATATTCCAGAAGACTTGGCTGGAATACGAGGCCTTTTAACTGCCTCTTCTGATGGACCATGTATTGTCTTTGCATATGGTTTCCTTGAAACCTTCTCCTTCCTGTCAGGTAAACCTCTGTCCTGATAGTGATGCTGCTGGGTGGGGTAGCGAATAATACCAACAAACAGCTTAGTTTCCATGGTCCGGAAGCAACTGCTTCGGGTTTTATTGCGATACTTCGTACTCTGACAGTCAGGGCAAGACATCATTTCCTAGTACCAGGCCCACGTGCTCATATGGCCTTGATGGCTAGAGGTGACTTTCCCTTTACCATGTCAGAATGCTCAATCTGGCTGTGGGTTCCATGCTGATGTTTCCTTCTGCCTTATGCATTCGGGCGTTGTCCTTAGGTGATTTGCAATTCAAGGAACAATATAACCGAGCCATTGCTGCTATATCCTCAACTGAAATATGATCACAAAGTAATCATAGATAGTAATCTCTTATTCCAATGATGTCATGGTGTCTACGAGCTGTTGGTGCTGATGTGCTTTGAGCTTATTTCATCTGAATGTCCTTTTTCGAACTCCGTCGTTCATGGAGATAGTTCTGTCATACATAGCCTCTGTAGTCCTTGCTTTGACCACTGAGCTGAACATAATATCACTATCATCCGGTGTATCTTTCGGAGTATAGCCTCTTGTCTTGGTTGGTGGCCCGTATTTAGGGTGGGTATGACATGCTGGCTGCATTGTTGTGGCCGTATATGCAAGAGTCTGACAAGGATTGGTAATACCGCTCTATCCGTGGAACTGTATCTTGTGACCGTCACGGAGGTTGTTTGTCTGGTACTTCTTTGTTCTTGAGGATTCCTTTGATGGACCTGTGATGACTTGCCAACATGGCTTCCTGATTGTTTTCCCGGCTTGTTGGGCTTGTTCTCACAGCTTACTCTTGCATACCTCATAGGGGTTGCTATGCTTATATTCTTCTTTGAACTATGGGGCCAATGATTCTCTGAACACAGTCATTCCCGTGTACGAGTGGCTCGCATGAACTGATCCTCTGGACTGTATGCTCACAATGTATGCAGGTGCAGGATAACTCCTTTCATAACCACTGAGTTCTGAGGCGGATGTGTGTCCAGACTAGTTCTTGCTTCTGACAAGCTTGTTGTAGGCACGATACCGTGTTGAAGAAGGCTGAATTCCTTAGGCCCGAAGCTTTTGCTAGTGTAGTATACTGAAGAAGGCTGGGGATTGTACCTCGGAAGTTTTCCTTCATGTGGCTTACTGCGGAAGGTTAGGTGCCTTATGCCAGAAGCTTTCCGTGGTAGCACACTGTGGAAGATGGGAGTGTCATACCCTAGAAGATTTTCTCACCAAGTGGCGTACCAAGGAAGATTGGCAGTCTTGCGTTGTAAGCTTCTCTCGGTAGCTTGTGGAGGAAGGCTGGGTTTCATATACCAGAAGTCTTTTACTGTGATATGTGATCGGATCTATGGCCGATTCTGGCTTCTTTCCAAAGTATCCGGAACTTTACCCATGGCGGAGCCAAATTTGGTATAGGCCATACCTTGACTGAAGATATTCCATTGGTCACACACATCGCTTGCCCTTCTGCCGGTCCGCTCATTTCTGCTGTAAAGGCTGCACAACTGATGCAGACTTCATGTTGATAATTAATTCGAAACACCCTTTGTATTTGAACAAAGTGTTGCCGATAATTCCATTTGGTTCAGCTAAGTTTCCAATCATGTTAGGTGCTCCTTGATTCTGGATGCTTGGAAGCTCAGTGATTCTGGGTAACCATGAACTCATCCATATTTCCTTGCAAACCTTGTTCACAGCGCCCAGAAGATTTTGTATTTGCACCGGTGAATTCCAAATTTTACTTTGAAATTTGTAGCAATGTACCGGAGTTTTGTTGGTGCTCTTGGCACATTCACATTCTTGAAATATGTCTTCGGTGGGTAATAAATGATTCTTGAGTCCGTTGAGGAAAGGCTCGGTTCACCTCGCTAACAGAAATAATCCTTGTGTCGGGGACAGAACCATTTGTCCTTATTGATGTTCATTCTTGGTAGCTCATCTGACTGCTCCTTAGGCGTGATCTGTTCTGAGGTCAATTTTCTCAGGTATGTTCTAGCCTTGTCTGTTGCACACAGATTCTGCTTCTGGCCCATCCTTCATTCTTGACAGATTCGGTGTTGCTATTTCTGAATACCAGGCAGCTGGCTTGACTTGACTCTTACTGAATTTGGATTATTGGGTATTATCCAAGTTGTATGCTGGTCTTCTTGACGGCACTTGCGGATGGATCCAGTCGGAGCGAAGAAACGAAACCGACAAAAGAAACAAGAACCGCGAAAACCAAAAAGCAAACAAAGCTCAAATATTTGCGGACCTTACACAGGTGGCCGAGGATCCACTAGTATAACTTGTATAGCGCACTCGATGCACCTCTAGGGATTTAGAAGCGAAACCACACAATGCTCCTGGTTGCAATTGGTGTCAAGCTTCTACTACTTCCCGAGGGAACATCACACTCGATGTACGATGGCTATGGTCGTGCGATTCTAGGGTTATTGGGGAGAGATAGAATTTATAAGCGTTTCCCAAAGGAAACTAGAGTTCAGGAGAGAAATGACATGGTTAGCAAGCAGGGTAAGGATATCTGGTTTACCTAGGGGGTTCAGGGCTCACGGGTCATTGCCTGGTGCGAATATTTCACACCGGAGGCAAGGCCATGAGAGTTGGGGTTTGATGGAGCCAAAAACCTAGGGGGTTGCCTTATGATCAATAGTAGCCGTGCCAGGTTGGCAGAAGATGGCTGAAATCCAACTGGGCTTTCTACTAATCAATAGGCAATGAAGTCTGGCTAGGGGTAACCTATAGTCAGCCTGGCTGCTCTGATACCATCCGTTGTTGCGCCCCGTCTGAGTACCACTGTAGCTAGACGGTCGCCACGCATACCAGCCCAGGAAATCACTCTGGCATGCGCGTTTACAACAAGTATCATGAACACAGGCATTTCTATTAATGGGTATATAAGTCTTACATGAGATATATTACAGAGGTGATGGCAGCGGAAAAGCTCTATCTAAGGCAGCAAGGTCTTGGTGCGGCTCCAATCCACAGGGATCTGACTGGGTTACGCTCCTAGCCCACGAACGCTCCGGCTCCTCGACGACGGATCCTTACATGAACCTGGCCACATTGAAGGCCGCTGAGTACTTTTGAATGTACTCGCAAGCAAACCAAACTAACATATACACCAAGCAATGCAATCCATGGTATTCAAGCATGTATTTGATATTAGAGTAACATTTATTATCATGGCATAGCAAGATTATCTAGCATGATTAGACATCTAGCAGCATTGATCATCATGACATAATAGGGTTATCTAGCAAGATAACTACTGAAGTAAAGTACAGTAAAGTAAAGCATATTAAGTATATAATCCATACTCCAAACATTCTCATGATCCAATCTGACACTGATTCAAGTCCAATCCAAGTCTTTCGGTCATCTGACCATTTCTTCCATAGCCATCCCATGGCTAACATACCATATTCCTGACAACATCTGATGTCTATGCAGGACAGGTTCTTCCACCATTATTATCATCATTACGGTTGACCACCTGGTGAGGTATGGACGGGCTGTCCAATACCGTGGACGCGGCTATTCGAATAGATTTTTCACTCTGCAAAGGTTGCGCACTTTACCCATACCATGGAGCACCTAACCTCGTGATCCCATTCGGGTGGACCAGCGTTGCTCCAATGAAACCTGCCTGACCCGTGACTCTCCCATCGTACCATCGGCAATCATCCTCCTCTGGAGTCAAGCCCTGGGTGGCCCCTGTGTCACCCCGTGACACCTGCCACCGTCGTGGCCAAACTAAACTGTCCCAAACGGGGACCGCGCGCAAACGACCAACTGGGCTCGCAGGGTTATCGCCGTCTACCTGATCAGGGTAGCACGCACGCATAACCCTCCCTGCATGGAGGTACCGGTGAAAGAGCACGGAGCCAGACCAAGTCAAGGCCGTCCCATACCGGCAAATGTGGTTGCACGGATAAGCCCGGACAGGTGACTCAAGATCAACCGACTAGGTTTAGTTTTAGCCATTATTTAACCAGCATGGTTGTTTATCGCAATAACTTGAGATGGTAGTAGCGATGCATGATCATAACAAGCTATCTCCATATGATATCACGACAGGTCCTTAGTGAAACAAGATTTGAATGGCAAGTTATCACTTTATAAGTTCGAGCTGTAAGTTACGACCATCGGAACCCTTGCATAAAACCGGCAAAGAAACCAGTAGCCACCAGAACGGTCTTTACAACTCAGATCTGGGACATTACCGGAATAACTCAACCCCGGCTCAAGACGGCTGAAAAGTAGCTCAGAGCATGAGACGGTGTTGATAAGAAGAATGTAGCAGTTCCCTAAGACGGCCGAAAAACAGCTCAGAGCATAGGGTCACTGCTACGGAAAGAAATTCAATAGTTGCCCGAGACGGCCGAAAAGCAGCTCAGAACACGGACAGTTGCTGACAAGAGAAATAAAAGTCGGCATCCACCCCAGACGGCCGGAAACAGCTCAGAACACAGGCGTGGTGCCGTCACCGAAGAAAGTGCAAGCAAGGGTTCGTTAGCGTCACATACAGCTCACTACTACTCAGACAAGCACAAGCATATTAATTTAAACATGCAAGAAATATCACAGAGCAATGCTTTAGGGCATATATCAGATGGTCGGCTTGCCTGGGGTCGAAGAATTACTCCGGAAGGAAGTGCGGTGAAGCCGCGGAAAGGATCGCCGGAAACCGTTCTCTCTCGGAGGGGGGCTGATAAGGGGCAAGGGTAAAATGGTCATTTCCATTGTGTGGAAACATTATGAAAATGACTCCATCGGAACGGGCTCAACGAGATGAAGAAGTGGGCGTTGGATTCACCTCGATCGGAGTTTCGAGCAAAAAGTTGTGAGGGTTTGACTGCAGAAGGACATTTCTGTAAGGAAAGTATTTACTTACGGGTCCCTGACTTTTTTCTGTGGAAATGGAGAGAGGCTACTATGCAGCTGGGCCGGCTTGGGCCGAAAGCTGTCGCGGCTATCGCTGCTCCACTGGCCAGCCCAGCCGGACGGCTGCCCCTTTAAAAAAAACTGAGGGGAGGGTGCTGGGCCACTGGCGCGCGGGGCCCGCCGGCAGGTCGTCGTTCACCTCCCGCTCGCACGCCCGGCCAAGGCAGCAGCAGACTCCGGCGGCAACTGAAGGCGGCTCCGGCCACCATTTTCGGAGCCCGACCCATCGGTGTGCTCGGGGGGCCGAGGCGCATCCACTCCGGGGGCGCACGGGCCTCGAGGAGGTCGGGCTCGAGCGCACCCTCGGTCGTGGCGGACGGCGGTTATGGCGATGTTGGGGCCGAGGACCTGGCCCCTCCAGAGGACGGCCGAGGCGCGGGAGGGATCCAGTGGGGTAGTGGGGATAGGCTGGTGGTGTTGGGAGTAGAGGAAGGGCTCAGGGTGGAGCGAATTTAGGCGGCGGCCGACGGGAACCGAGGCGGCAGTGGGCGGCGAGGAGAGCTTCCCAAGCTCAGGTGAGAGGATGGGCGAGACCAGGGAAGAGTGGTGGAGCTGCTGGTGATCAGAAATGAGACCGGGGAGGGCTATTTATAGCCCGGCGACGAGAGGGGATAGCCACTACCGCCGTGGCAGACTTATCGGCTTACTGGAGCTGTGGGCGACGTGGCTGGAGCCTTGCTGGTGTCACGGAGCGGCTGACCTGACGGCATTCAAGGTGATGCGATGGCTCGAGGAGGAAGAATACAGCAGAGAGGAAGACGACGGCGGTCACAGATGGTACAGAACTCCGGCGAGGCTTGCCGTGGCGTGGGAAAGGAGCATCTGGAGGGGGAAGGTGCGGGAGAGGGGGCACGCGTTCATCGCGGAGCCGCTGGACATGCCCGGACAAGCAGGGGCCGACCGGAGATGACCGAACAGAGCAGGCCGAGCACAGAGCGCTGTTTCTGCACGCCCGCTACGTGGTCACCACGCGCACCGCACGCTCCGTCCCGCGTCTGCGTGTCAGGCCTTGTCAAACAGGTGCCTCACAGCTCAAATAGATGGGACAAGTGGCTGGAACCACCTAGATAGCTCCGGGATGAGTGAACCTTGCTGAAAAAGATTTTAACAGCAAACTTTACTGGATTCTAGAGGAGAAATGGATGAGGGTGGGGAGTTGCAACTTTGTCAAGGTGAAATGGGGTAGGAAGGACTAGATGCTGGTAGAATATGAAGCCATTTGGACAAGATTTGCACCCACTTCCTTTGTAATGCCAAATTTGGTTCAGAAACTGAAATTTGAAGCTGCACTCATATGGCTTGATGAAATGAGCTGAATTTTGGTGGAGGGTGATGATTTGAACATATGAAGGTACTGGAAAAGTTTCAGCTCATTTGGAAATTCCTATATGGTACTTCCTTCACAAAGCTTTCATTTGGATAGAAACTTGAGAAAAATGCTGTGAATAAATGGATAGATGGATTGATCTGGTTTTTGGTTTTCATGAGTGATTTAGCAATTTTAATCACCATGAAAAATTTCAGATCAAATGGATCAAGAGTTCAAGCACTTCCTTTGCAATTTGCCCAACTGGACAGAATTTGCAAATTGGTGTTGTGCTCAAAATTTAATGGGTGGAACTTGGGTTCTTGATGGAAATGGTGAATATATAGATAGGATAAGCTCCAAAATTTATTTGGGATTTTTCCTGGCTACCAAAATGGTAGTTCCTTTAGAAAGGGCCCAAAATGCCAAATTGGCATTAAATAGGAAAATGCAATGTCCCCTATTTAATTATGGCCAATATTTTTATGGGAGCTCAATATGATCACAAAGAATATCTCCACAAGTTTTCATCAACTTTGGAGATGGATAGATATTTTCCTGGATTTAATTCCCTTAACTGGCAGAAAAAGGAATTAATTATAAATGAAAAATATTGCAAATGACTTGGCCATATTTTTGCATATCCAGGGTTTATAGATGAAGGATGATCACTGGGAAACGTTTGGGAGGCAACAGATCAAAGAAAATTGGGGTTCCTTTGTAACTGAGAGGATCAGGGTTTCCCTTCCGGCAACTCGGAAGGTAGGGTTTCGACGGCAAAATCCTGAGAATAGGTCTTGGGTGGCAAGGTTGATCTGAAGAGAATCTCTGGCTGGATAGGGAAGGCAAGGCTATACGACCATCTTCATATTCCCAAGAGCTAAAGAAATCCGATAACACCGAGAAACAAGACGGGAGTCAAAATCCCGCAAAGGAAAAAAAAGGGAGCGGAAACCAGGGTGTTACACCTTCCTACCTAGTCACCGTCCTCGCGAACACCCGCTCCACCATCCGCTCTGGACAACGAAGTCATCACGACCCTTCTCCCCTACCTCTTCTGAGCATGTCCTTTGGTTTCTAGTGCACCCTCGGGCATTTTCCCCTTTCCCCGAGCCTCCCCATGCTCGTAGGTCCTCCATGCCTAGCTCCATCGCTCGTCACCGCAAGAGCTCGCTATTTTCATGGTCTCTGAACACCTCGCAGTCAAGGGATGTTCTTGTTGAGTGTTGTTGTTGCAGCGAACTCATGTGCCCCTCACAGCCCCCTCCCAGTGTGCTCTCACGCCATCTTGTGCGTCATCGATGTGCTCGCCGAAGTTCAAACGTCCATGTGTAGATTGGCTGGTCGGCTCGGGCCTTGCTAATTATATTAGTTCTTAACTACCTAATTTTCAAACGCTAGCCAGTGGGTCCACCCCTCAAATAATTTAGTAAATACTCCTTGAGAAATAAAACAGTGACATGTGGGCCCTTGAGAAATTGAGAGTTTTCATTTTGTTTTTTTGGTTGGGTCCCACATGTGAGTGAGAAAGAGAGGGTGGGAGAGTTTTTTTTTCTTCAAGCAGGTCCCACGTAAGTGACATATGGATAGAGGGGTAAAAATTGTCGAGAATACGACCTCAAGAATTATGGGTACATGTGAGTAGTGGGATCGAGGTAGGGCAGAAATGGAATTTCCCTAATAACTATTGTTGCAGCCGATTATTTTCTTATAGTTTGTTTTTTCTCTTCAACCTGCCATGGATGGTCGTTATGCTAGTGTCGGTTGAATTGATTCCGGTGAAAACCAACTCCCTAACCCGGCTTTAAAGCTAAAATTTGTACTAGGCGAGAACCATTTCTACTTGGCAGCACTAGATGATGCTACACAAGCTCTTCTTAGATATAGTTGTTGCCATCTGTCGTGCAACATTTGTGGCGCATTGAATTGTGCTCAACCGTCATTTTACCCCAACACTGGGGGTCCAACTCTTATATAAGTTCTTTACCATGGAAAATGAGCAAGAACTAAAGGGACATGAGAGTTAGAGCTAGAGTGGGAGTTACGTGTACGTCGTTCATTTTCCATGGAACGTAGCCAGTTAACAACAATATATGTGAGAATAGGAGGAATTGGGAGTTTTTACATGTTGATGATGCCGACTTCTCTGGTGGATGTAAATCACCCTCGTACTAGCTTCTAGAGGAGCTATACAAAAGCAACTCTTAAGGCATCACCCAATGAGAAATTCCGTAGTATTGTTGGTATACGAGCTAGAGCTGGCTCTCAAAGCCCGAGAGAAAGGCAACATAGAAGTTTGCTAGCACAGAGACATGCCACAAAGGCGTTCACATACCTTCCTTGTGGAGATCGATGAGGGCAAACTAGAGGATGACAAACCGGCAATCCAACATTAGAGTCACAAGCAATGGCTTGTGTTTACGCAACGGTCTTGGTAGAATCTTTGCTTAAGTTTATTCCTTGCTGACTCAAATTTCTTCTTCTAGTGAAGAGTTTGGAGGGACACCATTTATCACAAGAATCAGCACATCCAATGCGCTATCTTGCTTGGTTGTGGTGTCCCCGGTGTTGGTTTTGACGATGTTGAAACTATTGCTAGTTCGGCATTGGCGCTCTTGGTTCGGGCTTGGTAGCTTTAGCTGTGTTGTATTCCCTGTTCGGACAGAGCAACCCTTGTCTCTTTGCTCCGGACACCATGTTCACGCCTGCCTGCGTTCGTGTCATGTGTTATACACCCACTGTACTCATTTATCAATGAAGTTTCAGCCTGACATATTCCTACGTGTGCAGCCCGGTCAATGGCGCTGACGTTCGTATGGCTGCAGCTTCGGCCCCTCCAATGTCGCAACCGTTTATCCAATGAGAAGAGCGGCAATTAATGGTCGATGTCACATTTCGCACCGGTTTTCCACCCACATGCGAAAAATCCTTCCCGCCTCCTTGTTTCTCGCCGGAGCGTGCCCATTTGTGGTTAGAAAACCCCCCCCCCCCCCACCCCCTTTGGTGACGCCACCACATTCACCCTCTTGCCAATCCTCGTCCTCGGCACACTCAGCCCCATCGACCACTTCGTCGGCCGCCGCATCGCACCATCTCTTTCCCCATTACCACGTCGGTGCGGCCACGACCTCCCCACGGACCTTTCCCCGTCGAGACCGAAGAGAATCACGTCGAGAGGGGGTCCTGGGAGAGGGTGCAGAACTTCTCCAAGTGGGTCGAAGACGACGCGCGCCATAAGGTTGAATCACCAGTCAACCACGCCTGTCCGCCCACCGCCCTCGAGTACTTCAACCGCACATCGATGATTGCCTGCACAGAATGAAAGTCGCGCTCATGCCGGCCTTCAAAACTTTTGTCATATCCTGCATCCAGGACACACAATCGTTCATCGATCGCGTGGCGGCAGAAGTCGAGACAGCCGGAGTCTCCCCCGCCTGCAAGGTTACTTCAAGAGGAGGAGTCTGTAGTTAAAATAGTTGAAATCTATTTTGTAATCCTTCTAGAAATCTATTTTGTAAATCCATGTTGAAATACTAGTTGAAACTAGTAGGACACCCGTGTGTTGCCATGGCCATATCAAAGATTTTACTGGTATTATATATAAACATAATGGGTATTCAAATTTGCATGTATATAAAAGATAACAAAGAGAAAATAGTTGAAATCCAATTCATTGGCTGTTAGTATTTGGCGAACTTGTTTTTTTAGCGGGCATGATTGATTTAATGACGGTAATATCTTTAGGGATGCAGACATAGGCTGTCGTTATATACAGCAATGATCCAAATCATCTGAATATAGAAAATAATTGGACGAAAGGAAAGAACGATAATCACAATAAAAGTAAATATCATGTGGGGTAACATTTATATTTGCCTTTTTTTAGTTTGTTATGGGCTATCGTCGCTTGGACGTTTTTTTGTTCTATAAAACTTGCTGAATTTTTGTCCCTCCCAACGACATCGCCTCGGGACCCTCGTCAATGGATTCCTTTTAAACATCGACATAATCCATCTCTATCTCTGTCACATTCTGCAAAAATAAACATATATAAAATATACCTCTTATGTTATCATGTGTAACGTACATACAAAGAAGAACAATTATTTGTAAGCATCTCATCTGATGGTTGAGTAAAACTTGATCATATCGACAGTGCCTATGTCAGTCGACATTTTTAAAGCATCATCCAAAATCATCAGTTGTGAATCCATCAGTCTAAACACTTATTGACAAAAGTAAAACTTATAGATATATAAACATATAAATGATATTTTATATATTAAATATGTAAACAAAAGTATGACAAACGTCTTTTTTCTGAAAATTCAATCCGGTGTCTAAAATAATAGCAGAAAAATTAAAAAAGAAATCCAATTTTTGTTGTTGTGCAATATGCTCAAATGCGTGATGTTCGTGCAAAATTTCAGCTTGTTTGAACAATGAAGGAGGCCATGGCAAAAAATCCAAAATCCAAAATGAACATGTTGTTTTCAAAAGTTTCTCATACATCCGAAATTTGTCTTTTTTGTCATGAGCTCCTCGAATGTCCAAATAAGCTGAAATTTTACACGAACATCACGCACTTGAGCATCTTGCAATATAAAATGTTTTAGATCTTTTGAAATTTTATGCTATCATTATTGATTTTACTGTTCACACCCCGGTGCAGACTTACACGGCCTCCTTGAATGTTCTCCTCCTTCTCCTTCTCCCCACCTACAGACTTATCCACACCGTACAGCCACTCCTCACTTTCTCCGCTCCCGTCCACTCCCCTCACAGCTACTCCCATCCATGGCGCCTCCCCTCCCCTCGACGGCATCGTCCGGCCCCTCCTCCCCGCCACGGCCCCTACTCTTTGCTTCTGCCCTCCTCCCTCCTCTCCCAGCCACAGCCCCTACTCTTTGCTTCTGCCCTCCCCCTTCCTCCGCCTCCAACAAGTTCCACCTCTTCATCGTTGTCGACCTGCTCTAATGGAGGCCACCGCAGCAGAAGCCGCAGCGCCCGCGACGCAAGGCATAGAAGCGCAGGCTGTCTCGGCCGCCAACGCCGTCTCGCCGCCGCTCGGAAGCGCCGATGCCCATGACGACAACGAGGACGACGAGGTCTCCGTCGGCCCTGAGATCTCCTGCCGCCACTCCCAGGAGGCGGTCGTCCGCGAGGTCCGCACGCAGGTCAACGCCATCCACCACTACTTCTCGTGCCACCACGCCGATCGCGCCACAAGCGTCCTCGCGGAGTTCGCAAAAAAGGGTAATCCCCCAACCCCAAGCGGACCGTACTGTTCCATGCCCTTCCGCACTCGTTGAGGTGTTGTTTGTGTATTTGGTGAAACGATGGACAATTCAGAGGTTCATTTTCAATTTAGCAGTGGCCATGTGTGGTAATGTTACTTCCTCGAATGTTTGTGAACTGAACTTTCACTTTACTGAAAACTGAAATTTCACTATGACTGGGATGTACAGAGCCGTTAGGGACCCCTGGAGTTATGCAACTGTTAGAACCAAAGCGATGAATCTGGATGAGGTTTGCTATTTTCACATCCTATTGGTGCTTGAGACTGCTTTTATCTGCTTCGAAGTTTCCCCTTAATCACACTTGTTCAGTTGTTGTTCTTGGTCGTATATATATTTTTTTTTTTGCAACTCAGTGTGAAAGAGTTGGTTAACCATCTCAAAATTAGGTGGGCAAAGCTCAACATGCAATCACATTGAGTATTAGTTTCGTGGCTTAAATTAGTTTCATGGCGTGAAAGAGTTTTGTTAATTTCCTAGTACCACATGATCAGGTGTGGATGTGTCTTCAGTTCAGATTCTACTTTGTAGCTAGGTAATCCAACCAAATACCAGTTAGATCTTTTGTACTATCTGATAGTATGTGATCATTTTGTCACAAAGTTTGGAGATAGTATCAAAAGAAAAAAGAAAGGAAAATGCTTGAAGAACATAGCATATTTTTCGATTGAATTGGTGCTGTAAGACTAAAGATTTATGGTGGCGGGAAAGATAGTTTTTTATGTATCTGATCTTGTTGGACTGTTTGGAGATTTCACATCGTGTCACTGAAGTGAAATGAGATTTCTCAAGTCAAACAACGTTTTCCTCTCCATGTTGTGGTCAAGCTACAGCTGGTGCTTCTTATGGTGATCTGTAAAAAACATTGTTTGTGAAGGATGGGTCTACCTGGAGGATGAACAAGTTCAGACTTCTCACCATTCTCGATGCCACACCCGTGTGATTCACATCTCTAGGAACGCCATCTCTTCCATTGCGTGCCTGTATGTTACTACTTGCCTGAGCACCTGCTTTTCACTTTCTTATCAATTCTAGAAATTCTTTGTACAAAGAGTTGGTTAGTGGAATTCACCTGGAACTTATGATTGAATTCTTTCAGATGCCTGGGCAGAATTCTTAGACACTGGAGTCTCCTCCTGGGCTTGACTTTCGCCAAATGGCAAACTGCTTGACACCTGAACAAAGGGATAAAAGTAAGAGGGATGGGGATGATGATGTCATGGATTTAATCTCTTGCCATGTTTGTTACAATAATGCTTCTCAACAGTTTTGGTGTCCCATAATTTGAATTTTCATCTAATGCATTGCTTGCTACAGGTTTTGGAAAATGGTAGCGGCGAGAGTTCTTCATGCAGTAAGAAACCAGTAATAACTGAACTTAGTTTTGTATCATTGCAAAGGGCAAAGTTTTGGAGGCAACTTAATGTTTAAGCTCTCTAATTTATCATTCTTCCATATGAAATTGTCTCGTAATCTAGTTTTAGTTTTTCTTCAAATGCTTATTTCTTCGTGTCTCGGATTAAGTGGATAACAACCTTGATGTTGACAAACTATAAGCTAACATTTGGTTTTTAGTCAGGAAAAGTACTGAGGTAGGCATGCCACCCTCCCATAAAATATAAGAAATCAATTTTAATCTCCTTTTGATTTAAATTGATATTGACATGTCATAAAGGAAATGAAGCATCTAATTTGTATTCTGGCACTTGTTCTGAGAAAACGCAAACTTCATCGAAAATCTGAAATGTTTTGACACTTTTGTTCATATGTTATCGACTGTACCATGAATGCGGATTATAATTCACGAAATTGAACTCCTCTCTGGCAGCTTAATTTCACTATGTCTGGAATGCCATCTGATGATGTAAGTGCTCAAGTGAGGCTTGAAGGAGAAGTTTCTCGTGAAAAGGTAGAAGACACTCAAGATCAGAATGAAGGCAGTGGCATGCCCTCGCCACAAGAGGAGGTACTGTCTTTTCCCGGTGCCATTTATGTTGATCAGTACGCATAGACGTGATATTTACATATAGTTCTTATTGCCAAATATATAGTTCATGACTTTACGGTTCTTATTGACGTGATATTTAGAGTTCTAGTTGACATATCCTGGATGGAGTTATACGATATGACGTGATATTTACATATAGTTCTTATTGCCAAATATATAGTTCATGACTTTACGGTTCTTATTGACGTGATATTTAGAGTTCTAGTTGACATATCCTGGATGGAGTTATACGATACGAGGAATTATAGGGTGCGTCGCAAAACGGATGTTTAATATATCCAAAACACCACAAAGTATTTAAACCTACATATATATAATCCAATACATTATATAATTATTCGTGTTGCCAAAAGGATAATTCTCAATTCGATCCCTAACAAAGCTATAGTAGCCATTTATTTGCGACATTTGAATATGCATCAGTCCATAGTCAGTCGTTTAAAACCCTCAAGGCCGCTGTAATTATAATCCGCATCAGTCCATAGGAATATATTTTTGGCATCTCTGCATGCATCAGTCCATCTTCAGTTGCTTAAAACCCTCAAGGCCGCTCTAATGTCTTGCGGGATGTTTCCAGCTGCTTCATTGTCTTTCACCGTCAGCATCTGGACCATCAGTTGCCTCCTGAGCTGTATTGGATCCTAGGAAAGGTGCAAAAACTCAAATCATTTAATAAACTGGTTGGTTAATAATTGGCACACATCAACTCATCGTATATGTACTTACGCTAGTGCTCATCCAGCCCATGCTACGCAAACGACCAATCTGGTGGGCCATCTCCTGTAGGACAAAGAAGCCAGAGTCTTTGCTGTGACACAAAAAATAAATATTAAACATTATAACGGTCTGCATCTTATGTATGCGATCAATTTAGTAGATTACCGGCGAGCAGCAGAGCCCGTGGCAACGTTGAAAGAATGCAATCTTATGCATGAATAAGATGGGCAGAGCATTATGCTATCTATATTAAAAACAACACTGCAAGATAACTGGATACAATCTCTCCTGCTCTATCATATTCAAATTGAAGAAAAGGGTTCCATTGACCTTAACATCTTTTGTTGCATTCACACAGCTTAAGACGTTTCCATGTATTTGATGTGCACAAATTCCTTTCTTGGAACAGTACCCTTCTGCAGCTATAAACATAATAAAGTTCAATTGCTAACAACCAAAGATAAAGATCTGTACAAAAACACGGAAGAGCAGCAAATTACAGATTGGTCGTTATGTGGCTCAGGCTGTAGGGTGTAGGCATAGACGTACAAAGATCACGAAAATAAGTAAGCATACAGTGTGCATTTACATGGAAAGCCATGCATCTGGACATATTGTTTGGTATACATGAATTTTCACAGCTTTGCTCAAGTCATCCGAATCCGATCATCGCCGTTGGACCTCGCAACTCATATATACCGTTTCCTTGCACCAAACCTGCAACTAATTAGTTAGAAACACATCATGTCTGTTTAGATATGTATTGAAAAGCCAGGATTATAAAATTCAAATAAGGGGGAAATAAGAGACTATACAGAGACCTCCACCTATGATAAATAATATAAAGATATAGTTATGATATTGTGTGGGGTATATCATTGCTGCTTTGCCCATCTGTACAATTAATCCAGTGGGGTATATCATTGTTGCTTTGCTCATCTGTACCATCAATTATCGAAGAACCAATGGCCACATTTCATTGTTGATTAACAGTGACTAATTTAACTTTCATATGCAAATAACCAATTGGTGTAACTGGAGTTCTAATACCAAAGATAGTCTCCGGTCATGATCAAGCAACCAGAGTTATTCTGCATAAGGGAAATAAATAACATTGATTGTGCCTGCTTTGGGGGAGAGAGGCGTTTTGGAGGCCGAGCTCCATGGAGGCCTTTATTTTTGAAAAAATCAAATCCGAACTTTTGTGGTTCAAAAAATTCTGAAAAAAAATATGCGTGTATGTAAGGATGTAACCCACATGTGTGTAAAAATTCATGATGAAATACCTTGAGTTGTGACCTGTACAAAAAAGACAAATTCATGGCCTGGGAGGATGAATAGTATCATGTGTTAAACAGCCTTAGATTTATCTTTTTTGCACAGCCCTCATTTCAATGTATTTTGAACTGAAAATTTACACACATGTGTGTTCTGCCTTCATGTATATCTGTATTTTTTTTCAGAATTTTTTCAAATGTAAAAATATGAATTTCGATGATATTTCAAATTTGAATTTGGAGGCCTCACTGGAGGCCGAGCTCCAAAAGGGATTTCCGGCTTTGGGGCCGCAACATAAATATTTATCTAATGTAGAACACTCCAGTGGAGTCTAGTTTTACAACAACGGAGTGACCCAAGCAGTGTGCAAAATTTGTGCAGGAAAACAAAGCCGAGTTTAGATGTAGTAGATGATTGATTACAAAACAACAAAAGAATAATATACATAAGCAATCCAGCAAAAGGAAAAATAATGTCACATACAGCAAAAATTGGCAACTTGCAAAGTCACAAATCCGAGGCAATATTATTAATATTTAACTTGTTGTATAAACATAATAAAGTTCAATTGGTAACATCGAAAGATAAGAGATCTGTACAAGAACACCGAAGAGCACCAAATTATCTATAGCATAAGAGTAAATCCTCTGTCATATTTAAGAGCGGACTTCAGCCTGTAAGGACTTCCTTATAGACGATGTTCTTCATCGAGGTCTGTAAGGACAAGGTAGGTCTTTTTCGCTTCTTTGATTTACTGCTTTGCTTCTTGCCATTCTCCTTCTCCTTCTCAATGAGGATCTTTATGTTTCTCTTTGCGGTGGCTCGAGACAATGCGACATAGAGTTGACCATGAGAGGACACCGGATTAGGTAGGTACACGCTAACAATCGGAATCGTCTGTCCTTGAGCCTTGTTAATCGTCATAGCAAAGCTAAGCCTTACAGGAAATTGCTTCCTCTTGAACTTGAATGGAAACATGTTGTTGTCAGACGGGCATAGGGGTATTCGAGGAAGGAAGACCCTCCTACCTGCGTGTTGTCCAATCACGATTTCTGCGTCGATGGCGTTCCTCTCGAAACCTCGCACTACAAGCCTCGTCCCGTTACACAGTCCATTAGCCGGATCAATGTTCCTCAAAAGTATGACAGGGCAGTTGAGCTTCAGTTTGAGTGCATGCGGAGGTAGACCATTAGGAGTCAATCCATTCAGGAACTCGGGAGCGTAGTAGCCATATGGGTCGTCCTCTGCACTGTCAAAGCTATGGTAGATTACTTCTTCTCCTTGAAAACGCTCTACCATGCGTATGTTTATCTTGTCGACGTTGTCGTTCGTGGTCGAGAGGATTGCGCGAGAAGTCATGTAATTCGGATCAGACATGTTGTCATCTAGACTCGGAAACACATGGTCAATCAGCTTCTCCAGGTCGTCAACCTCGCCTGTAGACGGCACACAAATATCTTCAGGGAGTCGTATGTTTCCTTGATCGTCAACTTCCTCGGTGCCATTGCCTACCCTTAGCAAGTAATCTGCAAACCAGGTGTCATTATGAGCCCTCATGTTGGTGACGAGCCTTAGCTGGCGCATACCCTTCCAGAGATGTGAACTTCGGAGGGTTGCATCGATTATCTGACCTCGGGACCCCCTCCTGACGACCGGAAGCACCTGCCTGAAGTCACCGCCAAAAACAACAGTCTTTCCTCCAAATGGTCGGTCCCGTCTTCCCATGATGTCGCGCATGCTGTTGTCCAGTGCCTCGACCTCCTGTCGCTTAGTCATGGTGGCCTCGTCCCATAGTATCAATGAGGCCATCCTCAGTAGCTTGGCGGTCCCAGTCTGCTTGGTGAAGCTGCATGAGGCGCCATCGTCGCAACTCAATGGGATCTTGAACCTCGAGTGGGCAGTCCTGCCTCCAGGCATGATAGAAGCGGCGACGCCCGACGTGGCAGTAGCGATAGCAATGTTGCCCTCGCTTCGAACCTTGGCGAGTAGCGCCCTGTACAGGAAGGTCTTCCCTGTACCTCCCGGGCCATCAACAAAGAACACACCCCCATCACCGTGTTCAACTGCAGCTAGTATCTCGTCGTATGCAACCCTCTGCTCCAAGTTTAGCGATGATACCTCTCTGGCCTCGCCCCCGGTTGGGTCAAACGCATCGTCAATGCTTGGAAGAGGGAAATCAGCTATGTCTTTACCCATGGACTGCAACATACCCCTAATGTCAAGCAACACCATCTGCTCTACCTCTTTCAGGCATGTGTGTGATCGACGGCAGTCATCAGACATAGGCTCGAGGTGCCTATCCCATAAACCTCGCACGTCGCCCGGCTCGCAATGCACCAAGATTGTTGCGAATAGCCTCCTGAGTGAACATGGCATCGCCCACTGCTCTGCCTCAGTAAGACAGTCGTCGAGCGTGTTGTCTGCCTCGATGAGTCCCAACCTTTCAGTAGCCTCTCTAAAGCTCCCACATAGCCTACCGTCCACAGTGAGCAGGTCCTCAAAGGAAGTCTTGCCCGTAACATGGTTTAGCATCACACGCAGATAGTATCGCTCCCCCTCGGCAGGATTGGTAGACACAATTCGACCTATCTGATAACGCTCCACCCGTGGCCTCCAATACTTCTTACCCTTCTGCCATGTGAAGCATCCAGGAAAATCCTTGTACAATATATTCCTAGCCCACGGGTGGTCCTGGTTAGCCTTGAAATACTCCGTTAACATGGATTTTGAAGCATTCTCAGAGGCGAGGACAGTGGTCAAGTCAGCCTGCGCATTGAATGCCACCCTGTGCATATTCGGGAGATGAAGAGGCAACTGCAGGACAGGTGGGAAGTTGGCGCACAGGGGGAAGCCAAATATCCTCCACATCGCCTCCGGAGGGGTAACCCACCTCGCGTCGACGTATCTTTTTATCTCATCAATGTTACCATCGGCGTCGGGCTGGTCAATGCTGAAAGAAGCCCTATCATGGCCCTTGTATATGTACTTGTAAAGGTATTTCACGGCCTTTATGCTAGAGCAGACCTCAACGTTGATGTGGCAATTGAACATCTGCAGAAGATAAGGGTTATAAGGCACAACCCATCTGTTGTCCAACATTTTGCCTCGGACCTTAGCCCGACTACCATCATCTCTACGACGATAAACTGGGTATGAGTCCTTGCCTTGTGCCGTGTTTTCATTGAACGGCCGCAGGTATCTGCACTTGCATTCGTTCTGTTGCATGCAAACATTCTTCGGGTTGAGAGCACCGCATGGTCCGTGCATCATATGTTTGACCACCAAGGCGTAGAGATCCGGATACTTATGCTTGTCTGGGAGCTCGGCAGAAATGAGTCGGTCGTACTGCTTCGGAACGACGAGCTTGTATGTCGAATCCATGATCAACAGAAAGTGTGCGTGGGGGAGGCCCCTCTTTTGGAACTCGACTACGTATACATAAGCGGCAACTACACCCAGGATATGCTTCTTGAACAACATCTCCTTCATAGCCTCTAGCTTGCCATGGAACACACGAGCCACAAGATTAGGTCGGTCTTGTGCCGTCTGACCAGGAAACAACTCATTCGATATCTCTTCCCAGTTAGGGTTGCAGGTCATGGTCAAGAAGATGTCAGGCTTCCCGTATGTATGGACGATTGCCATGGCATCCATATGCCTTCGCTTCATGTCGCGGTCGCCACCAGGGTATGTTCCAGGGAGCACTATCCTTACCCCAACAGCGCTTGCTCGCGTCTCCCCGGATGTGATCGCATCAATGACTCCTTTATACAGGTCGGCACGGATCTTCGTCTGGTTCTTCCTGTACCATTTCAACCTACAACTCTCAATCTTGATGTACATGTCGACCCCCCATTGCTGGAGCAGTCGTGCTCCACAGAGTATGGGATTGAATATCGCAGGTCGTGTTTGCAGCATGTAACAGTAGTAGTCTCTGACGGAGACGCATAACCTGCTATTCCCCTCTGCACATGGATGAGTAACGCGGAAATTAGGATACATATGAGAATTATAATATTTATCAGAACGACATAATACACAAAGGCATACCTGCATCCCCCTCATCATCATGGCTCGCTCTTGGTTGTTGTACAACCTCCCAAGGGACATTACGTTTAGGTAGCTTCGGATGCCAACCGAGCTCCCCCCTTGGATAGAAGAGGGGATAAGACAGCGGGTCATATGAGCCATCAGTCACATGTATACTGTGCCTTTGGTTGTCGTTACCGCAAAGTGTTATCCTACTTCGAACCTTTTCGCTAGGTCAGTGCCCTCCACCCAAATTGCAGCGACCTCGGATGACACCGGTCTATTATATTTTCGTTGGTCAAGCCTCTGGTCGGTGTTGAGATCTATCCTATAATCGTCGAGGTTGTCCTTGTGTGCACCCAAACTCCTAAACTGCTGGGAGTATGGGTTTTCCCGGAGTATGTCCACTAACTTCTTGACGACATTCTGGTCTAATTGCTTGGTGGCAGCCTTGCGATGGGTTAGGTTAGGGTCATCGTCGTAGAAGTACAACTGGAGATGTTCTGGACGGGGGCTAGGCCCGAACGAATGCACATTGTGGTAGATGGTGCCGTGTGCCCGGAATGTGTACACCCCAGACTTCATGTTTGTGTAGTTTTCATCGAGGTTGACGCCAAGGGTTGTGAAGGAGAAATGGCCGTTGAAGAACCGTATGTTCTCCCGAAAATGTCTAGAGTCCGCATCCGTGCTGGACCAAAGCCTTATTAGCTCCGGGATGGGTTCCGGTTGCTTGAGCTCGATTTGTCCATTGCGACAACAGAAGCCGTCAGTCTCAGACTCAAACTTCATGGCCTTGCAGTGGTCGCAGTTTGCGGCGTGCTTGAGGATGTGTGTGCTGTCTGGGAGGTTTGAGTAGACAAAGTCGAATGGATCAATGTCGATAGGCTCAGCGCTAGACATGCTCGCTTCCTCGTCTTCATCCATGCTGTCAACATCGGATCCTGCGGGCATTTGTTGAAACATCGCATTCAGAACATTATCTACTAATACTTTGTAATCACAAAAAAGTTTCACGAAGTGCTTGTTCACCGTTGACCATACCTTGGCCGCGAAACATGTAGTACTCCTCATCCATCAAGTTGGGTGGTGTCGGATCATCGCCCATGATGCCGCTTAGGAACGCCTCGATGTCTTCTGCAGTGTCGTCGTGGCGATTGTGACAATAGCCAACATTATGTCAGAAGAGGGTACAACTGAATGATGTGCAGAAGATCATGACAATAGCAATTTCTTACCATCGGTACCGACAGTGTAACTCGGCATGATCGTCGGAGGGCCGCCATCAGGTGAAGCAACTTCGGCGGCCCGAGAGACGGGTGATGCGCGAGAGGTGAAAGCGGGAGAGTCAGAGGTTGAGTTTGCTAGGTCTGGATGTGGCATTGCGATGGATTCAGCGCACGGGGTGTTTTTCCTTCTAGCATAATTGGCCTTCCTCTGAGCACTTGACTCCCCCTTTTGTAACGCACTCATGCTTTTTTGGCGTTGCAGGCGTTTCTCTCGTAGCTTTTGATTCAGTTTTTCTTTAACATCGACCGTTGCCTCATCCTTTTTCTTTTGATAATATGCTCGGCTTCACGCGTTTCTCTGCTCCCTTTTCTCGTCTATCAACAACAGTGTGTAATCATACTCATAACTTAATTGTTCAAGAAGAACGAAGCTAGCGACATGCGTCAGTCTATGTAACGATTAATTTATACATATATACTATCATCATAAAGATGAAACATAAAACAATCTTACCTGATATCGCCAGGGGAGGTAGATTTTCATCTTGGATAAGCTGCTCTCTTTTCTTGCGGTAAGCAGTTCGCCTCTGGGCATTTCTGCGCTCCCTTTTATCGTGTGCCTCGCTATTGTTGCGTTCTTCTACAAGTTCAGTCAGGTCAGCCCCTGGTGTCATTCAGGACATACTCAGAACTTAATTGTTCAACAACAATGAAGCCATCACAAAAACTGAATATATACAATGACTACAGACCACGTCAACTATAATTGATGACGTTGCAAAACTTCACAACTGTACCTGATATCGCGTGGGAATGTTGATGAACATTCGTGATATCACCGAGAGTGGGTCGGGGAACACTTTGCACATCATCTCGTACTTTGTTCGTATTCTCCGTCTTGTTCTTCTGATAAGATGCCCGCCTCCGCGCGTTTATAAGTTCCCTTTTCTCGTCCTTCCCATGTTGCATGCTACCTAATTCTTTGTCAGTAAAGAATCCAGATATATGAGATTAAGTTGAAGAATGAAAAGTATTATGTATAAAGCGAGAAGTTTGTGTAGCGAAAGGCTGATTTTCATCTTGGAGCCTGACCGTACCCTCTTCCTTTTTCTTCCGATAAGCAGCTCGCCTCTGGGCATTTCGGTGCTCTCTTTTTTCGTCGGTGAAGCTGTTTTTGCGGTCATTCATCACAACTCCTGTTGTCTGGTGCTCGGCTGTTGGTATAGACACTGAACCTTCACGAGCTAGAGCATTACGCCCGACCTGGTTTCCCACATCGACATGGGAAGATTCTAGAGCTACTGCAATGACATAATAGCCATAAGCTGACTAAATATATGAAGATGAACCCCCGTAAGGACTAATTACTTCACATCAAAGACGGACGGGTAATACCATTTGAACTGTCTCGTACATTGCTAGCATAGAAGAGTGTGAGATTACTGGGAGCCGGCAAGGAAGCACCATTATGCATGAATGAGTTTGCTTTGTTCTCTGCATCATGTAAAAATAACAAAATAAAAAAACCACAAAGCATCATTATGTACAAAGGAGACTGGACCACACCTGCCACTCTTCATGATCTGTCCAACGATAGGATGTAATACACATAGTATAAGAATACCTGACATCGCATTGTAAGGTCGATCTGCATTTGTGATATCCCCGAGAGCGAGTGTGAGTTCACTGGGAGCCGTCAAGGAAGCATCACTTGACCCATCTGATGTGTTGTTGCCCCCCTCGTAGTCTGTAAGGTATGATAGAGAATATACAAAACCGATGATTTTATACAAAAAGTATGTTGACGATATTTGCACAAAATTAAACCTGGACCCATTGAGTAACTATCGTCAAGTTTGTCAGCTAAGGGTATATTCTGTGTGTTGTATTCATCAACATTTGCCCCAAAGGAATGGCCTGCAACACATCATGTATACACACTGTGAGCAGGGCATGATGTTAGCCATGTTGACGATATTTGCACAGAATTAAACCTGCACACATGGAGTAACTATCGTCAAGATTGTCAGCCAAGGGTATATTCTCTGTGTTGTATTCACCAGCAGTTGGCCCATCCACATGGCCTGCAACACATCATGTATCCAAAATGTGAGAAGGGCATGATGTTAGCCATGGTACAGCTAAATCTGATGGCGGAACATGTACCTGTAGGCAAACCTGCCGCCTTTGTATATTGAGTTGGCTTACTTTTTGAATTCCCCATACGTACCTATGAGTTGCCAGATACATCAGACGAAAAGCATCCCTTCATATATGTACTACTTCACTGATACAATTATGGTACTATGAATATTTTGTAGACTTCATGAGGTTGAGCATGGAGTAATGAAATGCTTTTGAAGGAAATGAAGGTAACCGTTCATTTCCAAATTCCTAAGTTGTCTGTAATTGTAGGACATCATGTCTCTTCACAACTGCTAAGGAGTAATCTAGTGTGGAAGTTATCCTATTTAGATAGGACCAATAGCTGTAATTTCATTCATGTAGTTTGATAATTATTGATATGCTCTGTTCTTTCTGTTAGGTGCTGAAAGCTAAAGATAGAAATATGAACAGAGATTAAAACCCTTGCCAAAGAGGAGCGAAAACGACAGCAGCTTGCACTTGTTGATGTCATAAAAAATGCAGATGTTGTACTGTCAACTTTGACAGGTGCATCTACCAAAAAGCTAGCCGGCATTACATTTGATTTGGTAATTGTTGATGAGGCTGCTCAGGCACTCGAGGTGGCATGTTGGATAGCCTTACTGAAGGTAAGTTGTAACTTACAGTTTCAATGAAAGTTGAGATAGCAACATACATGCCTTTGAAAAGATAATAAATTGTTTGAGGCAGGTTTCTTAAGTGTGACCAGTAGACAGATCATAGGGAATATAGTATTGGGATTCTTCTCTGGTGATTTTCAAATGGTGGTAGCTGGCTATGCCATCACCAATGCAGTTGTTTCTGTGTTTGACATGATTGCCGCTTCTTTTGGCATTCAGGGGCCAAGGTGCGTGCTTGCTGGAGACCATCTCCAAAGTGTTGAGGCTGAGAAAAAGGGTATGGGAAAGACACTCTTTGAACGCCTTACAGAAGGTCATGAAGAGGAAATCACATCCATGCTCACTATCCAGTACAGGATGCACGAGCTAATCATGAACTGGTCATCAAAAGAACTTTACAATAAACCTGGAGAGTTGTGGTGGCCTCCAACAGATGTACGTACCATGAATGTAAGGCGTATGTAAGGCGTTAATGTGTAGCACATCTCCAACAGTGAACGTACCTAGGAAGAATTGATGTGGCGTTCAAAGGGCAACGAAGGATGTGGCGTTCGAGGGATTTGCAACGAAGGCGAAGGCGGACCTCGGCAGCGGTGTATCGATGGCGACCCAGAGGCCCGCAGCGATGGCGGCGGCGCCTCGACCTCGGCAATTGGATCCGCGGCTAGCGTCTGGTTTCCATCGATGCAGAGAATAGATCGGCGGCGTATCAGCAAACCGCGATGGCGGCGTGGTTACTGTCGTCAAAGCCAATAGATCGAGCCTGCCCGATGGCGGCGGCGGCGGCCTAGTAGATCGAGGCTGCCCGTGAGAGGGGTCGTCGCTCCCAGGCCGTTTTTTTCTCGTGTGAGGGGTCGTCGCTCCCAGGCTGTTTTTTTTCCTTAGATTTTTTCTCGTTAGGTGTCGTTATGGGGGAGGTGGGAGGAGGGACAAAAAAAAACACAAAGAGGTGGGAGGTTGAGATGAAAAAAAACCGGACGAAACGGAGACTATCAACTGCTCCATTAGGAGTAGAGATATGAATTGTAATCCTAGTTTAAAACTTCCATTGTTGAGGTGGGGATGGAAGATATCTTCAAGCCAATCGTAGCCGGGTTCCACATGAAAATAAAAACGGAGGCAGCTATTACGGTGATCCTGTATCTGCGCCTTGCCTCAGCAGTCTCCATATCCTACGAAGCGCGCTCCATATGCGATATGAAAATTGCCAATATGGCGGTGATTCCTATTAGACGCATTCAATGTCAAAATGTCGACTAGTCGCACATGCAAACCTACATGAGCAAGCTACTGGGCCGACCATATTTAGCCAAGTAGTATATTGTATAGCTATTCTAGTTTTGTCAATGTTCTAGATCTGGTTTTAGGAACCGTCTAGATGGTTTCGGTTGGGTTTTCTCTTTATCTATTGGTTTTCTTTACGCTTTTTTATTTTCCTTTTCTTGTTTGTTTTCCAGTTTCTTCTCCCTTTTCCTTTTTCTTCTAAAACTATCCAAAAATTGTTCATTTTAAAAAATGGTTAGAATTTAATAAATCTGTATTTTAATGTTTGGATTCAAAATGATAACAATTTTAAAGATGTCTAAAATTCAAAAACAGTTTGTTTTTTCAAAAAACAATCATATTTTGCAAAAAAATGTTTAGAACTTAAAAACCCACTTTTCCAAAAATATTTTAAATTTCAGAAAATCTTCTTGTATTTTTTTTAAATCACAAATTTGAAAATAATGATTGTGGTTTCATAAAATGTTCAAATTGCTTTGAGAAAAATGTTTGTGTTTTCATAAAATGTTTACCTTTTTCAAAAAATGTTCATGATTTTTTTATAAAACTGTCGCATTTAAAGAAAAAACATGTTTTTTGAAAAACCGAATGAAAAAACAGCCGCTACAGAATGAAGTAGTTTCTTTTTTGAATTATGCTAAGCTTTATTGATCAATGTTCAGGCTTATACATGAGGGGTCCAGCAAATAACCAAGCCACATGTAGCGACCCTGATCAAGCGAAAGCGTAAACTTAGCAAGACTATGAGCCTCATAATTCGACTCTCTGCCTACAAAACTAAAAGAACAAATTTCAAAATTCTTGATTCTATCAACTATCTCCCTAAATATAGGACTCGCTATAGTAGCTGGCTACTGTGCGCCAAGGGCCAGCCCAGTTGGGGCGCTCCCTCCTGTGCGGGAGGCCAATTGTTTGCCGCAAAGAGCGGCACATAGGAGCTCTCAAATATGGCCGCAGATCCTATGTGCCACTCATTGGCGGCAGATTGTCCACCCCATGCACGCTGCGGGTGAGGCGAGCGCTCTGGTGGGGCGGCCCATTTTAGCGTAGCTTAGCACACTGTTTCTATTGGTCTTGGGAACCTACTAGAAGGTTCCTGAACCAGTTTTTCTTTTTTTTTTCTTGATGTTTTTTCGACCGCTCTCCAATATCTGAGGTGTACCACTCCTTACCCTTTTTTTCAAAGGTCATGACAACAGTATTCCGAAAGTATATAAAACAACCTAAAAATGCTCGTATTTAGTTTAGTCTCGCATCAGTTAGGCAGCGGCTACTTTGCTCTGAGAGATCAGATCTTACTAGTAAGAGTGATCAACACTTTGCATCCAAGGACAGAAAGTAGCTATGGAACTCAGACACGTCTGAACTTGTGCACCGCACCGCCTACGGCGATGACCTGACTGACGCAGCCCAGGACCAAAACCGGTAAAGTCTAGTCGGCAAGTTTGACGTCTGACGCGACCCAGCATGCACACACCTCCTCCAGGAGGGCAACGGCAAACTCGAGTAGCCCCCCTTTCCCGACGTCCCTCTCGTGGAATTTCCGCGTGATCACCAGCGCCGGCCGTCCATCCGTCCGTCCGAAAATCTAAATCTAACGAGAAGTCGGAAGGCGACGTCGCCTTCTTATCTCGCCTGTCTGCCCGCCTTATCACGGCCACACTAAAAGCAGGAGGGGTACATAGGCCTAGGGGTACAGGTCAAAGTCTATCGCTGCCACGCCGCCGCCGTCAGGACAAAAACAAAAGGCGCCGCGGTCGATGGCGCTGGGGATGCGATCGATCTTGTTGTAGGGGGGCATCCAAAACACAAGTTGGCTATGGGGCCGAAGATGGAACGGTGCAGAAGGGGCTGCCAATTCACTCTCAATCTACACTTTCGAGAGGACGTGAAAGCCATAGAAAAGAAAAGGGGCACTTTTTTTCCGGCTTTTAATCAATTTGTAGCTGATGAAGTATGTGGTGCCGCTCTGGTTGTTTTTCGATAAAGGACATTTCATTGAATTGATTTATCAAGGTGATACAATCCCATCTGAAAAATATCCGGCCTCTGCATAACATGATGCATACAATCAACAAGTCCAAACGACCGAAAAATAAATATTGTTTTGCAGTAAAAATAAATCAATCCAGCCTAGGGTGGGGCAGATCCTATACGGAGATTACACCGCCATCCATGGAGGGAGAAAACCTCCCTGACCGTACGCTCCAGCCATGTAGACGCCATTATAAAAAAGTCCCCATCCTCCGCTTTCTGCAGGATAGACCAAGTACGGAGACATCACGTACATGCATGAATAACCTGCACGGGAGAAGAAACACATTTATTATTCAAAACCACATCGTTCCTGGTAAGCCACAATGCCCAGCATTAGGCAGCCACCTGTTAAGAATATGTGCAGAAAATTATTTATTAATACCCCGCAACCACATGTTACGTGCACTACGTAGGGGGTATATATTTGAAGCTACTTGACATATAGCCCATACTGCACCAGCGAACTTACACTCAAAAAATAAGTGTTTAATCGACTTGTTATGTTGGCAAAAGACACATTTCTTACTACCTTGCCAGTTACGTCGTGCCAGATTATCTCTAATTAAGATGACCCCTCTACTTAAAAACCAGAGGAATATCTTCACTCTTAGGGCCTGTTCGGCAACTACCCAGCTTTCAGCTTCTTTGAATCCACGAGCGGAGCTGTCCCGAATGACCTGGCTCCAGGAAGTTAGCTCCTGGATCTGAGACGGGTCGTAGTACAAAAACTAGGAGCTGGTGTTTCGTGGATCCCAGAAACCGAAAAAGTTGGAGTTCGAGTTATTTAGGGCGAGCTACCACCGCAAAGTGAAAGAAAACGTTTCCTTGAGCGAAGAAAAGACTGGAGTGACTCCCTTCCCTCCATACCAGGCCATAAACGAGCTTAATGGGCCAGCCAGCTACAAGCCCAGGACTAGCGATTGGATCTAGGAGTTCTGTAGCCGAACGGTGTTTTCAATCCGAGATTTTCGTTGGGAAGCTGGAGGTGAGATCTAGAAGCTGGATTTGAGGATTTTTAGGCGCTGGAGAGTTGCCGAACAGGCCCTTAGAGGTACTTTTAGCTTCCACAGTTTTTTGTCATCAACGAGAACATCAATATGAGCCATCGTATCGTACAAGAACTTGACTGAGAAACTGCTGTTCTGATGCAGCTTCCATCAAAACTTGTTCGGCTCGCTTGTCAGTTGAACGTCCTTCAGACAAGAGAGTAATTCATTTCATGTTGCCAGGCGAGGGTCAAAGAGGGCCCTACTGAAAGATCGAGGATGTCGCCAAGAGGGGGGGGGGGGTGAATAGGCGCTTTAAAATAATTACGGTTTAGGCTTGAACAAATGCGGATTAAACTAGCGTTTAATATGTCAAGCACAAAACCTAAAACAACTAGGCTCACCTATGTGCACCAACAACTTATGCTAAGCAATATAAACAACTAAGTGATAGCAAGATAAACAACATGTCATACTATGGCCATCACAAAGTAAAGTGCATAAGTAAAGGGTTCGGGTAAGAGATAACCGAGGCACGCAGAGACGATGATGTATCCCGAAGTTCACACCCTTGCGGATGCTAATCTCTGTTTGGTGCGGTGTAGAGGCATAATGCTCCCCAAGAAGCCACTAGGGCCACCATAATCTCCTCACGCCTTCCACAATGCAAGATGCCGTGATTCCACTAAGGGACCCTTGAGGGCGGTCACCGAACCCGTACAAATGGCAACCCTTGGGAGCGGTTACCGAACCCGTACACTTTGGCAACCCTTGGGGGCGGTCACCGAAACCTGTCAAATTGCTCGGGACGATCTCCACAACCTAATTGGAGACCCCGACGCTTGCCCGGAGTTTTACACCACAATGATTGAGCTCCAAACACCACCAACCGTCTAGGGCACCCAAGCACCCAAGAGGAACAAGCTCTAGGGCACCAAGCACCCAAGAGTAATAAGCTTCTCAACTTGTAACCTCCACGTATCACCGTGGAGAACTCAAACCGATGCACCAAATACAATGGCAAGGGCACACGGAGTGCCCAAGTCCCTCACTCCCAAATCCCACCAAAGCAACAAAAGCTATGGAGGAAAATGAGAGGAAGAACAAGAAGGAGAGCACCAAGAACTCCAAGATCTAGATCCAAGGGGTTCCCCTCACATAGAGGAGAAAGTAATTGGTGGAAATGTGGATCTAGATCTCCTTTCTTTTCCCCCCAAAAACTAGCAAGAATCCATGGAGGGATTGAGAGATAGCAAGTTCGAAGAAGGTCAACAATGGGGGGAGAACACGAGCTAGAAGTATATAGACCATTGGGGAAGAAGGCCCCCTTAAATAGGCCTCCCCAAATCCAACCGTTATGTGCACAGGTCGTGCACAAGCGGTACTACCGCTTCGTAGAGCGGTACTACAGCTTATAAGCGGTACTACCACGGTAGGTACTACCGCTTAAAAACTGACCTGCGAATGAAATTGCCATAACTTTTGCATACGACCTCCGAAATGAGCAAACTCAAGCTTGTTGGATAGAGGACGACAAGAGCTATTCAACAACTAGAGAAAAAACATAGAAGAGGCAATAGAAAAATGCCAATGATATAGAGGTGTGAAACCCCTATGAATGAAGAACCGGCAAAAACTCCAACATCGAAAACATCATAGAAGATGCATAAGTGAACTCTATTTTCGATGAGCTCGAGCTTGTCATGAAGATGACCAAAAGCTCTAAAACTCACAAAGAGAAACACCAAACAAGAACCAAGAAAGATGATGCAATGATGCAATGGTTTGAGCTCTCTACAAACGATACGATCAAGCTACTAACTTGAGAGCCCCCCTTGATAGTACGGCAATCGATCCTATAACCCGGTCTCCCAACTACCACCATGAGACCAGTAAAATAGAAAACCTATCAAGGGCAAACATTTGCCTTGCACATAGTCCACTTGAGCTAGATGATGACGATCTTGACTCCCTCAAGTTGGACCACCTTTCTTGATTGCGTTGGCTCGATGAAGAATAGTAGATTGCTCCCCCATACTCCACTATGGGTGAGCCACTCTTCGGAACATCTTTACAAGTCCATTGTCACCCTAATGGACAGCAAGCTTCAAGCATGATCTCTTCGTGTTCTCCACTTGAACTTGCACACCGCAATCTTGATGACAATCACCACTTGATGTCATCCTCCATATGTTGTATGAGATCTTTCTCTTGACGCAAGCCCATGGAAACATACCTAACCCCACATAGAACTCTCACGTAGACCATGGGTTAGTACACAAAGCATAATGGACAATGCTTACCATACCATGAGACCACTTGATCCCACTCGGTATATCTTTTACGCTTTGTCTGTTGATCAACTTGAATCACTCTTGTACTTAGTCTTGATCAACCTTAAATCTTTCCAACCCTCTTCATTAGGATGATGTCTTGAAGGTAAACATGAATGTTCACACAATCTTCTTCTTCAAGACATGCTTGCAATAGGCTCAACTCTCACATGGCCAACCCAATCTTTGGATAATTCCTTGAAAAGCACCTTGGCCAACTCATAAACTCCTTGAAACCAACACATGGACTTTAAGAAATGCCTATGGACAAATCCTTCAAATATAACTCAAGGCAACCATTAGCCCGTAGAGAATGTCATCAATTACCAAAACCACACATGGGGGCGCCACATGTTCTTTCACCTATGAAAAGAAATATCAGAGTTTTCTTGTCTCCAAAACTTGTTTGATCGTGACAAATTTATGTCTGACAAACTTCTATAAGCTAGTGTATTGCACCATAAGTGGGGTGGTGTCTAGCCAAGAATTTTCCCAGAATCGAACCTGAGAACCATCCCTAACTGAGAAAGTACCATATTGAAAAAATACTTCCTTGGCCTTCACGACACCATACAAAAAATGTGAATCGCCGGGTTTCCAATGAACTTGAGAAATGGCTTTGGACCCCAGGTATTTGTTACAAAATGATTTCCTGCCACACTCTATTCTCAGTGAGTAATTTGTAAACCCATTTACTCAGAAGAGCGATGTTCTCACTCTCAAGATCTTGAATTCCAAGGCCCCCTTGACTTTTAGGGCGGCATAATGCAATCCACCTAGCCAACCGATATTTCTTGTATTCATTATAACATTGCCAAAAAAATCTGAACTATAGTATCCAGACATTGAAGAACCCCTTTCAGTAAGTGGAAGAATGACAACATATATAGAACCATATGGCCGAGGAGGGAATTGATCAAAATCAAACCCCCCCCCCCCCAATATGACAAGAGTTTGGCTTTCCAGCTGGCTAGCCTTTTCTCAAGTATCTTCCACATGCTTCCACTTAGCGATAGTTAAGCGCTGATAGTGAATCGGATTACCGAGATACCGAATCAGGAACTGTCTGAGCTGGCAGCCGGAAATGTCAGCATACTCAGCTGCGGACTCTACAGCGTCACCGAAGCAGAAAAGCTCGCTCTTATGAAAATTAATTTTGAGACCAGAGAGCTCCTCAAATGCGCATAAAAGAAGCTTAGGTTTCTTGCTTTATCTAGGTCATTATCCATAAAAAGAGTAGTGCCATCCGCGTATTACAAAATAGACAAACCTTCTTCTACTAAATGGGGAATAACACTGCTAATCTGACCGGCCACCTTAGCCCTCTGAACAAGGATAGCTAACATATCGGTCGCGATGTTGAACAAAATAGGGGATAGGGGGTCCCCTTGGCGAAGACCCATCTTAGCCTGAAAATAGTTGCCAACGTCATCATTGACTTTGATAGCCACACTACCTCCAAAAACAAAACTCTCTACCCACCGGCACCATTTTGGTGAAAACCCCTTCATGCGTAAAGTTTGCAACATAAAGGGTCATTTTACTTTATCATAGGCCTTTTCAAAGTTAATTTTAAAGATGACTTCGCCCAACTTTTTAGAAAGCTCATGTACGGTTTCATGCAACACAACCACTTCATCTAGTATGTTGAGTCCTTGCATAAACGCTGTTTGAGTGGGTTTGACCACATGGTCAGCCACCCCGTTCAACCGATTTGTTACAACCTTTGTAAAGATTTTAAAACTGACGTTTATAAGGCAAATCGGTCGATATTGTTGAATAAGACTAGCCTCCTTAGTCTTGAGCAGTAGAATAATTTTCACAAAGTTTAGACGGACAATGTCAAAGTTTTCGGTATGTAGTTGGTTAAACAACTGAACCAATTCCACCTTAATCATATCCCAAAAACATTGATAAAACTCCGGCGGAAAACCTTCTGGCCTAGGGGCCTTGTTGTGTTCAATTTGAAACACCGCGGTCCGAATTTCCTCCTCAGTGAACGAAGAGGTTAAAAAATCATTTCCGCCTCCGAAACTTGAGGGATGTCATGAGTATTAGACTCATCCAGTGTAAAGGAACTTTCAACTGAAGGTCCAAGAAGCTCTTTATAATACTTGGTAATAAAGTTTCCGAGTGGCACATCCCCCTCGATACGGCCTTCGTCCTGGTCAAGAGCGAAAATATGTTTCTTTCTATGCCTTTCGTTGGCCAACATTTGAAAGTATTTTGCTATGCTCGTAAAAATGCAACCACACATAGGTTTTGAAATTCCCCGTAATTGATAAACATGGTGCCTGCCCGGTGAACCTTTATTTAAAACATGAGTGGCTTATTCGTTGAAAGTCATTTTCATCATTTAGCGCATTAGGGCAATATATTCTTGGATGAACACTACGGTCTTTTTCAGATCATGACTTGCAACATCGTTTTAGCTGTACTGTTCGATGGGGAAACAAGAAGAGATGAATGGATTTTTCATTTTGGAAAAAATGTAGAATAATACAATTACCGAGACGAAACTAGAACCATATGTGGCCGTCCCACGCAGCTTTGTCTAAAAAACATCACCCTTCCTTTCAAATGCTTCCTTTTTTTGTTGATAGCTTACCAGGCTTACCGCTTGGTATTTCAAATGCTTCCTTAACTGTATTATTAGAGGATAAATTGTGCAAGGCATGAAGATTCGGCTTATAATCCACAAAGCCATGAAATCAGATGGTATAGGAAAACAAACACTTGTTATGTTAGACCGAATAAATCTACACCATGCGAAAAATAGACCAATTGGATGAGAAAAAGTTAGAACCTATGTTGCACCTTATAATTATTGACACCCTAATTACCTTCTTCATTGCACAATTACTCTTTCAACTTTTTGCAAAATGACTTTCTTTTTTTCTTGGGAAAAAATGATTTCCTTTACATCTCCATGATGTTTTAATACCATCACATTATATTTTCTTAATTTACAACGTTAATTCACGATTTGCAAAAAAAGAAACTCCATTAATTCACATGGTTCTTCGGAACCCTTCTCTCGGTTGCATATGTGAGCACATATTTCCTGAGATACACATCACTTCTTTTCCGTGGGCATTATATGCTAAAAACGTGCATTGCACATACACTGTCGCTAGTAAGGACCATAGATTCCGCTCTGGCCATTATCTTTCGTTCTCACATCGCGGAAAATCAATGGAAATGATCATTCCAAAGAACTTATTCCACGATCTATTTGGTCAGAGTTGGATTACATGTGTTGGTGCAGTTCATCACTTTATATATTGACTAAAGGGATTAGTTTAAATATTATGCAGGCCCCATCTTTTCAAAGAATTCTTGTCTTGCTTTGTGAAAACTGCAGACTTGTTTAGTGGTTCAGGTATGCCTGCACCGCAAGAAATCCAGTTGACCTTTTGGCGACCCCTCACAGATACTTTCCTCTACCCCGCAAGAAAAAAAGGATACTTTCCTCTGTTCCTCGTATTTAGTCCGCTCCAAAGATAGCTCTTTCCCAGCTCGGTTAGCGTAATCAACATTTCCACAAATGCTACTGTAGCAGAGTAGCAGTGGTAGTATATGTATTTAGGCTCCACAGTTGTAGCTCCTAGATTTAGGCTCCACAGTCGTTGTGAACACAGCAGAAAAAGTGGAAAAGTTGAGCCGAAAGAAACACGGCAGAATCGTCTACTTCCGATCTTTATGCTGCAGCTCAGTTTCAAATGCACGCCCTCGGATGTTTCAGAAATTGTGTACGCATGCCTCATGATTTTGCAACTACTCCCTCCGTCTCATAATGTAAGACGCTTTTTGACACTAGTGCAGTGTTAAAAAACATCTTACGTAATGGGACGGAGGGAGTAGTATTTAACGTTCTTGCTTGCTTGAGACTTGAGAGCACATCGTATTGGAACAAAGGGTTGCGATAAAAGGGTCCATACCCACGATTGAGTATTGGTTCGATGAATTGTACAAATAATTTGATGTTTAAAACTTTTTCTTCAGTAATGTTAAAAATCTAACATCAGATTTCTTTTTTAAGCATGACATATCTGACGTTCAAGATTGTCGCGAGCAAAAATTGTCATCCTCGTGACGATATAATTTGTCATCCGCGGGCCTCAGATTTGTCATGCTTAAAAATACGATGTTAGATTTATAGTGAAATCCTTTTGTTTTGCACTAGCACATTTGGAAGTCAAAAAGAACTACGCTATGGTCTCTCACCACCAATATCGGGCAGGGCGAGGTCAATCGCGCAAAACCTCCCCACCCCGGCAGAGCTACAAACTCTGTCCTCCCGTCTCCGGCTCGACTCAGCTTTCACACACACACACACACACACACAAACACACACACACACACACGGAGACGGCTTGGGAGGAAGGAAGGAAGGAAGGAAGCAGAAAGGAAGGAGAGAAACAAGGAAACGGAAAACAAGTCCTCGGCCAAAGTTGTTACGCGGACCCGAATTCAAACCCCTTTTATACGTTGCCGCTAGCCGACCGACCGACCTCTCCTCCTCCAGCTCCACAAATTCCTTCCTTCCTTGCCTCCGGCGCCTGCCATACCCACCGATCACTTCCTTCCTCTATGCCCAAGGAAAGTATGGCTGGCGGCTCCTTTAAACCCTTTCTGACTGATTGATCCCGTATAAAAATACTTGCCTTCCTCCGTGCGCGTTGCTGCCATGGAAATCGGCGACATCACAAGCAGAGGCGGCCTTGTCTGAGACAGAGACGGAGAGAGACCGAGAGGGAGGGGTTTGGATCGGGCGACGGATGGGAGAGGGAGGCCACGTCTCGCGAGGAAGACATTAATGGCGAGAGAGACCCAAGGCAGGTGTTAGTTTGGAGCAAGTGCTGCCGTCTCTGTTGGCCTCGGCTTCCACAAGTCTCTGTTGGTCTCGGCTTCCACAAGTTCTCGGTGTGGCGAGAAGACGAGCAGGAGGATATGCTTGCAAGGGAGGCCGCGTCTGGAAGCTAAGTTTCCGATCGGGGTGAGTATATACACGATCTGATTGTCTTCATTCTGTTCTCCTCGTTGATTTTCCCTTGGATTCCAGTTGAGTTCTTCTCTTGTTCTTGGGTTCCTGGGCGGTGAGTCGAATTTCTTCTCTGATAGTAGTACTATTTCCTACCTGAAGTGGGAGTTACTCTGTTCTTTCCTGGGCCAGTTTGGTGTGAAAATTTAAGAGGGGTTTACATAGCATAGGATTACTATGTATGATGAAGAGTTGCAACACGATCGAGGATGAAGGGTTCCACTTGAAAGCGATAAAAGACTCTGAATTACTTGTGATCCTCCCTTTGCTCTGCATGTTTTTTGGCTTATTTTTGGCTTCTCTGAAGAAATTCAAGGACGCCGGTGCATTTCTTGCACAATGCGCTTTTCTCTCACTACTTTTTTTCCCTTACTTTCACTAGATAATTGAGTAGTATAAAATTTAATCAGCACAGTGATTGGCATCGTAAATTCGTAATCACACATCGTGATGATTTTTTTGATTTGCAATATTCGCATGTAAATTGCCATATCTCCAAGATCAAGATCCATCGTTATCTAGAAGAAGGGTGCAGTAATAGTACTCAAATTAATGGCATGTCCAAAGCCTGCACAATTTCGTCTGACTCAGAAACCGGTAATTAAAGCTAGCCAGCCACAGGCAAACCCAAGGCGTTGAAAATGTGGCGAGGAAATCAGTTTTCTCCAGAAATTAGGCAAAAGCAAGAAACTGACGCGCACAAGCCGAAGATGAGATATCTGTGCTGCACATTCTCATGACTATACCAGAAATTAGGCCGAGGAGGAAGACGAAGCTGACATGCCTAGCCAGACTAGAGACCTCACATGACATGGAGAGCACTCACTCACTGACAGGTTGATCTGCGGATTGTCTGTCTTACCACACCTTGGGTAACCGCGCGACACACAGCACATGCAGAAATCTAGTCGGGTTCTTCCTCGGATCGATAGCTTTTGGTTTCTTTTTTCTGATCGAATGCTTTTTGGTTTCTTCTTCTTCTTCTTCCTTCGCACGTCGGGGTTGAGATTGGAGGGTAACGCTTGGAGCTTTTCTCATGGCAGCTTGCTGACATGGAACCGAGGAGGCTTGGGCGGTTAGTGTTTCTGCTCTGCTGCTGTGCGGCCATCACATGCAGTCTGCACGCGGGAGCTCAGGCCCAAACCACTCTACGACAACAATCCGAAGGCTCACCCCACAATGGAGCAGGTGAGTGAATAATCCTCATCTTCCACCTCATGAAAAAGCTTCAAAATGTTTTACCTTTACTTTCCAGTAACATGCAAATTAAGTGTGCCTCTGATGTGTTAAAAATGAAGTTTGCCTGTGAGGTAATTGATCGTGTTGCCTGTGTCGATCAGTGGGTAGGGTATTGTCGGAGACGGGGAATAGATCGCATAGTGACCTTTCGAGAAGAACGAGAAGGATCGATCCTCTTGATGGCTTGAGGAAGTATGAGGGAGGGTTCAACATCACAAACAAGCATTACTGGAGTGTAAGCTCTCTTCTTCTTTATCTCAATACAATCTGAAGAGCCATACACACTGCTTGCTGTAATGATAGACTGACTTGCTGACAAAAGAAATGACTGTTTTGCAGTATATCATGTTCATTCATTTTTACAGTACAGTATACCATGTTCATTCATTTTTACAGTACAGTATATGTTCATGATCAGGGCATAAATGCATAGAAGACACTTCTTAGCCTAAATTTCTTTTGAATGTGCAGAAATGACCTTACACATTGATATATGTTATGTTAGATGAAATTAACTGAATAAAATGAGAAGGGGAAAGCATATGCATCCATCGGGGATTAAAACTGATTGTCCTTGTGTTTACTTTTTCAGTCGACCATATTTACAGGTAGATCTGGATACATCATTGGTGCATTATGGCTTATTGGTGGTATCATTTTTGCGGGCTTCCTTCTTGCCTCGAAGATTTTCTTCGCCAAAAGTAACGAAAGAGAAAGAGACCGTGTCATCGATTATTTTCTCGACAGATGCCATCTTGTGTCTGTCATACTTATCATTCTTCTTGCAGTTTTTGCCATGTAAGTTTCAGCTCAGCGGTACTTCTATCAAATTCTCACATGATATGCAACCATTGCAAACCCAAAACTCTTCGCAGAAATGTTGTGACTCATCTACTACCACGCTTTATTTGCAGAGTTGCATCGGCAATCGCGCTTCAGGGCGTTGTACGATTTCATTCTAGAGCAGAGTCCATCAAAGATATCGTCGGGAGAACTGCGCTTGAAGCGACAGCGACGATTTACAACATTACAGGAGCCATTGAGAGGATGCAGAACACGTCGAAGCTATACAACATTAGCAGCCAATCCTTTGATCATCTGAACTCCACAGTAAAGGCACTGAACTCTGAAGCTGTGGAAATTCAGGCCAAGGCCGAAAAGAACATGCGCTTGGTCAGCAAAGGCATCAACATATTGTAAGAACTTTTTACTGCATGATAAGCATGATAGATACTGCTACATTAGTAGTTCTCTAATCTTATGAAACCTCAAAACCATCATGGGAACTAATACAGCTGATAATTTTCAGAGAACTTGTCATCATTTTAACCGTGACGCTGAATCTTGTCGCGGTCCTTCTCTTGCTAGGTAAGTGATCATGGTGAAATGTTTCTCAGTGGGCATAAATTCTCTTGCATATTACCTGAAAATAGAATTAACAGATTGCTTCTTTATTGTAGTGGGAAGACCTCTGAGGCTACAGAAGTTGTACTGTATGTGAGTAAATATCATTCACTTCAGACATCCACCATAAGCTGAATAATTTTAGTTCATATTCTGATGACAGTTATCTGTTTGCAACAGGTGCATAGCCTTGTGCTGGGTACTGACAGTCCTCTTCTGGACGTACTTCGGACTATACTACTTCCTCGACAAGTTCGCCGGCGACACGTGCGCGGCCCTCGAGGAGTACCAGCTGAACCCCAAGAACAGCACGCTGGGCGCCATCATACCCTGCAGCCAGAAGCTGTCCGGCAGCGTGATTCTGCACGATGTTGGTGCAGGCATACATGACATCATAGACCACGTAACAAATTCAGACGGACTCTAATAACAAACTCTGAAGCTGCGTTCAGAAGTAGAGCAGACAGAGTTAGCATGATGCATCCAGATTGTTTCTGAATCAATCTTGGTTTCGACAGGTGAATTCGAACATTTACACGATCAAGTCGGAGTACCCCGTGAAGCAGCTGGACTACATCTGCAACCCGTTCGCCGGGCCGCCGGCGTACCGGTACCGGCCGGAGAACTGCGCTTCCGGCGCCGCCACCATAGGTGACATCCCTCAGGTAAACAAACAACAAGCTCCGTCGCAACATCCAGGAACCAAAGCATCTGAAGAGGAAATCTAATCTTGACGACATGGCTCTGACTGTTCTCGCGTTGTCGTTGTGAAGATCCTGAGGAGGCTGACGTGCTCGGACTTGGGCGGCGGCGCCAACTGCGCGCCGGCCGACCTCTCGTCGGCGATCGACTACGACAAGGTGCAGACGTACACGAGCTCCATCCAGAACGTGCTGGACATCTTCCCGGGCACGGAGCGGCTGGTGAGCTGCGAGCTGGTGAAGGCCGGCTTCGCGGACATCGTGGGCAACCAGTGCGCGCCGCTGCGGCGCGGCGCGCGGGCGACGTGGGCCGCGCTCGCCGCCCTGTCGACGGCCATGGCACTGCTCGTGCTCGCCTCGGCGGCGTGCGGCGGCGTCGGAGGGTCGCGCCACGCCGGCGACGACCGCCACTCGGTGAGGCACCTCACGTCGTCGTCCAACTCGGAGATATCGGAGACCGAGTTCACCGAGACGCACGCCAAGAAAGTGCGAGTAAAGATCGCCGGGCCGTGAGAGGCAGATGAAATTCTTTTTGCTGTGCGCTTTGCTATTTGCAGGTGATAGTTTGGGAGAGAGTATACAGCCGGCGGGAGAGACTGATCCCGGAGAGATCATCCATCGCCGGCGCGCCATTGACGCGAAATGTTTGGTTTCTTTTCGTGCGTGGTCTGGAGAATCCAGCCATACACATGCAGTCTTGGTATAGGAGAGGAAAAAGAAGTTGGTGTAATCCTGTACATGACCGGCAAAAATGATACTGTTTGTATATAGTTTTTTTAATCATAGCCTGATTTATTATTTTACAAGAGACTTTTTTTCGCAAATTGCAAACTTGCGTACCTTTCATTGATAGAATAAAAGAGAATGAGTACAACAGAGGGTGCAATACATGACATGAACGCCAAACGGCATCAAACCCATTAACGATGGCGCAAAGGGCGCACCCTCGCCTATGCCACGTTCACGATCTACCCCAGGATAACACCTTCCCAAGGTAAATCCGTCCCACCTCTCTCTCATCTTCTGAAAAAAAAAAATCTCTCTCTCGTCTTCTCCTCGAGTGGCGGCTAGGGTTCCGCCTCCTTCTCCAATTCCCTTCTCTCTCTTGTCGCCTCCTCCCACCAGCCGCCGCCTCTTCCGCCACACTCGTCTCCTCCTCGCCATGTGTGCCGCCTCCACCCACCATCCCTCGCCTTCTCCCCTCTGGTCTCGTCCTTCGATGGCGGCAAATTGAGAGCCGGCGATGGTGGTGCTAGCGCGAGGCGGGCGGCGCCGCGAGCTCACGTCCCGAGGAAGTTGCAGGAGGCTCGAGATGGAGATGGTCGTGCCGGCGGTCTTTTGAGCAGCTCCGCCTAACGAGCTCCACGCGCGGGGAGGCGTCTCCACGGGCGTGCGCAGCCACATCCCCTCGCTGACGTCGGCCTCGCCGCAAAAGAGGGCTAGCCCGCCCGGGCAGCCGGTCAAGTTACGTTTGGAGGCGAGGAGGGGGAGCAGCCACGCCCAGAGGAGGTCGTTCCGGGCGCCCGCATCCTCGTCGTCGACCTTGCCCAAACGGCGGTCGCCCAGGTCATCACCGCCCCCGCCGGCCTGCAGCTCATCCTACCACAAGGGCATGGTATGTACAGTCGCTTGCTCCCCCTTCCCCCCCCTGTCGATCTCCAGATGTGTTGATTTGTTTGGGTTGTTCGATTCAGTGCTTCGAGCGAGGATGACTGTGAGTGGTTGGGCATGGGATAGCCTAGCGCCCGTAGATACATGATAGATTTGTGCTTCACTAATTGTTACACATGCAGCTATGCAATTACCCCAAGGGGAATTAAATTACTTGTAGAATGATAGCCGTAATGTTATAGTGCTGGTCCCAGTATCCGGTTGTCCTTTGATAAAAACAATTTGTTGCAAAATTGCAAAAATAAGTATGTGCCCTTGTTTTCTCGGATGAATGCAAGACGGCTTGCATAGTTCTCAGACTGGCATATGTGGAATGTGCTATGTGCCCAGCATCTCTATCTACTCCACCGTGATCTAACTCACATGCCAAAGAATCACAAAATACATTTTGCGTGAAGGAGGTGCAAGAACCTACTTATCTTGCAACAGAAAGTAGTGCAAGACATGTTTATCCAGAGAATATTGTGTTGGATGCTTGCTTCAAATTGGCTAATCTAACTCTTCTGATAGATAATTTACAGGCCAATTAATGTTATGTATTTGGACCAATGTCAGCTAATTTTCAGCTATAAACAGGCAGGTATAATTTAATCTTCATTTTCATGGACTTGAATCTGAATATATTTTGGTTTAGTACATTATCTAAACTGTTACTTTTGGGGTCTGCTATGAGGCATTGGGTTTAAATAGCTTTCTTAAGAGTTGTGTGAAATAGCGTTTATTCCAAGAAATTGCAATGTATATAGTGCTAATTTCTTTTATATTTTTATTTTAAAAATTGTTCCTCAACACTTCAAACTCAGAATTTTTACAATTAACTCTTAAATCGGAAATTAGCTGCCATGGCCTGAATTATCATGGATCGAGTGTGTTTTGTGAAAGATTTTTTCTATTGACAATCCTTTTATATGTACACCTTCCAGGAAGTATGTGCATTCCTTCTTGCAGACAGATACGTTCTGTCAATGAACATGAGGAATTGTTGCTTGTATAGCTTTGTTCTACATGTATGATAGTTTTCTCGGGTTGTTGAATGCTGGAAACGAGGATTCTCAGTCACAAAATACATAGCAGACCTCCGGATCCATGGATGTAGCCGGCAAGGGCGCCATCAACCTGGGCTGCCTTAGAGCTTAGGCAACCATGCTGTATTTGATGTGAACAGTTCATATCAATAGCTCGATTAACTTGTGTGTGTCTCATGTGTGGTTGAATACTAATTCTAACCCTGTTGCAGTCTGTGCTGCCATTTGATCTAAAAAACTGAACCATGAAAGGTTCGCTGTTAAATCAGTATGCGACATGGTGACAGTTGCAAGATACTGGAATGTCACAATCATCGTGCCGTACATGGATAAAACTTCATTTTGGGTTGCCCAGGTCAGCATTTCTTTCTGCAGTCAATGCAATTCTTAACATTTCAGTTAAGGAGTGCCTTTGTCTTACCCTTTTCTCTTCCTTTCCCTACAGTGAGTTCCAAGATATATTTGATGTAGACTAATTCATAGCATCATTGAGAGATGAGGTCCGGATACTGGAAGAGCTGCCTCCAAAGCTGAAAAGGAGAGTTGAATAGGGATATCTTTGCTCCTTGTCGCCCTTCAGTTGGTCTGATACATCCTATTGCCATAATCAGGTTTCTTTGCATCTCTCCATTTCTCGTGATGTATCTAAATCATATGCGTACCCAAATAAATATTGTAAGTAGTAATTTATGGGAAAACATATTTTACCAATGATAAAGAAGTACATGGTCCTTCATATGAATAAAACACATGCACGGCTTGAAAATAATGGACTACCCACAGAGATTCAGAAACCGAGGTGCCATTTCAGTTTTCATGCACTTGGATTTATCCCTGAAATAGAAGAGTTGGGCAGGCGTGTGGTTCAAATTCTTCGTCGGAATGGACCCTTTTGTGGTTCTTCACTTGCGGTATGAGATGGACATACTTGCCTTCTCTGGGTGTACACATGGTAGCAGGAAAGATGAGGCTGAGGAGGTCAGAAGGATGAGATATTGCAGTTCTGGCAAGTGGATCTGCACAAACGAGTATGTGTTTGACTGTGCAGGTGATGAGGGGGCCGAAGCTGCTGGACAGCGTCGATCTCGCAGAGGTCATCACAATCCTTGTTCCAAATAGGTCCGTCGGGCTTCGCATCCCTTGCCTTGCTGCACTCTCCTGGAAGATAATGTTTGTCACTTATTATGTGTGTGTGTGTGTATGATACGTCGTGATGAAAATGATATTCTTAAACAACCCTCCATGTTTGGGCACTAGTTGATTCTTCCCACCCGTGTACAGAGATGATTGAATTCTCAAGTCTCGTCAATTGCTTTGCCATGTTTTGTAAGAGAAAATGTATGTGTTGATTACTACTGTGTTTTTGGTTAGTTGTTGAACCTGGCAATGTGTGTGTATTACTTGACACTGTACATTTGATGCTTCATGGTGTTCCAATACAGCCCCATCTAGCTAAGCTTGTTGGTAGTATTGGACAAAAACAATAGATATTTCGACTTTGACAAATTAGGATATGTCTGTTTCAAGCGTGTTGTGCTTATGTTTAATTTACTCTTGTGCGTGAGGTTTTCTCATTGTCCCTAGCTCTGTACATTGTTCCTAGGAGTTGTTCCTGTTGTTTAGTAAAGCTTTATAATGATGCACTGAGTACCAACCTACGATCTCTTCCTATTTTTTATCATCTTCTTGTTTAGTACCACAACCTACGATCTCTTCCTATTTTTTATCATCTTCTTGTTTAGTACCACAACAGATAAGCATCACTTGAGACTTCTTCTCTAAACAGGTAAGCATCATGGGCAGTGGGTATGAGGAGGACGTTGGAAAAATGATATTTCGGGTGGTGATTTCCCCAATGTTGCTTGGTTAGATGATATATCTCCTGATAATGCAGTGTGTTTTCAATTTTGTGAGTTTGACCTTTTTAAGAAAGCCTTTCAATTGCAGGTATGTCTCTCATGGATGGATGGTCACATGGGAGTAATCAATTGACTAGTATGAAGATTGCTGGGATTGAAAAAAAACGCAAAAATGATCCAGTTGGTGGAACTATTGTAAAACTCCTGAAGGAGGTAACCCTTCACAAAAGGGTGCAAGTGTTACTGTCTTCTGCTATATTTGACAGTAAAAAAACCAGTCAACAAGTAGTCAAGTATTCTTGATTGAAAGTCTGCAAGTAGTCAAGTAGTCTTACGGAAGGCCATTCTAGAAGATCTTTGCTTGTTGTAGCTATACAGTTTACCTCAATTTTTTGCCAGTGGCTAGCACCGTATTTTAATCTTTGTGGCTTTGGCGAGGATTTTTCTGTCCGCTCTTTTTCTTGTACCAAATTAACTCCTTTGACTCTGATGCGATTAAGCTTTGTTATAATAATATGTTGAGATCAGGCTAGCATTGCTTTTATGCAGTTGGGCATAAATTGCAAACAACAAATAGAAAGGGGCGCCTATCACCTGGCACCGCCCCAACTAAAACTTAGGCGGACAGTCGAATGTGCAGAAACAAGATAAGTGCGCACAGGCACGTCTCAGGAGGCGCCCCAGCCTCTAGTAATTATGGAACCCGGAGCAGGGAGAGAAGGGATGCTCAACCCGAGTACGGGAAAGACGCAACTAAACCCACCAAGCCTAGAACTAGAGGTAGGCCGGACAAACACAATGATGAACATCTCCAAAGCCAACACGGGGGACGCCTTGAGTGAGCAAGACATCGCTTTCAAGAAGGGAACGACGTTGTGATGCCGCCGCCATCCGATCTGGAGAAGCGGACCTAGGGTTTCCCCCGATGCTCGGGAAGGGGCACGGATAAAGACCATGGCAGCGCCTCCAGAAAAGGAAACGACACCCACGAGTGCCGCCGCTGCCATCATCGGCAAAGCGAGCATGGATTTCTCTTAGCCTGAGTCTGAGCAATCCCATAACCACCGTATCAGGATTCGAATATGAGGAAGTCAGCGTGCTGATCGACCGGCCCCTCGGAAGGTGGGAGGTGGGGCTACACCTGCCGTCACCGAAAAACACGAGCTCTGGAACCGACTCGGCGTGTAGGTGACGGGGCCGGGAAGGCAACAGGGTAGAGAGCCGACGCGGAGGGATGGGTAGCGACTTATGCCGCCGACAAGTCAATAATCGCAAGGGAATGCAGTTCTGAGCTGTCAGAGGCGGAGCCGCCGGAACGCCGGCGAGGCGAAGTAGCTAGAGGAAGCGCAGCAACCGGAGCGCCTGGGCCGAAAACCGCACCGGCAGGCGACTCCGTCAAGCCATGGAAGCTGGAGAACGCAGGTCCATGATTGACGGGACCGGAGTGGTGCCGGCAAGAATCCACTGCTAAGCTTCAACTTACTGCTGCCGAGAGAAACCACCGTGACCAAACACCCGCAGAAGTCGTCGTTTTAAATATAATAGACTTCACATGGTACAATATACCTAAGCTTCAACTTCCAAGACGAACCACCGTGACCAAACATCTTAATATAGCTACCGTTTTTATGAATGAGGTTATCGAAGAGAGTGAGTAACCAATGAGATTTAAAAAAAATATTATGCCACTAATGTGTATTATCTCAATAATGAATCTAACGAAACCCAAATACTCCAGGAAAAATGGAATGTACTACTCCCTCCGTTTCTAAATATAAGCCTTTTTAGATATTCCAATACATATTGCATACAGATATACATAAACATATTTTAGAGTGTAGAACTCATTTTGCTCCGTATGTAGTTCGTATTGAAATCTCTAAAAAGGATTATATCTAGTAATGGAGGGAGTAGAAGCGAATGTGTGCCTTGTTGCTCTGTCGCTTTTCTTATCATTTTTATGCAGTTCTTTTAAAACGTTTGTCCTCATCCTTGATTGGTTCAACATGTGCACTATCTCTACTCCTAATGGAGCAGTTGGTAGTCTCCGCCGGTCAATTTTCGTCCCACCAATGACGGTTTTTTTTCGTCCTCGATCCCACCTCCCGCTTCCCCTCGATTCCCCCCTCCGCCCTCGAACCAGGAAAAAAAACGGAATGCTCCCACCATGTCCAGTGCTAAACCCTCCGGTTGGTCGAAAAAAAATCACTCTGAAAAAAATCTACGAGAATAAACTACGAAAATTAGCCAGGCGCTCGCACCCTCGTGCCCTCGATGCACTTGCACGCACGAGTCGCCGCCGTCATTCGTCCCTACGTCCACGCATCTAACGTCACCGCCGCTCAATCCCTTCGCCGCCGCTCAGCCCCTTCGCCGCCGCCATCCAAGTGCAAAGCCTCGACCCATCTGCAGCTGAACCCGTAGGATCCGCCGCGGATCATCGGAGCTGCGGCCGATCCCGTTGAGGGCCCCTGATCCGGCGCTGTTGTCGTTGAGGATTCAGGATCGGCTTGCCCCTCCCAGGTTGGTCGTGTTCGTTGCTTGCAGGGGTCGCCGCCGACCGCTTCCACCGCGCCGCAGATCGGTTCCAGTTCCCATCGCCGATGTTCCAGGCCCCGCCGACGAGGGCGGAGAGGATCCGCCACCGATAGCGATCAAGGTTTTCATACATCCAACGCATGCTCATACAGGCAATAAAAAATTTATACACACATTGTGGGACATCACTTTTGATTCTTAACCCTTTCAGATCTGGCAGCACCTAACTGACACCAGTTTTGGAGTTTGCAAGTGGTGAGACCGCTCAGTCCCATAGTCATCAGAAGCAGCAAGTGACACCAGTTTCCGAGTTTGCAGCTCACAACAACATCAGAAGCAGCAAGTGACACAAATCAGAGGTAGGAATAATAACTGTTTTATGGAAAAGAAACATCCAGAAATGTTCATGTCTAGATGTTAATTCACTACTTGATTTTATTCTCATCCCATTACATTCGAGCAAAACGTTCTTCATTCATTAATAAAATGATAACTGTACAGAGGTAGGAAGGGCGCTTACAGAGTAGGATGGGCGCTTATTTGATCCAATTAATAAGATGTAGTTCCAATAGTTTCCCTGCATATATGTAGGCCAAAATAAGTAATAAGAAAGTGAGTGCATGCATTGAAGATGGATACGGCAGGATCATATGATAGAAGCAACCTTAATGATACAAAGAATCTAGAGGACATGTCTACAAGCAACAATAAAGTACAATTGTGCCATTTTGAAAAATTAATACGATAGAGCACATAGTAGTGGTGACCTCACACAGCTCAAAAATACCTGTCGAATCAACATGGGAAAACAGGTGACTAAAAATAGTATCTACAATGATGAAATTAAGTTAACAGACAAAGCTCACAAGTCATAAGGATTTTTCTTTTTTTCTGATTTGGCAATGAAACACTACATCTGAATTAAGTTAACAGACATGACAAACTATCAAGAATGCGGGGAAGAAAATATGAAACACTACTAACCAAGGTTTCTACTCCTTAAAACAGTTCTCAATTGATACCAAATAAAAGGTATGAAGGGCACTTTGTATGAATGACCATCCTTTGGAAAAATTGAATAAACAACACTTTGTATGACAAAATAAGTAATAAGCATAGTGAGTGCATGCATTGAATATGGAGACAGGATGACTACATATAGACACATACAAAACATCTAGAGGACATCAGGCAAAGTATAGTTAGCTTGCTACCCCCACCCCCGCTATTTCAAATATTCTTGCCATCAGGCAATGGTCATTTAATGTCAGGGAACTGCCATTCCATAGGTGCGTATGGGGAATTCAAAAAGCAAGTCAGGTGAACATCAACCAGAAGAGGACGTTACTACGGGTATGATGCACTCTATCATATATTCCTACACATGCGTTCAGTGCATTTCTGACAGTGACAATGTTTATGCATAATGTATTGCAGTCCTTACGAGCGGGAGAAATGTTGAAGAATACAATGCAAGCATCATACCCGTAGCTGAAAATGTTGACGATACTTACACGACGGTTCCAGGTATAAGACTGTGTGAAGATTGGTGAGAATGTTGCCTGCATAGTTTGTCGCCTATGTATCATTGGTCTTATATTCATCCTGGTTACAACTCTACAGATGGATCAAGATCGCTACGGGTTGGAGACCATCATGATGCTTCGTTGTCGGCTCCGAGTAATCTAACGCTGGATTATGTCACATATGTAGCACAAGATTCATATGGTACTGACTCATCCGCATTTCATATGACATGATTTATAATTATGGGTGTTCACCTTCATGTACAACATACCGCATTTTTTGTTGATTGGTAAGTTGTAGGCTGTGAACCTTTAAACGATGAGATGCGGTCGTCTTATCAGAATAAGCCGGATGGTGCGACGAAGCTACAAGATGATACTCAAGGTATTCCCATGCATGCTTATCCACCATCCAAACCGACGTATTCGGTAGCAGATCAGTCAGGTTTAGTCCACTTTCCGGGATGAGCTTTATGGGCTTTTTGGTTTTTACTTTTAACATGATACAGACGACAGAACTTCCGAGCAGCATGCAACAGGAGCTGTATTTAATGAACGCAAAAATTACGCTGACGAAACAAGGGAGCAGTTCAACGCACAGAGGCGTGCAGCTTATCGGAAGAAAAAAGAGGAGGATACGGTCAGGTTACAAGCGGAGAATCAGCCTTCCCTTTCAAATTCTGGTAAGTTGTTTAACGTGAGTTTGCTGACTAATCTTAGGTTCATATAAATGCTCGTTTCGTATATGTTGTATCAATGTGATCTAAGTGAGTAGTAAACATAATCTGAATATATCTGGCCTGGCTAAACATAACCTGAATAAACATAACATGCACAGAGAAACGTATTGTTCAACCAGACCTCTAAAATCCCATGCACATACTTTTTTTATTCACTAACTCTCATACATCTGGTTCATCTGGTAGACCATAGGGAACTTATGAACGCGCGGAGGCGGGCATCTTATCGCACTAGCAAGTCAGATGGTTTGAAAAAGCAACAATACGATGGGCAGATTGTTCACCGCCGTACTCTATGTGATATCACGAATGTTCATCAACCTTCACATGTGATCCCAGGTACATTTTTGGTACTTTTGCAATGTCCGGCGTTATATTTGCCACTTCGGTTAGCATACATATTCAGGTTCTGTTTAAGCTTCTCTTTGTTTTCGTCATTTATGCTGGATTATTCTAGGAGCTGTCTCAAATGACCCCAATCAAACCATGGGTAAACTGGTGGGACAATGCAGCGATACCGGGTCAGGACAGAAGCTGGGGCAGATAAACAAACCCACAGTATATGATCATCAGAGGAAAATTGATCTGCGTCCCCTTAGTATATCAAGTAAGATTACTGATCACGCATGTTGAATCAGATAACCCAGCTAGCTCGGGCTATACATCAATCTCGCATAATGATGCAACATATCCTCATACAGCTTCGGTCACATCTGGTGTCATTCGTGCGAAAGATACACAAGGTAATCTGATTGTACCTTTTCCATGATTGTTTGATGTCAAGTTGTGTTTTTTTCCTTTGGCTTTTGAGAGAATGACATGAAAGACACCAGTAGATGACTTGAATGACACCAAAGAAAATACGCAAAGAACAGAAGAAGATCGCAAGAGAGACCATAGAAACACCCTGAGGAGAGCTGCTTATCGGCGGGAAAAAGATCGGAATCTCCAAGATGAATATCTGCGGGCCCTTAATTTATCAGGTAAGCTTTAAATGTTTTAACCATTATAGTCAGTACCTTCAATTCATGTCTTAACCATAAAGTTTTCAATATGTTCTGTAAACTTTGTTTAACCAGACAACCCAACTAGCTCCAACTATACATCATTCTCGCATAATGATTCAACATTTCCTGCTACAACTACGGTCACATCTGGTCTCATTAATGACAATGATCTACAAGGTAATCAAATTGTGCGTACTCCATCATCAATTGATGTCATATTATGTTTTATTCTCTACATTTTTTGAATGTCCTGAATGACACCAGTTGTTGACTTGAATGACACCCAAGAAACAAATCAAAAAACGGACGAAGAACGCAAGAGAGATCATAAAAACGCCCTGAGGAGAGCTGCTTATCGGAGGAAAAAGCATCGGCTTAAAGAAGATGAAAATCTTCGTCCACTTTCGACATCAGGTAAAATATTACCTTTAGTTTCACCTTGACGTACATAGATTTTTTTTCGCATAGCAATTTTTTTTTTAGCGACCATCATGCTCGAAGCTATGAGTTTAATGCTTCATCTTAATGCACATGGTTTGTATTTATGTAGCAAAAGAAGGTTCTAATATTCTTTAGTCACTACCTCCATACGTATTAAAATCAGATTGTTCTAACCATGTTTTCAAAACGTTGTTCAACCAGCCAACCCTAATAGCTCCAGCTATACAAAATTCTTGCATTATGATGCAACATTTCCCCCTTCAACATTAGATGCGTCTGGTGTCACCCATGACAATGACCTAGCTAGGAGGCAACGTGATGATGAACGTAGAAGAAACGAGCAAAGGGAGCAGAGAAACTCACATAGCCGAGCATGTTATAAGACGAAAAAGGATGAACTAACGGTTGATGTCAGAGAAAAACTGAATGCAAAGCTACGAGAGAAGCGCATGCAACGCCGCAAAAGCATGTCGGTGATTGAGAAGGGGGAGTCAAGTGCTCAGAGGAAGGCCAATTATGCTAGAAGGAAAAACACCCCGTGCAATGAATCCCTCGCAATCCCACGTCCAGACCTAGCAAACTCAACCTCTGAATGTCCCGCATCCACCTGCCGCGCATCACCCGTCTCTCGGGCCGCCGAAGATGATTCATCTGATGGCGATCCTCCGACGATCATGCCGAATTGCACTGTCGGTACCGATGGTATGAAAATGCTATTGTCACGTTCTTATGCTCATTCTCAGCAACCCTCTTCTTACATGATGTTGTCTATTGTCACATTCGCCACGACGACAATGCAGACGACATCGATGGATTCCTAAGCCGCATACTGGGCGATGAGACGACACCACCCGACTTGATGGATGAGGAGTATTACATGTTTCGTGACCAAGGTATGGTCAACTCTGAACTATGACGTCGTGGAGCTTTATTGTAATTATAATTATTACTAATTATTGTTTTGAACATCATGTTTCAACAAATGCCCGTAGGATCCGATTATGACAGCATGGAGGATGACGAGGAAGCGAGCATGTCTAGCGCTAAACCCGTAGCGATTGATCCATTTGACTTTGTCTACACAAACATCCCAGACAACACTCACATCCTGAAGCACGCCGCAAACTGCGACCACTGCAAGGCCAGAAAGTTTGAGTCTGAGACTGACGGGTTCTGCTGTCGCAATGGCCAAATCGAACTCAAGCAACCAGAACCAATCCCAGAGCTGATGAGGCTATGGTCCAACATGGATGCAGATTCTAGACATTTTCGGGAGAACATACGCTTCTTCAACGGGCATTTCGCCTTCACAACCCTTGGTGTCAGCCTTGATGAAAACTACACAAACATGAAGTCTGGGGTGTACACATTCCGGGCACACGGCACCATCTACCACAATGTGCATTCGTTCGGGCCTTCCTCCCGCCCAGAACATCTGCAGTTGTACTTCTATGATGACGACCCAAACCTAACTCATCGTAAGGCTGCCACCAAGCAATTAGACTAGGATGTCGTGAAGAAGTTAGTGGACATACTCAAAGAAAACCCGTACTCCCAGCAATTTAGCAGTTTGGGTGCACACAAGGATGACCTCGATGATTATAGGATAGACCTAAACACCGATCAGAGGCTTGACCAAAGAAGATATAATAGACCAGTGTCATCTGAGGTCGCTGCAATTTGGGTTGAGGGCAATGACCTAGCAAAAAGGTTTGACCGGAGGATAACACTTTGTGGTAACAACAACGAAAGGCACAGTATACATGTGACCGATGCAGCATATGACCCGTTGTCTTATCCCCTATTCTATCCAAGGGGGGAGCTAGGTTGGCATCCGAAGCTACCTAAACGTAATGTTCCTTGGGAGGTTGTACAACATCCTCGACTGGGCCATGATGATGAGGAGGATGCAGGTATGCCATCTGCATCCCATTTCGTTACAAATAATATTTTATTTCTCAAAAGGAACCTCATTTTCGTGGTACTCAATCATGTGCAGAGGGGAATAGCAGGTTATGCGTCTTCGTGAGAGACTACTACTGTTACATGCTGCAAACACGGCCTGCGATCTTCAATCCCATACTCTGTGGAGCACGCCTGCTCCAGCAATGGGGGTCGACATGTACATCAAGATTGAGAGTTGTCGGTTGAGGTGGTACAGGAAGAACCAGACGCAGATTCGTGCCGACTTGTATAAAGGAGTTGTTGATGCGATCACATCAGGCGAGACGCGAGCAAGCGCTGTTGGGGTAAGAATAGTGCTCCCTGGAACATACCCTGGTGGCGACCGCGACATGAAGAAGAGGCATATGGATGCCATGGCAATTGTCCATACATACGGGAAGCTTGACATCTTCTTGACCATGACTTGCAACCCTAAATGGGAAGAGATAACGAATGAGTTGCTTCCTGGTCAGACGGCGCAAGACCGACATGATATTGTGGCTCGCGTGTTCTACGGCAAACTAGAGGCTATGAAAGACATGTTGTTCAAGAAGCAGATCCTGGGTGTTGTTGTCGCTTATGTATACGTAGTCGAGTTCCAAAAGAGGGGCCTCCCCCACGCACATTTTTTGTTGATCATGGATTCAACATATAAGCTTATCGTCCCGGAGCAGTATGACCGACTCATTTCCGCAGAGCTCCCAGACATGCAGAAGTATCCGGAATTGTATGCAATGGTGGTAAAACATATGATGCACGGACCATGCGGTGCTCTCAACCCGAAGAATGTTTGCATGCAAGAAAACGAATGCAAGTGCAGATACCCGCGGCCATTCAATGAAAACACAGCACAAGGCAAGGACTCATACCCAGTTTATCGGCGTAGAGACGATGGAAGACGTGCTAAGGTCCGAGGGAAGATGTTGGACAACGGATGGGTTGTGCCTTATAACCCTTACCTTCTGCGGATGTTCAATTGCCACATCAACGTTGAGGTCTGCTCTAGCATAAAGGCCGTCAAATATCTTTACAAGTACATTTACAAGGGCCATGATAAGGCTTCTTTCAGCATCGACCAGCCCGACGCCGATGGCAACATTGATGAGATCAAGAGATACGTTGACGCAAGGTGGGTCACCCCTCCGGAGGCTATGTGGAGGATATTTGGCTTCCCACTGTGCGCCAATTACCCGCCTGTCTTGCAGTTGCCTCTTCATCTCCCGAATATGCACAGGGTTGCATTCAATGCGCAGGCTGACTTGAAGAATGTTGTCGCCTCCGAAAATGCTTCAAAATCCATGTTAACGGAGTATTTCAAGGCTAACCAGGAACACCCTTGGGCTAGGAATATATTGTACAAGGATTTTCCCGGAAGCTTCACGTGGCAGAAGAAAAAGAAGTTTTGGAGGCCGCGGGTGGAGCGTTTTCAAATAGGTCGTATCGTGTCTGCCAATCCTGCCGAGGGGGAGCGATACTACCTGCGTGTGTTGCTAAACCATGTTACGGGCAAAACATCCTTCGACGACTTGCTCACCGTGGACGGCGTGCTATGTGGGAGCTTTAGAGAGGCTGCTGAAAGGTTGGGACTCATCGAGGCAGACAACACACTCGACGATTGTCTTACTGAGGCTGAGCAGTGGGCGATGCCATGTTCTCTTAGGAGGCTCTTCGCAACCATCTTGGTGCACTGCGAGCCAGGCGACGTGCGCGGTTTATGGGATAGGCACCTCGAGCACATGTCTGATGACTACCGTCGAACACGCACGTCCCCGAACGAGGTGGAGCAGATGGTGTTGCTTGACATTAGGGGTATGTTGCAGTCCATGGGTAAAGACATTGTTGATTTCGCTCTTCCAAGCATCGATGATGCATTTGACCCAACCAAGGGCGAGGCCAGAGAGGTCATCGAGGAATCAACCGTTGAGTTTGACGTAGATGACACTAAATTGGCATCTTGCCTGAACTTGGAGCAAAGGGCCGCATACAACGAGATACTAGCGGCTGTTGAACGCGGTGATGGGGGTGTATTCTTTGTTGATGGCCCTGGAGGTACAGGGAAGACCTTCCTCTACAGGGCGATGCTCGCCAAGGTGAGGAGCGAGGGCAAGATTGCTATCGCTACCGCGACGTCGGGCGTCGCCGCTTCTATCATGCCTGGCGGCAGGACTGCCCACTCGAGGTTCAAGATCCCATTGAGTTGCGATGATGGAGCCTCGTGCAGCTTCACCAAGCAGAGTGGGACTGCCAAGCTGCTAAGGATGGCCTCATTGATACTATGGGACGAGGCCAGCATGACGAAGCGACAAGCGGTCGAGGCATTGGACAATAGCATGCGCGACATCATGGGAATACGCGACCGACCCTTTGGAGGAAAGACTGTTGTTTTTGGCGGGGACTTTAGGCAGGTGCTTCCGGTCGTCAGAAGGGGGTCGCGGGGCCAGATAATTGATGCAACCCTCTGAAGTTCTCACCTATGGAAGGGTATGCGGCAGCTTCGGCTCATCACCAACATGAGGGCTCATAATGACACGTGGTTTGCAGATTACTTGCTAAGGGTCGGCAATGGCACTGAGGAAGCCGATGATCAAGGCAACATACTACTCCCTGAAGACATTTGTCTGCCGTCTACAAGCGAGGTTGACGACCTGGAGAAGCTGATTGACCACGTGTTTCCGAGTCTAGATGACAACATGTCTGATTCGAATTACATGACATCTCGCGCAATCCTTTCCACGACAAACGACAACGTCGACAAGATAAACATCCGCATGATAGAGCGTTTTCACGGAGATGAAGTAATCTACCATAGCTTTGACAGTGCGGAGGACGACCCATATGGCTACTACGCTCAGGAGTTTCTGAATGGATTGACTCCCAACGGTCTTCCTCCGCATGCACTCAAACTAAAGCTGAACTGCCCTGTCATACCTCTAAGGAACATTGATCCAGCTAATGGACTGTGTAACGGGACTAGGCTTGTTGTTAGAGGTTTTGAGAGGAACACCATTGATGCAGAAATCGTGATTGGACAACACGCTGGTAGAAGGGTCTTCCTTCCTCGAATACCTCTGTGCCCATCTGAAAATGACATGTTTCCATTCAAGTTTAAGAGGAAGCAATTTCCTATAAGGCTTAGCTTTGCTATGACGATTAACAAGGCTCAAGGGCAGACCATCCCGATTGTTGGTGTGTACCTACCTAATCCGGTGTTCTCTCATGGTCAACTCTATGTTGCTTTGTCTCGAGCCACCGCGAAGAGAAACATAAAGATACTCATTCAGAAGGAGAAGCCAAAGGAGAAGGCCAACAAGCAAAATGACAATCCAAAGAAGCGAAAAAGACCGACCGTGTCCTTACTAACCTCGATGAAGAACATCGTCTACAAGGAAGTCCTTACAGGCTGAAGTCCGATCAAAATAGACCGGCTGGATTTGTAATGACGGAGCATTTACTCTTCCGATGGTCAAGATTTGCTGTAATTCGTTTTTTTTACATATCTTTTTATTTGGTATTTTGATAGTTGGAGGTATACTCCATTTAGTTGAGCTACTAACTGCATTTCAATAATCAGCTGTCATAGTGGCACCATCATCGCTGTTATAGGTTTTCTACTATCGCAATGTTTCTGGCAATGTACATGTCACACAGCGTACTATTTTATGTGTAATCTGAGATTCAGATATAATGATTGGCCTGATAAAGACCTGGAACATGCAATGAAACTTTTGTTTACAGTTTGAATACTCAAGCTGATTAAAACCCTGTTTAGAAAAGGATTTCATAGAAACTGTTGTTACTATTTTGGTATTTTGATAGTATATGGCTCCTTATGCTTGAAGGTAAATTTATTGGCGTCCTTATTATCCCAGTATTATTCTGATAGGTCAGAACTATAAGATTCTGATTGGTCAGAACTATAAGTGAGGGCATCCTTCAGAGCATGCATTTCTTGTCATCTATTTAGCATGCAGGTTATATTTCAATGTCCTAATACAGTTGATACATTGAATTTCAGTGCATGTTATACATTTGATACATATGTTATGTATGCTCGACAGGCTTAAAGCATACATGCTCATGAAAAGGCTGAAAGCATACATGTATTAGAAGTTCTTTTACTGCCTTGAGCTGTATGAGTGTTTAATATTTGGTTTGCTCCACTCAGTTTTAAACGTTGTTCAGTTTTCATGAGCAGATATAGCTAACATGGCTTGCTGTTACTATATATAGGCATGTCAGATATCAATCAGGTATGCAACACCCTTTCACTGAGCAGAAATCCTTGGAACGTCTCTCCTTCTCGCTACTGTACAGTAGTAGATGGCCCCACTTGCAAAGTTTATTCATGTATTCATTCGAGATATTAATTATTGTATCGCGTGTTCATAGTTATTATATTGGTGCTCAGATTAATGTGTTTGCTTAAATTAACATAATGAAATAAATCAACGGTTGACTAGAAATGGAAAATAACATAATAAAACCGGAAAAGGAAATAACTTAATTTTAATATCGGCAGACTTATTAGTAGATATCCATAATAAAAGAAGCCAAAATCCCCCATATAATATCCGGAAACATGTAATATATTATCGGCAGACTTAGTATATATTACGACAAGTGATCATATCCGGAAACAAACATCAAAATTCGTAGTGTTAGTTTATATAATGGCATGTTCGGTGTTTTTCCTTGTAAACTGCTACTCGCCTTCATTACAATCAGATCCGCAATTATATTGAGATCCGCAATTATTGTGTTACTAAAAATAAATAAACAGTAATTATTACATTGCCGAAATTCGATACTCGCCTTCATTACAATCAGATCCTGATTTGTTTGATTACTATAAATAATAAATTGTAGATATTAAGTTGTCAAAGATTGATCAATCTTTATTTGGTTTCCAAAGATTGATCAAACTTTCTATTGATCAAACTAAATTTTGAAAATTATTGCTTTTCCCGCCGCCCACTATGCTAATATATATAAATGCCACGCACCGCCATATATGAGCCTCCATATTTCTGGACGAAGGTTCAACCATATCCTCTACGACTATGGTGATCTCTTACAGGTTGACAAGAACTAGGAGGGTGATGGCAAATCCGCCGGCTCCTATCATCCCTCAAACTACCATCCCTCCGATGAACAGGCAAGATTGATCAATCATCCTTTACGTTGATTTGCCATCGCCGCTCGTTTATTTTACCTCATCTATTCATTCTATGCTATGCAGGAACTTGACTTTCCAGAACGTCGAGATGGAGCATATATATCATAATTGTTGGATCATTCATGCTAAGGTGTTGTGGAAGGCCCAGATCAAGGAGAATGCAATGGGAAACCAATACCTTCGTTGTATACTACTGGATCAGGACGTAAGTCATTACTCATCACCACATATAGCACTTTTTTTAGTATGCAGATGTGTTAAAGAGTTTCTCAACCTGATTTTTTTAATGATTTATAAAATATTATTAGGGAACAAAGATGGAAGCAATTGCCTACAGCAACCAAGCATTCCGCTTCAACACCATGCTGCAGACCGGGATGACATATGACTTCACTTCCGTCGGGTTCAACCCCACGGAAATGCTAGATGGACATTTTTGGTATATATGCATGGAGTTTGTCATCGCACTACATGCTAGGACCGAGGTTAGCATGTCGGGTCATAGGATATCATCGACAATTTGTCCACCGTGCTTCCCACAGCTCGGGGCCATATTGTCGCTACGGGACAGAACCATCACTGGTGCAGCACCTTCAGCTTTGTTATTGCACATTAGTCCATACATAGCATTGTCTCATTATGATTACATTTTTTCAGATGTTGTTGCTATTCTTGTCTATGCTGGTAAGATACAACATCAGTGGGATTCAATATATAGACGGCATGTCCCTTTCGTTGAGATTGGCCTGATGAATTTTCGGTAAGCTCCATTCAGGATATGAGATTTTCATATGGTTATTTTAATTTTATTATTGTTGCCTACGCCTAACATTTGTTTTTGTATGTAGACGGGAGATAATTTTTCTACGCCTAAGTCAAGAGCATGCTGGTCGTCACTTGTACCATTTGCAACGCACATAAAATATGTTCGAGAAGATTGCTGTTACTTACGTACAGTTAAATCGGAGGGATCAATGCCTGCAAACTATGAAGGAGAGCACATTCTTCTTCTCTCCTGACATTAATGATGATGATCATTATCTACAAGGTATGGTTTCTAAAGTATTTTTTAATTTGTGTCATTGTGTTGTTTTATGTAATAAAGCTGTCATTATTACTAACACTTATTTTTATCAAAGATATCCACGAAGCCAGCCTGATGACTTATGACGAAACACTTTCTTACGTCAATGATCGCGTTCAAGCCAGGAAAAATGGACGCTAGAGTAATTTGTGTATCAACATGGTGCATGCAACATTTCGTTGCAAATGTCGTTATATCTCTTTTTGGTTTAATAGTGTATTATAATCAATAAAATAGTATGATCAAGTGTCAGCATTTTTGCTTGTCAACTTATAGTGAACCCGTTTTGGCATTATGCTTCAATGTATGATACACGTACTCCTATTCAAATATTTGGTTTTATACAAAGGTGAATTGTTTCTTTTCGCTGGGATTGATAAAAAATATAGTATGCAATCGGAAGATATTATTCACTCATAAATTCTGAGAATGATCTGATACGTCCGCAAGATCTGATACGTCACACATTTCCTAATTAGAAACAAATGGCATTAATTAAATGGCTTTCGATATTTGGAGGCAATATTAGTCTCCATAAAATGACATATATATATAATATATATATATATATATATATATATATATATATATATATATATATATATATTATATATATATATACGGCCTGACCTCCTAATTCCCTACCCACCCCAGTTCGCATATATTCCATCAGAATAACCAATCACTCACGAGTTTTCGATCAGCGATGGAGGCGATCATTGGAAACACTGCGCCCCTGGAGGTTGCTGTGCCCACGCCCCTGGAGGGTGCTGTCCCCGAGGCCCAAGAGGTTGTGCCTGAGCCCCAGGAGGCTGTGCCCGCGCCCATGCATCTTCTGCCCCCACGAATGCATGTCGTGGAAGATGCACTCGAATACATATTTCGCTTTATCAATGGCGTTCATGACGAGCAGACATTGGAGTAAGTTATCTTATTGTACATTTATTTTCTATATAGAAAACTTATTAGAACTCTCTCGCACACTGCTTATACTAAGATAAATATACAAGCAATTCTGAAACGTGTGTACGTACATACCTAAGTTTGTGAGTTGCATCCTGACACGTCTTAATGTCATGCATAGGCCATGTACTTAGGTGATAGTTTCTAGAGAACATGAGATGTTGCAGCCATTACGAAGGATTTAATTATGTTTAATGGATTTTCAATATTTCCAGCGCACAGCAACTATAATTAATGAATATTTTTTTCTCATATTCTTTGCTCTACAAATATAGTACTGTAGAGTTATTCCCTCACTATGTTGTACATCTGGCCATATTCTTTTACACAGCTAACAGATTATTAGAAAGAAACAACTTTTTATTTCAAGCCTATTGTAAGTGAGTTACCAGATGTTAAAGGTAGGTACCAACTTTTTGCTGCTCTTAATTTGCTGTAAATATTATTTGAAAAATGTTGCCATTTTAACATACTCTTGTTCCAATTTAGCACACTCGTTGCTAAAGGTTGTTGTGCATTTTTTGTGTTGCAGCACAATCTGGATAAGAAGCGATACACCATACCGGATAGAAATCAGCCTCCGGATGCTATATGACACCCTATTTTTAACGAACATAAGTCTTCATCCCGCATGCTTCAATCTTGTTGTTCGTAAGCTTGCGAACGCGGAAGTAGAGAGGCATGCAGGCACCAACTTGGTTGGAAGCAAACATTTTTTTGACTTGCAGTTTCATGCTCAGTCACGGGCTGTTAGGTATTCCTGGATGCCTCAAGGAGAGCGCACCACGATGCTAATTAACAATGCTGTTATCCAGCCCTTCCCTAAATATGATGTGTTCAGCTCTATAGTTGTAAGAGACGCTCATTCTTAATGTTTATTTTAATATCATAATAGCAATTAACATGTGTCGACCTGCTGCAGTATCTACTACCGTTGACTATCCCGGATTCCTCATATGGGCTACTTGTAGTAAATCGTATGAGAAGGAGGGTTGTCGTACTGGATCCATCACGAGACGTCGGGCAAGTTGGAGAGAGCACTCATAACAAAGAGATGATGAAGGAAATCACATTGTTGAAGCAAGAGTTCAACGATGTGTTGCAGGCTAGGATCCCGGGTTGGAATACCCCACTCATGGATTGGCGACAAGATAGCATGTCTTCTAATGCTCGCCGGTAATGTGCTAAATTGATCATATACAGAAGATGCATACCGTTAGAATGCTCGCTGGTAATGTACTAAATTTAGCATGTCTTGTAATATTTAACACTGTTTTTTGTGTCACAGCAAAGACTCTGGTTTCTTTGTCCTACAGGAGATGGCCCACCAGCTTGGTTGTTTGCGTAGCATGACCTGGATGAACACTACCGTAAGTGCATATACGATGAGTTTCTGTGTGACGTTTATTAAGAAAACACTTCATCATTAAATGGTTGATGTGTTGCATATTTTCTAGGATCCAGTACTGCTCAGGAGCCAACTGACGGTCCAGATGCTGATGGTGAAAGACAATAAAGCAGCTGGAAACATCCCACGAGAAATCATGGCGGCCTTGAGGGTTTTAAGCAACTGAAGATGGATCGATGCATGTAGAAACGTCAATAAAAGATTCCTATACATCAGCTATTTAGGGATGGAAACGATAATTATCTATGTTTTTATACAAATAATTAGATAATATTTTATCTTCTATGTACGTACATTTGAAAAGTTTATTGTGATTTCCTATTATTAAGGTTTCGTTACGCTACCATATTGTTTGGATTATTGATTGATTTTGTTGCAACGTTGTCAGTAGTTTTATTTTTTTTGTTTGTCTATCATGAATGATCATTCAGCCCCAGTTGATTAGTGGTAGGAGGCATTTATTACGCACGCGCATTTTGGTTACGGCTCGCGATGCAAGATGATATGAATTTTCCATGGTACCGTCCTTATAAAATTCAAATATTTATAGTGCAAACAATGGTCAGACACATCCAACAGCAGCCACAAGCACGCTGAAACAGCCCTAAGTTTCAACAAATATTTAAAGTCGTTGCTCGTTCATCGTGTTCAAAAAATAAATCTTTTTTTTTTTATAAATTTATAATTATGATAGAAGTGGAAAATATTTTGAAACATGTGTTAGGGTGTTATCTGTCAAACATCTTCATGGGTTCAAATATATTTTATGTACAGTGCATAGAAAAAAGGAAGAATGATGGGCCATATAGATCGATCCTGATTTTTCCGATCCAGTAGACCTTGTCGATGGATGAAGTTAGTAATGCTATGTAGAGAGATGTCATTGCATGCAATCAGGAATTATGATTCTCCAAAGAAAAGATACTTTACTTTCTCAACGGAATCAGGCATTGCCATATGCGTCATCCAGAGGATCACGTTTAGGAGGAAAAAAACAGATAACAAATGTGGTGTTTCTTTATTTCGGACGACCTATTTGCCATAGATTAGGAAATATATATGCGTAGTTTCTTTCTATGTTTCGTTTGGGAAAGTTATGGGGAAAGGGAGACATATATTAGGAAACATTTAATCTGTCACTGTTATATTTGCATAGTGCAATCAAAATGAAGATCTTGCCACATTTGTTGATAGTTTTTTGTTATGGAAACATGCAAATAAGGAACGATATGGGTCACCTTCCGAACTGTTGTCGCACGATTCCCTTCGGCCCTCATCTCTACTCAATAAAATCCTACGGGCTCTTGAGTACACCGTCGTCCAATTATCCCTCCCTTGCTTTACCAGTGCTACGACGACGTTTTGCCCGCAGTAATGGAAGCAATGGTGAATTTTGGGGGAGTGCGATAGGCAGTCGACTACGTGTACAATTTCATCACACTTTCCTCAGGCGAAGAACAACTAGAGTTAGTTCTCACAGCCCTATACCTCTAATCTTTTTTGCACTTCATCGTCTAAGTCCACTGCCCTGTACATGTATACTTTATTTACAAGTGATCGTATAAGTCCACCCCAGTCACTTCCATTATAGTTGGTAGTATCGAGCTCTTATAATATACCACCGTAAAAAATCTTCCATGCCAATGAGTTAGGCCCGTAGGAAAGATGTTTTGCGTAGTATTAAGCACTTTGATATTGTGAATATGTTTATTTAGCAAACTTTCCTGTCTATTCAAACCAAATACGTAAGAAACTATGGTCGAAAACTATGGTGTCTAACACCTTCTACAACAATGTTGAACAAGTGATAAACTACTATGCTGCCAAATCCATCCAAAATCTGCAACAATTTTAATGCAGGTCCATGTACTACTATGAAAACACTGAAATCTGTTAAGTTTTTGCCCGTGCATAATATAAAAATACTCAACTTTGTAGAGATTGCAAACTCTTTTGGGTCATTTGATGTGAGATATACTATTGTTAAAATATTCATATGTTATAGACACCAACACAGTTGGATCGTTTGAGTTTACGTTTACTTAAAGTCATGATTGTTATGAACCTTGTTATGCCTTTTTACAGCACAATATGGATTAAGAGCTCCCGCCCATTCCCTATCAAGATTAGCCTACGGATCATCCGAGACACCATCCGAGAAGATGGAGCTGTCCATCCGTTATGCTTCAATCTTGTAGTGCGCAAGATTACTACCGACGCAGCAGAGAGGAGCGCAGGCACCAGCTCTGTTGGAAAGACACATTTTTTCAATTTGGGATTCCATGAGCAAGCACGGGCGCTAAGGCAGACTTGGTTAAGCCAAGAACAGCGCACCAATGCGCTGATTAACAATGTCGTGCTTGAGCCTTTTACAAGATACGACGTGTTTCACACCCCTACAATTGTAAGTGTTCTCATTCTTATAAATTAGTTTGGTTACTTTGTTTGCCATTTACCTTTGTCTACCAAATGCAGTATCTTCTCCCACTGGCACTCGTGGATTCGTCCTATGGTCTTTTAGCAGTGAAAATGGAAATGGACAGGACTATCATTATTGACTATTCGAACCAGGCTTTATTTAATTTTGAGGAGGACTTCCATGACACTGAACTTCAGAGGGAAGCCCTTTTAGTGAAGCAAGAATTCAGCTTTGTCTTGCAACAGGCGGCCCCTGATAGGGACAGCCAACTTGTGGAATGGCCCGAACAAGAGAACATTCATGTTTCACCTCGGCGGTACTATTTTAATTTTGTCATGCACATTAGTGTCTGCGCTAATATAGCTATTACAATATGGTGTTTTTTTGTGACAGCATGGACTCTGGATTCAAAGTTTTACAGGAGATGGCCCATCTGTATGAAACCATCGGGAATGACATGGTTCATAACATGCCTAGGACTGACGTAAGTGCATTTGTAATGAGGTTCCAGCTGTCATATATTTGCTAAATATATCTTCTGACTTTGTTTATGCATAATTTGAAGGATCCACAAAGTCTCAGGAAGCGACTAATGGTCCAGATGCTGATGGTCAGGGAGAATGAAGCAAAGGATAACATTCCAGAGCAAGTTAGAGCATCGTTGAGATTTATTGGTGGCTAAGGAGGACTGCTGCATCGATAAATACCTAAAAATAAAGTGATGTTTAGTTGCTTGCTAGGGAATAATCTGTTTGATGGCATCAGATGATCAGATGACATTTTCTCTTCTATTTTTAAAGTTTAAAGATTGATTGATGTTGGCATCCACTAGCTATGTTGGTTGTATATTTATCTTGTCTTCTATCTAAATTTTACGGTTGTAGACCAGACCAGTTTGGACCAGGTTTGGTGCTCCAGGTGAACCGGAGTACTTTTGTGTTGGACCATGGCAGGTTCACAACGTACTCAAAGACCGGCAGGTGATGTTTTCAGACATTCCGTGCCTCGCATCATATACTACCTCGTATAGTATAACTCCATCCATACACGCACTGCTATACTATACGAGGTTTTCTTTGTCGGAAATAATCACATTCCAGCTAGCGAATAGTCAACAAAAATATGACGGTCATACGGCACGTACCTTGCATATATTCTTTAATTTTCAAGTTCTCCTTGATCTTCTGGCTGTGCGCTGTGTGCCTCGTTCTTGTAGCAGTCACCGGTATATTAGGTTTGGTTGTCTAGGTGTTATATATTTTTGTGTAACCCCATGTTGTAAAAGCAACATTTTGTCATCCATCAATTTATTTTCCTCCGTCATCCACATCGCCCTGTTTTTTCTGTCCTTCGTCTAAAAATAATTTCACAATAGTTTGAAGACAGCAATTGATAAGTTGGATGTCACTCACGTATGTCAATGCTACTTATGATGTATGTCACGTATATCACTCACGTATGTCAATGGTACATGTGGCCATGTTATTTTTATACATCTAAAACATTGTTACGGAAAAAAATAGCTACCAGATTATCACAAAAGAGTTAGCATGTTTTGAATTAAATAACTTTTTTCACTGATCTATATTATACAAAAGAGTTAGTCTATATGTGATGCAGAGATGGATGGATGTTTTTTGGTAAAGATTGGTCTGCATTTTTTGGGCAGCACAATTTGGATTAGAAGCAAACGACCATATCAGATTGAAATCAGCCTACGGATGCTCCAGGAAACAATTTCCCTTTTTGGACAAATTCATCCCGAATGCTTCAATCTTGCAGTTCGTAAGCTTGCGAGCGCTGAAGTAGAGAGCACTGCAGGTACAAGAATGCTTGGAAACAAACATTTTTTCGACTTGCAGTTTCATTCTCAGGCACGGGCCCTCAGACACTCTTGGATGGAGCAAGAAACACGCACCGCAGTGCTGATTGACAATGCCGTTGTTTGGCCGTTTCCTAAATATGATGTGTTCAACTCTAACATTGTAAGAGACTCATTAATATGCTAATTTGCTTATTATATTAGGTACTAACATGTGTCTATTTACCATAGTATCTACTACCATTTGTTTCCGTGGATTCTTCGTACGGACTACTTGTAGTCGACATGGAAACTAGGAGGGTTCTCCCAATTGATCCATCTATCGACGTCTATGGTGGAGCATACAGCTTTCATAGCACTGAAACGAGGAAGGAAATCACAATGTTGAAAGAAGAGTTCAACAATGTGTTGCAGATGAGGATCCCTGGTTGGAATACCAATCTCATGGACTGGTCACCGTACGGCATATCTTCTACCGGCAGGCGGTAATATACTAAATTGATCGCACGCATTATAAGCACACCGTTATAGTTTTAATATAGTTACTTTTTTTTGTAACAGCAAAGACTCCGCTTTGCTTGTCCTACAGGAGATGGCCCACCAGAATGGTACTACTCATTCTGGTAGGATGACCACTCACGTAAGTACACAATAACGAGGTTTATCGTGCAATTTATTTTTCCAGCAATTTATTAAATTATTATTTTTCCATCTTTTCTAGGATTCAATACAGCTCAGAAAGAACCTGCTGGTCCAGATGCTGACGATAAAAAACAATGAAGCAGCTGGAAACATACCGGCTAAAATTAGAGCGGCCTTGAGGGTTTTAAACGACTGACTATGGTCCGATGCATATTCATATGTCGCAAATAAATGGCTACTACAGCTTTGTTAGGGATCGAATTGAGAATTATCTATTTGGCAATACGAATAACTATATAATGCATTGGATATATTAAACGTTGGTTTTGCGACGCACCCTATAATTCCTCGTATCGTATAACTCCATCCAAGATATGTGAACTAGAACTCGAAATAGTACGTCAATGAGAACAGTAAAGTCATGAACTATATATTTGGCAATAAGAACTATATATAACTATCACGTCAATGCTTACTTATCAACATCAGCGCTAAAAGAAAAGCAGTTGTCGTAAATCATAGGCTGATGGAAAGTATGTACCTCATGTTCAAGGCTTATTGAAAGCCAACGATCATTTCCTGCATGCTTTGCCTGCAAATTAAAGTGGAACTTGACCCTATTAGAATGATGTAATGGACTCGGTTATCAAAATTTAGTTGAGCATACTCTTACATGAGAAGGCTTCAAGGCTCCCCCTGATTGTACATTCACCAAGGTTTAGTTGATCAAGGAACACATTTACACTGAAAACAGACATATGTAATACTATACATTAGGCCCAAGGAAATCCCATGTTACCAGGAACACGACGAGTACAAGAAAGAAGAAAATATGTCATACCAGTCGAACGGGGTGTATTCTAAAAGCTTCATGTCGAATGTCTTGTGAACTCATACAAATAACTACCAGATCAGATGTGTGTCTAGAAGCTTAGCTTCATAATAAAAGCTGCCAAATCAACACATCAAAAGATTACTACAATGAGTTAATATACAGTCAACCAAACAAGTGACATAAAAGGCCAAAGCATTATTTTTCAGTGAGAAAAGAAGTGAACAAAAAAATTCATTATTATTTCACCATTACCAATTTAATAGTAGATATGTTTGTGTGCACGCCGTGAATTTTCTATTGCGGTAGCTAATCTTTGCATGCAAATCAATGATGAGTTCATTATTTAATTAATACAATAATTTAATTATTTAGAAAGTTTTAATTGTTGACATCCTTTCTAATTTATTAACATGTGTGCATTTGATCTCAAAAGGAAATAGATCTGCAACATACAGCAATATATGGTAGGACTGGAATAAGCCATGATCTCCTACCTATATATGTTAACCTCTGCCATCCCTCCTCCCCCTCCTTGCTCTCCCTTCGCCCATCACAGATAGCACAGGATCAAATTAGCCAGACCTGGAGGAAAAGTTTCCGAGGAGTACCTTGTGTAAGCTAGGAGCATCAAGAAGGCGAGTTCCTCCAGGTATGAACATTTCTGGATCTGTCTCTTCTCTAAAAGTATAATAGTTATTAGATTATGATCATGTTTTCTTTAGGTATACTACAATTGATTGTAGATTTAATCAAGCAGTCCTATTAGGTGGGCTGCAACTGAAGAAAAATATATTCATCATATATTTTAGGCTGCATATCCAAGCACACTATTTTCATAGCCAAGCAAACTTCCACCACAACATGATGAACCTCTGTCAGCATAGGTGCACCTGATGGACCCCCCATCCAACTTCCACCACAAAAACCCAAACTTGTAGAACATAAGAGATTGGCTTCAATTGTTTACTTAAGCAAATATCTAAAGTTTAATGTAGTCCAACTTCGCTCCTGAATCTTGTTTAGCAATAACAAAATCATTTGCTGCTCTTGTTCTTTAAATACACATGTACCCCATGATCAGACTGAATGCTAAATAATTCAGAATGACTGTATTACAAGCTAAAAATCTTAATTGCTCAAGAGTTATATAAACTGTCCATTTAAAGAGGACATGGTGAACTTTTAGATGGAATTAAAAAGGACATTTACTTCTAAAAAATTTGTTTTTAGTAAACCAGGAACAATGGCAGTGAACCAAGCAAGTTTCATACATCATATTACCATGACTGAAAAAATGGGTGCAAGCAATGTCTACTAAAACAAATCAGATTTTGTAATATTACGAGCCCTTCAAATACGTTGACTAATATTGCCTAAATTTTGACTTTGTAAATTGCCTATTTTTCTTGTATGTGACAAATCTGGTGCCTGCATCCTGTGTGTTTAAACGTGCGCGGCCACTATATTTTCCTGCACTCCTATTGCACAATGCCTGTGTCACTCCGATGCTGTGAAACTATACTCCACTGGAGTGTTTTACTTTTCAAAAAAAATAATGATTTGGCCCCAAAGCAGGCACACACAATGTTGCCAAAACAAAATGTGTGGTATAGTTTCATCTTAGTATCATATATTTTGTGTCTGTTTGCTCCTTTTATCCTTGTTATGTAGCTGGAGCTAAACTCCAATTAGGTGAACGTATGTCTACAGTTTAAAAAATGGAAGTAGTAGCAGCAATTTGTACAGGGAAATCAAAGAGCTACCACGACACCAAAGTATATTCATAAGAATTTTGATTAAAAAAAGAGACTGATATTCAACAGCCAAATACATTTGAACTTATAAATTTGCTTAACGCCATTGGTTTTTTTAAACAATGCGATTATACCATAATTGAGCTTAGCAATATTAATATTTCCTTTGAGGAAATCATCAAGCAATATAGGTTTTAGATCTCATTTAATTAAATTCAAATTGTTTGTTATAAATTATTTGGAAAACCATCATCTCTATGGCTCTTATTACTAAACAGACTAGCCTGGTACTGTTTTATATATGAAATTGGGGTTGGCTATTTGGATCCTAGCCGCCCAAGACGACGATGCATTTTGCTTCACGCGTCCAAGAAAATTTAACAAATCAAACAGTCTGTTTGTCTTACACAGTTTGTGCAAATATCATCAAGCTTAACATATATAAGACCACTCACAATATCACAGACCCCCACACATATATAATCCCAGGCTTGCATATCCGGTGCAGTGATTATTCGACATAAACTTACGAGTACAGTAACCTACTACTACTAAGCTACTATACTAATCAAGTCAATTTTCCTTCAAGTTGCTACCGTGTAGTCGTGTAGAGGATGTACCTAGCTGGGCAAAGTCGCTGGAGTCTGCTCTGTCTCAGACGGGCTGCAGCAGTTCCACGCCCCCTTGTGACGTACGGCCGCTCGTACTCAGTCGATGTCGACCTTGTCGACGACCTCGTGGTGGTGCTTCTTGCAGGCGATGTAGACCACAGGCTGCACCACCGTGGCCGTGTCTTGGCTGTCGGGGAGCCGTCTTCGCCCTAGCCCTGCCTGTGAGACCGGGTCACGGCGCCTCGATACATCAGCGAGGAGGAGATCAGGTCAGGGAAGCAAAAAAGGAAGAAGTAGAGGAGGAAAGGGGTCGGATCGGCGTACCGGAGCTTCTTGCGTTGCAGATCGAGGCACCCCGCTTCGGATCCACCTTCGAACTCGCCGGAGACCAGCACCGCCGCGGATCCGAACGGAACGCGACCGGATCCAGCACCCGCGCCTGGGCGATGAAGCTCGATGCTTCCGTCCCCATCAGTCGAGTCGCACACGGCTCGCCGGAGACTGATGCGGTGGTCGGCGGGCGGAGTCGCGCGGTTGCGGGCTCGGCGACGCGCGCGGCGATGCGGCGGGGGGAGGTGAGAGGGTGAGAGGTGGTGAGTGAGTGGAGAGGAGAGGTGAGTTGGCCGCAAGATCTGCCGCGGCATGGGACTGATGCGGCGGTCGGCGGGCGGAGTCGCGCGGCCACCGGCTCGTCGATGCACGAGGCGATGCGGCGGCGGAGGGGAAAGTGGGAGATGAACTGAGTGAGTGGAGGGGAGAGGAGCGAGTGGTTTGGATAAGGAAGGTATGCGGCGGGGGAGGGGGAAAGGCGAGCCGCGACGAGTGAGCTGAGAGGCCAGCGGGCCAGGTGGGCCGTCGCGCCAGCCCGTGAGGCATTTGTGCTGCGCCTGGCCGTGCCGTGTCTGGCCCGTGTAATGCTGGCCGGGCCGTGCCATGTCGGGCCGGCCCATTTGTCCAGTTATACTGTGGATAATCCCTCAAAAAAAAATACTGTGCATAAGGTAAATTTTTTTATAGTTATTTTTTTAGGGGGCTAAGCTTGGGTGCTGGTTGGACCGTGGTGGATAGCTAATTTGGTCCTTGTGTGCAAATTTTGCTCAATGATAGAAATACTAGACAATATAGATATTAAAAGTATACATACCTCACAGAAACAATAAAAGTGTATAATAATAAACATGGTTCATAAAAATAAATATTTTTTATACTTATTAAATATACCAAGGGTATCACAAAAAAAATTAAGAGAAAACACATATATACTTGGTTGAAGAAGGTTTGTTTGCATGTTTTTTTTTCTTTTGTTGGACAGTTTTCCATAGCCTTACATAAATAACTTAAATAATTTTCAGATGACTACTTACTTAATATGAACATTATAGTTTGTGTTTTTTTCGAATTTTCTGGGGTAGGACATTTATTTAAACAACATATATTTCTAATATATCAAATAGTTTTCTTTTTTGCATAGAAAAAAGTTGTGTTAGTTTCACTTTATTTTTTATTATATATTATATAAATTATATGATGCGTAGGAAATATCATTTATTTCATCATATAGATTTCATCATGGTATAGTTGTTATTAGTGCTGGAGTGAGTTTTTTTTTGTAATTATTTTTTATACCTCACAAAATAACATATATATTTACAGTATACATACCTCACAAATAAATAAAATTGTTATATATATTAAACATCGTTCATAAAAATAAATATTTTTATGCTTATTACATATACTAAGGGTATCACAAAAAAAACATAGAAAAAACAAATATACTTGGTTAATGTTGGTTTGTTTGTTTTAGTTTTTGTTTGACAATTTTCCATAGCCTATATAATTAATTCAAAATAATTTAAGCAATTTCAGATGCCTACTTACTTATATATGAACATTATCGTTTGTTGTTTTCCCCGAATTGTTGTGTTAGTAAAATGATTTAAGCAGCATATTTTTCTAATATAACCAAATGCTTTTTTTATTACAGAGAAAACAGTTATGTTAGTTTCACATTTAGTTTTATTATATATTATATATGATTTTATGATGCAGTAAAAAATATTATTTATATTTCAGCATAGATATAAATTGATGGGTTCCGACATACGCACTGATGCAACGATGACAGACCACACTGAAACACCACGAGAAGAAGTGCATATAGCTAACCTTCCTCTGTATGTATCTTATAGATGATAATACGGAAGGGCTATTTTTATATTTTTGTTTTTTCAGAATACAGGAGACATGGATATGGACTTTGGAGATGCACAGAAAGAATCCATTGAGGATTCAGATGCGACGTCGCAGAAAGGGGACGAAAATTCACAACATAATAATGTCGAAGAGGTGATATCTCATAACAAACCAAAAAAGGATGCTAATTTAAATGTTATCCCACAAGGTATTTTTTCAATGTTATTATCAATATTTTCTTTGTGATATTGCCTTTTGTATTCAACTAATTTTGCTCGTTTTTATTACTAAGTAAACTCACCTTTTTATGATTTCGACAGACTATGTTTGTACCCCTAGAGATATTACAATCATCGAATCAATCATGTCTGCCCCCAAGAAAACCAAGTTCGTGGACATTGGAGATGCCTTGTTATCAACCAACGATTTAGAATGCCTTTTGAAAGATGATATGTTCTTACACGATGGTGTAAGACCAATTGCATAAACTTTGTAATTAATAATATGAACAAAATATAATATCATAAAATATAAATATAATTTAAATATTGATTACAGGTGATAAATGCTTACATATATTGCATGCTTGCTCACGACCATCTACGAGACAGGGCGGGTGAAAAGGTGCACATTATTAGCACGTTTGTATCTGGCCAAATAAAAGAAGACGGGGAAAAAGACATAGACCCATCAAAATATCGTCACATCGTACATCATGTTAATACTTATCTACAGCAAGATATGGTTAGTCTTGTCTCGTTATCCATGCATTTATTTATGGATTGTTTTTATTTAATTCATATATGTAATAATTTATTAATATTTATATCGAATTCTGACTCCGACTTGTATGATATTTACACCAGTTATTTATTCCGATTAACATGCCGGGCTACCATTGGTATCTAGCAGTCGCCAATGCCAAAAAACGTGAGATTCAAGTATTGGACTCACTTGGTTCTCGGGTCACTCGCAGTGACCTTGCTACTACGGTAACTATCTATTTCTTTTGCTCATCTTAACTGGTTTTTTGTTTGCCTTAATCCCTAATATTTCTCATATATAAAATAGTTAATAGGACTCGAGAAGCGTCTGAAACTTGCAGAGCATAGTCCGGAGTTTAAGAAAGATCATAGGTGGCATGATCTCAATGTTACAAAATGGACGGTCGTAGAGCAGTTTCATGAGGCAATACAAACCGATGGGTAAGCACTTGTTACAATGGTTTGTTTATTTCATTTATCTGAGTAAAATTCTAAAGCATTATTTTAATATATTATAGCGTATCATGTGGACTATTTATGCTAAATTATATAGAATATTGGACATCAAATGCACTATCCGACCAGTTCACCCAGGTATTTCATTTTTATACATTATCTCATTATTTTATCTCAAAATATTATATCAATTTTTTTATATTTATTTTAGGAGGATATGAAACACTTCCGACGAAAATTAGTTATCATTTTGCTTGATTCTGAGCTGAATAAGCTAAAAGGAGGTCCCATATACCATCAATCTGACGATGAAGAAACTTTAGCTAATTCTGATCTCGAGATCCTGGACAATCCACCTGACGTAGTCAAAGACAAACGTTCTGCCCCAATCACTATCGTGCCCACGGACCAACATGAGTTACTTGCCGGCCTCTGCAACTACATAATGTCGGTCGATGATGCGGGGTGTTTGGAGTAAGTATCATGTATCAATATTTAATCTGGGATGTACATTATTATTCTTCTTACCATTTATTTGTCAGGAAGGAATGGGTCCGTAGCTCGACACCTGATCCAATGGGCTTAAGTCTTAAGAAACTTCAGTGCATACTTAACATGGAGCAGCCTATGGACAATGATTGCTTCAACACCGCCGTGCGTATACTGGCATGTGACGAGGGAGTATTGTTCACGGACCCTCCTATACACTACATGGATCTAAGATTTTGTGTAAGTTATCATAACTCTGCATTCTATGTGGCATTAGTATTAACATGCTGAAGCAATATTTATTTGTTTACTTAGTCCATGATGCTAGAGGCAACACGAGGTCAGAAGTTTTGCGAGAAGGAAACTATCCAGACGTTGGCAACATTATTTGATAGCTGGCCTGGGATGGACAACAACATCTCATCATGCAACATGGTAAGTAAAGTATTTTGTCTATTGTTATCATGGTTTATTGTTGTTTCTAATAGCTCCAGTTGTAGATTTATCTTCCCTATACATTCATCGGCCGATACATCTTGTATGTGATCGACAAAGAGGCACGTCGGATATATATTATGGACCCTATTCAAACATCACAATCGTCAGAGGGTAAAAATTTGAGGCATGCGCTGAAATTAAAAACTTTTGCAAGGGATTTCAAAGAAGCACTCGAAATAAAGCTGCCTGGTTGGAATTCCGATATTTCTAAATGGCAACGTTTATTTCCGTTTGGTATTCCAACGAGTATAGACGGGTAATGAATTCATAATAAAATAAACATTTATTTTTGTTATCACTATATTCTTTACATTATTAATTTAAAATATTGCAGGAATTTGTCTGGCTATTTTGTTTTTCATTTCATGCTCTGGTGGAACGGTACAGAATTGGTCAAGCCGGTTTGCGCGGTGAGTATTGTCCGTTACATGTTTTAAGACCTTCGGCGTGAAATTTGCATACTAACTACATATATTGTTTGTGCAGGATGGGTATGAGTTGAGAAAGCAGTTTTTATTATACCTGCTAAAACACCGTGGGAATGAAGCTAAAGACAACTTTCCTGATATTGTTAAAGAATTTCTTAAGCGCATCATCTAGATATTGATAATTTTGTAATAGTTGTTTAGATGGAACATCGCTCGGTTTGTTACATGGACATGTCGTTAGTTTTTATTTTTGTTTGTGTTATATTGTTTGTGCATGTGAAATTTAACATGTAACTCTTGTAAACTTTTTTCAATTACCCGTGGCAACGCACGGGCACTCTACTAGTATTTGTAACTTGTAAGACGGTAATCTATGTTGTAAGGCGGTAATCTATATATGAGTCCATGCTCATCTGCTCCCGATGATCATAATTCAAAAAAAGTAGAAACATATCGAAAAATGGCATCCAAGATGCTCGGGTGTGCAATTTTTAGTGGTGTTTGGAGATCCGAGGCGGTCGTGCAAAATTTTTTTTCGAAGCAATGCATTTTCATCCTAAGTTTGCTACACAACATGGTCAAACCAAAACCCATTGTTTTCTTTTCTTTTTGAGAAACAACCAGAACCCATCGACACAGAGATAATGAATCTAATTTTCCGTTGCAACCTTTTACATTTTTCGTTACAACTTTTTACTTTATAACCGACTACTACACGCAAGTTGAATCATGAAGGGGAATCGACCTCCCAATCATCACTGAAAAGTGAAGATCTATCCTCACGCACACACCCCTAAGAGGAAGACTTCTTATAAAGGCTCTTAAAATATTCCAGAACCATCTAGAAGGGGACCCTGGAAGGTTGTCCCCCTTTTCTTGGGGGCCTAGCCAGCCTGCAGGGCAGGTCTTGGCCCCCCCCCCCCCCCGTGCTTGGGGGACAAGCCAGCCTACAGGTCTTGGCGACTTCCCTTTCTTAGGGGCCAAGGCATGGCACCCCTGGTTGGCCAGCCTCCTCCCGCACCTTTATACAAACAGATGCAGGGGCACATCAAAGGCACAAGAAGCCCTTGCCCAATTCCCTCTCTCCCATGTAAAGCACGTTGACTCGCTTCTTCTTCCTCTTGTCCTTCCCCGTAGCCATGAACTGCTGGTCAAATTTTGACTCCAGCGTTGCTGTTCCGGGACGCGTCGATACCTTGAAGGCATCGTCCACTTCGACGCTAGATCGGGCAGATCTTCTTGGAGGAGAAATTCTTGTGGCCGAGAGGTATAACCTAGCCGCGAGAGTCAGTAGTCTTCAATAACATCTCCTATTCTTCCTGCTGTGTTGAGTTGATCATTGGTATGACTTTGTTACCCACACCTCGATAGTGATTTGGTTGGATCTTGTGCGTTTTTTGTTTTGTTTTACGTAGCATGTCCCCCTACAACATACTAGTGGTTGCGTGTTCTGTGGCACGCCACTAGTAGCACGTTATTAGTGACGTGGGTCGTCCGACGCACGCCACTGGTATTTTGGGCACATACCAGTGATGTGGCTCTTTTCGGGTGCACCACTAATATTGTTCCTCTATAAGCTTTTCTTCACTAGTGCCAGGGGGAATAACCGGAGTTGGCAACTCCATAATGTCACCATTCGACTAGAGAATACAACTGTTGCGCGTCGGGGGCCGGCTGCCAACTACCCAAACAAGATCCTCCCCAAAGGAAGGGGCACTTAGACGGGCGCCAAGGTTTCAACAGGCGCGATGAAGTTGATGAGCTCTAGGAGGGAAACATATTTGCAGCTTGTTGGGGCCTCCATCTTCCATCTCTCCCTTGCTTCTACTGCAGCTAGAGAGAATCAAATTGGCCAAAGAGGGGAACTCTAGATCTGAGATGGTATCAAGCAAGGGTTCCTAGCCGACAAGAAAGCCAACTCCGGCTACCAATACTCTAGCCACTATATATGACCGCAGTAAGAGCAATAAGAAGTGGAAGATCTTAACCAAAACTGGCTTTATTTGAGAAGCTACCTAATATAATATCCATACTATCAAGATCCGGGCCCTCTCCCCACATCTCGGGTCGCCGAAGCTATCGATGGAGGGAGGCCGAAAGGAAAGAGAGCGGGGCAAGCTCAGAAGAAGAACAACAACAAAGCACCAGTCACCCAAGGCAGGTCTGTAGTCCCAAAAGGATTCCCAAATGGGTTGTGCTACGCGTTGTGAGCCATCCGATCTGCTCATCGTGTGGTCTCATCACTGCAAAAAAAAATCCCCGCTTTCGCCCCCGCCAGCTATGTTGGTCGATTCTGACGAGTACTGGCGGCAATCGACGGCGTGCGGCACGCTCCCCGAGGTCGCCTCGCTCTGCTCCTTCCTGCCCTCTGGCTAGATGTCGAAGTAGCCGCCGAACACCCACTCCAACCCGCCCATCTCAACACCCTACCCTCGCCCAGGTCGGTGGCTGCTGTCTCCCCTTTGTCCGTCTGCAACAGACTAGCTATTTGTGGTGAAAAAAGATTGCAACAACGGCCCAATTGCAAACTTAGACGATGAAAGAGGTTGTTCCCGAGCCGGTTGATCGAAATCAGATCGGACGGCCACAGAGGTGGTCGATACAGATCAACCGGGTGCACTAGTAGAAAACAGGGAACGAGTCCCGGTTCTAGAGGGCCTTTAGATCTGGTTTTGGAACCGTGACAAAAGGGTCGGGACTAAAGCCCAAAACCTTTGGTCCTGGTTCGCTTACGAACCAGGACAGAAGGGGCTCCACGTGGCCGCTGCGGGGCGCCCAGGCAGGAGGACCTTTAGTCCCGGTTGGTAACACCAACCGGGACCAAAAGGCTGCCACGCGTCAGCAGCTCGCAGGCGCTGGGATTTTTGTTTTTTTTAAGGGAGGGGGGGTTAGGGGTTTTGGAGGGTTAATTTAGGGGTTTCATATTGTGTTAGCTAGCTAATATAGAGAAGTGACCTCTCTTTCTTCGTGCTTGGTCGATGCTAGCTACTATACATATAGAGAGAACTCGACACGCTAGCTAGTAAGCAAATTAAAGAACCATATTAATTACACAAGATCGTCATGAACATATACAGAGATAATTGACCTCTCTTTCTCCGAGAGATTGGTCGAACAACAAGTTTTCGTATATCTACCCGACGCCACTACTACATATATACAATATAACATCTCTTACAATCCCTAATCATCTAAAATCCATTTCAATTTCCATATGGTATTCTTCCTTCTCATTTATGACGTGGTCAAGAAAGAATCCTGCCAATTCCTCTTGAATTGCTCGTATGCGATCATGTGGTAGGAGTTCATCCCGCATCTGCCACATCTAATTTAAAGAAGGGGGTCAATATATATATATATGAATGAAACTCAACACAATTGATGGTAATAAAATAAAATTGTGAATATTATTGTTTACGTACTTCATATTGTTTGTCAGAGTAGCCCCGCTGAGAGGTCGCGCTGTGGTTGAACTCGCAAACATAGTATCCACATAAATTATTCCCGCCTTCCTGCCACAAGTACTTTACGAGAATAGAGTTCAATCAAACTGATAATCAAGCATGATAAATGGTATTGATGAAACTAGAATCAATGGGAGATGCGCGGAACTAGCTAGTACTACTTACTTTCGGGTGTGTAAATCGCGGCTCCCTCGGTAGTCCCGGAACGATTCCGGTGAACTCTTTCCAAACCCTGCCAGACAAAGAAAATAATTACTTGATATTCGGAAATGAACAAAGTTGCCGATATGATATGGTGCGCACCAATAAGCGATAATGATCGATTGAACTTACTTCTGGAGCATTGCAGTCATGTCCGCATACTTATTGGGATCTTTTCGTCTCGAGTCTAAGACATTTACTACTCCCCGGTCAAGCTTAATCTCTAGCAGAATAAAGTGGAAGCTGCGCACGTATGCATAACACATCAATTACATTACTATAACCTTGAGTAAGCGAAACCGAATATGCACAAGACAGTAACACTCACTTGAAATTGTAAGGAAAGAGTATTTTCCCTTTGTTTTGATTTTGAAGCAACGATTGTAGCAAGTTGTCCTCGGTATTTTTGACTCTGTTTTTAACCGACCATTCATTTATGGTATTTGGGTTAATGAACCCAATGTCATAGATTTGTGCTTTTTTGCATTCGACGATCTTCAGTCTGCATAATATAGTGAGGATAATTATATATACATGCAATGAAAGAGCTGAGCTATAGAGACTTAATTACAGAAGTAATACTTACAGACAGTAGCAAGTCATGAGTTGTTTGTCGAGGGTGTCTTGATTGAATAACTGGAATAACTCCACAAATTCAACAGGCATCACCTCAGTTCCAACGAGGTCGTGCTCCTCTTTACTTGCCAGCATCAAACTATCGTTCCCAGACTTCCTGCAGGTATCCATGTACCATTCATGCAATCTTCGCATCATCGTTGTTAGAGGAGGATGATCAGGTTTGACGAGAGGCTTCACGTACTCATATCTGAAGATATCTACTACCTCTAACATTTCAAAATGTACATCATTGGCCAGGTAATCAGCAGGATTGGTACCGGACAATAGCCCCAGATGATTAGCGACGATATCGCTAGACACCTTGAGCGGGGGGCACGATTGCTTCGCCTGTTCGCCGAGCTGGGGAATTGTTTTCCCACTTCTTCGTTTTGCTTCTCTTGCAGCACTGCAAGTACTTCCCGACTGCTGCGCTTCCTTATATGTCCTTTCAATAATGCGCTCATAGTTGGATTGCGGCGGAGACGGTGGTGGTCGCTTAAGGGCACGCAGAGTGCGCTTCACTTTCACCTGATCTATTGTTTCCTTTAGAGGTGGAGGTTTCCGTGCAAAATGGGCCTCCACTTCGGCAGCCCTGATTTCCGCGTTTTCCTCGTCGGTCCTCTCATATGGTAACTTTTCCAGAGGCTTGAGGCTTGGACCGTATTTGAAATTCTTCCCGCCTCTTGTACTGCTAGCCGTCAGAGCGGCACCGTCTCTCTTCCGCCGTTGCTGACGTGGCGGAGTCCGCTGACACGCCGGAGGAGGCGGAGTGCTCCGACGCGCCGGAGGAGGCGAAGGAGGAGGCGGAGTGCCCTCATGCGCCGGAGGAGGCGGAGTGCCCTGATCACTCGCTGGAGGAGGAGGCGGAGTGCCCTGACTCGCCGGAGGAGGAGGAGGAGGCGTCCATTTTGGAAGCTTGATGTACTCCTTCCTCCATAGACAGGTACTCCTCAAAGCATATACCAGATGATTCTCCCCTTCACCTGTAGGGTGGTCAAGCTCCAGCTCCTGAAATCCCTCCATTATTTCATCCACCGTCACAACAACATAGCCATGTGGAATCGGACCGCAGTGAAAAGTTCCGTCAGCTTGAGGAGGTGCAACAGAGCCGACAGCCGCCTTCAAAGTGAGGTTCTGGCATTTCGTCATTAGCTCGCAATGTTGAGCCTCCGTGATAGTATCCACGGGATGGCGTGGAGCCGTGAAATCAGGCTGAACGAGCTCCGTGGAAGCCACGTTGCTTCTCCGCTGAGATGGTGGGGTAGCTTCTGGGGCAGCGTCGAAGCAAGGATCTTCGTGCCGCTGAGATGGTTGGCCGGTAGCTGCAAGTTCCTCTAGCTTTGCTATTCTTGCATTGAGCTTCTGCATTTCGCTCACTTCCGCTTTCCTCTTTCTCTCTCGGCTTCTGTAACCACCGCTACCGGGAAACCCAACCACCCACGGAACGGAGCCTGGTGTGCCTCATGTTCGTCCAGGGTGCTCAGGATTCCCGAGGGCCTCAGTCAGCTCGTCCTTCTCCCTATCGGGAATGAACGTCCCTTCCTGCGCTGCACTGATATATTGCTGAAGCTTCTTGAAGGGTATTGAAAGTTGCTCGTCCATCCAACGACACTCCCTTGTTTCTGGGTCCAAAGTTCCCCCAACCCCGAAGAACCAGGTCCTACACCGATCTGGCCAGTTCAATGTCGCTGGTTGGACCCCTTTAGCAAGCAGGTCTTGCTCAGCTTTGTCCCACAATGGCCGGGCTTTGTAGTAGTCACCTCATCCCGTGTGATGGTGATATTTCTTCTTTACAGCATTTTTCTTGTTTGTCTCTGACCTTTTCTTACCCTTATCCGATTTCTTGTGTGACGACCCCGGCTTAATCGTGCACTAATCATACACGCAAATGCGCACGATCAAGCCTAAGGACTCACTTGAAGATATCACAACACAACTCTAAAACATAAAATAAAGTCATACAAGCTTAATATTACAAGCCAGGGCCTCGAGGGCTCGAATACAAGCTCGATGGCATACAAGCGTCAGCGGAAGCATTAGATATCTGGGTACAGATATATTACAGAGAGAGAGATAAGCCTTCACAGAGGCGGGGTAAAAATAAAAACTACGATCGAAAGGCGTAGGCCTCCTGCCCTGGACCCTCCGATCCTACTCCTGGTCGTCGAACGGCTCCTCGTAGTAGTAGTACTCGCCAGGCGGATAGTAGTACTGGTCGTCGGCTGGGGCTTCTGGCTCAGGGGCCCCGTCGTCTGGTGGCATCAAATGGAAAATGGGGGAAAAAGAAAATAAAGCAAACGTGAGTACTCATCCGAAGTACTCAGCAAGCAAGGATCTACACTACATATGCATCATTGTCAAAGGAATGGCTGTATATGTGGACTGGGCTGCAGAAATGCCAGAGTAGAGGGGAAAAGCCTAGTCCTATCGAAGACTAGCATCTTCAACAATCTTCGACAGTCTTGCAGCATCAGGAGAGAGAGCAGATGAACATAATGTAAAGTAGTAGTAGTAATATCATCAACCTCGACCTGAGATCCTTTCTCGACTCCCTGCGAGAAAGCAATCCCAGAGCCGTACTATCCAATTCTCATCACATGTTCTAGTTGTACCGATCGGGATACAACTCCGAGTGTCCGTTACCGTAGGACAGGCTATCGATAGAAGTTTCTTCCCTGCAGGGGTGCACCAGCTTACCCACCACGCTCACTTAACTCTGGCCGGACACACTTTTCTGGGTCATGCCCGGCCTCGGCTAAGCAACACGCCGCAACCCGACCTAGGCTTATAAGAGAGGTCAGCACGCCGGACTAAACCTATGCCCCCAGGGGTCTTGGGCCATCGCCCCGGGAACTCCTGCACGTTACGGGGCCACCGAGAGCAGACCTAGCAACCCCTTATACAAGCGCGGTTGCGTTACCAGTCCAACTCGGCGTGCGCCGCTCCTTACTGACGTCAAACAAGCTTCGGCTGATGTGTACGACGCAGAACGCCCATACTATGCCCACGTGATGGTTAGTGCTATCGGGCCAGAGGCCCCCTCGGATCAAATATCCAAACCGTAGTGGATTAGGAGCGCGCGGAAACAAGCAGAGACTCACGATCGATGTGACCCCGTCGCCCCGTCTCGAGGACTTGCGGCAAGGGCTAAGAATGCCCGGCCACGCCTCGTAGTTATCTCGCGGGCACCATCCAGGTCAACCCGACTCCACATCACTTCGCGTTAAGCTCGCGCGGGTACCCCTCAGGGCCGACCCGTCTTTAGTATCATAGTTTAGTGCAAGTCATAATATCCAAGGTAACTGTGTGTCTGACACCGAAGGGAACCATGAGGAATCACCCTTGATGGAATTCCCGCTCGATGTTATCATCAAGGTGAACGAAGGAGGCATCACCCTCGAGGTCCACACTTGAGAGGTTGCGCGACGATGTCGTTATCGGGGGTGGTGTAGGAGGAATCACCCTCGCTTACCACGACCGAGTAACTAACCTACAAGGTTAACATCAGAAGTGCTAACGAGGTATCACCCTCGGCACTCGACGGTAACCCAGCAGTGTCGGCAACAAAAGGGGGGGGGGGAGTGATGTGCGGTGCCCTGGACTGATCTTCAATCCCGATGATCGGGTCTTCTGATATCCAGCAGGGCAGTCGGGATCAAGTGGGGGTCTCTGTCGTGTCTCTACCCATCCTATGCTAAACAGTTTAGGATAACAGGAATGTATCAAAAGTAGGTTACAAGTAAACAGGCTATGCAACAGAGTAGGATAGTAACAGCAGCAGTATCATCTAATGCAAGCATAAGAGGGGAGAGAATAGGCGATATCGGAATACTCAAAATGGGGGTGCTTGCCTGTTTGCTCGGGGGCAAGGGCAAGGTCTTCAGTAGTATCGTCGGGGACGTAGTCGTACTCTTGTGCGGCGTCTGCCTCGGGAGCTACGTCAACGTCGGGGGCTACCGAGAGAGAAGAGGGGGAAGAAACAGGTAAACATAATGCAAACAAATGCAACACGGTGCGTGTGATGCTATGATGCAGTGTAGGGTTGCCTGAATATGCATCTAAGTCATTTTAGTTATTTTTAGAATTATTCTGGGATTTAATATCCGACGTGTGTGCACTATTCATCTGCCGGATTCGGGTCCGGAGTTACGAGTTCTTCTACGTAGGAGGTTCCGATGGAGAAACAGACGGCACGATCAGACTCGTCTCGTCGTTCTGAGCAACTTTCATGTTTTAACTTTTTCGATCCGAGCTACGGTTTAAAAGTTATTAATTTTTAAAGATTATTTGAATTTCTGGAATTATTTTATTTAACAGAAAATGAATTATGACGTCAGCATGACGCGCTGCTGACGTCAGCAAGTCAACAGGACGGTTGACCAGTCAAACCTGACATGTGGGTCCAGTGGGACCCACATGTCAGCCTCTGTTTCTTTATCCAGTGAATTAGTTTAATTACCAGGATTAATTAGGGGGGTGGACCCCACATGTCAGTGAGACATTAGGTTAATTAGTTTATTTTTATTTCTAATTTGTTTTAACTAATTAAACAGGAAGGTGGGGCCCGCCTGTCAGCGGCTGGGCCGGTCCCCTGGGACCCACGGGTCAGTGACCCAGGGGTGGGCCCCGTCTGTGCCACGTCAGCGGGGCCGGCGGCTGGTCGCCGGCGACCAAATCGTGCGGCGGCGCGTCGCCGGAGTTGGCCGGAATCGAGCTATAGGGCTCGGTTCGAGCCGGGCTTGGGTGCGTTCGAAAGCTGGCGTCCTCGCGCATCTAGCTGAGCCAACAGCCGGGCTCGGAGGTGGCCGGAACGTCGCCGGCGTTGAGCGAGGCGGACGTCCGAAGCTCGAGCTCGTCGGGTTCGACGTCCTAGCGCGCGGGCGACCTAACTAGCTAGCTGTGCGGGGCCTACGGCTTACAGGGAGCTCGCCGGAGGAGTCAAACGAGCTAGCAACAGCTCGGGAGCTTGGCTGCAGCGGCAATGGCGGCGGTGACTTTCGGGTCTCCGAGGTGCCGCGGCTACAGCGTGCAGACGGGCTACCAGAGAGGCCAGAGAGAGAGGGAGAGTGCTCACCGAGCGGCGCAAGGTGGCCCGTGTGAGGATTAGGAGCTGCAGGGGTCGAGGTCGCCGGAACCGCGCCGGAGATGCAGAAGAGGGGCGCGGCTCGATCCGCGCAACGTGGAGCTCCTCGGCCCCAATCAACGGCGCCCAAGGCCGTGGCAGTCCATGGCGATGGCGCAGGACATGGCAGAGCGGCAGGCAGGGCTCGGTGGCCGCGGGGACGAACGAGAACGGCGGCGGTGGCGCTCGGACGCCTCGGATCTGAGGAGGAAGGAGGCAGAGCGAGCGAGGGAGAGAGATGGGGAATGCCAGGGGAAGCCAGGGGGGTCGAGTGGCTCCGGCCTTATCTCCTCCTCCTCCCTGTAGCGTCGGTGGCGCCGCGGTGTCGCCGGCCGACTAGCGCGCGCGCGCGCGGCCACGGCGGGGACGACACGGGGAGGAGGGAGACGAGGTGGACCTGCTGGGCCGCGACTCGGGGCACTGTACACTAAGGCCCAGTGCACAGTGTCCCGCTTTTGATTTTCTGTTTTAGCTTCTCCATTTTCTTTTATCCTTTTCTGTTTCAAAATGTTTAGGGCACTTGTGCACTTTCGAAAAATGTGGGAGTTGGCCCAAATATTGCAATGCAATATTAGCTCTCACCAAAAAGTGGTTTGGACAGTTTTGGAGTTCATTTGAATCTGCAATGATTTTAAATGAATTAATATTGCTGTTTTGGGTGCTGTTTCATCTTGTTTGACTCATCAATCATATTCCAAAAATGTTGGTTATGATTTTGCCATGACCACTGGATTATTTGCTAATTAAATAACATTTCTCCAGCAGAGTTTGATCAACCTTATATTTCACTTATGAATTTAAGTTGATTTTAAAAATGGAGTTGATTTACTTTGGTTAACCACTATGTTTAATCACTGCATATGATATGACTTGGCATTATTAACAGCTGATCATGGTGGCTATTACATAGGGGTGTTACAAGTTCTCCTCCACTAAAAGAAATTCTCGTCCCGAGAATTTAGGAGGTAGAAGGAAAGAGTCCGGGATATTTTTCCCGAAGATGATCCTCACGTTCCCAAGTGGCTTCATCTTCAGTATGATTCGACCATTGCACTTTTAGGAACTTGGTCGTCTTCTGACGAGTACGACGCTCAGCTTCGTCGAGGATGCGGATCGGATGCTCCTTATAGGAAAGATCATCTTGTAGCTCGAGCATCTCATGATCCACTGCACGGTGCGGGGATGCCTTGAAGCACTTACGGCGTTGCGATACGTGGAAGACATCATGAATATGAGAGAACTGTGGCGGCAATTCCAATTTATAAGCCACATGTCCACGTCTAGCCACGATACGGAAAGGACCAATATAGCGAGGAGCTAGCTTGCCCTTGATTCCGAAACGACGGGTGCCCTTCATTGGAGTGACACGAAGATAGGCTTGATCACCAGGTTGATAGATCACACCCCATCGCTTGCGATCATAATTACTCTTCTGACGGTCTTGAGCTGCTTTGAGATTCTCCCGTACAATTCGGACTTGTTCTTCGGCATGCTGAATAATGTCCGGTCCAACAAGAGGTCGTTCCCCAGTTTCTGACCAATTCAGAGGGGTTCGACATTTACGTCCATAAAGAACCTCAAATGGGGCCATTTTTAAGCTGGCTTGATAACTGTTGTTATAAGAGAACTCGGCATACGGGAGAGATTCCTCCCATTTCTTATCGAAGGATATAACACAGGCTCGAAGCATGTCTTCAAGCACTTGATTAACGCGCTCAACTTGGCCTTGAGATTGGGGATGATAAGCTGAACTCCAGGTAATATGAGTTCCCATTGCTTTCTGGAAACTTTCCCAGAAATGGCCAGTGAAAATACTGCCACGGTCTGAACTGATTTCCTTGGGAATACCATGGAGTGAAACAATTCTGGCAATGTACAGTTCTGCTAGCTGGCTAGCGGTGATAGTCTCCTTAACAGGTAGGAAATGAGCACCCTTGGAGAGTTGGTCGACGACGACAAGAATGGCATCGTGACCCTTCTGAGACTTGGGAAGACCAGTGATGAAGTCCATTTGCACTTTATCCCACTTCCATAGAGGAATAGGGAGCGGTTGCAGAATTCCAGCAGGTTTCTGATGTTCTGCCTTCACGCGACGACAAACGTCACACTCGGCAACATAACGAGCAATATCCTGCTTCATCCTAGACCACCAGTACCTTTGACGAAGATCTCGATACATCTTGGTACTACCCGGATGGATAGATAGCGGTGTATCATGGGCCTCCTTCATGACTTTGTCAGTCATCAGCTCGAAGCGAGGTACTACGATGCGGTCTCTGAAATATAATGTACCATCTTCAGCAACTGAGAAATCCCGATACTTAGCAAGGTGAAGCTCCTTCTTCAACAAGTCAATTTCAGCATCTTTGGCTTGCGCTTCTTTAACAGCCTTCAGAAGGTCTGGCTGTACCACAAGGTTATTAAGAGAACCCTGGGGAAGAATTCGCAGATTCAGCTGAGTCAGTTCTGCGTGAAGACGAGGTTGAGCTTGCCTAACCATGAGGTTGTTGCAATATGACTTGCGACTCAGGGCATCGGCCATTACATTAGCTTTGCCCGGGGTATAAGAAATACCGCAGTCATAATCCGCAATAGCTTCTAACCATCGTTGTTGTCGGAGATTAAGATCCGGTTGAGTGAATAAGTATTTCAGACTTTGGTGATCGGTATAAATTTCACACCGATTACCCAGAAGGTAGTGCCGCCATAACTTCAATGCATACATCACTGCTGCAAGTTCAAGATCATGCACTGGATAATTCTCTTCATGTGGACGCAATCGACGTGAAGCATATGCAATTACTCTCCGCTCTTGCATTAGGACGCAGCCTAATCCCTGACGAGAGGCGTCGCAATATATGACAAAGTCCTTGCGAGAATCAGGAGGAGCAAGCACTGGAGCAGAAGTGAGCTTGTCCTTGAGGGTTTGGAAACTTTCCTGACACTTGTCTGTCCACTCAAACTTAACGCCTTTGTGGAGCAGATTAGTCAGGGGCTTGGCGATCTTGGAGAAGTTCTCGACGAATCGGCGACAATAGCTGGCTAGACCGAGAAAGCTTCGGACCTGCTTGGCATTCTTCGGAGGAGTCCAGTCAAGGATAGCCTGAACACGCTCCGGGTTAACGGCAATACCGTCCTTGGAAATCACATGTCCAAGGTAGGTCACTTCAGGAAGCCAGAATTCGCATTTAGAGAACTTGGCATATAATTGGTGCTCTCGAAGTCTCTCTAGAACAAGGCGAAGATGCTCAGCATGTTCTTCTTTGTTCTTCGAATAAACTAGAATATCATCCAGATATACCACGATGAATTTGTCGAGGTAATCCATGAATATGTAATTCATTAGGCGGGAGAATGTAGCTGGAGCGTTTGTTAAACCAAACGACATGACTGTGTACTCGTAAGAGCCATAACGAGTAACGAATGCAGTCTTCGGAATATCCTCTTCGCGGACACGGATCTGGTGATAACCCAACCTCAAGTCGAGTTTAGAAAACACCGAAGATCGATCAACTTGCAGGATCCTACTCTCCGTGTGCACTCTGATGCAGAATCCGGTCTTATCGAATGACAACTCGGAGTATAATACAACTCGGAGAGAAAGGTTAAACAAAACAATGGAAAGGAAAATGATTATCAGACTAATCAGATCAAAGACAGGGAAATCGCACTGAATCCAGCTCTCCGGGTGGATAGAATTAACGAGATCCTAAATGTCGGTGTTAGTAAATTTTATTAAACCCGAATAGATGAGAGATTAGAATCCCAGAGTAAAGACGAGGAATAAAAGATCCTAATACCACCCAGTTGGCGACGTGGGCCCGTAAGCCACACAGCCAAGTTAGTAAAACAATTTTTGACCACTAGACTCAACTTCGGACAAGGAATTGGGAAGGGGGATTCCTAGAGGCAGTCGGCTCTGATACCAACCTGTGATGACCCCGGCTTAATCGTGCACTAATCATACACGCAAATGCGCACGATCAAGCCTAAGGACTCACTTGAAGATATCACAACACAACTCTAAAACATAAAATAAAGTCATACAAGCTTAATATTACAAGCCAGGGCCTCGAGGGCTCGAATACAAGCTCGATGGCATACAAGCGTCAGCGGAAGCATTAGATATCTGGGTACAGATATATTACAGAGAGAGAGATAAGCCTTCACAGAGGCGGGGTAAAAATAAAAACTACGATCGAAAGGCGTAGGCCTCCTGCCCTGGACCCTCCGATCCTACTCCTGGTCGTCGAACGGCTCCTCGTAGTAGTAGTACTCGCCAGGCGGATAGTAGTACTGGTCGTCGGCTGGGGCTTCTGGCTCAGGGGCCCCGTCGTCTGGTGGCATCAAATGGAAAATGGGGGAAAAAGAAAATAAAGCAAACGTGAGTACTCATCCGAAGTACTCAGCAAGCAAGGATCTACACTACATATGCATCATTGTCAAAGGAATGGCTGTATATGTGGACTGGGCTGCAGAAATGCCAGAGTAGAGGGGAAAAGCCTAGTCTTATCGAAGACTAGCATCTTCAACAATCTTCGACAGTCTTGCAGCATCAGGAGAGAGAGCAGATGAACATAATGTAAAGTAGTAGTAGTAATATCATCAACCTCGACCTGAGATCCTTTCTCGACTCCCTGCGAGAAAGCAATCCCAGAGCCGTACTATCCAATTCTCACCACATGTTCTAGTTGTAACGATCGGGATACAACTCCGAGTGTCCGTTACCGTAGGACAGGCTATCGATAGAAGTTTCTTCCCTGCAGGGGTGCACCAACTTACCCACCACGCTCACTTAACTCTGGCCGGACACACTTTTCTGGGTCATGCCCGGCCTCGGCTAAGCAACACGCCGCAACCCGACCTAGGCTTATAAGAGAGGTCAGCACGCCGGACTAAACCTATGCCCCCAGGGGTCTTGGGCCATCGCCCCGGGAACTCCTGCACGTTACGGGGCCACCGAGAGCAGACCTAGCAACCCCTTATACAAGCGCGGTTGCGTTACCAGTCCAACTCGGCGTGCGCCGCTCCTTACTGACGTCCAACAAGCTTCGGCTGATGTGTACGACGCAGAACGCCCATACTATGCCCACGTGATGGTTAGTGCTATCGGGCCAGAGGCCCCTCGAATCAAATATCCAAACCGTAGTGGATTAGGAGCGCGCGGAAACGAGCAGAGACTCACGATCGATGTGACCCCGTCGCCCCGTCTCGAGGACTTGCGGCAAGGGCTAAGAATGCCCGGCCACGCCTCGTAGTTATCTCGCGGGCACCATCCAGGTCAACCCGACTCCACATCACTTCGCGTTAAGCTCGCGCGGGTACCCCTCAGGGCCGACCCGTCTTTAGTATCATAGTTTAGTGCAAGTCATAATATCCAAGGTAACTGTGTGTCTGACACCGAAGGGAACCCTGAGGAATCACCCTCGATGGAATTCCCGCTCGATGTTATCATCAAGGTGAACGAAGGAGGCATCACCCTCGAGGTCCACACTTGAGAGGTTGCGCGACGATGTCGTTATCGGGGGTGGTGTAGGAGGAATCACCCTCGCTTACCACGACCGAGTAACTAACCTACAAGGTTAACATCAGAAGTGCTAACGAGGTATCACCCTCGGCACTCGACGGTAACCCAGCAGTGTCGGCAACAAAGGGGGGGAAAGTGATGTGCGGTGCCCTGGGCTGATCTTCAATCCCGATGATCGGGTCTTCTGATATCCAGCAGGGCAGTCGGGATCAAGTGGAGGTCTCTGTCGTGTCTCTACCCATCCTATGCTAATTAGTCTAGGGTAACAGGAATGTATCAAAAGTAGGTTACAAGTAAACAGGCTATGCAACAGAGTAGGATAGTAACAGCAGCAGTATCATCTAATGCAAGCATAAGAGGGGAGAGAATAGGCGATATCGGAATGCTCAAAATGGGGGTGCTTGCCTGTTTGCTCGGGGGCAAGGGCAAGGTCTTCAGTAGTATCGTCGGGGACGTAGTCGTGCTCCTGTGCGGCGTTTGCCTCGGGAGCTACGTCAACGTCGGGGGCTACCGAGAGAGAAGAGGGGGAAGAAACAGGTAAACATAATGCAAACAAATGCAACACGGTGCGTGTGATGCTATGATGCAGTGTAGGGTTGCCTAAATATGCATCTAAGTCATTTTAGTTATTTTTAGAATTATTCTGGGATTTAATATCCGACGTGTGTGCACTATTCATCTGCCGGATTCGGGTCCGGAGTTACGAGTTCTTCTACGTAGGAGGTTCCGATGGAGAAACAGACGGCACGATCAGACTCGTCTCGTCGTTCTGAGCAACTTTCATGTTTTAACTTTTTCGATCCGAGCTACGGTTTAAAAGTTATTAATTTTTAAAGATTATTTGAATTTCTGGAATTATTTTATTTAATAGAAAATGAATTATGACGTCAGCATGACGCGCTGCTGATGTCAGCAAGTCAACAGGACGGTTGACCAGTCAAACCTGACATGTGGGTCCAGTGGGACCCACATGTCAGCCTCTGTTTCTTTATCCAGTGAATTAGTTTAATTACCAGGATTAATTAGGGGGGTGGACCCCACATGTCAGTGAGACATTAGGTTAATTAGTTTATTTTTATTTCTAATTTGTTTTAACTAATTAAACAGGAAGGTGGGGCCCGCCTGTCAGCGGCTGGGCCGGTCCAGTCAGCAAGGCTGACTGGTCAACTGGCCGACCGGGCCCCTGGGACCCACGGGTCAGTGACCCAGGGGTGGGCCCCGCCTGTGCCACGTCAGCGGGGCCGGCGGCTGGTCGCCGGCGACCAAATCGCGCGGCGGCGCGTCGCCGGAGTTGGCCGGAATCGAGCTATAGGGCTCGGTTCGAGCCGGGCTTGGGTGCGTTCGAAAGCTGGCGTCCTCGCGCATCTAGCTGAGCCAACAGCCGGGCTCGGAGGTGGCCGGAACGTCGCCGGCGTTGAGCGAGGCGGACGTCCGAAGCTCGAGCTCGTCGGGTTCGACGTCCTAGCGCGCGGGCGACCTAACTAGCTAGCTGTGCGGGGCCTACGGCTCACAGGGAGCTCGCCGGAGGAGTCAAACGAGCTAGCAACAGCTCGGGAGCTTGGCTGCAGCGGCAATGGCGGCGGTGACTTTCGGGTCTCCGAGGTGCCGCGGCTACAGCGTGCAGACGGGCTACCAGAGAGGCCAGAGAGAGAGGGAGAGTGCTCACCGAGCGGCACAAGGTGGCCCGTGTGAGGATTAGGAGCTGCAGGGGTCGAGGTCGCCGGAACCGCGCCGGAGATGCAGAAGAGGGGCGCGGCTCGATCCGCGCAACGTGGAGCTCCTCGGCCCCAATCAACGGCGCCCAAGGCCGTGGCAGTCCATGGCGATGGCGCAGGACATGGCAGAGCGGCAGGCAGGGCTCGGTGGCCGCGGGGACGAACGAGAACGGCGGCGGTGGCGCTCGGACGCCTCGGATCTGAGGAGGAAGGAGGCAGAGCGAGCGAGGGAGAGAGATGGGGAATGCCAGGGGAAGCCAGGGGGGTCGAGTGGCTCCGGCCTTATCTCCTCCTCCTCCCTGTAGCGTCGGTGGCGCCGCGGTGTCGCCGGCCGACTGGCGCGCGCGCGCGCGGCCACGGCGGGGACGACACGGGTAGGAGGGAGACGAGGTGGGCCTACTGGGCCGCGACTCGGGGCACTGTGCACTAAGGCCCAGTGCACAGTGTCCCGCTTTTGATTTTCTGTTTTAGCTTCTCCATTTTCTTTTATCCTTTTCTGTTTCAAAATGTTTAGGGCACTTGTGCACTTTCGAAAAATGTGGGAGTTGGCCCAAATATTGCAATGCAATATTAGCTCTCACCAAAAAGTGGTTTGTACAGTTTTGGAGTTCATTTGAATCTGCAATGATTTTAAATGAATTAATATTGCTGTTTTGGGTGCTGTTTCATCTTGTTTGACTCATCAATCATATTCCAAAAATGTTGGTTATGATTTTGCCATGACCACTGGATTATTTGCTAATTAAATAACATTTCTCCAGCAGAGTTTGATCAACCTTATATTTCACTTATGAATTTAAGTTGATTTTAAAAATGGAGTTGATTTACTTTGGTTAACCACTATGTTTAATCACTGCATATGATATGACTTGGCATTATTAACAGCTGATCATGGTGGCTATTACATAGGGGTGTTACATCTTGTAGGCCACAAATGCGGGCCAGTGATCTCTTATCTTCTCATATCGGCCGGTGAATTCTGGAGTCTTCCCTTTGTCGACAAACTTTGTGTTCAACTCTTTCTTCTAGTTCCTGAATAGATCTGCCATCTTCTTAAGAGAAAACACCTTGACCTTTGGCTCTATAACTGGGTTATTCGGATCCTCCTCTGGCGGTAGGCTGAAATTTGCCATCAGCGAGGTCCAAAGATCACTTTTCTGTCTATCCTGGACATAAGAAACTTCAGGGTCGTCCTTACTCTTATTCCATTGTTGGACGCTGATCGGGACGCTGTCCCTAACAATAGCTCCGCACTGATGTACAAATGCGTCCTTGGTCCTCTTGGGTTCAATCGGTTGGCCATCGTCCGTGATTGTTGTGATCGTGAACCTTTCATCCTGGCGCAACCTTTTCTTCGGGCCTCGTCTCCTTACGGAAGTTTGGCTCGATCCGGAGGGCTATACAAGAAGAAAGAAGCGTTAATATATGTGCATACCAAAACACTTAATGCATCAAGTCAGCACAGGCTTAATTAATATATATACCTCGCCGGACTTTGCAACAGCTCCCTCCTCCGTTCGATCACCGGAGCCGTCATCATGGTCTTCTTCCTCCGCCATTCGGTTACCGGAGCCGTCATGATCTCCTTCCTCCTCCATTGTTGGATTACCGGAGCCGTCATCCTCTCCTTCCTGACCATCGGTGTCGTTGAGAAATGACAAGGGATCACCTCCGCCGCGGATTATATCCCCCAACAACTCTTCTTGTTCCAAGTCTCTGTCCATAGTTTCTGCAAATATTACAACATGGCAATATACAAACATGAGAGATGGATATATTAGTGGCAAACATAGACCTGGCTAATATCACAACAAGGAATCATATGCATATATGAGCAATGGATTAGTTGCGGACCGCCTCTCTCATGCATGTCCGACGTCCCCCCTCATGTCAAAGTTATCGGGTAGGGGCGGTGTAGGAGATATGCCCTAGAGGCAATAATAAATGTTATTATTTATCTCCATGCTCATTATTATGTTTATGTTCCATGCTATAACTGCTATGGTTCTCGAGTCTGCAATAACCACGAGGCTCGGAGGAAGACTCATATGCACGTGTGGAATAATAAACGGTAAAATGTATTCCTAGTCAAGCCTCTATGACTGGCTCAAGTGTTGCATGATGGTTCTGTTTTCCTGATCATGGGCATGTCTATGCCAGCAACTTTGAGGGCACAATGTTAGAAGAACATTTGTGTTGAATCGACCCGAATTGATGTTATGCTATGAGATACATTCGTCACAAGTTTATGGTTAATAACACAGAGATGGTTAATGTTTGCATGATTCCTCAGACCATGAGAGTATCGAGTTTCTTCATGCTTGATTCATGAACTTTGGGGTTTGTTAAACGTCATCCGTAACTGGATGGCTATTACGGCGGCTTACGGGTTCATGGAAAAGTATGTCAAGTAACTTGATAGCTCAAGATTGGGATTTGCTCCTCCGACGATGGAGAGATATCTCTGGGCCCTCTCGGTGTTACGGTATCCATCATCGTCTGGCCAGACACTTTGTGATTTGATCACGGGGATGCCGGAACACGGTAACGAGAAAAGAGAACAATACCGGTAACGAGGTAACTAGCATAGTGGACAAGTTGTTGATCCACGGGAATGCCAACATGTCTCACCTCGGGTATTTGTAACATATCGCGAAGCAACAGGAATAGCACACGGCAACTGGAGGTTCACTCGAATATTCATTCGTGTGGGTATAGGGGTCAATATGGGTGTCCACGGCTCCGATGTTGAAGACAAGGTGTCATGTCAATATGGGTGTCCACGGCTCCGATGTTGATCCGGAAGGGGTTCCGTGTCATGTCTATACTTCACCGAACCTATAGGGTCACACGCTTAAGGGTCATCTATCTGTTGAACGCTAGACAGGGAGTCTGAGAGAAAGTCACCGAAAATGTTTCGGACACAACGGAAGAGTTCCGAGAGAGAGAACACCGAAAGAGTTTCGGTAAAACCGAAAAGTTGTTTCGGAATATATTATTTGGTGAAAAAGGGTTTCGGCACCGCCTGGAAATTTTCAGAGGATGCCAGAATTGGTCTGGGAACTTCTGGGAATTTTCGGAGAGAAAAACCGGAAATGTTCCGAAACTGCCGTAACCGCTGTTAATGCTTTCCGCTGATGAAAACCACCGCACCGAAAATGTTTCGGATCATGCCCAGAATAATTTTAGAGGGTGCCGGAAATGTTCTGGGACCTTCTGGAATTTTTCAGAAAAAGTTTCGCGGAAAACATCTTGTCTCAGCGCGAGGGGACAAGATCCCACGAATCGGGGGTTGCATGTTTGGTGGCTTTTTGTCTAGGGAGCATGCATGTTTCATGGAGACATGTTGGTGGCTTGTTGGGGGCCCCCCCCCCATGGGGAGACAAGGTGTGGGCCGGCCCAAGGGCTGCCATGGTGGTGTCCACTTGGTGCCCCCCTTGTGTTACCATTATGCCCTTTCATGTGTGACATGAAGCTTGGGTATTTTGGTATTTCAACATCCCACCCACCCCTTGCCTTGGCCTATAAAAGGAGGAGAAGGGGCTGCCATTCTCCCCATCCCTTGCTCTCATACACATGCCAAGATGTTATCTGGCTTCTCTCTCCCTCCCACGAAAAGAGTTTCGTAGAGCCGAAAGGCTGTCTGGGTTCCGGCAGGGACTAGTTCTGGACGGCGAAGCCCTGCCGGATAGATGACACCGTATGTGTGCAACCCCGTAGAGAGGTCGTAGTTTCGATCTTAGTGCCCGAGGGGCTGTTCGAGAGTGCCTCCCGAAGGGCTGTCCAAGTGACGGTCCGAGTTCTGTGAGTCCTCCCGAAGGGCTGTCCGAGTGACCGCTCGAGTTTCGAAGGTCCTCCCGAAGGGCTGTCCGCGACACCGTCCGGGGGACTGTTCGACCGCCTCCCGGAGGGCTGTCCGAAGGGAAGATGAGGGTATACATCCTCGCGGTTGGGAGGTTGTAAATCCTAGCTGCGGGGATCAGCACCGCCGATCGTCATCGACTTTACTTCCGCTGCGCTACGAGTCGGTAACGAAAATGATCAAACCTTGTATGCAGTCTCCATAGTGGTCCTGGGCTGGTGCGTAGGTCGGAAAATTTTCGTTTTCTGCTGCGTTACCCTACAGGCGGGAGGGGGTAGGAGATCGAAAACGCTCTTTCTTCTAGGAGAGGACACTTTGCAAAAAATAATCGCTATGCAGGAGATCAAACTATCCATGCATTCTCCCTCATTGACCTATGTCGGCAACGATAGATCGACAATGACGCTCTTTCTTCTAGGGTTTGGGGTGGCCTCGACAACGCTTCTAGGGTTTGGAGTGGCCTCGACAACGCTCTTTTAACTTGGTAAATTTGGGTGGCCTCGACAACTCTTCTAGGGTTTGGGGTGGCCTCGACAACGCTCTTTTAACTTGGTAAAATTGGGTGGCCTCGACAACTCTTCTAGGGTTTGGGGTGGCCTCGACAACGCTTTTTCAGTCCTGGTTTGCGTGGACTCGAGAGTTGGCCGGGCGAGAGGGGGTTGATCGACGCCCCCCCTCATGTCGAAGTTACTTGAGCACAAGAGCTCCGATCGAGACGATTCTGGATCCGTTGGAAAGCTCTCGGGGAGCCGATGCCAACGTGATGATAGGGGGCCGGGGTGCTCCCGTGGCCTTGTTGATAGATAGAGCCGATGCCAACGTGATGATAGAGCCGATGCCAACATTTTCATTTAACAAAAAAACTACCTTCAAAAAAAGACTTGCTTCGCCGCGGGTGCTCGGTGCGACGTGGACTGAGTGGAAAAACTTTATGAAAATGCGGTGGTAGCCGGGCCGGGCGGTTTTCTTTTTCTTCTTCATTTTTTTCCTTTGATTTTTCTTATATGTTTGTTTTCGTTTTCACTCTACATTTTCGTACATATGAAAAACAATGAAGTTTGTATACAAAAGTGAACATATACATCTCATACATGAACATATACACATGAAAATTTATCTATCTATCTCATCTCATACATGAACACATACACATATATACATGAACATATACACATATACATGAAAAAAACATATACATGAACATATACACATATACATGAAAAAAACAGAGCACTGTGCTGCCGGCCTGCGACCAGCGGCGACGGGGAGCAGGCGACATGGGAAGGGGGGCTCACTGTGGGGGGGAGCGGAGATGGAGGAAGCGGAAGGAGATGGGACTTGAGCGGTGGAGGTAGTAGAACTCGCAGGAAGAATTGGATATGTGAGGGGAAAGACAGTTTGAGCGCGGATTTGCGAGGAAGAGCGACGGCGGGTCGGGGGGGGGGGGGGCCGGGGGAAGAAAGAACGCGAGCGGACGAGGCGACCCCCGCCCCCCGACCCCGGCGCGTCGGCGAGGGCTCGGGGAGGAGAGCGCGTCGGCGAGGGCGAGGGCGCGGTCCGGCAGCCTGGCGGCGTCGTACTGTTCGGCGCGGTGTCGGGGGGAAGATGAACTGGGACTGAAAAACGCTAAGTGTTGGCTTATATAGCAGAGCCTTTGGTCCCGGTTCGTGCCACAAACCGGGACCAATGCCTACCTTTGGCCCCGGGCTGACGAAAAGAGACCTTTGGTCCCGGTTGGTGGCACGAACCGGGACGAAAGGGTGGCATTGGTCCCGGTTGGTGCCACCAACCGGGACCAAAGGTGGGTGCCACCAACCGGGACGAAAGGGGGGTGCTGCCCGGGGCCAAAAGTTTAGTCCCACCTCGCTAGTTGAGACGGGCTCGGAGTGGTTTATAAGCGCCGCTGCGCCAGCCACTTCGAGCTCCTCTCTACTGCAGGCTCGGAGTGGTTTATAAGCTTATAGGCGGCATTTTTTTTAATTTTTTCCCAGTTTTTTTGTTTTGTTTTTTGCTTTATTTATTTTCTTTTTTTCTACTTACAGCTAAGTACTTAGAGTTTTTGAGTGATTCTTTTTGCTTTAGGTCACAAAAATTATAAACTTTCTGTTAGTGCCATTAGTTTTCAAATTTGAATAGTTTAAATTTGAATTCTTTGAAATTTGTGTGAATCACTAGTTTGTGAATAAATTTACTTTAAAAATAGATTTTTGAGTGATTCTTTTTTCTGCTATTTAATATTAGTGTGTTTTATCATTATATTCAATTTGGTCATTTTTTGGTTATTTTAAATGGGTGTTTTAATCAAAAACAGATTTTGTTATTTTAGTTTGCTATTAAAGTTTCTAACAAAAAAATACTTTATGAAAATTCTTTTTGCTATTAATGTTTTGAACAAAAGAATATTTTAATTGATTCTTTTTAGTTCATTCTTTTTTGCTATTAGAGTTTTGTAAAAAAATTCTAGTTCATTCTTTTTGCTATTAGTTCATTCTTTGAGCTAAATGACCCTGAAATTGAAAAACACTACAAATGAACTCTGAACAGGTTGAAAGTTGACATGGTATCATCACTTCACCCACATAGCATCTATACCAATATAAAAAGACCCAATGCGGCAGATCCAACATATCTCAACCATCCAATCGCGTTAATCCAACAACCCTTATTGTCCTAATGTCGAGCGACTAAACACATTTAGCGCTAATCAATCCTTTCTATTCTCTCCTTGATCCCCTTCCTTACGTGTATACACTTTCGCAGGAAAGGAACCGCTGCCCGCCGCATCACATCGACCCGCCGCTCCTTCGCCGCCCCAGTGCCCCCATCCGCCCCACGCCGCACCCCCATCGCGTCGCCACGCCCCGCCTTGCAGGACGTCGCCCCTCACATCTCCTTGCTGCCCCAACCATCGCGAACTCGCCTCCTAAACCGTCTGCTGCCCGGTCATCAGGGACGCCGCCTTCCTGGCCATACAGCAGGGACGCCGCCGTTCGAGCAGGGACGCCGCCGCCGCCGCCTTCCCGCCGCCTGGACAGCAGGGCCACCGCCGCCGCTGCCTGCTGGACAGCAGGGACGCCGCTGCCGCCGCCTTACCGCCTGCTGGACAACAGGGACGCCGCCGCCGCCGCCTGGGGGCCCGGCCTTCGGCGGGGACGCCGCCTGCCTGAGGGCGTCCGCAGCGACGCCCGTCGGTTCAAACCTCCCCGCAGCCGCAACCGCCAGGTGTTCGCCGGTTCAAACTCTGTATTCTTTCTGTTTTCAGATACGTGCTGCTTCATGTTCGTTTCAATGCACAATTTCAGCAAAGCTGCTACCCAGTCTGATGGAACATAGTTTACTTTGCATTACCTGAACTTTTCTCACCGTTAAATTTAGGGGATTACCTAAACTTTGCATTACCTCGACTTTTCTCACCGTTATACGGATTTCACACGTCAAGCAGATGGAACATACTCATTCCGGTGCTTCTCCGTCACTGTCAGAGAATCATGATCGTTCCCAGTTTACGGACCTTACAAAAAATCACGCGTATGAGAATCTGCGCGCTATAAAACCGCAGGGCAGCAAGGGATGGTATGCCCGAATGTCTGATGACAAGAAGGCGGAATACCTCCTGAAACGGCGTTAGGCACGGGCTGAAAAAAGGCTGATAATGCCAACTGCCAGCAAGTATCTCAACAACATTCTTCATCGTGCTTGTCTCTGCAACGTACGCCTTTCTCCAATATAACCAACACAGGTACATATGGTACATTCCTAATCTCTGGAACTTTACTGCATTGCTTCGTGCATAATTTAATCATGCATTTCGTTTCCTTTTTTTGCCAGTTATATTAGGTACACTGCAAGCTCCGGGAGTTCTGACCGTCAACTAGACTAACTGTTTGCTTATCATTTTTTGTAGGTGTGCATCATCAAGTTCGTGATGACTTGTATTTCCGTGATGCTATCAAGAATGAAATTCTTCTTAGGAAGGATGCCCGCAAACGAGACGACGTGGATAACTCACTTGTCCCCAAGATAACCGCGACTGAAGTAGACTTTCGCTTTGGCCAATCTTCCCCCGTGAAGCAAATTTTCAAGTATATAAGGGGTGGTGAGCGTCCACCAATCAACGTCAACAAGATGGATCAATTGGACTAGGCATAAAGGTCTCAAATAAATAAGAAGTGTGGAACTAAAGAATTTCAAGCCCTTGGATTCCTAGCCTTTTCTTTCGGTTGTTGAATTTTGAGATTTGCTTAATGACTTGTTTGATGATGGAATATTGTGTAAACCTTTATTTTGATTACTGATTTCCTTTTTTTTGCACATGGCTACACGTGCGTTGCACGTGCATGTTTACTAGTGTGCTAAAAGGTTGAGAGGGTTACGGCAAAAACTGGATGCATTTTGTGTACAAAATGGACAATCTCTTTCGAAGTATCAGGGTTTCGGACGAAAACTCATCTGTTACAAAGGGATTTCATTTTTTTGAACTTATTTGAACTCCAGACTTTTTGTGTGTTCAAAATGCACCATTCAAAGCCACATCATAAATTTTCAACCCTTTCTGACTTCATTTGGTATTTTTCATGCATTTACTGATTTTTTTGAGCTAAATGACCCTGAAATTGAAAAGCACTACAAATGAACTCTGAAAAGGTTGAAAGTTGGCATGGTATCATCATTTCACCCACATAGCATGTGCTAAAAAGTTGAGAGGGTTACGGCAAAAGCTGGATGCACTTCGTGTACAAAATGTACAATCTCTTTCGAAGTATCAGGGTTTCATACGAAAACTCATCTGTTACAAAAGGCATTTCATTTCTTCACATGTAACTGCAGTGATATTCTAGATCAAAGGCATCATCATAATAGTTGTGGAGAGAAAGTCTTCACTTTTTCTTCGTTTGTGTCCTTTGCTTATTGAGCCGTAACCATGGATAATCTTCATCGTTTAACAGGGTGCTTGGGTCAGCCTTGACTTTGAAGGGAGGAATTTCATGAAACTTTTCATAATCTTCAGACATGTCTGTCTTGCCCTCCACTCCCACGATGTCTCTTTTTCCTGAAAGAACTATGTGGCGCTTTGGCTCATCGTATGATGTATTCGCTTCCTTATCTTTTTTTTTCTCGGTTTGGTAGACATGTCCTTCACATAGAAAACCTGCGCCACATCATTGGCTAGGACGAATGGTTCGTCTGTGTACCCAAGATTGTTCAGATTCACTGTTGTCATTTCGTACTGTGGGTCTACTTGTACCCCGCCTCTTGACAGATTGACCCATTTGCACTGAAACAAAGAGACCTTAAAATCTTGTCCATAGTCAAGTTCCCATATGTCCACTATGTAACCATAATATGTGTCATTTCCCCTCTTGGTTGCTGCATCAAAGCGGACACCACTGTTTTGGTTGGTGCTCTTTTGATCTTGGGCGATCGTGTAAAATGTATTCCCATTTATCCCGTACCCTTTGTAAGTCAATACAGTCGAAGATGGTCCCCTGGCCAACGAGTACAGCTCATCAGAAACAGTGTTGTCACCCATGAGACGTGTTTGCAACCAACTGCCGAAAGTCCTGATGTGTTCACATGTAATTCAGTCGTCACACTGCTCCGGGTGTTTGGAGCGCAGAATATTCTTGCGTTCATTGACATACGGGGTCATCAAGGTAGAATTCTGTAGAACTGTGTAGTGTGCTTGAGACCAAGAATGCCTGTCCCTACATATTATTGAGTCCGCTCCTAGCGTGCCTTTTCCAGTCAGTCTCCCCTCATACCGCGATTGAGGGAGACCAATCTTCTTAAGGTCAGGAATGAAGTCAACACAAAACCCAATGACCTCCTTTGTTTGATGGCCCGTGGAGATGCTTCCTTCTAGCCTAGCACGGTTAGGAACATATTTCTTTAAGACTCCCATGAACCTCTTAAAGGGGAACATATTGTGTAGAAATACAGGGCCCAGAATGGCAATCTCGTCGACTAGATGAACTAGGACGTGCGTCATGATATTGAAGAAGGATGGTGGGAACACCAGCTCGAAACTGACAAGACATTGCGCCAAATCACTCCTTAACCTTGGTAGGATTTCTGGATCGATCACCTTCTGAGAGATTGCATTGAGGAACGCACATAGCTTCACAATGGCTAATCGAACATTTTCCGGTAGAAGCCCCCTCAATGCAACCGGAAGCAGTTGTGTCATAATCACGTGGCAGTCATGAGACTTTAGGTTCTGAAACTTTTTCTCTGGCATATTTATTATTCCCTTTATATTCGACGAGAAGCCAGACGGGACCTTCATACTGAGCAGACATTCAAATAAGATTTCCTTCTCTTCTTTGGTAAGAGCGTAGCTGGCAGGACCTTCATACTGCTTTGGAGGCATGCCGTCTTTTTTGTGCACACGTTGCTGGTCCTCCCGTGCCTCCGGTGTATCTTTTGTCTTCCCATACACGCCCAAGAAGCCTAGCAGGTTCACGCAAAGATTCTTAGTCACGTGCATCACGTCGATTGCAGAGCGGACCTCTAGGTCTTTTCAATAGGGTAGGTCCCAAAATATAGATTTCTTCTTCCACATGGGTGCGCGTCCCTCAGCGTCATTCGAAACAGATAGTCCGCCGGGACCCTTTCCAAAGATTACTTGTAAATCATTGACCATAGCAAGTATGTGATCACCAGTACGGACGGCGGGCTTCTTCCGGTGATCTGCCTCGCCTTTGAAAGCTTGCCTTTCTTTCGACATTGATGGTTGGTCGGAAGAAATCGACGATGCCCTAGGTACACATTCTTCCTGTATTTGTCCAAATATATACTTTCGGTGTCATCTAAACAGTGCGTGCATGCGTGGTATCCCTTGCTTGTCTGTCCTAAAAGGTTACTGAGAGCAGGCCAATCATTGATGGTTACAAACAGCAACGCATGTAGGTCAAATTCCTGCTGGTCGTGCTCATCCCGCACACATACACCTTTTCCATTCCACAGCTGTAAAAGTTCTTCAACTAATGGCCTTAGGTACACATCAATGCCGTTGCCGGGTTCCTTAGGGCCTTGGATGAGAACTGGCATCATAATGAACTTCCGCTTCATGCACAACCAAGGAGGAAGGTTATAGATACACAGAGTCATGGGCCAGGTGCTATGATTGCTGCTCTGCTCCCCAAAAGGATTAATGTCATCCGTGCTTAAACCAAACCATACGTTCCTTGCGTCACCTGCAAAGTCCCCCCACTTTCTCTCGATTTTTCTCCACTGCGACCCGTCAGCGGGTGCTCTCAACTTCCCGTCTTTCTTACGGTCCTCTTTGTGCCATCACATCAACTTGGCATGCTCTTTGTTTCTGAACAGACGTTTCAACCATGGTATTATAGGAGCATACCACATCACCTTGGCAGGAACCCTCTTCCTGGGGCGCTCGCCGTCAACATCACCAGGGCCATCTCGTCTGATCTTATACCGCAATGCACCGCATACCGGGCATGCGTTCAAATCCTCGTACGCACCGCGGTAGAGGATGCAGTCATTAGGGCATGCATGTATCTTCTGCACCTCCAATCATAGAGGGCATAGAACCTTCTTTGCTTCGTACGTACTGTCGGGCAATTCGTTATCCTTTGGAAGTTTCTTTTTCAATATTTTCAGTAGCTTCTCAAATCCGTTGTCGGATACACCATTGTTTGTCTTCCATTGCAGCAATTCTAGTGTGATACCTAGCTTTGTGTTGCCATCTTCGCAATTGGGGTACAGCCCTTTTTTGTGATCCTCTAACATGCGATCGAACTTCAACTTCTACTTTTCACTTTCGCATTGTCTCTTTGCATCAACAATGACCCGGCGAAGATCATCATCGGGCACATCGTCTGGTTCCTCTTGATCTTCAGCTTCCCTCGTTGCAGCATCACCGTATTCAGGGGGCACATAGTTGTCATCATCCTCTTCTTCTTCGTTGTCTTCCATTATAACCCCTCTTTCTCCGTGCTTGGTCCAAACATTATAGTGTGGCATGAAACCCTTCTCAAGCAGGTGTATGTGAAGGGTTTTCGAGTCAGAGTAAGCCTTCTTATTCCCACAGATAGGGCATGGACAACAGATAAAACCATTCTGCTTGTTTGCCTCAGCCACTTCGAGAAAATTATGCAGGCCCTTAATGTACTCGGAGGTGCGTCTGTCACCGTACATCCATTGCTTGTTCATCTGCGTGCATTATATATAATTAAGTGTGTCAAAAACCATTACAGAACATCATGAATAGAGAAGTGACCAAATTAATAGAAGTTCATCATCACAATTAAACCAAAGTACAGTAGTGATCAAATGTTATTACTGAAAAAATAAATAAATAAAGTTCATACATAGTTCTCATTAAACAACATATAGCTCTCTAGAGCATCTAATTAAAACATACATTGAAACTATGTAAACCATTTCAATGCAACAACAAATGCGCTCATAATCGCAACTAAGGTAACCATTGATCCAACGACATAATGATACCAAGGCTCAGTATGAATGGCATATTTTTTAATCTTTCTATTCTTCAAGCGCATTTTATCCATCTTGATCTTGTGATCATCGACGATATCCGCAACATGCAACTCCAATTCCATCTTCTCGTCCTCAATTTTTTTCAATTTTTTCTTCAAGTAATTGTTTTCTTTTTCAACTAAATTTAACCTCTGGACAAGAGGGTCGGTTGGAATTTCCGGTTCACATACCTTCTAGATAAAAACATCTATGTCACGTTGGTCGGCATAATTGTCATAAACATTAAATGAAACAAATAGTTATAAAAGATAATATATACCACATCCGAATCATAGACAGGACGAGGGCCGACGGGGGCGGATACCAAAACCATCATACTATATAATAACAAACAATAATAAAAGTAAGAAAATTATACAAGTATCTACCTAAATCATACAAGTAAGAAATTTTTTATTTTAGAAAGAAGATAAGAATAAGAGGCTCACCACGGTGGTGCCGGCGACGAGATCGGCGCGGGCGATCGACGACGGTGAGGACGGGGACGGGACAGGACGGACCGCCAAACCTAGACAAATCTTGAGGAAAATGGAGTTTGGACAAGGAGCTTCGAGAGGAGAAAGCTTAAGTGTGGCTCGGGCATTTCATCGAACACCTCATGTGCATAGGAGGTGAGCTAGTGCACCATAAAGCTCTCCCACGGCCGGCCAAAAAAACAGAGCAGTGACTCTGCTCGCCGGCAGGGGCGGGGGTATATATAGGCCTCTCTTTAGTCCCGGTTGGTGGCTAAAACCAGGACTAAAGGACTACATTTGGTCCCGGTTCCAGCCACCAACCGGCACTAAAGGTTGTGGGCCAGGAGCGAGGCCCATTGGTCCCGGTTCGTGTCTGGAACCGGGACCAAAGGGGTCAGACGAACCAGGACCAATGGCCCCCGAGGCCCGGCCGGCGCCCTGGCCTCACGAACCAGGACTGATGCCCCCTTTGGTCCCGGTTCGTGAGTGAACCGGGATTAATACCCTTATCCTGGACTCAACCAAAGCCCTGTTTTCTACTAGCATAATGCCCGTGCGTTGCTACGGGCGCAATACAAAAATAGATGAGCACAAGACCATAAATTGTGGGCATTTTTATCTTCTCCACCAAGATGGAATACCTCAGCTTTTCTAGGAGTACATACATAGCTAATATACTTTTAGATACATACCAAAATTGTGGGAAGACATAACATAATCTTTTTGATCTCTTTGTTCCTTTCTACTCCCTCCGTTTCTTTATCTAATGTGTATTATTTTTGGCACGGTGACCAAGGCACACAATTATAGACAAGGTAGGACAAAATTACTCTTGGCATCATCGCGAGACATGACCACAACAAGAGTATTTACTTATGGGTCACCACCGCAACAAGACATGACATCATCTTCATTCTCCTTGCCTACCTCCTATTTTCTGATAGCCCTTCGACCTCACCTCTGACCTTGCTATCACATAGTCATTGCTCTTGTTTGTCATGGTTCATACCCTTCCTATCCACCAATGATAGTGCATTAAAACACCTCAAGGTAATATTCTCTCACTATCACATACAATTGACAATAGTAACAATTGTGGTGGCAGGGAAATATTCTTTCAATGGGAGGCGATGTTTTTGCGACTTTGTCAATCTCAAGACCAACTGCCGTTGCCACGGAAAAATAAATATAGTTCACACGAAAAATATATACTCTTAAGAAAGCATAATTGTCCATCTACATTGCTCGTTCTACTTCTAACTCTGCCATGAATGAAATATTTGTAATCCCTCCCTCTCTTCGATCGTCTTGCTCCGCTCTACAGTAAGTTCAATAGAGCACAAATTTTATTCTTCCTAGCTCACATTTATGGTTACAAGGAATTAAGTCTTATACTGGACACAACCTTGAGAATACATAACACACCCACTAATGTACTAACCAACTAAACTCTGCCATGGAAGCTGGGCACATCCTTAATGTAGAAAATTGTATTTTCACAAATCTTATGAAAATTTAGCACTGTAGCCTGCATTTTCACAATCACCTAAATAGTATTGTTCACCCTAACCAGATAAAAATGAAAGGAGTGTATGAAAAACCACCATACGTCAAAACATTCCATGAAAAAACATCTCATCTATGCATGCACAGATGGTCGTGTAATCTGAGTATCCAAATTGGCATCCAAAATTTGATCTCAATACATCCAGTGAATCCTCAAGCATTGCTGGTGTAGAGGAACAAAGGGTCAAGGTACGTATACAGGAAACCCAAATTAGTAGAACTATTCAAGTGATTGTTACTGAATCCATCCTTCTATGTACAGAAGTATGACGCCGACACTGCAAGATACACAAGTCAGCTGGCCGGTACATCATTTACAAACTGTTCGTTGTAATGCCCGAGTCATCCCAATTCATCTCCAACTAACTTACTGTGAGAAAATAGCACTGATTTTATTTTACCTTTTCTCTCAATGAAAAATTTATTTTAAATTATTGTGCATTATGAATGTTTTCTCTTGACGAAAATTTGCACGTAAGTAGGACATTCAAAAATGTCTGTTGCTGCTTGTCTAGAGCAATAAACTTTAGAGGAGAGCAAGCATATATGTTTAACATAAAAAATAGCAGAGTATATATAGGATTATGCTGAAACAAAATGAGTGTAATACTGGATACCTTGAAAGGTTTGTGATGATGAGAATTTTAGCACATCTGAAACCGAAATTATTACTCTTGGGAGGAAACGGCATAAATAAATCTTGCAAAACATAAATGGGCCAACCAACTGAGGCTGAAGATCTGAAACGCAGTCATCCAAAATTCTAAGAGTTAGTCTGAAAATTGTTTACATTATGAAATAGGTTGAAGAAACAAAAGAAAAGCTAGTGTCGCCTAAAGGAATAGTTAACAGGAATACAAAGCTTCTTGGCGAACTGACCAACAGTTAACTAAAGAAAAAATACCGGAACCGGGGCATACATATTATACATGGAGGATCATCATGCACATCAATCGACATTATCAATTTTTTAAACCAGGAATTCACTCCTCTTCCTCCAACCAATGAACATTTGTACAACGGATTCGTGAAAAAGATAAATCTACAACAAAAAATATCAAGAGATAAAGTTATATATGAATGCACTTGCTTCTCCAACGATGACTAAAGTTATAATTATAGTTACTGTTGCTGCCCTCACATGCATGCCGTCGTGTAGAGTTGTGGGCATATTGGCTTGTTTCAATGAATAGTGCGACGATAACTGGAAAAGAGACTACTGCTATAATTTGTTCCATCGCCCTTGGCTTCCCCTACCCTAATCCTATCAACAACCTTGACGGCATGGTTACATAATTAACACGGCATAACAAGATAAATAACATAAGATTAGAACTAAGGTAATAACCGCTTCTTCCCATAATAAGTGTCGTGGATTTAGTACAAAATTAGTACAAAGTTGTACTAAATGAGTGACAGGTATTTTGGGTCTGAGATCAGGAAGACAGGTATTTTTGATGTTTCAGTACAGAAATTACATTTCTATTTTTAGTTTAAAAAAGAAAGCATTGTCTTCCTCTTCATGACTACACAAAACGCAAACATACAGATTGTTGCAAATTAAATCCAAACAAGAGAATGAGTTTGTCATGTCTAATTTATAGTACATATTTGTGAGGATAAAAAACAAATTGTCGCCCCTAATTAATTACATCTAACTAAAAAAAATCTCCAGTCTGATACTGCAGTACGGATTCCATCTAATTAAAGAATTTCTGCAGCCTAATAATGTAGTATGGTACTGATCAGTTGCATGGCTCAAGGAGAATTAAAGAAGAAATTAAAGGAGACTTGCCGGAGTTGATGAGTCACTGGATTATGTGCATTGCATAGTATAGTAACCAAAAGGAGACTCACTGGATAATTTCCTTGCGTGTTGCCGTTACTTTTGTCGAGTGGCAGTTTCGGCTGTCCATGTCACTGGTGCCGGTGCTGATCGGTTGTGCCATCTGGTATGTTACCAAGCCGGCAAGCCCTTCGCCAGTTCACCAAACTGCCCTAGGCCAAATATGTGTTCTGCAGACATATATTACCATCACTGAAACATTGATTTTAGAACTGTAAACATATCCAATTAAGACACTACTACAGCAAGATGTCAGATAATCTTGGCATCAATGCCGATGTTCCTCCACCTAGCTCCATTCTCTTACTGTCAGAGCATGGAACTAATTCATTAATGACCAAGCAAAAATATATACCGTACAAGAGCCTTGCGAGAAATATAGAAAAAAGATTGAGATTTCCTGCAATTTGATGCTCACTTTGGCAACAAACACTTAAAAGCGGATCATTAACTGAAAGGTGAAGCAGAATTATGATTTACTAACCATTACTTGATGACCTGTCTATACAATTGAGAGATTATGTACGTAGTATTATGCTTATTCATATGAGAATATCACAAAGATGGACATGTACTTTCCTGCTCCTAGACCATGAACCTAAAGGTTATGATTTGCTTCTCTTCCTTCCTTTGTCCTGCCGGGAACCCAACATTACTCATACTCCTTTTTCATGCCGCTAAAATAAAGAATCAAAGGATAGTCTGAAAGACTTCACACAAATAAAATGGCATATGTAATGAAACAGATCCGGTTAAGAAATTGTTCTCGTTGGAATCACATCAATATAAAATGAAAAGTATCAATCAACTTTTAAGTTGTAAGCAGACTAAGGTGCAGAACATAACCGTTTGTCATCCTTTGTCGTCTACTTTGATGCCCAATCTGTATACCCGCTTGACAAAAAAAAAACCTGAATCAATTGTTCAGTCCATATATATATAGAACTCCTGAGGTGTATCATATTTGTCAATCTTAGTTGAACTATGCGGCAGAACACTTGTACGAAAGCAAAAAAATGCAGAGTAGAATTATCAGAAGTCTCCCTAATGACAAGGTATTTATTGTTGCCATTGCACACACACAGTGGATCTTGTTATTCCACCTGCAGTTAGACAAACAAATACTTGCTTGCGAAGATTGCGGAAAAACTTGTTATGTGGGCACGTTCTATTGTAGCATGGATTAATAATCAGACATCACTAAAAAAATGCATATGCATGTGATATTGGCATAGTTTATCAGAAAATTTTAATGTGCAAATTAGCAAACACCTTCTGTGTATAGCAGCATCAAGAGGTGAAAAACAAGTGAACTGTAGCATCATGGAACCACTGAATCAATGAGGATACTTAGAATGCAAACATTTTGGAGATGAGAACTCAATTAACCTTCAATCTGGCAGCAGCTTCGCATCAGATCAACTTCATGGAGAAAAATTAACTTCTATGTAGCATTGTGCTACCCTCTCAAGCTCTCACGCTCTTGTAGATGCATGTAATCCAAAATTCAGAGGACGATAGTGGAGGCCTGATTACATACTGTGGCAGCTGGTGCGGACAGGAACCAAGGCGGCAGCTCACGTCCTCCCTCCATTTTTTAAGCATGCCTTATCAGTACTGCAAGCATGGCCATGCCAAGAAATTGAGAGAATGGGAGCTCACTCCCTCAAGTCGCAACTTCCCTTCAAGACATGTAGCTTTCATAAATAATAATAGACATGAACAACGATGGTTAGAGGCCATCAAAATTATTGGGAAATAACAACTTGTACTACACATACGTGTAATTAAATAGGGAAAATTGAATTTATACCCTTAGAATACTCCTCCAAGTAAATCAGATACCCTAAGAAAGTAATGCTCACATAAAGTAGAATTCTGAAGCGAACTGTGTTCAAGTAAAATATGTTAGACAGACTTCAGATTTTATGCAAACCAACTACGAAGTTCAGTAACAAAAAAGTTCCCATTAGAGACCAGGAGATTAATTCATCGTTGAAGTCCAGATCATTATTCGAATTTTACCAGATCTATTTGCTGGGAAGGACCGGGAGGATGGGGGGCTGACCTTGCAGGTGGGCATCGAGTACGTCATCGAGTACCTTCCTGCCCGGCGGCAGGGACGTCGTCGACAAAGCGGCGACGGACGGAGTCCAGGAGGCGCCACGCCTCGATTCTCCTCTGCGGGGTCTGGAGGCGCTCGAGCATGGCCGTGACGGCGCCATACGCCTCGTCGCTGGCGGTTTGCGGACGGATCTGGGCATGCGTCGCGGGGATCCGACGACGACGAAAGGTGGAAGAGAGGAGAGGAGAAGTCAATCAAATCCTCCGATGCGAGATCGGGATCGGCGGCGGATCGATGGGAGGGCGGCGGCGAAGGGACGAAGGTAGCGCAGGGACGAATGGGAGTTTTGTGTGCGAGAGGTAGTGGCTCGAGGGCACCGTGCGTGCGTGCGTGCGTGCGGCTCGTGCCGGTCATTTTTCGCTGGTTTTTCTTCGTAGATTTTTTTTCGTCGGGTTTTGTTGCTTGCGAGCGGAGTACGTACAGGCATTGCTAGGTGGTTTGCTTCGAGTTTTTTCTGGCATGCGAGGGAAGTACGGGCAGTGGCGGAGCCAGGAAAATAGCATCAGGGGGGCCAAGTGCTGTGAAAACTAGTTGGGGAGGGCCAATCCAACAAGAAAAAGGCTTTTAACAGCAATTTATAACTAATTTTTGCACTGTTTATCAGCAAAGTACCACTAAATCCATGGTGTTAGGGGGGGCCAGGGCCCCTGCTGGTCCCCTTGTCTCCACCACTGAGTACAGGGACTACCAAGGAGGTGGGAGGAGGGATGAAAAAAAACCGAAGGAAAGTTGTGGGACGAAAATAAACCGTGGAACGAAGACTACCAACTCCTAACCTTAGGAGTACCGCGGCCCTCCTACACCGAACCCCGCAACCTCCACCGTCCTCCCCTGCTCGCCCGCTACTGCGCCACGACCTCCCTTGCTTGCCCCCGACGGCCACTGCTCACCTCCCCTCCCCTGGATCGGTTCCGCCGACCTGAAGGTACCTGATCGGCCGCCCTCGCCTGACTCGTCCCCGGCGACCTCGACGTCACCGCCCTTCTCCGGCGACCACACCGCCTGGTCCTGCTCCAACGATCGAGCCACGCCGGTACTGTCACGCCCCTGTCCCTGCTGTGCTGCTTGTGTTGCTGATTTTTTGGTATTGAAATGTGCTAAGTCGTTGCGTGATTCAGTCAATTCCTTCATCAGATTTCATCGCCAATTGGACGGATTTGGTTATATCGGCATGAATCACTTTGGATTTTTTTGAGGGAGGGAGTGTATCCCTGTACCTGTAGGCAGCTCTTCTGTTTTGTCCCTGAGAAAAACACGTTTTTAATCGAAAATTGGGGCGAAACGTTGCTGAACACCGTATACGTACTGAACTCTACCGTATACATATTTGGGCCCAGACTAAATAAAATGTTGACTTTATTGTTGAGAAAGAAAAAAAACTAATCCAGCAACGTGACATTGAACCAGCCTGATCTTTTTTCTTTGAGGGGAATAAGAACCAGCCTGATCTTGATAGCATGAGAAAAAGGAAAAAAAAAAAGATCGAGACTGGACCACGGCCCACGGGCGGACCCGAAGGAACAGCTGGAGTCGGTCGAGATCCTCAAAAAAAAAAAAGCTGGAGTCGGTCGAACCCAAACCTCGCTGCCTCGGTCGGTCGGTAGCCTGTATACCGTACACGTAGAAAATACGCTACCGTATGCGTAGCGAACACGCTACCATCTACGTAGCGTAGTCGGACCCGATACAGCGTATCAATACAGGTCGTCTACGCCCTAATTTGGCAAAAGCTTTTCCGCGCAATCGATCGCAGAGTTTTCGCGCGAACAAGAAACCTCCAGCTCCCCGCTCCGCTCGAATCGCCCCGCCGCCATGGCGCATCACCGGCGCCGTGTCCTCACCATCGCGGGCGGTGTGTCGGCCGGCCTCCTCCTGCTCGCCGGCGGCCATACCTACGCCCACGGCCAGCTCTTCTCGCCGGGCTCGCTGCCCCTCGGCCTCGGCCTCGGCGCCGACCGCTCGCCGCCCTTCGCCTCGCCGCCCTTCGCCCTCTCGCCGCTGCCGCCCTACCTCCTCTCAGATTCGGAGGCCGATGCCTCGCCCCCGCAGCCGAAAGCCAACCTCCCGCGGCGCCTTCTGCCCCTCCACCGCTCGCCGCCGCCCTTTGCCTCGCCGCCCTTCGCCCTGCCACCCTTCGCTCTCTCGCCGCTGCCGCCCTACCTCCTCTCAGATTCGGAGGCCGACGCCTCGCCCCCGCAGCCGGAAGCCAACCTCCCGCGATGCCTTCTGCCCCTCCATCGCTTGCCGCCGCCCTCACCCTTCCTGTGCTTGGACTCGGAGGCCGATCGCTCGCACGACGACGCGGATGCTGTCTTGCTGCCGGACTGGGAGGTCCTTCTCCTGAGTGACGCTGAGCTTGGCGCCAAGGCGACGTGCGCCTTCCAGGGTGGAGCGTCGTCCCCGGCGAGCGCGCTCGGGAGGCTGCCGGGGTCGGGCCGCCACGCCTACGTGTGCCCAATGCCCGAGCCTGCCCGGAGCCTCCAGCAGCTCCAAGCGCCCGTGCTGCTCCCCATGACAGCTTCCTCTGCCGATTGCCCTGGCTGCGCATTGCTGAACTGGAGCGGCCGGATCGCGTTCAGCTCTGCAACTCTCGACAGTGGCGATGTTCTTGTCTTTGCAAAGGGCGTCAACCATGTTGCTGGGGGTGTCCAATGCCTGTATCGCTACTGCGGCGAGACCCATGCCGTGGTGGCCTCCTTCCCGGCCATCACGTCCGTACAGCAGGTTACCCGGTGCCCTGCTCCACCGATCCATCTGAACTCTAGGGACACAGAGTTCCGTGTCACCGTGGCAGCCACGGGCGAGGATCCAATCCCCACACTCGTGACTTATCGTCCCCGGCAGAGTGAAAGTGGCTTGCTGGTGCCACCGGAAAAGAGCCTGATTTGTGCATGCACTATGATTCACAACGTCTCAAAGTTTCTTCGCGAATGGGTGCTGTATCATGCCGCTGTCGGGGTGGACCACTTCATCCTGTATGACAATGGAAGTAAGGATGACTTGGCAGATCAAGTGGCTCAGTTGAGGTCAGCCGGAATCAGCATCTCTACCGTGCCTTGGCCGTGGATCAAAATGCAGGAAGCCGGCTTCTCCCATTGTGCTGCAACGCACCAGAGCTCTTGCAAGTGGATGGCCTTTATTGATGTCGATGAGTTTGTTTTTTCGCCGAACTGGGAACGATCTGAGAAACCGTCGAAATCGATGCTTGAAGCTATTGTCCCAGTTGATCCAGATGTGGGGCAAGTATATCTGCGGTGCTTTGATTTTGGCCCCTCTGGCCAAACATCACACCCACAGGAGGGTGTCATCCAAGGATACACATGCCGTCTGAAGCAGATTCTTCGGCACAAATCGCTGGTTCTTCTTGATGCTGTGGACCATTCTTTGGAGAATGCAATTCACCACTTCACACTCAAGGCTGGTTTCAAGGGCATATGGAACATGCAGGCACGTGTGAACCATTATAAATACCAGGCATGGAGTGAGTTCAAGCATAAGTTCAAACGACGAGTGTCCGCCTACGTGGCTGACTGGAGAGATCCGATCAACCTTCAGTCTGCTGACCGGGCCCCCGGCTTAGGAGTTGACGGAGTCGAACCGGCTGGTTGGGCGCAAAGGTATTGCGACATCAAGGAAAACCTGCTTCAGCAATTGAGTGCAAGGTGGTTCGGTAGTGGATTGGGAAGTCAGGGATCTCAGGATACTTAGGCTTGGCAGTATGTGTAACCTGCGATTGTCTAGAAGGATCCAGAGGCATTAGAGATGGAACTGTAATCTAGTTTAAACTTGTCTCCTTGTGTGGCGACCCCGGTTTAATCGTGCACTAATCATACACGCAAATGCGCACGATCAAGTCTAAGGACTCACTTGAAGATATCACAACACAACTCTAAAACATAAATAAAGTCATACAAGCTTTATATTACAAACCAGGGCCTCGAGGGCTCGAATACATAGCTCGATGGCATACAAGCGTCAGCGGAAGCATCAGATATCTGAGTACAGATATATTACAGAGAGAGAGAGATAAGCCTTCACAGAGGCGGGGTAAAATAAAAAACTACGATCGAAAGGCGTAGACCTCCTGCCCTGGACCCTCCGATCCTACTCCTGGTCGTCAAACGGCTCCTCGTAGTAGTAGTAGTACTCGCCAGGCGGGTAGTAGTACTGGTCGTCGGCTGGGGCGTCTGGCTCAGGGGCTCCGTCGTCTGGTGGCATCAATGGGATATGGGGGAAAAAGAAAATAAAGCAAACGTGAGTACTCATCCGAAGTACTCAGCAAGCAAGGATCTACACTACATATGCATCATTGTCAAAGGAATGGCTGTATATGTGGACTGGGCTGCAGAAATGCCAGAATAGAGGGGGAAAGCCTAGTCCTATCGAAGACTAGCATCTTCATCAATCTTCGACAGTCTTGCAGCAATAGAAGAGAACAGATGAACATAATGTAAAGTAGTAGTAGTAGTATCATCAACCTCGACCTGAGATCCTTTCTCGACTCCCTGCGAGAAAGCAATCCCAGGGCTGTACTATCCAGTTCTCATCTCATGTTCTAGTTGTACCGATCGGGATACAACTCCGAGTGTCCGTTACCGTAGGACAGGCTATCGATAGAAGTTTCTTCCCTGCAGGGGTGCACCAAGTTACCCATCACGCTCGCTTAACTCTGGCCGGACATACTTTACTGGGTCATGCCCGGCCTCGGCTAAGCAACACGCCGCAACCCGACCAAATACTTAACAGAGAGGTCAGCACGCCGGACTAACCTATGCCCCCAGGGGTCTTGGGCCATCGCCCCGGGAACTCCTGCACGTTACGTGCACCGCCGGTGAGCAGACCTAGCAACCCCTTATACAAGCGCGGTTGCGTTCCCAGTCCAACCCAGCGTGTGCCGCATCAGTCGCTGACGTCCATTAAGCTTCGGCTGAAGTGTACGACGCAGAACGCCCATACTATGCCCACGTGATGGTTAGTGCTATCGGGCCAGAGGCCCCTCGGATCAAATATCCAAACCGTAGTGGATTAGGAGCGCGCGGAAACGAGCAGAGACTCACGATCGATGTGACCCCGTCGCCCCGTCTCGAGGACTTGCGGCAAGGGCTAAGAATGCCCGGCCACGCCTCGTAGTTATCTCGCGGGCACCATCCAGGTCAACCCGACTCTACATCACTTCGCATTAAGCTCGCGCGGGTACCCCTCAGGGCCGACCCGTCTTTAGTAACATGGTTTAGTGCAAGTCAAATCAGCAACAGTATCTGTGTGTCTGACACCAGGGGAGCCCTGAGGAATCACCCTCGATGGAATCCCACCTGATGTTAAAGTCAAGGTGAACGAAGGAGGAATCACCCTCGAGGTCCACACTTGAGGAGTTGCGCGACGATGTCGTTATCGGGGGTGGTGTAGGAGGAATCACCCTCGCTTACCACGACCGAGTAACTAACCTACAAGGTTAACATCAGAAGTGCTGACGAGGTATCACCCTCGGCACTCGACGGTAACCCAGCAGTGTCGGCAACTAAAGGGGGAAGTGACGTGCGGTGCCGGGGCCTGGTCTTCAATCCCGATGATCGGGTCTTCTGACATCCAGCGGAGCAGTCGGGATCAAGTGGGGGTCTCTGTCGAGTCTCTACCCAGCCTATTCTAAACAGTCTAGGATAACCAGCAAGGTAGCAAGGCAGGTTACAATAATCAGGCTATGCAGCAGATATAGGAAAACAGTAGCAGTAGCAGTTCTAATGCAAGCATAAGAGAGAAGAGAATAGGCGATATAGGCATGTTCAAAATGGGGGTGCTTGCCTGTTTGCTCTGGAGCAAGGGCAAGGTCGTCGGTGGTGTCGTCGGGGACGTAGTCGTACTCTTGAGCCGCATCTGCCTCGGGAGCTACGTCAACGTCGGGGTCTACCGAGAGAGAAGAGGGGGAAGAAACAGGTAAACATAATGCAAACAAATGCAATACGGTGCGTGTGATGCTATGATGCAGTGCAGGGTTGCCTAAATATGCATCTAAGTCATTTTAGTTATTTTTAGAATTATTCTGGGATTTAATAACCAGGGTGTGTGCACTATTCATCTGCCGGATACGGGTCCGGAGTTACGAGTTCTTCTACGTAGGGGGTTCCGATGGAGAAACAGACGGCACGATCAGACTCGGCTCGTCGTTCTGAGCAAGTTTCATGTTTTAACTTTTTCGATCCGAACTACGGTTTAAAAGTTATGAATTTTTAAAGATTATTTGAATTTCTGGAATTTATTTATTTACAGAAATGAATTATGACGTCAGCATGATGTCACTGTGACGTCAGCGGTCAACAGCGTCGCTGACCAGTCAAACATGACATGTGGGTCCAGTGGGACCCACATGTCAGTCTCTGTTAAGACTAACAGTGGATTAATTCAGTTAACAGGGTGATTAGAGGGGTGGGCCCCACATGTTGGTGAGACATTAGGCTAAACTAATTAATTTTAGTTAATTAAATGCTTAATTAGGTTAATTAGCCGCCGGGGCCCACGTGTCAGTGAGAGGGGGTGAACAGTGCCGCGTTGACTCTGGTCAACGAGGTCAAAGTGGGGTCCCTGGGCCCACCAGTCAGTGGCCCAGGTGGTGCCACGTGGGTGCCACGCCAGCACGGCGACCGGAGACGCGCCGACGACCTTCCCAGCGGCGGAAGTTCGCCGGAGCTGCCCGGAAATCCGCTACGCTGCGTCAAATCGCCCGCAACCACTTGCGTTCGATCGGCCTCTCGCCCGCGCATCTAACTACGGTGGTAGTTCGACCGAACACGGCCTCTAGCGACGGCGGCGAGCGGTGGAGCGGTCGCCGGAGTTCGGGCTTCGACGAATCCTTAGCTAGGGGGTACGGGAGAGCGTGTGCGCGGGCGCGTTCGACTCCTGGAAGCAGCAGGAACAGAATGCCGTGCTCAAACGAGCACGACAGGGGCCATGGCCACGGCGGCGAGGCGAACCGCGGCGTCGGGCTCACGGCGTCGTCGGCTGCTAGCTACAGGCGACGGCGGGCAGCGCAAAGAGTAGGAGAGGAAGGCTGGAAGCTCACCGAGCGGCTACGGAAAGCCCTTGGTGGCTTAGGAGCAGCAGACGGCGCCGGGGACGACGAAGCTCGCCGGAAGCAGAGAGATGCGGGGCGGCTCGATTCGCTTGTAGCCGGGCTCCCTGGCTCCTTCCAGTGGCGCCAGGGGTTGAGGAAGACGACGGCGGAGCTGGCCGGCATGGTGGGCGAGCGCGGGGCCGCTGGTGGCCACGGCAAATGGCGAAGTGCGGCGTCGACGGCGCTCGGACGCCTCAGATCTGAGGAGGAAGGAGGCGGAGCGAGCGGGAGGAGAAGAGGGAGAATGACGGAGAGGCCGGGGTGGAGTGGAGGGGCGTCGGCCTTATCCCCTCCGCGCCCTGTATCGTCGGTGGACGGCGACGTGTCGGCGCCGCGCCGGCGCGCGCGCGCTCGGCCAGGGGCGCGCCGACACGCAGGGGAGAGAAAGAGGAGATGGGCCAGGTGGGCCGCGGTCGGGGCACTGTGCACTAAGGCCTAGTGCACAGTGCCTCGTTTTTATTTTTCTGTTTTCTATTTTCTTTATTTATTTTCTGTTTTGAAATAGTTAGGCCACCTGTGCATTTTGTAAAATGTGAGAGTTGTCCCAAATATTACAATGCAATATTAGCTCTCACCAAAAAGTGGTTTGGGCAGATTTGGAGTTCATTTGTGTTTGAAATGATTTTAAATGGATTTAAATATCTTGTTTTGGTGCTGTTTCATCTAGGTAGAGTCACTTATCTAACTCCAACTTTATTGATGATGATTTTACAAATGTTCCTGGATTATTTGCCATTTAATGAACATTTATCCAACAGTGTTTGATCAACTTCATATTTCACTTTTGAATTTGAGTTGATTTTCAGATGTGATATTGAATTGGATCATTAACCCATATGACTTGGCACTGCAAATGATCATGACTTGGCAAGATTAACAGAGTGTCACAGAGCTTATTACAAGGGGGTGTTACAAGTTCTCCTCCTCTAAAAGAAATTCTCGTAAGTTGCTGACGAGGTATCACCCTCGGCACTCGACGGTAACCCAGCAGTGTCGGCAACTAAAGGGGGAAGTGACGTGCGGTGCCGGGGCCTGGTCTTCAATCCCGATGATCGGGTCTTCTGACATCCAGCGGAGCAGTCGGGATCAAGTGGGGGTCTCTGTCGAGTCTCTACCCAGCCTATTCTAAACAGTCTAGGATAACCAGCAAGGTAGCAAGGCAGGTTACAATAATCAGGCTATGCAGCAGATATAGGAAAACAGTAGCAGTAGCAGTTCTAATGCAAGCATAAGAGAGAAGAGAATAGGCGATATAGGCATGTTCAAAATGGGGGTGCTTGCCTGTTTGCTCTAGAGCAAGGGCAAGGTCGTCGGTGGTGTCGTCGGGGACGTAGTCGTACTCTTGAGCCGCATCTGCCTCGGGAGCTACGTCAACGTCGGGGTCTACCGAGAGAGAAGAGGGGGAAGAAACAGGTAAACATAATGCAAACAAATGCAATACGGTGCGTGTGATGCTATGATGCAGTGCAGGGTTGCCTAAATATGCATCTAAGTCATTTTAGTTATTTTTAGAATTATTCTGGGATTTAATAACCAGGGTGTGTGCACTATTCATCTGCCGGATACGGGTCCGGAGTTACGAGTTCTTCTACGTAGGGGGTTCCGATGGAGAAACAGACGGCACGATCAGACTCGGCTCGTCGTTCTGAGCAAGTTTCATGTTTTAACTTTTTCGATCCGAACTACGGTTTAAAAGTTATGAATTTTTAAAGATTATTTGAATTTCTGGAATTTATTTATTTACAGAAATGAATTATGACGTCAGCATGATGTCACTGTGACGTCAGCGGTCAACAGCGTCGCTGACCAGTCAAACATGACATGTGGGTCCAGTGGGACCCACATGTCAGTCTCTGTTAAGACTAACAGTGGATTAATTCAGTTAACAGGGTGATTAGAGGGGTGGGCCCCACATGTCGGTGAGACATTAGGCTAAACTAATTAATTTTAGTTAATTAAATGCTTAATTAGGTTAATTAGCCGCCGGGGCCCACGTGTCAGTGAGAGGGGGTGAACAGTGCCGCGTTGACTCTGGTCAACGAGGTCAAAGTGGGGTCCCTGGGCCCACCAGTCAGTGGCCCAGGTGGTGCCACGTGGGTGCCACGCCAGCACGGCGACCGGAGACGCGCCGACGACCTTCCCAGCGGCGGAAGTTCGCCGGAGCTGCCCGGAAATCCGCTACGCTGCGTCAAATCGCCCGCAACCACTTGCGTTCGATCGGCCTCTCGCCCGCGCATCTAACTACGGTGGTAGTTCGACCGAACACGGCCTCTAGCGACGGCGGCGAGCGGTGGAGCGGTCGCCGGAGTTCGGGCTTCGACGAATCCTTAGCTAGGGGGTACGGGAGAGCGTGTGCGCGGGCGCGTTCGACTCCTGGAAGCAGCAGGAACAGAATGCCGTGCTCAAACGAGCACGACAGGGGCCATGGCCACGGCGGCGAGGCGAACCGCGGCGTCGGGCTCACGGCGTCGTCGGCTGCTAGCTACAGGCGACGGCGGGCAGCGCAAAGAGTAGGAGAGGAAGGCTGGAAGCTCACCGAGCGGCTACGGAAAGCCCTTGGTGGCTTAGGAGCAGCAGACGGCGCCGGGGACGACGAAGCTCGCCGGAAGCAGAGAGATGCGGGGCGGCTCGATTCGCTTGTAGCCGGGCTCCCTGGCTCCTTCCAGTGGCGCCAGGGGTTGAGGAAGACGACGGCGGAGCTGGCCGGCATGGTGGGCGAGCGCGGGGCCGCTGGTGGCCACGGCAAATGGCGAAGTGCGGCGTCGACGGCGCTCGGACGCCTCAGATCTGAGGAGGAAGGAGGCGGAGCGAGCGGGAGGAGAAGAGGGAGAATGACGGAGAGGCCGGGGTGGAGTGGAGGGGCGTCGGCCTTATCCCCTCCGCGCCCTGTATCGTCGGTGGACGGCGACGTGTCGGCGCCGCGCCGGCGCGCGCGCGCTCGGCCAGGGGCGCGCCGACACGCAGGGGAGAGAAAGAGGAGATGGGCCAGGTGGGCCGCGGTCGGGGCACTGTGCACTAAGGCCTAGTGCACAGTGCCTCGTTTTTATTTTTCTGTTTTCTATTTTCTTTATTTATTTTCTGTTTTGAAATAGTTAGGCCACCTGTGCATTTTGTAAAATGTGAGAGTTGTCCCAAATATTACAATGCAATATTAGCTCTCACCAAAAAGTGGTTTGGGCAGATTTGGAGTTCATTTGTGTTTGAAATGATTTTAAATGGATTTAAATATCTTGTTTTGGTGCTGTTTCATCTAGGTAGAGTCACTTATCTAACTCCAACTTTATTGATGATGATTTTACAAATGTTCCTGGATTATTTGCCATTTAATGAACATTTATCCAACAGTGTTTGATCAACTTCATATTTCACTTTTGAATTTGAGTTGATTTTCAGATGTGATATTGAATTGGATCATTAACCCATATGACTTGGCACTGCAAATGATCATGACTTGGCAAGATTAACAGAGTGTCACAGAGCTTATTACAAGGGGGTGTTACAAGTTCTCCTCCTCTAAAAGAAATTCTCGTCAATTTAGGAGGGTAGAAGGAAAGAGTCCGGGATATTCTTCCGAAGATGATCTCGCGTCCCACAGTGGCTTCATCTTCAGTGTGAATTCGAACCACTAGAACTTTTAGGAAATTTAGTCGTCTTCTGAGACGTTCGACGTTCAGATTCGTCGAGGATGCGGATCGGATGAGCATCTCATGATCCACTGCATGGTGCGGGGATTCCTTGAAGCACTTACGAAGTTGCGACACGTGGAAGACATCATGAATATGGGAGAATTGCGGTGGCAACTCCACTTTATATGCCACCTGTCCACGTCTAGCCACGATGCGGAAAGGACCAATATAGCGAGGAGCTAGCTTGCCCTTGATTCCGAAACGACGTGTGCCCTTCATCGGAGTGACACGAAGATAAGCTTGATCACCAGGTTGATAGATCACACCCCATCGCTTACGATCATAATTACTCTTCTGACGGTCTTGAGCTGCTTTGAGATTCTCCCGGACAATTCTGACTTATTCTTCGGCATGCTGAATAATGTCCGGTCCAACAAGAGGTCGTTCCCCAGTTTCTGACCAATTCAGAGGGGTTCGACATTTACGACCATAAAGAACCTCAAAGGGGGCCATTTTCAAGCTGGCTTGGTAGCTGTTGTTATAAGAGAACTCGGCATACGGGAGAGATTCCTCCCATTTCTTACCGAAGGATATAACACAAGCTCGAAGCATATCTTCAAGCACTTGATTAACGCGCTCAACTTGACCTTGGGATTGGGGATGATAAGCTGAACTCCAGGTGATATGAGTTCCCATTGCTTTCTGGAAACTTTCCCAGAAATGGCTAGTGAAAATGCTGCCACGGTCTGAACTGATTTCCTTGGGAATACCATGGAGTGAAACAATTTTTGAGATATATAGCTCTGCTAGCTGACTAGCAGTAATAGTCTCCTTAACTAGCAGAAAGTGTGCAACCTTGGAGAGTTGGTCAACGACGACAAGAATAGCATCGTGAACCTTCTGAGACTTGGGAAGACCAGTAATGAAGTCCATTTGCACTTTATCCCACTTCCATAGAGGAATAGGGAGCGGTTGCAGAATTCCAGCAGGTTTCTGATGTTCTGCCTTCACGCGACGACAAACGTCACACTCGGCAACATAAAGAGCAATATCTTGCTTCATTCTAGACCACCAGTACCTTTGACGAAGATCTCGATACATCTTGGTACTACCAGGATGGATAGATAACGGTGTATCATGGGCCTCCTTCATGACTTTGTCTGTCATCAGCTCGAAGCGAGGTACTACAATGCGGTCTCGGAAGTACAAGGTTCCATCTTCAGCAATCGAGAAATCCCTGTACTTTTCAAGGTGAAGCTCTTTCTTCATTAGACCAATTTCAGCATCTTTGGCTTGCGCAATCTTGACAGCTTTCTCAAGATCTGGTTGTATTACAAGGTTATTAAGAGAACCTTGCGGGATGATGTAGAGATTCAGCTTGCGCAATTCTCCATATAGCTGGGGTTGAGCTTGTTTAACCATGAGGTTGTTGCAATAAAACTTGCGGCTCAAGGCATCAGCCATCACATTAGCTTTGCCAGGAGTGTAGGAAATACCACAGTCATAATCGGTGATTGTTTCCAACCAACGCTGCTGACGAAGATTAAGTTCCGGTTGAGTGAATAAGTACTTCAAGCTCTGATGATCGGTGTAAATCTCACACCGATTACCAAGGAGGTAGTGACGCCACTGCTTCAAAGCATAAATGACAGCAGCAAGTTCGAGGTCATGCACTGGGTAATTCTCTTCATGTGGACGCAGTTGTCGTGAAGCATATGCAATTACTCTTCGCTCTTGCATTAGGACACAACCTAGTCCTTGGCGAGATGCGTCGCAGAAGATCACAAAATCTTTGCGAGAGTCTGGAGGAGCGAGGACTGGAGCAGAAGTCAGCTTGTCCTTGAGGGTCTAGAAGCTTTCCTGACATTTGTCTGTCCACTCAAACTTAACGCCTTTGTGGAGCAGATTAGTCAGGGGCTTGGCAATCTTGGAGAAATTCTCGATGAAACGGCGACAATAACTTGCAAGCCCGAGAAAACTTCTGACTTGCTTGACATTCTTCGGAGGGGTCCAGTCAAGAATAGCCTGAACGCGCTCCGGGTTAACTGCGATACCATCCTTGGAGATGACATGTCCAAGGTAGGTTACCTCAGAAAGCCAGAATTTGCACTTAGAGTACTTGGCATATAACTTGTGCTCTCGTAGTCTCTCCAGAACAAGACGAAGGTGCTCAGCATGTTCTTCTTTGTTCTTCGAATAAACCAGAATATCGTCCAGATATACCACGACGAATTTGTCGAGGTAATCCATGAATATGTAATTCATTAGACGGGAGAATGTAGCTGGAGCGTTTGTTAAGCCAAATGACATGACTGTGTACTCGTAAGAGCCATAACGAGTAACGAATGCAGTCTTCGGAATATCCTCTTCACGGACACGGATCTGGTGATAACCCAACCTCAAGTCGAGTTTAGAAAACACCAAAGATCGATCAACTTGCAGGATCCTACTCTCCGTGTGCACTCTGATGCAGAATCCGGTCTTATCGAATGACACCTCGGAGTATAATACAACTCGGAGAGAAAGGTTAAACAAAACAATGGAAAGAAAAATGATTACCAGACTAATCAGATCAACGTCAGGGAAATCGCACTGAATCCAGCTCTCCGGGTGGATAGAATTAACGAGAACCTAAATGTCGGTGTTAGTAAATTTTATTAAACCCGAATAGATGAGAGATTAGAATCCTAGAGTAAAGACAAGGAATAAAAGATCCTAATACCACCCAGTTGGCGACGTGGGCCCGTAAGCCACACAGCCAAGTTAGTAAAACAGTTTTTGACCACTAGACTCAACTTCGGCCAAGGAATTGGAAAGGGGGATACCTAGAGGCAGTCGACTCTGATACCAACCTGTGACGACCCCGGCTTAATCGTGCACTAATCATACACGCAAATGCGCACGATCAAGCCTAAGGACTCACTTGAAGATATCACAAACACAACTCTAAAACATAAATAAAGTCATACAAGCTTTATATTACAAGCCAGGGCCTCGAGGGCTCGAATACATAGCTCGATGGCATACAAGCGCCAGCGGAAGCATCAGATATCTGAGTACAGATATATTACAGAGAGAGAGAGAGAGAGAGATAAGCCTTCACAGAGGCGGGGTAAAATAAAAAGCTACGATCGAAAGGCGTAGGCCTCCTGCCCTGGACCCTCCGATCCTACTCCTGGTCGTCAAACGGCTCCTCGTAGTAGTAGTACTCGCCAGGCGGGTAGTAGTACTGGTCGTCGGCTGGGGCGTCTGGCTCAGGGGCTCCGTCGTCTGGTGGCATCAATGGGATATGGGGGAAAAAGAAAATAAAGCAAACGTGAGTACTCATCCGAAGTACTCAGCAAGCAAGGATCTACACTACATATGCATCATTGTCAAAGGAATGGCTGTATATGTGGACTGGGCTGCAGAAATGCCAGAATAGAGGGGGAAAGCCTAGTCCTATCGAAGACTAGCATCTTCATCAATCTTCGACAGTCTTGCAGCAATAGAAGAGAACAGATGAACATAATGTAAAGTAGTAGTAGTAGTATCATCAACCTCGACCTGAGATCCTTTCTCGACTCCCTGCGAGAAAGCAATCCCAGAGCCGTACTATCCAGTTCTCATCTCATGTTCTAGTTGTACCGATCGGGATACAACTCCGAGTGTCCGTTACCGTAGGACAGGCTATCGATAGAAGTTTCTTCCCTGCAGGGGTGCACCAAGTTACCCATCACGCTCGCTTAACTCTGGCCGGACATACTTTACTGGGTCATGCCCGGCCTCGGCTAAGCAACACGCCGCAACCCGACCAAATACTTAACAGAGAGGTCAGCACGCCGGACTAACCTATGCCCCCAGGGGTCTTGGGCCATCGCCCCGGGAACTCCTGCACGTTACGTGCACCGCCGGTGAGCAGACCTAGCAACCCCTTATACAAGCGCGGTTGCGTTCCCAGTCCAACCCAGCGTGTGCCGCATCAGTCGCTGACGTCCATTAAGCTTCGGCTGAAGTGTACGACGCAGAATGCCCATACTATGCCCACGTGATGGTTAGTGCTATCGGGCCAGAGGCCCCTCGGATCAAATATCCAAACCGTAGTGGATTAGGAGCGCGCGGAAACGAGCAGAGACTCACGATCGATGTGACCCCGTCGCCCCGTCTCGAGGACTTGCGGCAAGGGCTAAGAATGCCCGGCCACGCCTCGTAGTTATCTCGCGGGCACCATCCAGGTCAACCCGACTCTACATCACTTCGCATTAAGCTCGCGCGGGTACCCCTCAGGGCCGACCCGTCTTTAGTAACATGGTTTAGTGCAAGTCAAATCAGCAACAGTATCTATGTGTCTGACACCAGGGGAGCCCTGAGGAATCACCCTCGATGGAATCCCACCTGATGTTAAAGTCAAGGTGAACGAAGGAGGAATCACCCTTGAGGTCCACACTTGAGGAGTTGCGCGACGATGTCGTTATCGGGGGTGGTGTAGGAGGAATCACCCTCGCTTACCACGACCGAGTAACTAACCTACAAGGTTAACATCAGAAGTGCTGACGAGGTATCACCCTCGGCACTCGACGGTAACCCAGCAGTGTCGGCAACTAAAGGGGGAAGTGACGTGCGGTGCCGGGGCCTGGTCTTCAATCCCGATGATCGGGTCTTCTGACATCCAGCGGAGCAGTCGGGATCAAGTGGGGGTCTCTGTCGAGTCTCTACCCAGCCTATTCTAAACAGTCTAGGATAACCAGCAAGGTAGCAAGGCAGGTTACAATAATCAGGCTATGCAGCAGATATTAGGAAAACAGTAGCAGTAGCAGTTCTAATGCAAGCATAAGAGAGAAGAGAATAGGCGATATAGGCATGTTCAAAATGGGGGTGGTGCCTGTTTGCTCTGGAGCAAGGGCAAAGGTCGTCGGTGGTGTCGTCGGGGACGTAGTCGTACTTTGAGCCGCATACCTCGGAGCTACGTCAACGTCGGGGTCTACCGAGAGAGAGAGGGGGAAGAACAGGTAAACATAATGCAAACAAATGCAATACGGTGCGTGTGATGTAGGATGCAGTGCAGGGTTGCCTAAATATGCATCTAAGTCATTTTAGTTATTTTTAGAATTATTCTGGGATTTAATAACCAGGGTGTGTGCACTATTCATCTGCCGGATACGGGTCCGGAGTTACGAGTTCTTCTACGTAGGGGGTTCCGATGGAGAAACAGACGGCACGATCAGACTCGGCTCGTCGTTCTGAGCAAGTTTCATGTTTTAACTTTTTCGATCCGAACTACGGTTTAAAAGTTATGAATTTTTAAAGATTATTTGAATTTCTGGAATTTATTTATTTACAGAAATGAATTATGACGTCAGCATGATGTCACTGTGACGTCAGCGGTCAACAGCGTCGCTGACCAGTCAAACATGACATGTGGGTCCAGTGGGACCCACATGTCAGTCTCTGTTAAGACTAACAGTGGATTAATTCAGTTAACAGGGTGATTAGAGGGGTGGGCCCCACATGTCAGTGAGACATTAGGCTAAACTAATTAATTTTAGTTAATTAAATGCTTAATTAGGTTAATTAGCCGCCGGGGCCCACATGTCAGTGAGATGGGGTGAACAGTGCCGCGTTGACTCTGGTCTACGAGGTCAAAGTGGGGTCCCTAGGCCCACCAGTCAGTGGCCCAGGTGGTGCCACGTGGGTGCCACGCCAGCACGGCGACCGGAGACGCGCCGGCGACCTTCCCAGCGGCGGAAGTTCGCCGGAGCTGCCCGGAAATCCGCTACGCTGCGTCAAATCGCCCGCAACCACTTGCGTTCGATCGGCCTCTCGCCCGCGCATCTAACTACGGTGGTAGTTCGACTGAACACGGCCTCTAGCGAGGGCGGCGAGCGGTGGAGCGGTCGCCGGAATTCGGGCTTCGACGAATCCTTAGCTAGGGGGTACGGGAGAGCGTGTGCGCGGGCGCGTTCGACTCCTGGAAGCAGCAGGAACAGAATGCCGTGCTCAAACGAGCACGACAGGGGCCATGGCCACGGCGGCGAGGCGAACCGCGGCGTCGGGCTCACGGCGTCGTCGGCTGCTAGCTACAGGCGACGGCGGGCAGCGTAAAGAGTAGGAGAGGAAGGCTGGAAGCTCACCGAGCGGCTACGGAAAGCCCTTGGTGGCTTAGGAGCAGCAGACGGCGCCGGGGACGACGAAGCTCGCTGGAAGCAGAGAGATGCGGGGCGGCTCGATTCGCTTGTAGCCGGGCTCCCTGGCTCCTTCCAGTGGCGCCAGGGGTTGAGGAAGACGTCGGCGGAGCTGGCCGGCACGGTGGGCGAGCGCGGGGCCGCAGGTGGCCACGGCAAATGGCGAAGTGCGGCGTCGACGGCGCTCGGACGCCTCGGATCTGAGGAGGAAGGAGGCGGAGCGAGCGGGAGGAGAAGAGGGAGAATGACGGAGAGGCCGGGGTGGAGTGGAGGGGCGTCGGCCTTATCCCCTCCGTGCCCTGTATCATCGGTGGACGGCGACGTGTCGGCGCCGCGCCGGCGCGCGCGCGCTCGGCCAGGGGCGCGCCGACACGCAGGGGAGAGAAAGAGGAGATGGGCCAGGTGGGCCGCGGTCGGGGCACTGTGCACTAAGGCCCAGTGCACAGTGCCTCGTTTTTTTTCTGTTTTCTATTTTCTTTATTTATTTTCTGTTTTGAAATAGTTAGGCCACCTGTGCATTTTGTAAAATGTGAGAGTTGTCCCAAATATTACAATGCAATATTAGCTCTCACCAAAAAGTGGTTTGGGCAGATTTGGAGTTCATTTGTGTTTGAAATGATTTTAAATGAATTTAAATATCCTGTTTTGGTGTTGTTTCATCTAGTTAGAGTCACTTATCTAACTCCAACTTTATTGATGATGATTTTACAAATGTTTCTGGATTATTTGCCATTTAATGAACATTTATCCAACAGTGTTTGATCAACTTCATATTTCACTTTTGAATTTGAGTTGATTTTCAGATGTGAATTTGAATTGGATCATTAACCCATATGACTTGGCACTGCAAATGATCATGACTTGACAAGATTAACAGAGTGTCACAGAGCTTATTACAAGGGGGTGTTACACCTTGCCTCCCAAGATCAATCTAGATACCAATCTGTACATCGCTTGCCACGTTCGGCACCTATAAATAAACATCAGGCGGCCTCCAATGGAGGTAGAAACGCTTCCATAATTCTCACATGGTATCACGAGTCATCTTCCTCTTTTAGCAATTCATCTAGATTGATCTGATCATGGTGAGCTCTTCCTCCAGCTGTTTCGCTTCATCGACACCGCCACCGCCGTCTCTGAGGAATTCCTGTCCTGCACTGACAAGGATGGGAAGCAGCACTGACAAATCCTTTCATAAGGTTCACAGGATGGCAATTTAAGTTTGCTTAAGGTATTTTTTTGGATTGGTTTCTTGCTCTTCATCTCTTCTCTTAAAATACTTGGCCGGATGCCGTTGATGGTTAATATATCAATAACTTTAACTCTTCAAGAACGATAATTGTCTATGCAAAGGCCGGGGGTAATCCTCCTTTTCCAAAAAAAAAAAAAATCTAGGTTGTCTTGATCTAGAGCTTGTATCGCCTCTTCAACAATCTATTGGCATAAACTCTTAACTTTTACCTGAAGCTACCCATCAAATATCTATTCCTAATAGTACATATACCTGACATTATCTGTCATGTGTACTGCATACTGTTTGGTACGCTGTCCGCTTATCCAGGATTCCATGGTCTGCAGTAATAGTGGATTTGTATTAGTGGAAGTATTATCTAAGTGTTATTTTTCAGGTTTGGTATCATTTCTGCTCCAGGTAGGAGATCTTTGAGCAGGACACCATGTACAAAAGGTAATAATTGAGAATTCATGGGCAATGTAAAATTTCATCATGATATTTTCAGGCATTAGTTACTTGAGTGTCAGACATTTTCTGTGTTCTTGTTTTGTTCTTTTTGTTCAGAACTAATGATTTATCAAGTGCTGCACATTGCATGCACGCTGCAAAAAATAGCTTCATCTGATTTTGCTAAATGTTCTTTCTTACTGAACTAGCTTCAGGACAGATGGCAGGTTTGCTAACAATTTGATCTTTTTTGCTCATTGCAGGTTTGGTACTAATTTCTTGAAAAAAATCGTGCTTGTTGCAGCACCATCCTGTTGAGCCATGAGATTTGAACCAATGAATTCAGATAACATCTACTCCCTCCGTCCCATAATATAAGAACGTTTTTTACATTACACTAGTGTAAAAAACGTTCTTATATTATTGGGACGGAGGGTGTACCATGTTTGCGGATCACTACATGTTCCATTGTAAGTGGATCAATGTGAGATCCCTTTTTCAGTAACCATCTGAACACACGTTTCATGCTTTTCTGAATTATTCAGTGCCACTCATTGCATGTTCGCTGCAAGCTTCTAAAAAAACTTAATATTTTTGTTGCTAAATGTTCTCTCTTACTAAACTAGCTTCAGGACGAATAGCAGGTTTGCTAACCACTAGATGACCCGTTGCGCCAATGGCGCAAAGGCCGACAGCAAGCCAAGTATTGTAAGAGTAGTGATAGGAAAATTCAGACACAGGTTGAAATAATATATACTTACTGCTGGTAGATAGATACTTAGTGATAATACATAATGTTTTAAGAATTGATTATTTACAATGTTATTAGCAAGGAAAGTAGATAGCCAGAGAAACATCATATTGGCGCATTGAAGCGATGAACATTAGATTGAGCTATTGTTGCACGTGTCATCAGGATTGAAAATGACCTTGTTGTCCAGCATAGCAGCTATGATTAGTGACTCCCATTGCTTGGAGCAGAGATTCCTTCGATGTCATCGTCCAGGCCCCAATAGTGCTTGTTTGTTTGTTGGAGATGACCCGTTGCGCCGATGGCGCAAAGGGCGACAGCAAACCAAGTTTTTTAAACCATGCAAGTTAGAATATTTAGAAACCAATATTCTTTAAACATAAGGAAGTAGTTTATAAGAAGAGCTATATATTAGTCCCTCTGTCCCAAGATAAGTGTCTCAACTTTGTACTAACTTTAGTGCAAAATTATACTAAGGTTGAGACACTTATTTTGGGATGAAGGGAGTACATTGATAGTAGGTTCATAGGCTCAAAGAAACTCATGAGCTCAGTTTATGCTAAGCAAAACTACATAGGCAGAGATACATCGTGTAGATTGCTTTGATCACCCAACTTCTGGTAACTACGATATGTAGTCTTTCGTCATCCTCATAATTAAATTTTTTCTTCTTCTCTTTCATGCCGCTTCTGCAGAATCAAATTGTACAATAGATGAATAGAAAGACCGATCGTAATTGTACACGCAAAAACATTTGGAGGTATAAATAAGGAATAGAAACTATAACTTTATTAGGCTATGCACCAATGTTTGGAGGTATAAATAAGTAATAGAAAAATTAAGAAAAAGTGACTTAATTAGTCTAAATAAGTAGGCAAATTGGCATCCAATTCCCGACTTGAGTTTCACACTTGAACACCTCTTCTTTCCATGGATTCTAGGCAATAGATAATTGGTCGATTTCAAAGTTTTAATTAGATGAATTGGAAGGGAAAAAGATAGAGCAGAAGAGGAATTGATTGGGTAGTGGAGGAGCTCACCTAGAGTTTAGACCCGTCGATCTAGCCGTGTGGACGCTGGATGTAGACAGAGAGCATGCCTGCTCTTCTTCCTTCTCCCACCACACCACATCAGAGGAGGGGTTGGAGCAGGCTGTCACTGGGAGACGAAGGAGGCCGGTGGGAGTCAGTAGCGCCAGCGCCATAGCCGGTCCACGCCGAGCCGCCTCCCTCTCTGGCATCCGCTCCTCCCTGCCTTCTCTGGCCGGCGACGGCCAGGAGGACGCACATCCACCACTACTCTCCAACTGCTCCAGCCGACTGGACCCTTGACTGAACACGAGGAAGATCGGTTAGGTCGGGGCACCGCCATGAAAGAAGGTCCTGGGAGGAGGAAGGAGGCGCCGCTGGGAAGGGGAGGAGGTGGTGTCGAGGCAGTGGGGTGCGGCCATGGAAGGAGGTCGTGGGAGGAGGGAGGAGGCGCCACCGGGTGTGGGAGGAGTGAGGAGGAGGCGATCTCTTTTTACCTCTTGGTAAAGGTTTTTTTTCACCGGGAGCGTCGTTGGCTACGGACTGAGTCGATCGAGCGCTTCACTGCCGTGTGGACCAATAATTATATGGGCCCAGTGGCAGTCACTTGGTAAAAGAGTTGTAGATGTAACAAAATCAAGCAGTGAATAGTAAAATCAAACGGTGAAAAACGAACGAGCTAGGCCATCAGACGGCCAGCGAGTGATGCGCACGGGAAGGCCTCCAGAATGGCGGGTTGCCTAGCAGGCTTTATATGTTCGATACTGCGCTTGGGAGGCCAAGTTGTTGCAGCATAGCGTCTAGAAGCAGCTTTGTTGGAATCTTGACCTTTTCCATTTTGGTAGCTTAATGACAAGGAAGAAGATATTGTTAGCAAGTGAAGTTTATCAATTTGTATTAATTAGTAGAAAGACATATAAGGATCACAGTAAGCAAATGATATGTGCTGTGTATCTATCTATAAAATGAGGCCCTCACTTTCTGTATTGGAAGCCTTCTACTGGCCTATTTTAATGCAGAAGATTTTTTTTGTGTGTTTATAAAGCCTACTTATGTACAGTGCAAGTAAGCAGTTATATGGGGCCTTGTTTATGGTAAATAGAAAAGTTGGCAAAATGCTGAACGAAATTAAGCATTTAAAATGTCAAAATAAAATAAGAGTGTGATTTGTATAAGGGCGAAAGGAAGAGCATGGCGCTGCAAAGGTCGATCTTCACCGAGCTTCCATGAATAAATTTGTTTTTTTGCATGGTATAAAAAAAGGCAAATATTTGGCACAAATTTGCCGAAGTAAAATAGTATTTTAGTATATGCATTTGTATATATGCAAATCAAGTTCAATGTATGTACAATATAAATATGTATGCAGAAGATATGTTCTTGATTTTTTGTAGATATGGAAAAGGGATTTGCGTTTAAAAGAAAATAAAGAGCTTGATAGAGCTTGGACTTTGTTGGTGCGTTTAGCGAGATCAATGTGTCTTGGCTGTAAAATGCAACATCTTGGGCTAATGTGTTTGTCGGTCGTGATGAATGGCCTATTTTTTTATAGTTTGTAAAGAAGCATTTTTTTTCAACCTGTTCTCTATTTGTATGCCAGTAAGACATCTTTGGTCATATTTTGAAGCTAATTCATTTGAGGCTGACATGATTTCTTGTAAAACTGGTAGGCATGTAACCTGGAACGATAGCTTTACCAAAGAACATTAGTTTGCAAAAAGGTATATATTTGTGCAAATGCCTACTGACTCACTGGCACACCAAAAAAAGGAATATCAATTGTTGTAAAAAAAATTGGGCAGATGAAAAGTTTGTACCTCATGTTGCTTATTGAAAGTCATTCCACCCGTTGCGCCCCTGGCGCAAGACACGAACGAAGGCCGATGACTCTTGAGTAATAATTACCATACATTTGTAGTAGCTGGAAAGAAAAACAGCATAAATGTGGAGTTCATTATAGATGGCAAAAGCAGTAACGTTGGTTCAAAATGTAAATATAAGCCAATAAAAACCAGGTATTATGTGGATATTGTAGGGCATATGTGAACAGCTAAAAGCGATCAAAACAGAAAGAAAAATAAGATTATCTGCATCGATATTTATAGTAGTTCTGATGAATGATCCATAATAATTAGAAGTAATCCACAAGGAAAGACAAACAAATGTGGAGCACATTACACATGCAGCAAAAGCATTATAAACATGAAGTCTGTTATGCAAGCTATATATGGGTGATAGCGAAGACTGATGACAATGTCCCCAAAGGGAGTGAACGGTTAGACAAAAGCGCTTTGCCATGCGCTTTACATAAATTTTAGCATTATATGTTTGTTCTTAACATAAAGAATGTGTCGCAAATCTGAAATCACTTCAGCTATGCTATATACACATTTTTACATATGAACCCTCTCTAGTGTTTCCGTAGACGTGCTAAGCAGTGATGCTCCATTGCTGTCAGGCTTCTTCAGCTATGCGATTCCCTTCTGAATTTCCATCGCCTCTAAGAACATGTGCAGAAAGCCATGAAACCCAACGAAAATGGAATGTGTCTACCTCGGGTCCACACGCATGCCTCTACATTGCAGAATTAGTAGTGCTAAGCAACTCCTTTTTTTACTGTAAATAAAGCAACTCTTTTGAAAGTGTTATGCCGTTTGGTAAGCACCACAAGAAATAATACAACTTAATAGGCACCAAAGGTACCAAGCATGGTATATGTTTCCTATCAAGAGAAAAATTTCATCGCTTGTATCAGTGAGTTTGCTGCCAAAATGTTAGTAGTAATATATTTGTATATGCAATATGCTAAGTGAATATTGTAGAGTAAATAAGTAAAAATCAAAAATCAGCATGACCAATAAATATGTGTCGACTTCACCTGACATCAGTTCATGACTGTGCAAAGAAAACTAACCAGAAATTTTGTGCAAGAATCAACCAAAATATAAGTATATTAAAGAGGAAAATCATGAAGTGCAGCTGCCCATAACCAATCAAGGCACTGTCCAAGGTTTTAGATGACAAATTAAAACATCTAACAGATTCATAAGTATCATCATATTAGGTGAACAAAATCAAACCCAAAAAACTGAGAACGGAGAAAATGGAACATAATTCCAGGATTTCGTACAATAACTAACCTTCTCTGCACACAATATTTTCATTGTGTTGCCAAGCTGCTCTGGCAACTATGGTGTTGTCTAGATCATCCTACTTTAAATAAAAATATAACTCAGTGCAGTAAAATAAATGTAATTATTAAGATGTGAACCCTTTCTTTGACCCCAACGCAGTAAAATAAATGAAATTATTAAGATGTGAACCCTTTCTTCGACCACTGTTAATTTAGCAAATTAGGGTAATCCATGACTATTTACTCGTGTACTCAACATGCCCAGGTTTTCTTGACCCAGACTTCTTTTTCACTCCCTTTATCCATTCTGTTCCACAAGCTTCACATGAGAATTAAGAAATCACCTATGTTGCCACCTACAAATAAATAATGTTTACCCGATAATCTGCAGATCTTTTGGTATTAGGATAAAATGCCCGGTCAGCAGAAACGTGACTACTTGGCACAATTAGCAATGACAAAGACTGAATTACAGTCAGAAGTCATTTATGTGGACTCGGACTGAACTCTAGTGTTATGCATTATAATCATAACTTCATAAGAGTATTACTGCAACACATTCATAATACACCCTAATGACATGGTAGCTCCAATTTTGCTCAAAGTTGTCACACCACAATCAGAAAAATTACAAATGGCAGAAATCTATTTATGGAACCACACTTCTCACAGAGACCGCCTATTCATAACATACATTGCATGGATCAATATTTGCTCAAAAAACGTGTATCTAAATTCACTAAACGCACCTACTTCACAACCACGCCACATATCCAGTATAATCCTGCGCCTTTTACTATTCCCAGATGTCTAACTATTTGTGAGCACATCCAGATATGGTTAACTCGTTCTGAAAGCCATCAACTCAATTACAAAATCAATTAAGGATCATGACAAAATTATGTTTCGTGCGCACTCATCTTCACTGTGAGAAGTTGGGTTGTCTCACATAGCCGAGTACAACACTCTCCCTTCCAACTTATATTCCATGAATATATAAGCATAACTAATATCATATAGTAGTAGTGGGATTAATAAACAAATTTAGTTTCCTTGTTCTCTAATTTGAACAAATTGCATATAGTGGCTGTAATCAGATTTCACAAATAAAACTTCAACAAACAATGGTTAATTAGTACCGAACCAATTTTATCTATTGCAATGACACAAATTTGTTTGCTTGCGTACATCAACTCTTACGTGATGAGAAGGCAATTCTGGTGGGTAGTAAGTACCTCATGAGGATCTGCCACACCGTCGTAGTGTTCGGCCAAGATGGAGATGGTTGGCATGGCGAAGGTGTAGGAGCAACCCATCACGACAGAGAGTCAAGACATGAGGAATGTTTGCAATAAGGTGTTTATGCTGGTGACGAACAAGAGCGTCTGGATTACCCGAGCTTTCTCCTCCTGGCAGAATTAATTCAGTGAGTGTCTATCACTTATATGCGCGGCAAATTCAGTGGAGCTTAGTTACTTCTTCAGAGATATCAGATTCATGATTAGTACTTGAAGACTCACATTTCCACCTCTCATTTGAGGAACAAGCACGCTTGGTATGATGATGGTGGTGCCCAACATGACCAAATTCAGTGGAGCTTAGCACTTCTTCAGAGATATGCAGGGTCAAGAAAGGGGGAGAAATTAATGACCACCACTGGGATTGACTATTTGATACATATAACAATTGAGCATATTTTTGGAACACCAACTGGACCATTGAGTAAACATACACCAAGAAAGGAAAAGGAGGAATCATGATGGCACAATTAAAAGAGCAAGTGAAATGGACACACTTGCAGAACTACATGTCATAGGAGAAGATGCAAAATTTAATATATCAATTAGGCATCGTAACTCAAATAGAAAAGAGTAATCATAATGACCTAAGTATATGTTGTAGATTTGCTACTGACAATGTTATATAAAGTCAGTTTTTAGTATATGTTCCAAATAATTGACAACATTATTATCGACAAGCCAGCATCATCAGGAACTTTGTATCAAATAATGTTGTATGAACACAGACAAAAAATAGCTGGAACATAATTCAAATTTGTACGAACTGCATTTCTACACTAACCCAGATTCAAAGAACACTTTCTGCTGCATTCAAGTTGTTAGGTCAACATAGGCAGCTCCATGTTTTTAAGCTTACATTCACATATGAAGGTTAAGGCCCAAATGTATTTCTTGGTATGGGGCAAACCTCTGGATTTTTTTAAGAAAGCATGATACAACCTATTTTCTGCATTTATGAAAATGAACATCATAATGCGGAGGTTGAATTTCTGCTTAATGAAGTTTGATATAGGTAGAAGTAGAATGTTCAGCAGAACACAAGTTCAAATTTGTCCCATCCAGCAGAGGCAACAACATTTCCTTTGCCTGCAACATGATTAGTACAGTAAGAAATATTCATAATAAGAAGCTGCACTATAGGATAAATATTTTCCTGAAAACAAAACTGTTGACAACTTCTAGCATGCATGTGTTTTTGTTCCTACCAGACTCCAAAGGCCTAGTACAATTTTTTTGTTTCGCATAAGTGCATATCACTCCCATCCATCTGCTACCTCGCCTGAATGTACTAACACAAAAGGAAAATTTCTGAAAATGTATTGCAGCCAGTTTGTACACACAAGGGTCATCTATGGAAAATGAAATGCTATACAGTGTAGCCAATACTGCAATCTAACATACAAATAAATACAGTTCTGGTTACTGGAATGAACTTTGCATAAATTACTACAGCTGGAAAATCGAAATACATCTTACGCCATGCGTTCAATATATCATTGTCTGTCTTAAGTCATATAATACTCTAGAAGCAACTACACCCTAGAAGAACACAATACACACCTGAAGAATCGAAGGTAAGCTTTGGGCATTCATCCTAACCCATGGAAATAAATCAGCATAAGTAAACTTAGTAGAAGCGGGGATGAAAGCATGCAAATCCAAGTGTAAAGACCGTATGCTCACCATGGCCTGAGGATGCGTGGCACTAATGAGATAAGACGATAATAGCGTAACATGATAAATGAAGTGTGTAACCCATCGTCTTGCAGTTCCTCGAAAATATTTCTTCCTGGTGCTTCATATAAACCTACTCTAGTAGTAAGAGAAAGGCTAAAGCTGTAAAGGAAGTTCGATACATTTTCTAAGATGTTATATCTTTGGGGTTAGACCCAATTGAGCAGTTCCTATGAGGGCATTGCTGCTGCTTCCACCTCCCTAAACCTTGAGCTCGAGGCTCCAGATTTTGTCATTAAGGTGTTGGGTACAAACCTAGGGCAGAGCAGATTATATGAAATGAAACAAATCTAGAGTAAGTGAGACAAACCAATATGTCATGGTTTCTTTTAGAAGCTTTCCATAAAACCGGACATCAGATGCTAATTTTGTTCCATGAAGACTGAGATATATCATATAACAAAGACCATTATTTCATCATTAATTACAGAGAAAAGTCGAAGATTGGCACTATACAACCACCAACTCATGACAGTACAACGAAATAAAGAACAGATCATTGCATAGGGTGGTTTGGTTTTTTGCACTTCGGATGGGTGCAGTGGTGATCAAGAGCGATGGCCCGAAACGCCGGTGCTCAGCAACGGCAAAGAAGTGGAAAAGTGCAGGTGGAGGCGGCTAGAATGATGGTGGGCCTATTAGATAGAAAAAGAAGCACCTGCTTGCAATTAAATATCAAGAAAAGCAGAACTGATACAGTCCAATTCCCCGAGCATTTCTTTGCAAAGAAAACAAAAACAAAGTTGCTAGAACCATCAGATCATTGCGGCAGTACGTTGTACAAAGATCAAAAGGGGAAATCTGTGCGGGAAACCACTGAAGAAATCCACATCCATGGAAAAATTAAGTGTTCTTGGAATTAAAACCATATATGTTCCCTCTGTTTTGAGGACTTGCATTGGAAAAAAAGTCAAGACAAAAATGTTATGCTGGACCCGGGAATAATGTGGTGGAGTAATATATTGGCAATAAATATCCATGCGCAGTTGTACCGGTAGCCAATATATTCCACAAGATCTAAAATTCATAATGAATTGTACTATGATAGTCATCAAGCTCTAGTATTTCTTCTATATGTCAACAATTCAACACATCAAGTATTTTTGTATTTGAACCAAACCAGAATTCCTTTCATTGGAACGTAATGGGAAAGACCATCATCTCTGCACTCTAGGCATATCAAAAGTAAACTAAGCGAGCTTGACACGGCCAACAGTCAAATTTTATCATGATAAACGATAATAACATGAATAACAGCCAGAATAATTAGTACACTGCTAATACAAAAAGGGAGAGCATATATCTTGGGAATAGCAGAGGTGAACTTATCCAGAAAGTACCTGAATGTTCCTCTGTAGTGAGGGCAAACAGAGTAAACTTAAGCCTCATGACCTTAAAATCTGCAAGTTTGGTAAGGATGTTCTTTTTCATTCTATAAACAGTGATATCAATTGAGTACCCTCACCTTAAAGATGGCCCAAAAACAGGGGAAAATAAAAAGAAGGCTATCGCACGAGAAGTTTGCAACCGGACTGATAATTAATACATATGAATGCTTATGAGGCAGCACCTATATGAACTCTACCTGAGGAATCTGTATAGCTGAAGAGAGTCATTACAGGGTACCATTTGCATAAACACAAGATACACAGCCCTCCATGTTCTGAACTGAAGTGCAATGCAAACAACTTCTACACAGAACCTGAAACACACCATCAACAAATTTTAGTATCTTAAATGGAGAATCACGAAACTACGTGTCATTACTAAGATGTTAACTACTAATACCACTTCCAATATGTGCAAATCCTCGCCAGACAACAAATTGTTATGCCAGTATATACAAACATGAACCTAGCTGATTTGTATCCTCAGCCTCCCCATGATGAGATAGAGTTGATAGAGAAGACTGGCATACCAGTTGATAATTAGCGAGGGCAGCTCGCGCACCTGAAAATACCATAACAGAGCAAAACTTCATACTATTGAACAGAAAATCACTCCATTTTCTGTTCAACTGGCACGGGTCCGGTGGATATGAACCTCGCTACAAATCTCCACCAGTGGCAGCTGTGCGAGGGACGAATTTCAGTGCTTTGGATAATTAACGAAATTGCAGAAGGAAGCAATAATTTCCAGTTGATAATTAGCCAGGGCAGCTTGCGTACCTGAAAAGACCATAACAGAGCAAAACTTCATACTATTGAACAGAAAATCACTCCATTTTCTGTTCAACTGGCACGGGGCTGGTGGATATGAACCTGGCTACAAATCTCCACCGGTGGCAGCTGCGCGAGGGACGAATTTCAGTGCTTTGGATTACTAACAAAACTGCAGAAGGAAGCACCAATTTCTAGATGCTACTTGACTACAGAAAGAAAGCTAATAGAGAGGAAAACCTGCTTAATTGCAGCTTTCAGGCTTGACGACATCAATCCCAAGGGGCTCTCTCTTTGTGCAACAGCGTCACTATATCTGCAAGGAATAAGTGAAAAATCTATTATCATACCTCATCTATTGGCACGGGTTCAGTCGATATGAACCTGGCTATAAAACTTACCAACATGTAAAAGAACAATCATTGAAAAACTAATAGAAGCAAATGCTAGGTAAAGAAAAATTATGCATCTTATTACTAACTCGATCAGATTGGGTATAGCACTCCCGTTGACGAACACGCTCTTGGAGCGAGTGAAAAAAATGATCTAAATTCATATGGCAAATGGATATACAGAGCAGCAAAAATGACATCAATAAAGAGAAAAAAGAGCAGGTTCAACATGGTCATGATTCCAGGGGCACTAACATCAAAATGATGACATGGTTACCATCCCGGGCAAATGGTTAGCATCTCAGTTGCTGGGCTTGTCCCCCATAGATCCTCGCAGACCCATAAAGCATCAAATTAAGCCTAGGGTTCATGCGGGTCTAATCAGAAACTCACCGAATATAGGATGTTGGGCTTCTCCGATGAACCAAGCAGCGAGATGCTGGAGTCCACCTCGAGCGCCAGCACATCGACGAGGGTGTTGGAGTGGCGATGCAGTGCGACCGGCGCCACGCCGACGGCTTGAGCAGATCGCTTGCAGCCTTCAAGGGTAAGCAATTTATGAAAGCATATCTCTCTAATTTGTCAAATTCTTCTTTCTTATAATTGGAGAATCTGTAAACAATTCAAATGAATAAAAACATCATTTCTGTCCTGCTGTTATACACGGGAAAAAAATCTACAGAGAGAAGGGTTGGCCTGCTCTAAACTAACATCATGCCTGCTCCACATGCTACCCTACACCACCTCTGCCCTCACCACTGTGGAAAGAGGAAGGAAAGAAGCTCACCCGGTCTCCACGAGCTGCAATGCGTCTGTTTCTCCTCCTACTCGAGCTGCTGGTTGATCCACCTCGTGCCCAACCGCCGCAGTTGCTCACATGCTCCCAGGAACCGCCATGTTTCTTGAGATCTTCCATGGAAAAGGGGATCAAGATAAGGTTCAAGGGGATTTGAAGTACCAACACTTTGACATGATTTTACCTGGGAGGAGGCCGAGATGTGGAGTAGGCGTTCTTTGGAGCAGGTATGGTGATTGTGCGTCGGGCCACCTGTTACTCGAGATCCGGCCGGCAACAAGCGCCATGGAGATGTGGTGGTGGTGCAGGCAGCCGGTGGCGGCGCGGTACGAGAGGCCGTGGGAAGGATGGAGGAGGCGCCGCCGGATGGGGAGGAAGGAGGAGGCGCCGTCGGGTGGGGGAGGAGGTGGTGTCGAGGGGAAGGAACGAGGAGGACGGGATCTCTTTTGACCGCTCGATCTAGGTTTTTTTCATCGGCAGCGTCATTGGTCACGGACCGAGTCGATCGAGCGTTTCGCTGCCATGTGGACCAATGATCCTATGGGCCCAATGGCAGTCACCCAGTAAAAGAGCTGTAGAAGTAACAAAATCGAGCAGTGAACAGTAAAAATCGACGGTGAAAAACGATCGAGCGAGCCCATCGAACGGCCGACGATTGCGCGCTCGGGAAGGCCTCCAGAACGGCGGGTAGTCTAGGAGGCTTTATATGTTCAATTTGATCTCTTTTGTGCATTGCAGGTTTGCTACTTAATTCTCAAAAAAATCATGCTTTCGCATCACCATCCTGTGGAACCATGAGGCCTGATCCAATGATTTCAGAGAACATTTACTATGTTTATGGATCACTACATGTTCTGCTAGAACAAGGTGATATCCTTTTTCAGTAACCATTTCATTTGAACACGTATCATGCTTTTCCGAATATAACTGAACATCTGAAGCAGCAACGGTGTATATATTTTAAAATTGCAAGTCAGCACCTCCCCGTTTGATTGCTATGGACTTCCTTATAAGAATTACAAGGGATTTTCTTAAATACTCCAAAGGAAAGACTGAATCTCTTGAAATATAACTTTATATGTATTGATTAGCGAATGTGGTAATATGTATTAGAATTAGTTCCGTTCTAAGACCCTCATATCGTCACACTGATGAGTTGATAGAAGCATCTACTGGGAGCCAAGTGTTTATTTTTTTTTGTGGGTGTACTGGGAATCAAGTGTTACATGGCTGCAGGAGATAGGTCTGCTAAGGCCACGTGGATGTGGTGACTGAAGCAACTACACTACTACTCCAGGGTCTGCTAAGGTTCTATTTTAATCATATGATGAGCAAGGGGCCCGCAACATACTCACATAGTTACAAATCTGAAGCACCGTTTAGTTTGTTGGCTAGCAGTATGAATCAGAACTGGGTACTTTTATCTGTTGCAAATAATTTAAATATACTTTTAGTGATCTTGTGTGCATTTATAAAAATCTGAAGGTGGTCATTATTAGGCTGACCAGTAGGCTTTTCTTCTGTGTGAACAGTAGAAGGAAGATGGTACCTAATGGAACCAAAGTAATCGATTCTTTATGTACATTTGTAGAAATAAAACATAATAGATATAAGACGTTTTTGCAGTTTAATAAATTGAACTGCAAAAACGTCTTATATTTGGTTACAGAGGTAGTAGTTCTGACATCATTTTGGAAATAGCATCCAGTTACTTCCCTTTTTTTCTTACCATGTGCTTGCAGAGTAGTTCTGATATCATTTTGTAAATAGCATTCAGGTAGTCATGCCGAGTTTTCTATGATCCAAATAAGAGGACACTTGCCTTTGTTTTAACATACAGATTAAATGTTCATAAGTATACTATTCTGATTGGTCAGCCAATGTATAGATAATAGTTTGGTGCATGCCGACTCTTATTCTCTTATCCTTTCTCAAGGAGCACTTCCAAGAGCAACTCCAACGCGCCGACCCAAACAGACGTACGCTTTGTCCGCTTTTCGTCCGTTTGGGTCGGCCGCCCGCTCGGCGTCCGCCCCGTTTTACGTTTGGGTCGGCCGTGCGCCCAACGCGCGCGACCCTTTTCATGTCCGCGCATAAATTTTAAAAAGCCTGCGGCCATAGATCATGCCAGCGGCCATGCCATCGCCCGGAGTTCATGCCGGCACCATTCCAGCGGCCGGCATACAATGCCAGCCTCCAAAAAAGCCACCACACAGTTCATGTTGGCGCACTTGCCAGCAGCCAACACACATGCCAGCACACAAAAAAGGGGCGGGCGTTCGACCACGCCATCTTGGTCGTGGTCATGGCAGCACACTTGCCGGCATATAAAAAAGGGATGGCGCTCTCCGCCATAGATCACCCGTGGTCAAACTTGAGCAAGTCGGCTTGCATCTTCTCGAACCATGGCCTCTTCCTCGGCAACATGGTGTTCAAGTCCACCTTCATGATCTCCACCCCCGTCATCATGCTAGCGAGCGCCACTTCTTTTGCCTTGGTCTTGGCATTGGCGGCCTCGATCTCGAGCATCTTGGCTTGCTTCTCCGCCTCCATCTCAAGCATCTTGGCTTGCTTCTCCGCATCGAGCTCAAGCATCCTCCTTTGCATCTCCATGAAGACGTTCATTTGCTCTTCCTTGTCTTGCCGGTGCTTCTCCTCCCTTGTGTCCTTCTTGCTCATCATGCCCTCCAAAGTGGCATGCAAGGCAATCGACGCCGCATCGCGCTTGTCCTCCTTCTTGGAGTTGGTCTTCCCCCGCGGCCGTGGCTTCTCGCCCTCCCCATGCTCCTCGACGGCTTCCTCCCCCCCACGCGCCTTGGTGGCGGCATATTGCGCCTTGAACTTCTCCTCCCCATTGATGACCATCCAACAATGGGAGAGGTTGAAGGGCTTGCCGTCATGTTGGGCCTTGAATGCCTCCAAAACTTGGAATGCCTACAAATGAATAGCATGCAAGCATATGGGCAAATGGACATGCAAGCATAACGAAAACGGATAAGAAGAGGGGCGCATGTATACCATATCTTTCATGCCGATGCCGCTCACGGGGCGTGCCTGGATGCTCTCAAGGGTGGCACAAAACTTGTTGCACTCTTGTTGTATCACCCACCATCGCTTCGAGAGAGACACCCACCCACGCTTGCTCTCCATTTGGTACGGCGCAAACTTCTTGCGTTCATGGTACTCACGATGAACACGAAGCCAAAAGGTTGATGCCTTTTGCTCGGCGCCGACCTTGGGGTCTTGCCCAATGTCCCTCCAACACTCACAAAGGAGTTTGTCCTCTGACGGCGTGTATGCCTTCGTCCGCCTGCTTTTGCACTCCTTGTGTTGCGCCGGCTTGGTTGGCGAGCTCGTCCTCGAACAAAGGCTCCCCGTCGATGTCCACTTCATCCTCTTCCTCAAGGCCGTAGTCCTCCGGGAATTCGTGGTCGAGCGGGAAGGTGCTGCCCATGCCGACCTGGTCTTGCATGAAGGTGTCGTCCATGCCAGCTTGATCGAAGGTGGCGGGCATGAAGGGCGCTCGGCCGTCTTGGCTTTGGGTCTCCTCGGGATCGAAGACAGCCGCGCCGGCACCGCCGGCGGAGGCAATGGCCCCCACACCGCTTTTGAAGATGATGTTTTCGATGATGAAACGGTTGGCCGTTTCGTCGTCACCGGCGGTCGGCATTCTGTCGAACAGGTTGCGGGCGTCGGGAAGCATGTCGGCTGGTATCTCTCGCGGGCGTTTCCCCGCCCCTCCGGAGGATGATCCACCGACCACCGGCGTGGCGTTGAGGTCGATGGCCATGGACGCGGGCGCGGGCGTGGACGGCGCCACCACGCTCACCTCCGGTGAGCATTCCCCGGAGAAGCGGGAGGCTTGCGGATAGACATGGAAGCTGGGAATCGGCTGCGTGGCAGACGCGCGCGGTGACTCTGGCAGCACCATCCGAGGAAATGCCGACGAGCCCGTGCTGGCCAGGGTTTAACCCTAGGTAGAGCAGGGCCTCCCTCGTTGCCGCGGCGACTCAGGCATTGGTTTCCTCCTGCTGTGCGGCGGCGGAGAGGGCGGCGACGGCCGCTGCTTCGAGCTTTGCGTCCTGCACGTGCCTTCGGTCCTTCCTCTTGGCCGACTGCATGGCCCGCTCCTCGGGCGTCAACTGCTTCTTCTTGGGCGGCGCCGCGGTCTTGCAGGGCTTGCCTTTGGCGGAGGCGACGGAGGTGAGGCCGAACGAGGCGAGGGACGCGAGGCCGGCGGCGGCATCGAGGGTCGGCACATCGTCCATGGCGAGCGGACGGGAGCGCGAGCTGGCGGGAGTGTTTTGGAAAAGTGGAGGGAAATGGTGGTCGATGTGCCACCGACTGGTGGGCCAGGGGGAGGAGTAGGCGCGCGTCGCGCGCGTCTGCTTCGTGTCCGCGCCGACGCAAATGAGGCCCAAATTTGGGCTAGGAATGGGTCGCCCGGCGGATGAAAAGCGGACGCGCGTCCGTTTGGGTCGACGCGTTGGGCCGACTTTTGTGTCCGTTTTGACTCAAGCGGACACGCGCGGACGAAATGGGTCGGCGCGTTGGAGTTGCTCTAAGTATCTAAGGAAACGCCTTTCCTTCTCAAGCTTATCAACTGCACATCTCCTGGTCCTGTCGTCTGATATGCCGCAGTTAAGTTATTTGTTATCCTGTTCTATAACAATGTAAGCCTTGGGAACTGAACTGGAAATTATAGCCTTAGTGCATTGATCTTGCCTTTGTTCCTGGGAGCTGAACTGGGAATTATATCCTTAGTGCATTGATCTTACCTTTATTTTATTGAATTTGTAAATTCTGAATTTTATCGACATGAAAACACCTCTCTTTTGTGTGTTTGGATTTGTGTGTTTGGATGATGCCCCTGCCAGCCCTACCAATCCGCGGGCAGCCAATTTTTTGGCGCACCTTTCAGCCGCCGGCGACTTGCCAATTCATTGGCGCAAAATGAACTAGTGAAACTGCATGAGCCGAGGCGAGCCAAAATATTGGTCAGGAACCAAACAGGTGCGAGCGCCTTGGTCAACGACCAATTTTTTGGCCTGGCTGGTGGAGGCTCCGATCCAAACACAAATCCATCACAGTGCTCCCTAAGAGGGCACAAGCTGCTGCTATGGTTCCTGAAACGACATCATTCTCTGCAATCCAGTACATGGGAACCTGCTCAGAATGTGCCAGGTACTCTTGGATAAACTTTGCTGAGTTTGGCGGGAAGAATCTCTGTATAAGGTTAAGAGAGATTAGAATACTTTATCACTTTGTGCTGTTTTTGCAGAAATGGTGAATTAGGGAGAAAATCTCAATATTTGCATTTTTTTTTCACTTTCAGTTACATGTGTTGCTTGCAGTCTGTAATGCTACTCTTTCAGCTTTTGTGTTGCCTGCAATTTCTATCTGATGATCAGTCTTCAGTTTTAACCATGTACCAGAATTCCATTTCACCATCCCCCAATTCTCAAGCTACCATAGAGGTCTATTTGTCTTGCTGTCTCCACGGAGAAATGATAGATGCCTAACACGGATGTGCGTTTAGACAATGTTTTTAAAAATTGCATGTTCCTCGCTGCCAAAAGGTTGGTTATCACTTATCAGTTGCTTATTTGACAGACTATGAACATACGATTATGATTGTAGGTAAGATCATTTCAATGTAGAGGGTGGCAAATTTGATGCACTGATTGCTGTCAAATGGGCCGAGGTAATTCTTTCCTGAAGATATGCTATGGATGAACATGTAACAGTCCATTGTTTTACTGATTATGTTGTCCTCGATGATTCACATCTCAGAATTTGTAATGTAGCTGACATGATAGTATTGTACTGTATTATTTTACTAGCATGAAAAACCTTTGAATAGTTATAAAGAAATACTCACTTCGCAATCCTGGTTCAACCATGACTGCATATTGCAGGGAGATGCCTGTTGAGCTGCTAAGCTTTCCCTCATGATGCAGGGAGATGCCTGTTGAGCTGCTAAGCTTTCCCTCATTAGTAACCATACAAGGAACAGACCACGACTCGAGATGAATCACTTGCGTGAGATTCCGATTCGCCGATCCAGTTCTATGGCTGGACCTGAAGCCACGAGGGCCTTTAGCAGGGAGATGCCTGTTCAGCCGCTAAGCTTTCCCTCATGATGTGACAGTGTTTAGAGGCAAGATTAGTTTTGCTTGCAGAACCAACAATCTCCTTCATGCCCTCAAAAAAAAAAATCTCCTTCATCTGGGGGGTACAGTATATGATGACTCATAGTGTCTGATGGCTATATTATATATCGGTTATAGATTATGCATGTATGTGCAGTGATGAACCGGATGCCTCTTTGGAGGAACCTAAACCTTGCCCCACAAGTGAAAAAGGAGGTTGTGTGTAGCAATTAGAATTTCTATATATGCATCCGTGAGACATGAACTGGTCGAAGAAATCGATGAAGGATAAGTACGACTTATCAACACATATAATCAATGACAAATTAGCTAGAGATGCTTCTCTCTTGAACTCTACTACACTCTCTCGTACAAATCCAAATCATACTTACTGCCCCATTATCAGCATATTCTCTAGTTGTGCCTTTGATGTAACAATCAGAAGTGTAATTGGTTAATCTCATCAATAAAATAACCCCTGAGGGGGCATTTCCTTAAAAAAGAATATTCGTCAATTGTCTCAGGAAAATCAAAATCTTATTCAGCGAAAAAACACGGTCTCTCGGCATACATCACCTCGACCGGTGTTGTCACGAGTGTCCTCCAGAGTCCAACCCTCTTCTCCCGAAGCTACAAAGAGTTAGTTATACTCGCATCTCCCCTGAAAAAAAAGTTATACTCGCACCTTCCCTGAAAAAAAGTTATACTCGCACCAAAGTGCTTACTATTCTTTCAATAAAGAACATATTAATGTTTTATATTGTTCAATATTATTAATTTCTATGTTATTTAGTTGCATTATTATTGTACATCCATATTTTTCAAACTTTTTTCTTCGAGGCGGCTATATCTTTGAAACTTTGTAGCACATGTTTGTGACGATGATTTGTAAGTATTTTTAAAATTATTTTAATAAACATAAATATATTTTAATAATTTGAGAACCACGGCAGGCCTAAGCCAACCCAACTATCAAAGTCATTCCTCCCGAAAATTTATTCGTGTTTTGGTCATAGTGCTCGGCCCATGATTAGTCCAGTTCGTATCTTAGCAAAGTCCATCATATCGTATCAAAACCTTCTTCTTTTGCTGTCTCATAATTACCCCTAAGAAAAACTGTCTCAAAATTATGGGTGGATTAAAGCCCTTCTCGGTTCGGTTCATTTAACGCTCGTTAAGCTCGTGAGCATTCGTTAACAGATTATGATATGTTACGGTCTATACAATGAGTGTGTAGGCGTGATTTTCATGAAGGAAGATGATGACTACAAAAGAAAATGTACTATTTTGTTGCCTTCTATATCGATTAGATTGAATCGATGGGCTGTTGTCATGCAAGATGAAAATATGTTTTGTGTTGTTACTAACGAGCTACTCGTGAAACTTGTTCGACGTAACGAGCTTAAATTGATGATTGACCCCGTTCATTATAAGAAGCGAACTACAACTTTAACGAACCGAACCATCAAACGTTCATGAAGCTCGCGTGCTACAAATTTTTGGCCAGCCCTACTTAAATGTTCTAAAATAAAGCTGTCCAAAAAAAAAAACCATCTTCATCAGCAGAAAAAAAAGGAGAGAAACACCGTCTCTCCGCATACATCACCTCGGCCGGCGCTGGCACCGATCTCCTCCAGAGTCCAAGCCTCTTCACCCAAAGCCATGGCCGCGCGGCGTCGCTCCCTCCTCATGCTCCTGCCGCTCCTCCTCCTCCTCTCCCACTTCCTCTCCCTCGCCGCCGCCTTCCAGTCGGACGAGCTGCTCCTCCACGACGATGACGAGTTCGAGGGCACCCGGGCCTCCTCCACCCCCTCCCCCCGGCCGCCCTCGACGCCGCCGGTAGTGTCCTCCCGCCGCCGATCCGCGGACGCAACGCAGGCGGCTGGCGCCTCCGAGTCCAACACCGTCCAGTTCACCCTCGAGCACGACCTCGGAGCCGGCCTAGGGTTCGCCCCCGCCGGGTCCTTCTCCGCCCGCCTCAAGTCCTCGGCCCACGGCTCCCAGGTTTGCTTCGCATCCTATCGGTAGCTTCCTTCCCGATTTGGTTACCCGATCCCGTCGTGGTAGCTCTCGTTGCTCTGCTTCCTGATCCCGTGATCTATGAGCAGCTAGTGATTGGACCCTGCTAGGGGGGGTAGATTTGGTTCAGTTCGTGCCCCCATCTGTAGTTTCTAGCTGTTTGGTTTGGAGATACAGTGAATTGTGTGGTTCGAATTGTTAGGGAAGGTGAACCATAGATCGGATCTGGTTAGTTTGTTGTTCCAGATCATCTGCTATTTGTTTGACGTGTGTGTGTATACATCAGTACGGTTCAGTTTCGTTGTTTGGTTCGTTTAGCAAAGTAGTTGCTACCCCATAGGTAGTGCTGATAAGGTTGATAAATGATTATGAGCTTTACCATTTCATTGTTGTTGCCCAACAGTGGCATGACACACTCTGTGTGGTCACAGAAATCAGTTGCTATCATTCTACATTGCTTACTCGCATATTGCCACATAGAGAACAACTACGAGGTGAGGTGACAGAACTGCAAGCAACAAAGGGTGCGCATTTCGATCCAAAGTACTTGTAGCCTTGCGTGACGAAGCATTGGGTGTTTGATTGTTAGCACAATAAAATCTGGCTTTGCTAGAAAAAGAGATACAGTTTGGTCACAAGGGATGAGAGCAGAATTGGCGTTCCCTCAAGAGCAAACGTCAGTCTATTCTTTTCAGAATAGAGCAAGTGTTAGTTAGCACATGATCTATTGGTCATTGGTTTCTCTTGGCAAAATATCCAAAGAAGGGATTTGCCTAGATAACCCATGACCGATAGCTAGTATTCTCTTGCCTAGATATGCTTGCTTGGCAAGGGTATTATATGGAGATAACTCCTTATCTGGCCCTTTTAAAAATGTGCTTCCCTGTTTGGTATTCTTTTGACACCAGGTGTGAATTTTGTTCCTAGTGTGACATTTCCATCCGTTTTTCCAGCAGTGTTAAATGGCACCTGAAAAGACACCCCTCATTTGTACACTAGTTATTTTTTCAGCAAAACACCTGAGCAGAAGTGGACCCACATATCAGTCGCAGTGCTGCAGCTAGGCACCTGGCGGGATTACACCATGACCTTGTGGTGGTGCTCGGTCGAGGAGGGAAAGGGTGAGGTGGACCCGGTGCTCACCACCGCCATCTCTCTCTCCTCTAACCTGCTCTCTCCCGCGCTTCTGCGTCCTCCTCGCTGCCCTCTCCCACTCCCTCTCCTTACTGCCCCCTTCGTCGTCCGTGCCGCCTCGCGCTGTGTACCCACCACGCTCTTGCCACTCGTCGCCTCCCGGGCCACACGTCTTGCCGAGCACGACATGCTGTTGTACCTTGCTGACTTCTGCACGCTCCTGCAGGGTGTCTAGATTAGAAGTCATAGGAAGGAATTTACTTTTGCTTCAGAATTATTCTTGGCTTTCTTTGCTTCTATTCTATTTAACTAGTTGTCTCATTGAATAATCACCCATGTTAACGCTGCCCTCAAGTAGTAAAGTTAACCATATGTTAGTTTCCTATGTTCTTTTTTTAACTATTTATACTCAAGCGAGGAGAATTTTATCTTAATTGACGTGACTCATTTTCTGAACCAGACTCTTACTAAGCTCCGATTTACGAGGAATGAGTTGACTGAGGATGAAAAGAATGCATTTAAGGTTCTTTCTTTTCTCCATTATTTCCTGATTTCATTATTTTTCTATATACCAACTTATCTGGTGCTTCTGCATTTTAATTTTACCATTGCAGAAATTACTGGAAGAAGATAGTTTTTACACAATAAGGCTACCGTCTAATGTGTTGGATCCTACAAGAAACGATTATATCTATGCCTCGATCAAAGCGGTAAGTTGAGTAGTTGACTAACTTCATGTTGTTTCTCTCCAACCTATCATTATGGCGTGCTGGATCGTAAGATAGATTCACCAGATATACTCCAATATTATTGTGAATGAGATTTAATACAACAGAATCAACAACTATACTGATTTGAAATTACCATGAAGCAATGGCCACTTTCAAGCTTATGAAAGAAGCATAAATTGCAGATATGAAATGTTTAATGTTAGGAATTATTGTGATTCTAGAGTTGTGTTTTCAGTCGCTGAACTGTGTATTTTTTCTATGTTCAGAGATGCATTCCACGTGACAGCTTGGATGAACATATTGTCATCCACATGGTAATTCCCTCGATTTCTTAACTGCTACTCCCTCCGTTCGGAATTACTTGTCGCAGAAATGGATGTATCTAGACGTATTTTAGTTCTAGATACATCCATTTCCGAGACAAGTAATTCCGAACGGAGGGAGTACTTGTATCTTCTCCTGTAGAGCTTACTTCATTGTGTATAATTGAACATCTTAAAATACTGTCAGCATTTTCGTCGGTTCATAATTACATTTTCTGTATAATTAACAAAATGGGGTGGGATGCTGTTTGATTGTCCTCGACCTTTCCTATAGCCCCATCTATCTTTGTTGCCGATCCACGGAAAATGGCAGCTAGGATAGCACACCAGTGATGGTTTAGTTCATAAGGCATTAGGATAGACTATATTCAATTTTCGTTAGGAGATTGTGTTAGAGATGGTTAAGTATTCCTTCAGTATACGTATTTAGAAATATCTATTGGTGTTCCTTGAGGTTAAGGTTGCTATTTATCCTTTCCTGATACTACCTCTGTACACTAATATAAGATGTTTTTGCAGCTGCAAAAATGTCTTGCATTACTGTACAGAGGGAGTACATTTTAGTTATTACAATCAGCTAGCAGTTTCTGTTCCCTTTTGGATATGAGTATATGACTGCCTATCTTTAGAAGCAGCCCCTTATATGTTAACTTCTAGTTATAACTAACTGTTTTTCGAAGGAGCCCTTCTAGTTATAACTACCTGTTTTTAGAAGGAGCCCTACTGTAATTTTCAGCATCAATCTACAGAATTTCCTTACCTAATGAAGCCGCATGTCAGAACCTCTTTGCCACTTGTGCATGGAGGGTGAGCATGAGTTATCAAGCTACCTACCCTTTCCGATCCCATACAAAGGCACATTTTCCTGTACAACCCCCACCTTTGCACCACCACAAATCAACCTGTAACATTGTACAGTTTAATCTTGTGGCACTAGGAATGCGTATCCAATAGGCTTGGTTAACCTGAGTATTTTTTAGCTCTGAAGTACGCAACTTTCGTCCTGGTTTGTTTCTGTTACATATGTTCTTCCTTAGCAGAACTCCACGTCCAAATTGGAAGTTCCCATGTTTCATATTTAAAATGACAGATGGCTTTGTCGGCTGTTGCTTATTTGCTAGAAACCATCACATGTACCTAGCACGTAGCATGAAACCTTTAATGATATACTGTATTTTGTAGGTAATAAATCGGTAGTACAGTAGAATAATACTGTCTTTCACAGGATGAAATGTTTGAAGGAATGATCATTTTCTATAGATGAATGTCTCTCGGGTATTTGGCTCACATTAGGCTTTGCTGTGTCATTTGCAGGACGGTGTGAATATTTTGGCTGTTAATTATGGTTCCGTTGGTGGATGCCAATATCCCCGGCCAATGAAAGTAGTAAGTTGTCTTGCTTGAAACCTTGTTTATGGAGTTGCATGTGGTCAATAATTGATAGTAATAACCTATAACCTTTTAACTGTACCGTACCAGCAAAATGCACGCACATACTATAAACATATAAACTTCGAGAGTTATACTGCCTAGATTAAACTCCCGCAATTATGGTAAAATAACATCACAGAAGGATGCATGTTGATGTTTCACCCGTTAAGTATACCGTGTCTGTCTGCTGATGAAAGATAATGCTTCTATTTACAATGCTGAAATTCTTGTTCCAGCCATCAAAATGGACATTCAATTCATACACTATTCTGAAGACTGCTGACCAAGCACCAAGGTAAATCTCTGCTTTATCGAGGTTAAGACAAAAAATAATATGCAGAGCACCAGAGAGGTGGCAGTTCACATTTATCTTAGTGATGTTTTTCCAGCAACAAACCTATTGCTAAAGAACAGTCTCAAATCTATCCTCTCTCAAATGACACCTGGTTCCTTGTTCTAACTAAGTTGTGCACTTGCAGAACTCCATCATTTGTAGAGCAATTAATAGAAACTGAGAGTGGACTCGGTGAAGTGATGAAACCACCTGAGAAATCTTTCTGGGCTAAATATGTGAGTACAGTTATAAATATCACGTGTATATTGTTTGATTTTTTTTTGTTGGTGTCTGTATAACTTGTAATGTTGTCTTATCCTTTTCCTCGAATCTGACTGCTGCTTCCTGCTTTGCAGTGGATGTACATCATTCCTCTTGGTCTCATTGTCATGAACGCCGTCACAGCAGCAGCAAACATACCGGAGGAGCAAGCTGGAGGGCAGGGTCAAGCTCCAGCACAAAGGGCGCCAATTGCTGCTCCAAGGAGAAGATGATGGTTCCCTATATTCTTTGCATGCCATAGGTACATCTGGCTAAGCTATTTCAGCATCACAGACGTTTGTCACAACCGTTCCTTCACCTGTAACTTATACCCTACGTCGTTTGAGTTTCAGATTCACAAAGAATGGACAGGGGATGGATCTGCTTGACCTTCCCCAGGACAGGGGCAGTACTAGCGGCAACAAGACTCACTTGGGTTTTTCTTTTCTCGCATTCAGAAACTCACCTTTGTTGTAGAATCACCTCAGAAAGGTCGCATGTTCTGCTCGCATCTACACGCGTATTTTTGCCTGTTGATAGAAATTACCATCAGTCTTTGACTCGGTTCAAACTCCATGCCTTAATATTCAGAACTAGCTTAATTTACCAATATCAAGCATTGTATGTTTTGCTCATAACCCTCCTGTATCAACAAATTCGTGCTGCTTGCATTGTCGATGGTTTGATGCTTTGACGTTTCCCGAGTTTCTCGCGAATGCTACTCTTGGTGCCTGAGAATATGTAAATGCTTATCTCCACTTGGACAAAAAAAATCATTGATGTTTACCCTGCTATATAGCTTATGCACTTGCAAAACTGAGCAGAAATATCCTCATATAGATCAAACTGTGAATGTTTGTCCGTTTCAAAAAAATTAGCGTCGGCTGTATTAAAATGTTTTCCTGTATAGACATGTGCAGTCATGTTTTGGCTTTAAATTTTGCAAGTAGACATTCATTATGTTTCTGCAAAAATTTCACACCTTGGGTGAGAAAAATTGAAAGGTATGGACATAGGCGAATGGTCAAGCGAGCTGGGTGAGCGCGGGCGTGAGATTCACGACCCAATATTTACAACGGAACTGTTTTGCACAAGACGTTCCACTTTCCAATCCAGGTCCAGCCACACGCAGCGGACGTGATGAAAGGACGAGGTTTTTTTTCGACAGGTGGATTTTATTGGAAATGAAGCAGCCGAAGTTTTTTTAACAGAGGATGGATTTTATTAAAAATGAAGCATCAAAATGATACAAAACACAAATGAGCACACATCCGACCTCTGCATAATTAGAATGCATGCAACCAACACTAACACACACATATCATATGACACATGTGGTAAGCAGTTCAAACTATTAAAAAAACACTAACACACACATAAAAGAAAAAAAAGCAAAGTCATACAAGACCTAAACTATGCCTAAGCGAGAAAAAAATATCTGAAATGATCAAAACAACGGTCAATAAAATCAGCAATGAATAGTGACATTTTCTGCCAGTATTCAATGTTGATTTGTTTTTCCCTCATAAAAAGTTTGTGTTTGAACTTGAAATTTCACATGCTAAAACAACATCACACTCTTAACTGAACATATATTTGTGCTTGTAAGCATCTACGATTATACTGTGTTAAAGAAACATATTGTATTTTTTAGATATTTTTGAAACCTCAAAACTCACATAATTTCTATCGGAAGTTGGTTTTCATGCTATATTCTCTGGCGATGCTACGCGTCCGCCGGCGGAAATTGAAAAAGGATCCGCCGTCTTGCTGATCATTGAATGGACACATTAATGACCGTCCGATCTACCAACATAAGCAGCCACCCTTTGCAACAAGAGTGGTGTTTCTGCAACAGTCTGTTTGTTGCAATCATCCGAGCCTGTATTTTTTATTTTTTGCAACAGAGATGTTATTGCAGAATTTTTTCGCAACAGAGATCTTGTTGCAGAAATTTTAATGATCACCTGTGCTTGTATTTTTTTATTTTCTGTAACAGAGATCTTGCTTCAGAATTTTTTCGCAACAAAGGTCTTGTTGCAAAATTTTAAAGATCACACGACACGAGTCTGTACTTTTAAATTTTTTGCAACAGAGGTCTTGTTAATTTTTTTTGCAACAAAGCTCTTGTTGCAAAAAATTTAAAGATCGATTGCAGAATTGTTTGCAACAGGGATCATGTTCCAGAATATTTTTGCAATCGAGTTTATGTTGCAAAAATTTATTTGCGAAACACAGACCGTGAAATGAAGGAGATGATGCCGATGATGCCGCTTGCAGCTTCGATGCCCCAGGCACGTCGCTCACTGTCGTTATCACGGCCGGTGGCTGGATTTTGGGAGTCTGCCGACGCTTGCAAACAAGGCCATGGTTTGCAGATGATGCCCGATGGTCAACAGTTGCAAAAAAGGAAGAAATGAGTGGAGGGAGGAGGTCATTGAAGAGATAAGGTTGAGAAGGGAGATATAGGTGGACCCCATAGGGGACACGTGTTGTCCAGGGGAGACGAATGATGCATGGGAGTTTTCCGCCGGCTGAACCAAATGTTTTCCCATATTCTCTCCCTCTGGAAGCCACTCATAGGTGGGCAACGGGCCAGCTCGGGTCGGGCACGACCTGCGACGGCCTGTTTATAATGTGTGTCGTGCTGATCAAGGGGGCATCTGAACGGCTACCCGGTCTTGGTTGCGAGTGTGTAGGATAGGGGCATGGGTTGCAACTGATCTAGGGTTTTCTGAAGACGTGTCCGGGTGCTAAGATGGCTGATGCTGGGAGTTCGAGTTCAAGGCAGGGGAAGGAGAAGATCGACGACTTGCTCAGTAGACTGACGCTGCACAAGGAAGACGAGGGCGACTTTGTGTGGGAAGAAGAGATCAAGGAGCCGCCGGCGGCGGCGAAGTGGTTAGCCATCGCGCGTGTCCACACCACCAGAGGTTTTAGTCATACGGCGCTGTACTCGGATATGCACTCGGCATGTAATCCTGCGAAGGAAGTAGTTTGGAGGAGGCTTGATGACAACCTATTCACGGTACAGTTCGATTGCTTGGGAGATTGGAACAAGGCCATGAACATGGGGCCGTGGTTATTCAGGTATCAAGCAGTGATCTTAGAGGAGTACGATGGTTTCCAAAATCCTAGAGAGATAGTGCTTGACAAATTTGCTGTTTGGGCGCGTGTCCTTAGACTGCCTGACAATTATTTGCACGAAGAAGTGATTAGAGGTATGTGTCGACCCATGGGTGAGATATCGGAGGTGCAGATCAGGCTCCCCGCTGGTTATGTTGGAGAATATGTACGCGTGCGTGCCAAGATCGATGTGAAGAAGAGGCTCACTAGCTAGGTTTGTGTCGATCACTAAGGAAGAAAAGAAGGTTTGATACCAAGTGCAATATGAAAAACTACCCACCTTCTGCGGTCATTGTGGACTTCTTGGACATTGGCATCAAGAGTGTGGATCGGGCGAACATGATGAGTCGAAGCTCGACTGGGGTGATTTTATGCTCGTCAATGGTGGAAGAGGAGGCGGCAGCGGCCGTGGTGGCCGAGGTACATATGGCAGTTCTCAGTACGGCCACGGCCGAGGCAATACTAATGGCAGGGGAAGAAGTACGGCTGGCCGTGGGGTTCCTCAGGGGCGGACCCAGAACCAAAATGCCCCGGTGTCCTGGTGTACACCATACACGATGGATACCGAACAACATTATACATAAAAGTAACATTTGCGTCTCTCTTTAAATTACCAAAACGTCTTATATTTAGGAACGGAGAGAGTATATATATACGTGTATCTGAGCATCCGCGAATGTACTATGTTTCTCAAAAAATAACTTAAATGTCAATAAAGATGGTTACTGAAAAAGGTGTTTCGCCTGAAAAACTTCTTGATTATGTAAAAATGGACACTAAAATATCATAACACTAAACGACAAAAATAAATTTTCTTGGCAACCGCAACATACAACAATAGATCTTGACGGCGTGGGATAACAGAACTTGAATTGTGTTTTACTCCCCACCAAGCGCGGTCAACAAATAATCCAAATAGATGTGAAACACTAAGAGAAATTAGAAAATCGTAACAATCCAATTTCAACTGTAGTACCTTAAATCTAAAATCCTATAAATACAGTTCAGAAAAAAAGAACTAGATTAACATGCCAGAGATTGACAACGTTACCAAGTGGGGAGTAATTTTGCGATCTGCAAGTGGCCGGAGTGTGGGTGGCCCCGAGAGCAGGGCCGGCTGGCAGAGCGGCGAAGCATCGACGTCGACTGGCCGAGCAGGCGACGCCAACTCGTCGTGGATTCGAGGTCAGGAGCGAGTAGACATACATGTAACAGAGATCGATCGGATCGATCATACAGCTTTTTTTAGGTGAATGGATAATAAGAGCTAGGTCTGGCTACCTCCCAACCGATCGCATGGGCTGCTACTGCTAGTTGGGCCGTGCTTCGTTTACCTCGTTGCTTGCCTCGCTAGCTTCAGTCCGGTCCAGCCGGTGTCCAGCTCTCAAATTGACCGGTGTCCTAGCCTAAACATACGGGGCTATACAGGGTAAGCAGAATTTTTACCCGGTGTCCTGTGACACCGGTTGTGCCAACGTGGGTCCGCCCCTGGGGTTCCTACCAGCGGGCCAGGCCGCGGCAGGGGAGAAGCAGCTACTGTTCCGGGCTTTGACCAGAATGTTAGTTGGAGGCATAATGCACATCCAGTAAACCTTGACGCTGCAGCATCGGCCCTAGGGGAATCTGTTAATGGGGTTAACCCTGATGACATAGTACGACCAGACTTCCAGCTTAATGGGTGTTCTGGGTCAGTAGCTTTTGTTGCTGTTAAAACGTCTGAATTGAACAACTTGAGTCCTATATGTGGAGGAGAGAATGAGAAGAGAATTGCAAACAAGCGGGCCTCACAGGAAGCTTTGTCCCCGCCGGATGCAGCAGCATCTACACTAGCTAGCCCAGGTGCGGACATCCAGCTTAATAGGTATTCTGAGGCGGGAGCTTTGGTTGCTGTTGAAACATCTGATCTGAAGAGTTATAGTACTACAGTTGAAGGAGAGAATGAGTAGAGAGTTGGAAACAAACGGGCCTCACAGGACTTGGACGATCATCTTGCATTGGTCCAGTATGAGGAGCGTCCAGAGGGTGTTCCACCCCTTCCTCCGGTTTACGTTTCGCCGAGGAAGATCAACAAGAAACTGAAGAAAGGCAATGATCAAAATGGGAAAGATGACATGGTTATTTCTAAACCCTTAGCGGGCTCCCATGAGGAGCGCCGCCGGGACCAATGAGTCTATTAACCTGGAACCGTCGCGGGTTGGGCAACCCCGCAACAGTTCGAGAAGTTCGCGAGCTCGCGAACAAGTTTGCCCCCGCCGTGTTATGCTTAGTTGAAACTCAGTTGGATAGCGCATGTGCCGAAGTTTTATCTTTGTCTTTTGGTTATAATAAATCTTTTGATGTTAGTAGTTCAGGCACGAGTGGGGGCCTTGTACTTTTCTGGAACGATGAAATAAAATTAGAGATTCAGGGCTACTCGAAGTACCACACTGATGCTATTATTTCTGAATTGGGAACAGTTCCATGGAGGCTTTCATGCATATAAGGGGAGGCAAAGGTCGCAGACAGATACAAGACTTGGGATACCCTCCGTTCGTTGGCTGGTACATCATCTCTTCCCTGGTTGGCTATGGGCGATTTCAATGAAGTTTTGCACCAGTCTGAGCATGATGGAGTGAGCTTGAGGAGTCAATCCCAGATGGACAGTTTTAGAGATGCTTTGGACGTGTGTTGCTTACATGATTTAGGACATAGTGGTCTGCCATGGACATTCGAGAAGAAAGTAGCGCAGGGGCGGAGCCAGGCTAGCACCAAGCCCCGGGCCTGCTTCATTACTATAGTGATTAACAGTGTTAAAAATGCTACAGTGAACAAAGGAATAAATCCTCATGCCCCGGGCCCAGGCCCCCCCCCCCCCCCCCCCCCCCCCCCCCCCCCCCCCCGGCTAGGGTCCTGTATCCGCCACTGAAGTAGCGGGTGGTTCTTTTACAAGGGTGAGACTGGACCGAGCAGTGGCGGATGCTGTATGGAGCCCGCTGTTCCCGGCGGCACAACTAGATCATGTATCATCAGCGTGCTCGAATCATAGCCCTATTGTCCTAAATTTCTCTCAAGAGCTTATGAAGAGTAAGGGCGCCAGACCCTTTGTAACACCCCCATGTAGTTAACCACAGTGATCACCCTTAGTTAATGCCATGTCAGCAAGTTTAACAGTGCTTAATCATCATTTGCATCATATTGCATTTCATACTCCTAATTTAAACTTCAAATTAAATTAAAGTGAAAATAAAAGTTTTTCAAATCAGAATCTAAAATGTTCATTAAATAGCATATAATTCAGAGGCAATTCTAAAATTGTAATCAACATTTACTAAATTAATTAAGTGACTCTAACAGCAACAAAATAGAAGTGTTTAATCCATTTATAATTTAATAAGATCCAAGTGAAATCATGTGGACTCAAAACCTTTTTATAACAGTGTTAAACAATGCCTTGTAGTTATTGGGCTAAGTCATACATTTTACAAAACTATATATGGGCCCACACTTTTTGAAAAACAAAAGAAAATAAAAAAAAGCCCCCTCCCCTTGGGCCTAACAGCCCAGCCGACCGGCCGCCAGGCCGGCCCACCAGCCGCGCCTATACCCCCCAGAGACCCCGAAACCCTAACCCGTAACCCCACTCGCCCCACTCCCTCGCCCCTCCTCTGCCTTCCCCGATTCGGATCGGGGGGATCGGCGCCCCATCGCCACTCGTCGTCTCCGCCACCTCGTCCCCCTCGCCGGTCCTCCTCGCCGGACCCCGCCTCACCGTCGCTCGCCCGAAGCCACCTCGACCCTGTCACCGACGTCGTGTCCCCGACCTCCTCCTCGCCGGCCGACTTCGAGCCTCGCCGGTGAACCCCTGCAACGGGGGTGAGGACCCCGACCCACTCCGCCTACCCCCCCTTTTCTCCCCTGTCCCCGTCGCTAGCGCCGTCCCCGCTCGCTGTCCGCCGTGGCCTCGCTCGCTCCCTCCCCTGCTCGCCGCGCGCTGCTGCATCCTCCGTGCCGCGCCACGCGCTGTCGCGCGCGCCCGCGCTCACCTGCGTCCGCGCGCGCCCACCGCCATGCTCCCGCACGCCCTGGACCGCCCTCTGCCGCGCCCGCCTGCGCGCCCGCGCTACCGCACCAGCGCCACCGCGCCCGCGCCCACGCTCGCCGCCCCCTCCCTCTGCCTGCTGCTGCTGCTCGCCTGGCCGCGCTCGGCCGCTGTGGCCGCCGTCCCTGCTGCCGCCGCGCTCCGCCCGCGCCGCTCCTGCGCGCTGCTGCTCCGGCCGGCGAGCCTGGCCGTGGCCTCGCTGGCGCATCGGCCGGCGCCGCGCCCGTGCGCTCGCAGTGCCCGCGCCTGTTAGGGCCCTCTGGGCCACTGACCAGAGGGGCCCAGCCCCTAAAACAAAAAAATGAAAATGAATTTAATAAAATAATTAATTAATTAATTAGTCAATTAATTAAGTTAATTAATTCTGTTTAATTACACTAATTAATTAGCTAGTCTAATTAATCTGTAATTAGTTAGTCTAATTAATCTGTAATTAGTTTAATTAAAATCTAATTAACCTAAGCAGTCTATGACAACCGGGACCCACTGGTCAAATTGACCAGTCAACAGTCATGTTTACTATTGATGTCAGCATGACATCATTGCTGATGCAGTAAATAAATTTCTGAATTAAATAATTAAAATGATTAATAAACTTCAGAATTTAATATAAAATAAACCGTAGCTCAGATGAAAATACTTTGTACATGAAAGTTGCTCAGAATTTCGATACGAATCCGAATACGTGGTCCATTCATCTGTCAGATGCCTCTAGCTACCTGAACGTGGAACTTTTAGACCGATTTCGATAAATGAATAGTGCTCAACTTTAATTAAAAAATTCAAATAAATTCCTAAATTAACTAACTCATTTAGTTAGGCAGTAACACCTCTGCATATCATTTAGGCATGTCATACATATTGTTTGCATTTTTTCCGTGGATTTATTGTTTCTCTCCCCCTCCTTCCCTCTTGATAGACACCGAGACCGACGCCGTTGCAGCTGAGTACGACTACGCTCCAGACGAGCAGCCCGTTGACGACCCCTCTTTCTTGCCAGAGCAACCAGGCAAGCCCCCCCTTGAGCATCCAGATATCGCCCATTCCATTTCTCCTGCTTGCATTAGATTTTGCTACTGTTAATGTTTGCTCCTATTCTGATGCATAGTCTGCTTTTGTAACCTGTTTATTGTTACCTTACCTGCCTATGTTAAACTGTTTAGTATAGGTTGGTAGTGAACCATCAGTGACCCCCACCACCTTACCCTTGTTGCCCCTGCTTGATCATCGACGACTCGATCAATGTGATCGTCGACCAGAGACCGACACATCACTTCACCCCCTTAGTTGTACAATTCTGCATAGTTACTATCGAGTGCCGAGGGTGATACCTCGTAACGCACTCCTGATGAATACTCTGCAGTGCAGCTGTTCGGTCATGGTCATCGAGGGTGATTCCTCCTTCTCCACTTCCGATACGACTCTGTCGTGCAACCCCTCAGTGTGAACCTCGAGGGTGATGCCTCATACGTTCACCCTGATGATTTCATCGAGTGGAATTCATCGAGGGTGATTCCTCGGGGTTTCCCTCTTGATGTTATGACCACACGGTTACTTTGACCTTTGTTACAGGCGGGTCGACCCTGATGGGTACCCGTAGGGGATCTATGATGTCGGGTGTGCCGGAAGGGCACTCGAGTGTGATATTATGGTGGAGCTTCAAAAACTCTGATCGTCTCCGCGTGTTACTAAATCAGCCTATCGGATTTGGGTATTTGATCTGAGTGGGTCGACGTGCCCTATACGCACTACCACCACGCGGGATTATGGTTTATGGGGCCCTCTACGTCGTACGTTTCTCCCGAAAGCTCTTCAGACGTCACGGTTCACCGTGCGGGCTGATTGTCGGGATTGGGCTGGATACTTCACTGACGAGTTCAGTGTCGCGCCTGCACCCCGGCCAGTCTCGCAACGCGCAGGGTGCCCAGGGCGATGGCCCAAGACCTCTGGGTGCATAGGTTAGTCCGGTGTGCTGACCTCTCTGCTGAGCCTAGGTAGGGCGCTGCTTCGTGTCGATCTCCCGAGGACGGGCATTACCCAGCAAGTGTGTCCGGCCAGAGGTGATCGAGCGTGTTGGGTAACAGTAGTGCACCCTTGCAGGGAAGAATAATCTATCGATAGCCGGTCCTACGGTAAAGGACGCTCAGTTTGTTTATCCCGATCTACTACTTGAACTGGATACTTGTTTAATTAATGGAAGCTTCGGGATCGCTTTCTCGCAGGGAGTCGAGGAAGGATCTCTAGGCTTTGCTTCAACATGTTTGCTTAATAAAATGCTATTCTACTCTCTTCTAATGCTGCAAGATGGAGGCTCATGAAGATGTTTGAAGATGCTAGTCTTCGATAGGACTAGGCTTTTTCTCTATTCTGGCATTTCTGCAGCCCAGTCCACATATACAGCCTTTCCCCTTTGATAATGTTGCATATGTAGTGTAGATCCTTGCTTGCTGAGTACTTCGGATGAGTACTCACGGTTGCTTTGTTACTTCTTTTTCCCCCATACCCCACTTTGATGATACATCAGACGATGGAGCCCCGGAGCTAGATGCTACTGCAGGAGCTTACTATCAGATGGGTCCAGACGGTACTTACTACTGGATCGAGCTAGCCGACCAGGAGTAGGATCGGAGGCTCCCAGGCAGAAGGCCTACGCCTTTCGATCTAGAGTCGTTGTTTGTGCTAGCCTTCTTAAGGCAAAACTTGTCTAACTATGTCTGTACTCAGATATTATTTGTATGACTGACTTGTGTATTCGGATCCTCGTGATCCCTGGTCTGTAATATTGTGGATCTCCGTGTATTTGTGATAGAGTTGTGTTGTGATATCTTTCCGTGAGTCCCTGTGCTTGATCGTGCACGTTTGCGTGTATGATTAGTGCACGATTGAGTCGGGGGCGTCACACCCTTCAAATATGAGACTATGTGGGAAACGCACCCAGAATTGAAAACATGCGTTGAGATGGCATGGGAGAATAACCCGCAAGCATTCTCGGTTGCGGAAGTGCAAGACAAGCTACGCGAGCTTTCAGGTGATCTATCTAGCTGGGATAGGCTGACATTCGGAAATGTGCGTAGGGAAATTAAACGCCTAAAGCATGAGCTGGAAATTCTTAGGGGCTTACCTCGCCGGGCTGGTCCGTCACATCAAGAAGTCAAAATTGTAGAGCGGCTGGTGGAGTTATACCATCGTGAAGAAATATTATGGAAGCAAAGTTCGCGTGTGGAATGGCTGAGTTGTGGAGATAAAAACACTCGTTAGTTCCACTTAAGAGCCACTATGAGGAGAAGGAAGAACCTCATAAAATCTTTGTTGAATGCTAATGGTGATGTGATCAGCAACATAAATGAGCTTGAGGTCATGGTAATGATGTTTTATAAGGACCTCTACACTTTAGAGGGAGTTACAAATATGCATGACGTTTTGGATGCGGTACCGGCTAAGGTGACGGCAGCTATGAACATCTCTCTTAACGCTACATACACTACCGGTGAAGTAAAAACAACCCTATTTCAAATGTATCCTAGGAAAGCTCCGGGCCCGGATGGCTACCCAGCGCACTTCTTTCAGAAACAGTGGGATATATGTGGTGATGAGGTAACTAAAGCGGTGTTGTGCATTGTGGAAGGTGAGGAGAGCGCAGAGTGATGTCGCTTGAACTACGTCGGTATTTCCCCAAAGAGGAAGGGATATTGCAGCACAGCTACGATAGGTATTTCCCTCAGTTATGAAATCAAGGTATCAATCCAGTAGGAGAACCAAGCAACACTATGTAAACGGTACCTGCACACAAAGAACAAATACTTGCAACCCGACACGTATAAGGGGTTGTCAATCCCTTCTTCGGGTAACGGCGCCAGAAATTGTCAAGTTGACAGGATAAAATTGTGATAGATTGGATAAATAGATCTCAATAAAACACAAAATAAAAGAAGTAAATAAAAAGTGCAGCAAGGTATTTTGGGGTTTTTGGAATAATAGATCTGAAAATAAAAGTGACAAATAATAGATTGGAAAGCAAATATGATAAAGAATAGACCCGGGGGCCGTAGATTTCACTAGTGGCTTCTCTCAAGAAATAACACACGGTGGGTAAACAAATTACTGTTGGGCAATTGATAGAAAATCGAATAGTTATGACGATATCCAAGGCAATGATCAATATATAGGCATCACGTCCAAGATTAGTAGACCGACTCCTGCCTGCATCTACTACTATTACTCCACACATCAACCACTATCCAGCATGCATCTAGTGTATTAAGTTCATGAAGAAATGTAGTAATGCAATAAGAACGATGACATGATGTAGACGAGATCTATTCATGTAGGAATAACCCCCATATTGTTATCCTTAATAGCAACGATACATGCGTGTCTTGCTGCCCCTTCTATCACTGGGAAAGAACACCGCACGATCGAACCCATCACAAAGCACCTCTTACCATGGCAAGAAAAATCGATCTAGTTGGCCTAACTAAACCAAAGATTCGAAGAAGAAATATGAGGCTATAAATAATCATGCATATAAGAGATCAAAGAAGTCTCAAATAATATTCATGGATAGAAGATCTGATCATAAACTCAAAGTTCATCGAATCCCAACAAACACACCGCAAAAAAGAGTTACATCAAATAGATCTCCAAGAGACCATTGTATTGAGAATCAAAAGAGAGAGAGGAAGCCATCTAGCTACTGCCTACGGACCCATAGGTCTATGATGAACTACTCACGCATCATCAGAGAGGCACCAATGAGGATGATGAACCCCTCCGTGATGGTGTCTAGATTGGATCTCGTGGTTCTGGAACTTGCAGCGGCTGGAATTGTGTTTCGTCGACTCCCCTAGGGTTTCTGGAATATTTGGGGATTTATAGGGCGAAGAGGCGGTGCGGGAGGCCACCGAGGTGGGCACAACCCACCTGGGCGTGCCTGGGGGGTTGTGCTCCCCTCGGAGCCCCCCTCTGGTACTTCTTTGGCCCAACAGGTGTCTTCTGGTCCAGAAAAATTCTCCAAAAAGTTTCGCTGCGTTTGGACTCCGTTTGGTATTGATTTTCCGTGAAGTAAAAAACAATCAAAAAACAACAGCTGACAATGGGCACTATGTCAATAGGTTAGTCACAAAAAATGATATAAAGTTGCTATAAAATGATTGTAAAACATCCAAGAATGATAATATAACAGCATGGAACAAGCAAAAATTATAGATACGTTGGAGACGTATCACAGAGTGCATCAATAATACTTATCTAGTTTTAATCCCAAAGGTAAAGAATCCGTCCTCGCTAACCCAATTCCATCCAATCAACCTATGCAATGTTTTATATAAGATTGCTTCTAAAGTCATTGCTAACCGGTTGAAAGAGATACTTCCAGGAATTATTTCTGCAGAGCAGTCCACCTTTGTCACAGGGAGGCATATTACTGATAACATAATTGTTGCTTACGAGTGCTTGCACTTTATGAAAAGAAATAAAGCCCTGAAACATCGCCACTGTGCCCTGAAGCTAGACATGATGAAGGCGTATGACATGGTAGAATGGACATATCTGGAGGCAGTAATGCTCAAGCTTGGCTTTTCTGAGAGATGGGTTTCAATTTTCATGAATATGGTTAAATCAGTCTCATACTCAGTTCTCTTCAATGGCAAGAAACTTGACGATTTCAAACCTTCGAGAGGTATTCGACAGGGAGACCCAATATCACCCTATCTTTTCTTGTTAGTAGCAGAGGGCCTTTCAGGCCTCCTCAAAAGAGACCATTCGTTGCATTTGAGTGGGATTCAAGTGGCTCCTTCTACGCCACGAGTTAACCATTTGTTATTTGCTGACGACAGCCTGCTGTTTTTCAAGTCAAACGGTTCAGGGGCGATGGAAGTGGCAAACCTATTGGATTCCTATTGCCAAGCTTCAGGGCAAAGGATCAATACAAACAAGTCCTCAGTTTATTTCAGCAAGGGAAGACCAGACAATGTCAGACAAGAAGTAAAGGGGTTCTCAACGTCCATACTGAAACTCTTAATGAGAAATATCTGGGTATGCCCTCTGATATTGGTTCTTCTAGGATGGGTGTTTTTAAGTATCTGAAAGACACGTTATGGTCTAAGGTGAAAGGTTGGATTGAGAAAACTATATCTGCAGCAGGCAAAGAAATTCTTATTAAATCAGTAGCACAGGGCGTCCCAGTTTTCTCAATGTCATGCTTTAAATTGCCACGAGGTTTATGTGAAAAGCTGAATAAGCTCATTTGCCTGTTCTTCTGGGGCAGCAAAGAGGGTCAACGAAAACCACACTGGGTTTCCTGGAGAGTTATGACTCAACCAAAGAAGTGTGGTGGATTGGGATTTAGGGACATCGAGCTCTTCAATTTAGCCTTATTGGCCCGTCAATCGTGGCGCCTGCTCACAGTGCCTAATTCACTTTGCGCGCGGTTGCTTAAATCTGTCTACTACCCAAACAATGACATTCTGACGGCCGAATTGGGATCACACCCGTCTCAGGTATGGAGGTCAATCCTAGAAGCTAGAGACATGCTCTCGCAAGGCATTATAAGGCGCATTGGGGATGGTTCAAACACTCGTATTTGGGCAGACAATTGGATACCAAGAGACTCGTCGATGAGGCCACTAGTTTGCCTGGCTAGCGACCCCCCTGTTTTGGTCAGCGAATTGATTGACAACACATCAGCAGCTTGGAGAGATGATAAGTTGCACCAGTTTTTTCTTCCGTCTGATATTCAAGTTATAAAGAATATACCTCTTTGCACGACACCAATGACTGACTTCTGGGCATGGCAATTTGAAAAGAAAGGTGCATTTTCTGTCAGGTCGGCATACCGAATGTTGGTGAATTTGAGAAATATGAGAGATAACTTGCTCGATCAAAGAGGAGCTTCATCCAATAGCGCGGCAGAGGAGAAATCCTGGTCATCTTTGTGGAACACCAAAGTTCCAGGCAAAATTAGAACTTTTCTCTGGAGGCTCGCAAGACATTCTTTGCCTTCAGAGGGCGTGCACCACCATAGAAACATGTGTGACACAGATTCTTGCCAACTATGTGGAGCCGCTGATTCATGGAGGCACTCGTTGATTGATTGCACGACGTCGAGGTGTGTGTGGGCCTTAGGTGACGAGGAATTAACTGATCATATTGTTGAGTCTCAAGAACCCAATGCTAAACATTGGCTCTTTAACATGATGGATGCATTATCACGTATGGAGTTTGTGAAGATGGCCGCCATTCTTTGGGCAATATGGACTGCGCGTAGAAAAGCAATACACGAGTCAATATTTCAAAGCCCAATGTCGACTCATCGCTTCATAGAAAGCTTCATTGCCGAGTTGGATGGTGTGGATATTATTGTGAGCACTCCCACTCCGGCTGGACGCGCACATGCGATAATTTGGCGAAGCTCTTGGAAAGCACCTCCAAGCGGACATGTTAAAATCCATGTAGATGGGGGTCTGTCCCATGATGGGTGTGTTGGAGCTGTGGCAGCAGTGTGCAGGGATGAACATGGTCAGTACCTCGGGTCCTCGGCAATTGTTCTATCTGGGGTTATAAATCCTACAATTTTAGAGTCCATTACTTGTTGTGAGGCCTTGGCACTTGCGGCTGATCTATCTTTGGATCACTTGGTGATTGCATGTGACCGTAAGCCGGTTGTGGATGACATAAAAAAAGGGATATGAGGTCCCCATATCACAGTCGTCAAGGAGATAAATAATAGAAGAGGGTATTTTGCTAGTTGTGATTTTGTGTTTGAAGGTCATGCTTCGAATCTAGAGGCGCACAATCTTGTTAAATTTTCTGTCTCACTTCCGCAGGGTTGCCATTTGTGGCTTCTATCCCCTCATGACCCCCTTTGTATCCCTATGAACATACTCCCTCCGTTCCAAATTAGTTGACTCAAATTTGTCTAGATACGGATATATCTAGACATGTTTTAATGTTAGATACATCCGTATCAAGATAAATCCAAGTCAACTAATTTGCAACGGAGAGAGTAGTTTCTACTCCCTCCGTTCTAAAATATAGCACGCCCGCACTTTCCGAGGTTCAACTTTGACCATAAATCTAACTAACGAGACCGACTGCGGCGGGAGCGAAAATTATACCAGTGAATTCGTATTCAAAAGAAGTTTTCAATTATATAAAAAATTTCCCGCCGCAGTCGGTCTCGTTGGTTAAATTTATGGTCAAAGTTGAAACACGGAAACCGATGACGCACTATATTTTGGAACGGAGGGAGTAATTAATAAAGTGTGGGATCCCAAAAAAAAAGTACCGGGCCAAGCCCTTTATTGCCGAGCACGCGTGCTCAGGGGTCGGCCCCAAAAAAAAGGCCCGTTTGGCCACAACCCGCCCAACGGTCTGCATGGTGAGAGACGCATACTCCCTCCGTCCGGTAAAGAGTGTACGTTTGAGTTTAAAATTTGCTCACAAAAAAGTGTACTTCTATCTTCCCAATGCACTTTAAAGTATTTTCTCTCATCACACGGTAATCAAGGCCAATAACATTCTATACATAGTTTTCTTAATTTCTAGATGCACTTAGCTCATTGTGAGTTGGGTAATTAAAGAGAAGAGAGATGGTGGCTTGCATCTTCCCAATGAATTTTTTACTCAATTCCATAATTTATTCTAAAATTTCTAGATATACACTTTTCATCGGACGGAGGGAGTATATTTCAACGTTGAGAGTTGCGTCATGCCGTAGTAGTGGATCCACTCTTGGTCGGCCGAGCAATAACACCCCGCCCACAGCTTCCCTTCTCCGGCAAGCCCAGCTGAGGACAAGCCGCATCGCCTCTTCCAAGGCTGCTTCGCCTGCGTCTCATAGGGAGTGGGAACCCCGCCGGGCAACCCAAGGGGAGGGATGGGGCGAGAGGAGGCCAGGGACGGTAGTGGCTAGGGTTCGCCCGTGCCGCCCCGAGCAACATGGACATGGACAGGCACCGTTTATGGGACACCGTGAGAACCTAAATCTGAGAATAAGGAACTTAAATCTGAACAAACTTAATCTTGCAAGAACCCGAAATCTGAATGGATTCAAACTTGCAAGAAACACACGTCGTCAGTGCTCAATGGCCAATGGGTCAGGACAACACACCCCCAGTCAGCTTTTGATGCAACATCTCTACCCAGACTTGCAACAAACTCAAGACGTCAGCGCTCAATGGCCAATGGGTCATGACTTCCCGCAGTATTTATCTAACACTAGATGATTGTACAAGAACGCCACCGTCGCGCAGGCGACGATGGCCAGAGCCAGAAATGCCGTCTTCGTCAGTCTTGGGGAGGAGCTTGGCAGCCATGGGTACAAATCTGGCTGAGGCATGACGCAGCTCTCACCATTGAAGTATATGCGTCTTGGAAAACCCCAGCCCTTCTCGAAAGTGAAGGTTGATGGGTCCTTCCTGAACAGAAGCTCGGATTGCACGTTGCCGTCTGGCCCAGCCACCATGAGCAGGTCATTGTAGTACTTGAGACCCCACAGCATCGCGGTATCATCTGCATCGAAGTGCCGGTTAATAGCTTAGTACATGCTATACATTTTAGCTGCCAAGTGTATGGATAAAGCAGTACTCACTTATTACTCCATAGGGGTTCAATGCTTTGTAGTTGAAGCTGAAAATTGTGGTGACATTGTCGAAATTTGGGTGTTGAACAACCAAGTTCCACTGCGAGTAGTTCATCCGGTAGTTACAATTTGTAATGGTGATCTTCACCCTCCAGTAGTCCCTATAGTTGGCCTTAACATGCCAGTGCACCCTGATTGGGCACATATGGGGCGAGCATTGTACTAGGGGGGTTGAGCTGCCCTTGCCAGGTCCATTCACCACTGAAGCCAAGTAAGGCGAATTACCCCTGTCGAAGTAGCAAACACATTTAGAAATAGTTTCAGAGAGTGCAAAAAGTATCTGCCTCCTGAAGAGATAATACTTACTCAACGCAGCTCCCAGGGTTGGTTATGTTATTTTGGCAGCCACATGAACATTTTGGGCAGTCAACTATCGTTTCATTGTAAAACGATGATAGTGCAACGCAACAAGCAGGGCCTCTTTGAGCAACAAACTGTGAATATGTGCATATCACATCCCAAGTCACTGAAAGAAGAGAACATTTTCGTTAGTCAGTGATCAACATATGCTAGGTCACTGTTGACCTGTGGTAAGCCCAAGAAATTTGATTCTGTCGTAATAGCAACTAAACAGAAAAGAGGAATTCGGAAACGACATACCATGAGCTTGAGTTGTTCTCCTTCCATCGAGCGAAATGAACTTAGTGGGAGGTTTTACTTTCTGGGCTGCTCCACAGGTATACCCTGGACCTGGGGCCTTGAGGGTGAAGTTTTTCGGTGCTTTCACTGTCCTATTGCTCGTTCCGGATCGGCCAACAGTGATCTGAAACGATGCCACTGCATTGACTGGATCTTGGACCCATGAGCTAAGAACTCCCCCTTTGCAACAATTTCCGACTTGCATGCCGTTAGGCGCACCAGGAAGCAAGTCAACTGTTGTTGGGTCTCTCCTGCAGCAGTGTGGTATATTGCCTTTAAATTCAGAGCAATCCCCTTGCTCTATGGTCTGTGCACCCATCATTCCCCAGATGATCTCCTTCTTTGTCCAAGTCCACCCAAAATGCCACCCAGGTGCTTGGATATGACGGTATTTCTGGTAATTGTTTATGGAAACAACAGCCTGTGAAATGCAGATTGTACAGAACATCAACAGCAGAATAATACATGGTGGAGGTTGTATGTTTCACAATTATGTAAGGGTTCTTAATGCCGCGTTTAGAGTCAATAAAATTCCCTTCTCAATAAAAGTGTAACAGGTCTTAATAAGAAGACAAAGGTTGAAGCGAAGTGATGTGCAGCGAATCTGTTCTGCATTGTGTCAAAATGCAATTAGGAAAAATGAAATTGCACACATTGGAACTGAAGTTTTATAGGATGCAATGTCGAACTACAAAGAAGAGTTTTACAAAAGGGAGTACTTGCGTCCGACTTGTGCATGAACTTCAATCGGAACTCTGAATTACTGTATTAGAAGTTGGGGTAACTTACAACATAGCCATCTGCAGTCCACTGAGTGATATCCCATTTGATTGTGATGTTCCCAGTTGGATCAAGAGGGTCGTAAGCTTCTGCAAAGAGATATGCAAGTATATGCAGAACCTCAAGTTAATATACACGAGTTGGTTACATGCATTTCAACACACTCCCTTGCTCACATCAAGTTCCAGTTTAAATAAAAATAGTGAAAAAGCTCTGTATGAAAAGTAGCACAATACGGATCAAGATTTACTTGCTATTAGAACAAATTACACACAGCCAATCTTTGCTGAATGAAAATTGAGGAAGAACTCTGTAACTATATTATATGCACACTCCACATTGATCTTTGCATGATATAAAAACTATTTCTCTTTTACAGAATTAAATTTCGACAACCATGTAACTATCCGATCGCGAGATGCACACTCCACATTTCATATGACAGAAAAATGGGAAGAAGTAGCTCTTAATTATTTAAGATTGAAACTTTCTCGACAACCATGTAACTGCGGTGGTGATAATAGCTCGAGATTCTTGTTCCCAAGATGATTTTTCCTCTTATATTTATATAATTGTGCTAACCAGGTATCGAAGCGTAGAACTCTGGGCTCAAGCAGGTGCATGCAGCTTAAAACATTCGAAAAAATTTCTTTAGCAATCGGCAATTCGGTATTGAGTAGGGATTAAAGGCTACCTACCATAGTTACAGGAAAACATTAATTTATACTCTCTGCATGCCTAATAAAGCAGGATACGAATGATCCGGAACCTTTGATTAGATGACAATCGAACAGTATGCAGGCCCCCTTTCCCCGAGTATTTTTCTTGACCTACCACTACGCAAGATTCTACTAGGGCCACATCCACTACGCAAGAAATCCAACTTCGGTGGTGAATGGTAAGTGGTAACAGCTCGAGATTGTGGTTCCCCATATGATTTTTTTCCTTGTATGAATCGGAAATATACGGAGATTTATGTATCGCATCGGTGCAGATGCCCACAAAATCTGCGAACTTATCAAGATCGAGGACGGATTTGTAGAACGAAAACAAAAGGGGGGGAAAGGCGTTTGGGAAGAAGAAACCCTCGATGAAACAGTAGTAACAAGAAACAAATTCTGAGAAGAGTGAACAAGGCAATGCAGAGTTGTTTGGAAAGAGCAAGGCGCAGAACTGACCTGTCGAAGGCACCGCCCCGACGAGCAGGAGCAGCGCAAGCGCGGCGGCGGCGGCGCACAGGCGCATGCGCAGGAGCGACGTCGCCGCCATGGCTGAGGAGAGGAACAGTGCGCTAGCTAGGCGATGCAATGCCAGCTGCCCCTGCCAATCCTAGTACTAGTAGCAGTGCTCATTTATTTTCGCCGGCCTTTTCCTCGGCGGGCGTGATTAATACCCCGCCCCGGTGCGCCATTCCATTTTTGTTGGGTGCGGGGAGAAAGAGGAGCGCCGAGCGCGACGCATGGGAGGGCGAGCGTGTCTCAGTCTCAGAGGAGGAGCGCGCGGGGCCCGACGCGGCTGGCTGGATGCAGCAACGCACAAACCAGCTGACGAGCTCCCTTTCCCTCGTCGGTCTTTTCCCCCCGCGCGCGTGACTGCGCTGCTTGGCGAGAGAGAGGGAGGGAGGGTCAGGCGCTCAGAGGTCAGAGCGACCGTTTCTTTCGGTTGGTTGAGCCAGCCGCGGGGAGGGGACCAGACGGAGGGACGAAAGTTTGGGCGATTGGCGTGGGAAACGGTGGTGGTGTGGGGGGAGGGCGCACAGCTTTGCTTGCTTTGGCTCTGGCTCTGGGGGCACGTGACGGGGAAAAAGAAAGAAAAGGGAGATACTGGGAGGACGCAGCGGCGCTGGCTGGGCTGACCATGGGCCGAGATACGGAAAGCATGTCGTTAATCCTTCTTAATCCTGATCTTAATTATAAATCTTATTCCCCCCGTTTAGCGAGACACGGATGCGTGGTGTCGGGCTCCGTACGCACGCCGGCTCGGTTACCGGACGTCCCATGGAACATGGGCCGTGGGGGCGGCTCGATGCTTGGCGGATCTGGCCCCGGCATCCGGCGTCGATGGTGGCGGGCGGCGGCGCCTCATGGACGCATGGGGTCCGCAGGTCTACGGCGCGCGGTGCTGGCCAAGCGGTCTCGGGCTTGGAACAGTGTGACTGCCGGCGAAAGAATGGCTCGACCTTGGTCAGCCTGGCGACCGCGACGCACCTAGGACTGGACCAAAAGCTCGAACCTCGTGAGGTTAGGCCAACTCCGACGCACGATCCTAAATTGACGTCCGTTTCGTCCGTTTTTTATTTGTTTGGGATGGCAATGAGACCTTATTCGTCCGAATTTATGGATGAACCGATCGTGTGTCTAACGCGCGGCCGCATTTCGGCGCCTCATCCGCTGTGCATGTAAAATATGGAAAATAACAAAGGTGTAGCTAAATGGCCATAGTCGTGGCCGCATTCTCGTCAGTTCATGCCGGCTGGCAACAAAGCCAGCGGCCTACAAAATGGTCACCCAAGTTTCACGCCGACAACAAAGCCAGCGACCTGCACACGAGCCAGCCTTCAAAATGGACAAGTTTTTGGAGCTGACAACAAAGACAGCGGCCGGCACATGAGCCAGCCTTCAAAATGACAAGTTTTTGGTGCCGGCAACAAAGCCAGCGGTCGTCACAACAACCAGCCTTCAAAATGGACATCCATCGTGGCCGTGGTCTCACCTAGTTCAGGCTGTCGCGAGCGAACATCTCTTTCTGCCGGTTCGCGAACCAAGCCTTCCTCTCCGGTGACATGTTATTATTGTCGACGCTCATGAACGCGAGTGCCACCTCTTTGGCTTTGGTCTCGGCATTGGTGGCCTCGATCTCAAGCTTCTTGAGTTGAGTGGCTTCCTCGATGTCAAGCTTCCTCCTCTTCACGGTCTCCTCCATGTCAAGCTTCTTTGTTTGAAGATCTAGGTATATCTTCATTTGCTCCTCCTTCCTTTTGCTCCTCCTCTCTTCCCTCATTTCCTTTTGGCTCATCATGTTCTCCAAAGTTCCTTGCAAAGCTATGGAAGACGCATCACGCTTCTCGTCGGCCTTTGAGCTTGTCTTCCCCCTCGGCCTCCTGAGCAAGTCTACCTCCTCGGCCACGGCTGCCTTCCCTCCTTTCTTCTTACGAGCGGCAGATGAGTGGTGCCGTTAATCCTTCAAGCATGTCGTTAATCCTTCTTAATCTTGATCTTAATACTCTCATTCCTCCGTTTAGCTCGACACGGATGAGTGGCGTCGGGCTCCGTACGCACGCCGGCTCGGTTATCAGACGACCCATGGAACATGGGTCGTGGGGGCGGCTCGATGCTTGCGGATCTGGCCCCGGCGTCCGGCTTCCTTGGTGGCGGGCGGCGGCGCCTTACGGACGAATGGGGTCCGCAGGTCTACGGCGCATGGTGCTGGCCACCTGGTCTCGGGCTTGGAATAGTGTGACTGCCGGCGAAAGAATGACTCGACCTTGGTCAGCCTGGCGACGGCGACCAAAAGCTCGCGAGCTCAATGAGCACTCGGTAGTTCGGCTTGTTAAGATTGTAGCTCGCTTCCTAATGAACAGAGCTAAGCATCGATTTTAGCTCGTTACAAATTTAATAAGCTTTTTTTCTCAGGAAAACAGAACGAGCTAACGAGTTTCATGAGTAGCTCGTTAGTACAACACAACACATATTTCTATTTTACGTTAGCACATTTTTGTGGCACGTCAACCCATCTATTCAATATAATCAACCCAATCCAACCCATAGCACGCAACAAACTAGCGCACCTCCTCTTATAGTGACCATATTTCTTCGTAAAAATTACAAACACACTCTTGTCTCAAAGGCCATAACACATATTCTAGTCTGTTAACAAGCGCTCGCGAGCTTAACGAGCTTTTAATGAAAAGAGCCGAGCATGACTTTTTGCTCGTTAAGCTTAACGAGCCGAGCAGCTCGTTAATTCACCCTAACCGTTGCCCTCCTGGAGGTGTCGTCAAGGGTTGTGTCATGTTCCTTCTCAAATGCTCCAGGGGCAACCCTTGATCCGGTTGCTTTCAGATCGGATGATGGCGGCACCATGTGTCGTGCACATCTTGAGGCCCTCGTCTTGGAGCAGGTTTTCGGTTGGGGAAACTAGCGGCTCGGAGGTGTTCTTTTGCTGCTTGTGCGCTCTGGTCTTATTGATTGACCAACTTTGCGAAAGAGCCTGATGCTCACATATGAAGCCCGGTTAGCGAGATCACGAACTATCTTCCTTGTCAGCACTCCTCCTTGAGGATTGATAACCCACAAGTATAGGGGATCAGTTGTAGCCTTTCTCGATAAATAAGAGTGTCGAACCCAACGAGGAGCTAAAGGTAGGATTTGTATTCCCTTCAAGTTCTATCGACCACCGATACAACTCTACGCACGCTTAACGCTCGCTTTACCTAGAACAAGTATGAAACTAGAAGTACTTTGTAGGTGTGATAGGATAAGTTTGCAAGATAATACAGGGCACGTAAATAAAAACTAGGGGCTGTTTAGATAAAGAAACAACTAAGTTAGTTTTAGTAGAGAGCTTTTTATCACAAGAAAGTTATTTGTCCCTAGGCAATCGATAACTAGACCGGTAATCATTATTGCAATTTTATATGAGGGAGAGGCATAAGCTAACATACTTTCTCTTCTTAGATCATATGCACTTATGATTGGAACTCTAGCAAACATCCGTAACTACTAAAGATCATTAAGGTAAAACCCAACCATAGCATTATAAGGTATCAAGTCCTCTTTACTCCCATACGCAAACAACCTACTTACTCGGGTCTGTGCTTCTGTCACTCACGCCACCCACCATAAGCAAATCATGAACATATTGCAAACCCTACAACGGGGATCCCTCACGCTTGCGCGACACGGAGAGCACCATAGGACAACACCAATAATAAAACATGCAACTCAAACCAATCACGATCATCAATCAACCCGTAGGACAAAACGGATCTACTCAAACATCATAGGATAGCCACACATCATTGTGAAATAATATATAGCGTTGAGCACCATGTTCAAGTAGAGATTACAGCGGGGAGAAGATGTGTTACACTGCTGCATAGAGGGGGAGAGAGTTGGTGATGACGGCGGCAACGTTGTTGGTGTAGATCGCCGTCACGATGATGGCCCCGGCGGCGTTCCGGCGCCACCGGGAGAGAGGGGGAGAGAGCCCCCTCCTTCTTCTTCTTCTTCCTTGACCTTTCCCCTAGATGGGAGAAGGGTTTCCCCTCTGGTCCATGGCCTCCATGGCGGCGGAGGGGCGAGAGCCCCTCCGAGATTGGATCTCTCTCTCTGTTTCCTTCTGTTTCTGCGCTCCCTGTTTCTGGCCTTTTACCGTTTCTTAAATTTCCGGAGATCCGTAACTCCGATTGGGCTGAAATTTTAACATGATTTTTATCCGGATATTAGCTTTCTTGCGGCCGAAGAAGGGCACCAACCGCCTTACGGAGTGGCCACAAGGGCCCAGGGAGCGCCCTACCCCTAGGGCGCGCCCCTCTGCCTTGTGGACTCCTCGGGCATCGTCTCGCATTGATTCTTTTTCCCAAAAATCACATATATTCCAAAAAAAATCTCCGTAAGTTTTTATCGCGTTTGGACTCCGTTTGATATGGATTTTCTGCGAAACAAAAAACATGCAACAAACAGGAACTGGCACTGGGCACTGGATCAATATGTTAGTCCCAAAAATAGTATAAAAAATTGCCAAAAGTATATGAAAGTTGTAGAGTATTGGCATGAAACAATCAAAAATTATAGATATGATGGAGACATATCAGCATCCCCAAGCTTAATTCCTGCTCGTCCTCGAGTAGGTAAATGATAAAAAAGATAATTTTTGATGTGGAACGCTACCTAGCATAATCTTGATCATATAATCTAATCATGGCATGAATATTAAGACACGAGTGATTCAAAGCAATAGTCTATAATTTGACATAAAGACAATAATACTTCAAGCATACTAATAAAGCAATCATGTCTTCTCAAAATAACATGGCCAAAGAAAGTTATCCCTACAAAATCATATAGTCTGGCTATGCTCCATCTTCACCACACAAAATATTCAAATCATGCACAACCCCGATGACAAGCCAAGCAATTGTTTCATACTTTTGATGTTCTCAAACCTTTTCAACTTTCACGCAATACATGAGCGTGAGCCATGGACATAACACTATAGGTGGAATAGAATATGGTGGTTGTGGAGAAGATAAAAAGAAGGAGATAGTCTCACATCAACTAGGCGTATCAACGGGCTATGGAGATGCCCATCAATAGATAACAATGTGAGTGAGTAGGGATTGCCATGCAACGGATGCACTAGAGCTATAAGTTTATGAAAGCTCAAAAAGAAACTAAGTGGGTGTGCATCCAACTTGCTTGCTCATGAAGACCTAGGGAAATTTGAGGAAGCCCATCATTGGAATATACAAGCCAAGTTCTATAATGAAAAATTCCCACTAGTATATGAAAGTGATAACTCAAGAGACTCTCTATATGAAGAACATGGTGCTACTTTGAAGCATAAGTGTGGTAAAAGGATAGTAACATTGCCCCTTCTCTCTTTTTCTCTCATTTTTTTTCTCTTTTTTTTGTTTGGCTTCTTTGGCCTCTTTTTTTTTGTTGGCTTCTTTGGCCTCTTTTATTTTTCCTCACATGGGGCAATGCTCTAATAATGAAGATCATCACACTTTTATTTACTTACAACTCAATATTACAACTCGATACTAGAACAAAGATATGACTCTATATGAATGCCTCCGGCGGTGTACCGGGATGTGCAATGATCTAGCGTAAAAATGTCATAAAAAAATGGACAAGCCATGAAAAAATCATGCTAGCTATCTTACGATCATGCAAAGCAATATGACAATGAATGCTCAAGTCATGTATATGATGATGATGGAAGTTGCATGGCAATATATCTCGGAATGGCTATGAAAATGCCATGATAGGTAGGTATGGTGGCTGTTTTGAGGAAGATATAAAGAGGCTTATGTGTGACAGAGAGTATCATATCACGGGGTTTGGACGCACCGGCGAAGTTTGAACCGACTCTCGAGGTGAGAAAGGGCAATGCACGATACCGAAGAGGCTAGCAATGATGGAAGGGTGAGAGTGTGTATAATCCATGGACTCAACATTAGTCATAAAGAACTCACATACTTATTGCAAAAATCTATTAGTCATTAAAACAAAGTACTATGTGCATGCTCCTAGGGGGATAGATTGGTAGGAAAAGACCATCGCTCGTCCCCGACCGCCACTCATAAGGAAGACAATCAATAAATACCTCATGCTTCAACTTCGTTACATAACGGTTCACCATATGTGCATGCTACAGGAATCACAAACTTTAACATAAGTATTCTTACCAATCCACAATTACTCACTAGCATGACTCTAATATCACCATCTTTATATCGCAAAACTATTGCAAGGAATCAAACATATCATATTCAGTGATCTACAAGTTATGTAGGATTTTATGACTAACCATGTGAATGACCAATTCCTGTTGACTCTCTAAATAGATATAAGTGAAGCATGAGAGTTTAATTCTTTCTACAAAAGATATGCCCACGCTCTAACAAATATAAGTGAAGCAAAAGAGCATTCTACAAATGGCGGTTTTCTGTATAGAGAAACAAGCAATCCAAACTTCAAATGATATAAGCGAAGCACATGAAGCATTCTATAAAGCCATACTCAAAAGATATAAGTGAAGTGCAAAGAGCATTCTATAAATCAAGCAAGGACTATCTCATACCAGCATGGTGCATTATTAAAATAAAAATAAAAAAGCACACGACGCTCCAAGATTTACGCATATCATGTGACGAATAAAAATATAGCTCCAAGTAAAATTACCGATGATCGTTGGAAGAAAGAGGGGATGCCTTCCGGGGCATCCCCAAGCTTAGTTGCTTGGGAGTCCTTGAATATTACCTTGGGGTGCCTTGGGCATCCCCAAGCTTAGTCTCTTGCCACTTCTTATTCCTTCATCCATCGTGATCTCACCCAAAACTTGAAAACTTCAATCACACAAAACTTAACAAAACCCTCGTGAGATCCGTTAGTATAATAAAACAAATCACCACTTTAAGTACTGTTACAAACTCATTCATATTTTATTTTTGCATTGTAGCTACTGTAATATAACTTTTCCATGGCTTATACCACTGATACAATCGATAGTTTCATCAAAACGAGCAAAACAATGCATAAAAAACGGAATCTGTCTTAAACAGGACAGTCTGTAGTAATCTGAACATCAACCGTACTTCTGTAACTCCAAAAATTCTGAAAAATTAGGACAAAATAAAAAATTTGTATGTAAGTACTGTGCAAAAATTATCAGAAGTGTTTGACTTTCCAGTAAAAAATGTAAAATCACGCACTACAGCCAAAGTTTCTGTTTTTGCACCGCACAAACCAAACAAGCAATCTAATCATCCTAAAGGCAAATCTTGGCACATTATTTTTATAATACAATGGATTTATACAAGGGGATAATTATTTTTGTTGAAAAGTTTCTGTAATTAAGATTCACAAAGTTTCCATGGGCATGAACAAAGTTCAAGGCATGCTCCCACTTTAACAATGCTCGTCTCTCTCACTTTCACTTTTCTTTTTGAAAAAGTTTTAGGTTCCCCTCTTTATTTTTTTTTGTTTTTAAACTTTATAAAAACACTCAACAGAAATAAATGACTCTCTAAAACTTCCGGGTTGTCTCCCGGGCAGCGCTTTCTTTAAAGCCATTAAGCTAGGCATATAGTGCTCAAGTAATGGATCCACCCGGATCTCAAGGTATATCAAAGCCAATTTTAATTAACAATGATTTGTATTTTAGTAGTGAGCACAAAGCAACATATATCATGTAATGATGAAGTCTAACTCTCTTCCTATGTATCGGCATATCATAAAAGAACAATTCATGCACACAAAGTAAAGGCCAATGCATAGTATAAACAGTTCCTTGCAATTTTATCGTATTGGAAACATAGAGAGGCGGAGATGTAGTTCCTCTCTCATAATAATTGCAAGTAGGAGCAGCAAGCACATGCATATTATATTTATCAAAATCATCATGTGCAATAGTAGAACGCAACCCATCAATATAGTCCTTAATAAGCGCAAACTTCTCCGATATAATATAGTTGGGAGAATTCAAAAAGATAATAGGACTATCATGCGTGGGTGCAATAGAAACAATTTCATTCTTAACATAAGGAACTATAGCAAGTTCATCTTCGTAAGCATAATTCATATTGGCATCATGGCCACAAGCATAGCAAGCATCAAGTTCATGAAAAAGGGATATTTCAAACGAATCAAAGGGATCATAGCAATTATCATAGCAATCATCCTTCGGTAAGCACGAAGGAAAATTAAACAATGTATGAGTTGAAGAGTTACTCTCATTAGAAGGTGGGCACGGGTGATCAATCCGCTCTTCCTCCTTTTGTTCTTCGCTCTCCTCGTCATCTTTTTCATCTAATGAGCTCACAGTTTCAGCAATTTCTTCTTCCATAGATTCCTTCAAAATATTAGTCTCTTCTTGGACAGCGGAGACTTTCTCAATAAACGCATCAATATCAGAATTATATTCATAATTTTCATAGCAATATTTAAGTATAGAAAAAAATTTAGGCCTATAAACATCATCATCAAAAGCTTCATACTTTTCAAACAAAGATTCAATTCCATAAGCACCCTTAAAAGCAACAAATTCTTCTATTCATTCCACATCATAGTAATCATATATACCATTAGCATAAGAAGCCAAGGTTTTATTATCATTAAATTTACAAGAAAAGGGAAGGTGTGGAGCCTTCATCCTAGAGCAACAAGTATAATCATATCTCAAGCATAGTTCCTGAGCATACCAATGCAACATATGAATTTGATCCCATAATAATGTCCCTTTTTGTGTCAAGCGATAATCCCTAAAGTATTCACGTTGATCCAACGTGTCTCCCATTATCAAGTTGGATGGGGTTTTCTCAGGATTATCAAAGTAGAGCATAATATTTTCCACATAACGAGCATCGAAGGTTTTAGGAGGTTCCCCATCTCCATGAGTAGCAAGTACACCTAATTTTTTTGGTATTTCGTGTTCCATATCCATAACTAAAGATAGAGAACAACTTAGAATAGCAAATAAAATCTACTTAGTGATAAAGCAAACAAGCACACACGAGAATATTCACCCCACGCTATTGCTCCCCGGCAACGGCGCCAGAAAAAGGTCTTGATAACCCACAAGTATAGGGGATCAGTTGTAGCCTTTCTCGATAAATAAGAGTGTCGAACCCAACGAGGAGCTAAAGGTAGGATTTGTATTCCCTTCAAGTTCTATCGACCACCGATACAACTCTATGCACGCTTAATGTTCGCTTTACCTAGAGCAAGTATGAAACTAGAAGTACTTTGTAGGTGTGATATGATAAGTTTGCAAGATAATAAAGAGCATGTAAATAAAAACTAGGGGCTGTTTAGATAAAGAAACAACTAAGTTAGTTTTAGTAGAGAGCTTTTTGTCACAAGAAAGTTATTTGTCCCTAGGTAATCGATAACTAGACCGGTAATCATTATTGCAGTTTTATATGAGGGAGAGGCATAAGCTAACATACTTTCTCTTCTTGGATCATATGCACTTATGATTGGAACTCTAGCAAACATCCGTAACTACTAAAGATCATTAAGGTAAAACCCAATCATAGCATTATAAGGTATCAAGTCCTCTTTACTCCCATATGCAAACAACCTACTTACTCGGGTCTGTGCTTTTGTCACTCACGCCACCCACCATAAGCAAATCATGAACATATTGCAAACCCTACAGCGGGGATCCCTCACGCTTGCACGACACGGAGAGCACCATAGGACAGCACCAATAATAAAACATGCAACTCAAACCAATCACGATCATCAATCAATGCATAGGACAAAACAGATCTACTCAAACATCATAGGATAGCCACACATCATTGGGAAATAATATATAGCGTTGAGCACCATGTTCAAGTAGAGATTAAAGCAGGGAGAAGAGGTGTTACACCGCTGCATAGAGGGGGAGAGAGTTGGTGATGACGGCGGCAAAGTTGTTGGTGTAGATCGCCGTCACGATGATGGCCCCAGCGGCGTTCCGGCGCCACCGGGAGAGAGAGGAGGAGAGAGCCCCCCTCCTTATTCTTCTTCCTTGACCTTCCCCCTAAATGGGAGAAGGGTTTCCCCTCTGGTCTATGGCCTCCATGGCGGCGGAGGGGCAAGAGCCCCTCCGAGATTGGATCTCTCTCTCTGTTTTCTTCAGTTTCTGCGCTCCCTGTTTCTGGCCTTTCACCGTTTTTTAAATTCCCGGAGATCCGTAACTCCGATTGGGCTGAAATTTTAACATGATTTTTATCCGGATATTAGCTTTCTTACGGCCGAAGAAGGGCATCAACCGCCTTACGGAGTGACCACAAGGGCCCAGGGCGCGCCCTACCTCCAGGGGCGCGCCCCCCTACCTTGTGGACTCCTCGGGCATTGTCTCGCGTTGATTCTTTTTCCCAAAATCACATATATTCCAAAAAAAAAATCTCCACAAGTTTTTATCGCGTTTGGACTCCGTTTGATATGGATTTTCTACGAAAAAAAACATGCAACAAACAGGAACTGGCACTGGGCACTGGATCAATATGTTAGTCCCAAAAATAGTATAAAAAGTTGCCAAAGTATATGAAAGTTGTAGAATATTGGCATGAAACAATAAAAAATGATAGATACGACGGAGACGTATCAAGGATGTTGTCGGGTGGTGTCGTGGTTTTTTCACGGCAGATGTCCTCGTGAAAGGACTAAGTCCGGAGGCCATCGCAACTAGGAGGTCGCTTGAGAGGGGTTGATCAGGAAACGAAGGACACAAGTTTACCCAGGTTCGGCCCCTCACGGTGGAGGTAAAGACCTACTTCCTGCTTGATTGATGTTGCTGGGAATCTCGATTACAAGGATGCAGATTCGCTAACCTAGCTCTCAATTGATTGTAACTTAACCCTTTTCGTCCTAGGGAGGTCCCCTTTATATAATAGGCCGAGTCCCTAGACTTACAATTATCTCTGGGTCGTACTACAACCCGTGCCATACTATGTTTCCTACTTGTCTTATTCTCCAAGCAAGGACAATCTTCAATCATGGGCCTTCAACGAGCCAATCTGTCAGGTGCCTCCTTGAACCGGCCTTTACCCAATCTTCCAGGCCTCTGCCACGTGATGATCCGTCAGGTCAAAGTGACCCACGAGCCGACACGCTTTGGGTTGGGTCATAACGCTGGGAAATATCCCCAACAGGTGGCCACCAGACGACCAAGCTCAAGCCTCTGCTTGCTTGATTAGATTTGTGATTGCGAGTGTCGACTCTTTGCATCCTTGTACCTCTCATGTTATTTTCTTTCTTTTCGGGGTGACATGTTCATCTAATCTTGCTTCCCTAGTAATTTTTGGGCTATGTGGTCTTCTTCATGAATGAAACATAGCGCTCGTTACTGTTCGTAAAAAAGGCGAGCGGGACGTAGCGGCGCGGACTGGCCTGACCATGGACCAAGATATGGAAAGCATGTCGTTAATCCTTCTTAATCTTGATCTTGATAAATCGTATTCCCCCATTTAGCTCGACATGGACGCGTGGTGTCGGGCTCCGTACGCACGTCGGCTCGGTTATCGGACGTCCCATGGAACATGGGCCGTGGGGGCGGCTCGATGCGATGCTTGGCGGATCTGGCTAGCCCAGGCGTGTGGCTTCCTTGGTGGTGGCAGCGGCGCCTCACGGACACATGGGGTCCACAGGTCTACGGCGCGCGGTGTTGTCCACCCGGTCTTGGGCTTGGATTAGTGTGAGACTGCTGGCGAAGGAATGGCTCGACCTTGGTCAGCCCGGCGACGGCGACGCACCGTCGCTGGGGCTAGACCAAAATGTCGAAGCTTGCGAGCTTAATGGCTGGTTAAGATCGCAGCTCGCTTTTTAATGGACAAAGCCAGGCATTGATTTTAGCTCGTTAAACTTGACAAGCTTAACGTACGAGCTAACGAGTTTTATTAGTACTTCCTTCGTCCTGGTTTATAAGGCCCCTTTGTATTTTGTGTCAAAGTTTGACTAGAGATTTAACTAACAAAATAGTAATGCATGTCACCAAAAATTATATGTTGGATTCGTATTTGAACATAGTTTCCAATTATATTATTTTTATGACATGCATTAACATTTTGTTAGTTAAATTTAAGGTCAAAATTTGACACAGAATACAAAGGGGGCTAATAAACCAGGACGGAGGTAGTAGCTTGTTAAGCTCGTTAGTACAACACAACATATATTTCTATTTTACGAAACATATTTTTGTGGCACGTCAACCCATCTATTCAATATAATCAACACAATCCAACCCACACCAGGAAACAAACTAACGCACCTTCTCTTATAGTGACCATATTCCTTCGTAAAAATTACAAACACTCTTGTCCCAAATGCCATGACACACATTGTAGTCTGTTGATGAGCACGAGCTTAACGAGCCGAGCAACATGTTAATCCACCCCGTCAAGGGCAGTGTCGTGTTCCTTGTCAAATGCTCCAGGGGCAACCCTCGATCCGGTTGCTTTCGGATCGGATGATGGTGGCACCATGTGTCGTGCACATCTTGAGGCCCTCGTCTTGGAGCAGGTTTCCGGCTATGGGAATTAGCGGCTCAGAGGTGTTATTCTGCTGCTTGTGCGCTCTGGTCTTATTGATCGACCAGCTTTGCGAAAGAGCCTGATGCTCACATATGAAGTCGGGTTAGCGAGACCGCGGACCATCTCGGATCCCCGCGTTCCCTGTCAGCACTCCTCCTTGAGGATGTTGTCGGGTGGCCATCAGATGGCCAAGCTCAAGCCTCTGCTTGCTTGATTAGATTTGTGATTGCGAGCAGCGTCTCTTTGCATCCTTGTACCTCTCATGTTATTTTCTTTCTTTTCGGTGTGACATGTTCATCTAATCTTGCTTCCCTAGTAATTTTTGGGCTATGTGGTCTTCTTCATGAATGAAATGTAGCGCTCGCTACTGTTCGTAAAAAAGGCAGCTTCTACCGATGATCTGAGCGAACGATCTATCACACTAGTTGGACGATCCCAGCGAATAAAAATACCCCTCCTCCCTCCCTTGCAATTTGGTCCTCCTCCCCCCCTCTGCTCTTACTCCGGTCTTGAGTCGCCATGGCAAAATTGCCCAAATCACTCGAGGGAGGAGGGGGGGGGGGGGGGGGGCGCAACTAGTGGATCACGAAAATTGAGGTCATAATGTACACCCAAAACCTTCCCCACATCCCACCCCATCTCAATTTCCATCAATCCGAAGTAGAATCAGAGGGGAACCAGAGCACTAAATTAGGCTAGATTTGCCATGTTAAGAAAAGAAGGTGATTTGCCATAAACAAAACTGTAGGGTGTATTCATGCGTGGTAGGGGAATTTTTGCCATGCGAATTGGTATGTACTAAAAGAGTTGTGCGCGCTTTGCTGCGTCGTTAGTGTTGTAGGGATTTCATAAATGTTTTATTTGGTTTGGCACGTGAGAGAGATGATGTTGCATGTTTTATTTTTTTATAATGCGGTGTTTTGGTGGCCCTTTCTAGAGGAGTGGTTTTGTGTTATTTGCCAATAAACCCACATGTATGTGAAAAAGTTTCTTACGGTGGCGACCACATGTACTATATTAGTGCTACAATGTCACATGTTGATGATTCTTTCTTGCCAGGTGATGAGAGGGTGCGTGATACTCATGTGCTTTTATAGGCCGGTTGTTGCCAATTGATATGAGAAATCATTGGATTGATCAAAATCATGAACCAAATTGAAAATTGGACACCTCAATCGAAATCATTGACCTAGTAAAATTGTGAAGCAGATCCGAGATTGCACACCTCATTTGAATAAAAACTATGAACCAAATTCAAAATAACCTCAATCAAAATCACTGACACAGTCAAAATCGTGAACCAAACCTGCCAATTGAACACCTCAATTGAATGAGAGAGCTCAAAAATTAGAGAAAATGAGCACCTGGATTGAATAAAAACCATGAACCAAATTCAAAATAACCTGAATCAAAATCATTGACACAGTCAAAATCATGAACCAAATCCAAAATTAAAAACCTCAATTGAATGAGAGAGCTTCAAAATTAGGGAGCATAGTGTATTTATAGATTTGTCATAGGCATGGCAACAAGATGATAGGGGGTAGTGGAATTTGGAAGAAAAAAAATAAGCATTTGAACATGGAAAAAATTACCATGAATAGGGGAGACAGTTTGGCATGAATTTGCCCTCCCACATTATAGCAAACACCCCCGACTAAACCAACACCAAAAAATGAGCATGCGGAGATAGAAAAAGGTGAAAATGTGTGAAATTTGCCTTGTGAATGAGGATCTACTCCCTGGTTTCTGTGATTGCGAAAACATTTTCACATACAAAAATTAGTATATTTTCCATGCAAAAACGAATATATATTACCATGTGAATGAGAATAAAGTTGCATGCACGAAAGGTAGGAAAACAATTTTTGAAGGTGCATTTATCTCTGAATGGTATTTTGGTGTGATGACAATATGGTAAGTGGAAATAATGACGGTTGCTATGGTTTATCTCAGGTGATTGGTTCCTTGATGTTTAGGATGGAGATTATTGATCCCCTATTTCAAAAATATCAAAGGCGTGATTTTTCAGTCACTCAAAGGTTTTATTTTGGTTTGATTTGAGTCATAGGGCAACCACACTATCAAGAGGGGTAAAGGTGGGAGAATGACGGTGTGGGAATAACATAAAATTATACATCAGCCATCCTACACCTACCACCAAGAAAGTGCCTTACATCCATCCACTTCGTGTTCTCTCGGTGTGCCTAAGGAGGGGTCATTTGCCCAAAAGTTGCTGGTCGCTGGACCCTGATACGTCTCCAACGTATCTATAATTTTTGATTGTTTCATGTTGTTATATTATCAATCTTGGATGTTTCATATTCATTTACTAGCAACTTTATATCATTTTTTGGGACTAACCTATCGACATAGTGCCCAGTGCCAGTTGTTGTTTTTTGCTTATTTTTTACTTTGCAGAATATCAATACCAAAAGAAGTCCAAATGCAACGAAACTTTTTATAGATTTTTTTCTGGACAAAAGACACACAGGGAGCCAAAGGAGCATAGGGGAGGAGGCCCGTGGGGCCCACTAGGCACCAGGGTGCGCCAGAGGCGCCAAGTGCGCCCTGGTGGGTAGTGGAGCCCATGGGAAGCTTCTCCACCAACCTCCACCTCTATAAATACTTTAAAATCCCAAAACCCTAGGGGAATCGAGAGGATACATTTTCCGCCGCCGCAAGTTCCAGAAGCACGAGATCCAATCTAGAGGCCTTTTCCGGCACTCTGCCGAAGAGGGCAACGATCACGGAGGGGTTCTTCATCATCACCCTTGCCCCTCCGATGATGCGTGAGTAGTTTACCACAGACCTACGGGTCCGTAGCAAGTAGCTAGATGGCTTCTTATCTCTTTTGATCTTTAATACAATGTTCTCCTCGATGTTCTCAGAGATCTATTTGATGTAATGACTTTTTGCGGTGTGTTTGTTGGGATCCGCTGAATTGTGAGTTTATGATCAGTTCTTGTGACGCCCCCGGTTCAATCGTACACTAATCATACACGCAAACGTGTACGATCAAGCCCAGGGACTCACGGGAAGATATCACAACACAACTCTAAACACAAATAAACGGAGGTCCACAATATTACAGACCAGGGATCCGAAGATCCGAATACACAAGTCAGTCATACAAATAATATCTGGGTACAGACATAGTTAGACAAGTTCTGCCTTAAGAAGGCTAGCACAAACAGCGACACTAGATCGAAAGGCGTTGGCCTCCTGCCTGGGAGCCTCCGATCCTACTCCTGGTCAGCTGGCTCGATCCAGTAGTACGTGCCCTCTGGACCCGCCTGGTAGTAGGCTCCGGTGGTGGCGTCTGGCTCCTGGACTCCATCGTCTGGTGTATCATCAAGGTGGGGTATATGGGGGAAAAGAGAAAATAAAGCAACCGTGAGTACTCATCCGAAGTACTTAGCAAGCAAGGATCTATACTACATATGCAACATTATCAATGGAGAAAAGGCTGTATATGTGGACTGGGCTGCAGAAATGCCAGAATAGAGAGAAAGGCCTAGTCCTATCGAAGACTAGCATCTTCAAACATCTTCTCAAAGCCATCATCTTGCAGCAGTAGAAGAGAGTAGAATAGCATTTTATTTAGCAAACATGTTGAAGTACAGCTCAAAGATCCTTCCTCGACTCCCAGCGAGAAAGTAATCCCGAAGCTTCAATTAAGTAACAAGTATCCAGTTTAAGTAGTAGATCGGGATACACAAACTGAGCGTCCTTTACCGCAGGACCGGCTATCGATAGAAGATTCATCCCTGCAGGGGTGCACTACTGTTACCCAACACGCTCGATCAACTCTGGCCGGACATACTTGCTGGGTAATGCCCGTCCTCGGAAGATCAACACGAAGCAGCGCTCTACCTAGGCTCAGCAGAGAGGTCAGCACGCCGGACTAACCTATGCACCCAGGGGTCTCGGGCCATCGCCCTGGGCACCCTGCGCGTTGCGTGGCTGGCCGGGGTGCAGGCGCGACACTGAACTCGCCAGTGAAGTATCCAGCCCAATCCCGACGATCAGCCCGCACGGTGAATCGTGACGTCTGATAAGCTTTCGGCGAAACGTACATCGCAAAGGGCCCCATAACCATTATCCCGCGTGGTGGTAGTGCGTATAGGGCACGTCGACCCACTCAGATCACACACCCAAATCCAATAGGCTCAATTAGTATCAAGCGGAGACAATCAGAGTCTCTGATGCTCCGCCACAATGTCACACTCGAGTGCCCTTCCGGCACACCCGAAATCATAGATCCCCAGCGGGTACCCACCAGGGTGGACCCGCCTGTGACAAAGGTCAAGTAACCGTGTGGTCATAATCATCAGGGTGAACGTATGAGGTATCACCCTCGAGGTTCACACTGAGGGGTTGCACGACAGAGTCGTATCGGACATGGAGAAGGAGGAATCACCCTCGATGACCACGGCCGTACAGCTATGCTGCAGAGTATTCATCAGGAGTGCGTTACGAGGTATCACCCTCGGCACTCGATAGTTACTACGCAGAGTCGTACAACTAAGGGGGGGTGTGAAGTGAGGCGTCTGTCTCTGATCGACGATCACGTTGATCGAGTCGTCGATGAACAAGCGGGGGCGACGAAGTAAGGTGGTGGGGTCACAGATGGTTCATACCAACCTATACTAAACAGTTTATCATAGGCAGGTAAAGTAGCAATGAACAGGTTACAACAGCAGGCTATGCATCAGAATAGGAGCATACATTAACAGTAGCGAAATTCTAATGCAAGCAGGAGAATAGAATGGGCGATATCTGGAATGCTCAAGGGGGGGGCTTGCCTGGTTGCTCTGGCAAGAGAGGGAGGTCGTCAACGGGCTGCTCGTCAGTAGCGTAGTCGTACTCGACAGCAGCGACGTCGGTCTCGGCGTCTATCGAGAGAGAAGGAGGGGGAGAGAAACAATAAATTCACGGCAGTAATGCAAACAATATGTATGACATGCCTAAATGATATGCCGGGGTGTTCTACTGCCTAACTAAATGATTTAGTTAATTTAGGAATTTATTCGGATTTATTTAATTAAAGTTGGACACTATTCATTTATCGAAATCGGTCTAAAAGTTCAATGTTCTTATAGCTGCGGGCGTCTGACGGGAATACGGAGGGCGTATCCGGGCTCGTATTGTCGTTCTGAGCAAGTTTCATGTATAAAATATTTTCATCGGAGATACGGTTTAAAAGATATGATTTTCTAAAGTTTTTATTAATTTCTGAAATTTAATTAATTATTTAATTCAACATTATCCGAAACAGTGATTGATGACGTCAGCATGACATCATGCTGACGTCAGCAGCCACCTGACAGGGTGGGTCCCACCTGTCATAGGCTGTTAGGTTAATTAGGTATTAACTAATTAAATTACTGTTTAATTAACACTAACTACTTAATTAAATTAACCTAATCAGGATTAATTAACTAATTAATTAATTAATTATTTTAATTAATTATTTTTATTTTCATTATTTTTCCTAAAACGTTTCTGGGCCGTGGGCCCCATTCGTCAGCGTCACAGGGGGTTTGGGCCCCACTGGGCAGTGGCCCAGGGGGGGGTCACAGGCGTGCGGGCGCGGCGCCCCGTCGGGCGAACCTGGGGCACGGGCGAGCGGGCGCTGGGCGCGGCCGGGGCCGGAGCGCGGCGGAGCAGAGTAGCAGCGGCAGTGGGGTGGCCGGAGCAGCAGCGAGGGGCGGCGCGGCACAGCGGGCACGGCGGGGCGAAGCGGGGCAAGATCCGCGAGCAGTAGCGAGGCAGGGCACGCGCGCGCGTGTGCGAGGCCCGGCGAGGCTGCGGTGCGCGCGGGCGCGTGCGCGAGCAGGCGAGCGCGGGCGGAGCGGCGGCACGGGGGCGCGGTGCGCGCGGCGAGGTGCGGGAGCAGAGAGGGGGAGGAGAGGCCCGAGGCCTCACCGTGATCCGTAGGGACGGGGCAGCGGGGGTCGGGGTGGTCGACGGGGACGACGGCGACGGAGACGAGGTGCAGGCCGGCGGGGAGGCGCGGGCTCCGGGCGGCGGCGAGGTCGTCGCGGCGTCGGGCGACGGGATCGGGGGTTTGCCCCGATCCGGATCCAGTCGAGGGAGGGGGCGACCGAGCGCCAGGCGGCTGGTCGGGGAAGAGGAGAGGACGGGGCGACGTCGGTGTGGCGGCGGCGTCGGCGCTGGCCGACCGGCGCGGGAGCGGGGCGGCGTCGGCGAGCGGCGTCGGGGGATCCCGATCCAGATGGGGGGGGTGGAAGGAGAAAGCGAGGGGGGGATCGGCTAGGGTTCGGCCGGGGGCCTTATAGGCAAGGGGCGACGCAGGTGGGCCGGCCGGCTGGGCTTCGGCCCAGTTGGGCCGGGGGGGGGCGTTGCTCTTTTTTCCTTTTCTGTTTCTTTTTCCTTTTTCTTTATTCTCTTTTCTCCACTGTTAAATGTTTAGGCCCCAAATGGCTTTTGTAAAAAGTGTGACCTATTTCATAAATACCAGTGCATTATTCCCTAACACCTAAAATTAGTTTGGACAAAACATAATTCCATATTTATTTCAGATTCAATAAATGGTTATTAAATATTATCTTTATCCACTGTTTGAGGTTGTTCGAGTCACTTATCCAATTCCAATGATGTTGGTTTCAATTTTAGAATAGCCTCTGGAATATTTGTTATTTATCTGACATTTTAGCTCCTATGTTGGACAACTTTCATATTCCACTTTCATTTAAATTTGAATTTGACTTAGGAGTTGAAATGCAATGTGATGCTAATGATGATTATGCACTGTCGATCATGCTAACATGTCATTATCAAAAGTGATTACTGTTGCTAATCACCGGGGGTGTTACAACTCTCCTCATCTATTAAGAATTCTCGTCCCGAGAATTAAGAGGAAGACTGAAAGAAAGAGGGGTATTCTTCGTGAAGACGATCCTCGCGTTCCCAAGTGGCTTCATCTTCAGAATGATTTGACCACTGAACCTTGAGGAACTTGATTGACTTTTGACGTGTTCGACGCTCAGCTTGATCAAGAATACGGATGGGATATTCTGGATATGACAGATCTTCCCGTAATTCAAGCACTTCATGATCCACAGCTCGAATAGGATCCTTGAAGCAGCGGCGGAGTTGGGATACATGAAAGACGTCATGTACTTGAGAAAGGTTTGGCGGCAATTGCAACTGATATGCCACTTCTCCTCGACGGGCAAGAATACGGAACGGGCCAATGTAGCGAGGGGCTAACTTGCCTTTGATTCCGAACCGATGAGTGCCTTTCAACGGAGTGACGCGGAGGTAAGCTTGCTCGCCAGGTTGATAGACTATTTCCTGGTGCTTTCGGTCATAGTTGCTCTTTTGACGAGACTGAGCAGACTTCAAATGTTCACGAACAATACGGACTTGTTCTTCAGCTTGCCGAATAATGTCCGGTCCGACGAGTGAGCGTTCCCCAGTTTCTGACCAATTCAGAGGGGTTCGACACTTACGACCGTATAGAACTTCAAACGGTGCCATCTTCAGACTAGCTTGATAGCTATTGTTGTAAGAGAATTCGGCATACGGGAGAGATTCCTCCCATTTCTTACCGAAGGAGATGACGCAAGCTCGAAGCATATCTTCGAGCACTTGATTAACTCGTTCAACTTGACCCTGTGACTGAGGGTGAAAAGCGGTGCTGAAAGACAGATGAGTTCCCATAGCTTCTTGGAAACTATTCCAGAATCTGGAGGTGAAGAGGCTGCCACGATCAGAACTGATCTCCAACGGAACACCGTGGAGTGACACAATCCGGGAAACATACAAGTCTGCTAACTGGCTAGCAGTGATTGTCTCCTTAACAGGCAGAAAGTGGGCAACCTTAGAGAATCGGTCAATGACAACAAAAATAGCATCATGACCCTTCTGGGATTTGGGAAAACCAGTAATGAAATCCATTTGGACCTTGTCCCATTTCCATTCAGGAATTTCCAGGGGTTGCAGAGTTCCTGCGGGCCTTTGATGTTGAGCTTTAACGCGGTGGCAAACGTCACACTCAGAAACATAACGAGCAATGTCTCGCTTCATATTAGGCCACCAGAATCTTTGACAAATGTCACGGTACATCTTTATGCTACCAGGGTGAATGGACAAGGGAGTGTCATGAGCTTCCTTCATAACGTTTTCCCTCTCATTCTTGAACTTGGGTACGAAGAGACGGTGTTGGAAAAATAGGATCCCATCTGCATCAAGATGGAATTCCGACGGCTTTCCTTTCTCGAGGTATCGCTTGATCTTTTCAACTTCAGTGTCATACCCTTGCATAACCTTAATGCCGTGTTCTAAATCTGGTTCGACAACCAGGGTATTGAGATAACCCTGTGGAACAATATGGAGGTTCAATTTGCAAAGCTCTTCATGGAGAAGAGGTTGTGTTTCTTGAACCATAAGATTGTTGCTATAGGACTTGCGACTTAAAGCATCGGCCATTACATTAGCCTTGCCGGGGGTGTATGAGATATTCATATCATAATCGGCAATTGTTTCGAGCCATCTTTGTTGACGAAGGTTCAGATCTGGTTGAGTATATAAATACTTCAAGCTTTGGTGATCCATGTATATCTCGCAACGGTTACCGAGAAGGTAATGTCGCCATAGCTTCAAGGCATAGATAACCGCAGAAAGTTCAAGATCATGCACGGGATAATTTTCTTCATGAGGACGCAATTGTCGGGAGGCATAAGCAATCACTTTGCGCTCTTGCATTAGGACACAGCCTAATCCTTGACGAGATGCATCACAGTATATCACGAAATCCTTTTGGGAATCCGGGGGTGCTAGTACTGGGGCAGATGTCAATTTATCTTTTAGTGTCTGAAAGCTTTCTTGACATTTTTCTGTCCACTCAAATTTAACACCTTTGTGAAGCAGATATGTCAATGGTTTTGCAATCTTGGAAAAGTTCTCAACGAATCGACGGCAATAACTAGCGAGTCCGAGAAAACTTCTGACTTGCTTAACATTCTTTGGGGGAGTCCAGTCAAGAATAGCCTGAACTCGTTCGGGGTTAACAGCAATTCCATCCTTGGAAATCACATGTCCAAGGTAAGTTACTTCAGGAAACCAGAATTCACATTTGGAATATTTGGCATACAACTGGTGTTCTCGGAGCCTTTCTAGAACAAGGCGGAGATGTTCAGCATGTTCTTCTTTATTCTTAGAATAGACCAAGATATCATCTAGATATACCACGATGAATTTGTCGAGGTAATCCATGAATATATAATTCATCAGACGGGAGAACGTAGCTGGGGCATTCGTTAGGCCAAATGACATGACGGTGTATTCATAGGAGCCATAACGAGTGACGAATGCAGTCTTGGGAATGTCCTCCTCACGGACACGGATCTGGTGATAACCCAACCTCAAGTCGAGTTTAGAGAACACCGATGATCCAGCGAGTTGATCATAAAGATCATTGATCCGGGGCAGTGGGTATTTATTCTGGATTGTGGCTTGGTTAATGGGCCGGTAATCCTGAACCAATCGGTTAGTTCCATCCTTCTTCTTAACGAAGAGTGAAGGTGCTCCCCAAGCAGAGGAACTGGGGCGGATGAAACCACTCTTAAGTGACTTGTCGATTTCTTCCTTAAGCTCAAGAAGGTGATGCGGAGGCATCTTATAAGGTCGCTTGGCAATAGGAACGGTGCCAGGCTTCAAGTCGATGACGAACTCGACAGCTCTAGCTGGGGGTATTCCTGGAAGTTCTTCTGGAAAGACGTCTGGAAAATCTCGAACGACAGGAACGTTCTCGATCCCTTCCAGAGGTGAGGCGTTCAAAGCATTCATAACATATACCTCAGCTTCAGCGTCTCGAGTAATTCGGGCAGTGTAGTTCACTATCTCATCGGAGGGGTGAAGAAGTTGGATAATTTTTGTGGCACAATTGATCGAAGCAATGTGAGCTTTCAACCAATCCATTCCGAGTATGAGGTCTATGGTGGAAGACTTCAGGATAATAGGGGAAGCTAGGAATTCAAATTCCTCGATTTCAACAGGGACATTATGTGCCATCATAGTGGTTTGACATTGGCCTCCAGGGGTACGGACAACTATTGGCAGGTTCATCTTTTTGAATGCAATGTCATGAGATAATGCAAATGCTTCAGACATGAATGAATGCGATGCTCCTGAATCAAATAATACCGAAGCAGGTACTGAGTTAACAAGAAGGGTACCCATCACAGTAGCAGGTTGATCCTGGACTTCTTCAATGTCAATGTTGTAAGCTTGACCACGACCACGTGAAGCAGACCCAGTATTATAGTTGCGGGTCTGATTGTTGCCACGGCCATATCCACGGCCAGCACGAGGAAAATCTAACTGATTCTGAGTCTGGCGGCAGTCTTTAGCCTGGTGGCCTGGTTTGCGGCACTTGAAACACAAACCATCTTCAGGACGAAGAGGGGCATTGTTCTGAATAGCTTGAGCCTTTGACGGCCTCGGTGGTGGAGGAGGCAGACGTAGTGCAGCATTGTTCTTTGGCGCAGAGGTATTGGGACGGAACGCGTTGTTGGGAATCCAAACTCTACGCTTCGGTGCTGAGCCCGAAGATGAGCCAGCATCACGATAGCGCTTCTGCGAGTCCTTGTGTTCCATCTGAGCGGTCTCAACGAGAATAGCCTTGTTCACTAGAGTTGAGAAGTCATTGATGTCTTGAGCAGCTAGTGCAAGCTTGAGGTCAGGGTGTAGTCCATTACGGAACTTCTCCTGTCTGCGAGCATCTGTGGCGATGTCTTCTTCAGCATAGCGGGAGAGATCAAGAAATTCCCGCTGATAAGCTTCGACAGTTTTATTGCCCTGAGTGAGGTTGCGGAACTGGGTCTTCATGCGTTCCATAATTGCTTGAGGGATGTAACGTGTACGGAAAGCAGCCTGGAACTCATACCAAGTGATGACTGTTCCAACAGGCAGAGTACGCTTGTGTGTGTCCCACCATTGAGCAGCGGGGCCCTTTAAGAAAAAGGCCGCGAAGGTGACAAAGTTGGCGGGGGCGACATTAGCAGACTCCATCTCGTGAGTGATGTCGCGGAGCCAGTCATCGGCATCCAGGGGCTTGTCAGAGTTGCGAAACTGCGTTGGGTTGAGTCGCGTAAACTCTGTCAAAGTTACTGAAGCTGGGTTCTGGTTCTGGTTGTTCTGATGCGGAAACTGAGCCATGATTCCAACCATGAACTGGCGGTTAAGCTCGAACTGTTGCATCATAGCTGCCATATAGTCTGGCGGTGGTGGACGTTCAGGGGCACGGCCACGACCACGACCACCTGGTCTAACCATCCTGCTACGTATCAACAGGGGGTAGTTTAGTAAAAGCAATTGCGAGTGTTTAGCGACAAGTATGATGTAACACGACAATACCTTAAGCAGTGTAATAGATACATAACAGTAGTCGATTAAGACATACAGATCCATACACAAAGTCGGGTACATGCGGACAGCATAACAGCGCAAATTAAAAGCTAGACATACTAGGCGGCGCGCAGGCACGCGGTAAGGAAGTACACAACGAGACATAGCAAAGGCTACATCAACGTCGGAGAAAACCACTGTAACGGGGTAACTGCGAGTGCGGACGACGAATATTCGTCGCGGAAGGATCCTGTGCTCCATGTGCACTCTGATGCAGAACCCGGTCTCGAACTGTAAGAAGAGGTCCACGTGTAGGTGTGTGACCTCCAACAGCAGGCCAGTCAATACCAGCATACATCTGAGTCCTGCGCGGGTAAAGGATGTGCTCCGGATGTATCCCTGCACGAACAGCGGGCATCAACTGCGTCATAGCATCGTAAAGACGTGCTCGAGTGGCAACCAACTCGACGGCAAGAGCCCGAACAGTGCGATCCAGAGCCTGAGTGCACTGAATCAGAACGCGGTGGTCATATCGGCGAGGCTCGTACGGGGCACAGATAGCTGTGTAGTATCCGGTAGCATCTCCAGCAGGGGCATACGGAATGTATCGGAACTCAGAGTCATCCAAGATACCACTGAACTGTCCTCGAAGACGTGCGACAGCAGAGTAGGCGGCATCATGTACTGCCATCTCAATCGTCACGCAGATACCGTGGAAAAGGTGCAGCTCGGTGTCTGAGTCATTCTGCCGATCATAGATACGAACATCAGCATGGTACTGCTCCTGATTAAACTCGCGGTAATCCTCGTAAACCATGTACTCAGGGTACCAGCGGTAGCCAAGTCTGGTCATGAGAGCGATCAGGACAGCTGGAAAACCAGGGGCATCACGAGCCCAAGTGCGAAGCACAAGCTGTATCGTAGGACGCGGTGGAAACAAACGGTCCATCTGAAACAGAGGAAATTCAGATTTGTCAAATGACAACGAGAAGTTTAACACAACTCGGAGAGAAAGGTTAAACAAAACAATGGAAAGGAAAATGATTATCAGACTAATCAGATCAACGACAGGGAAATCGCACAGATATCCAGCTCTCCGGGTAGACGGGATTTACGAGATCCTAAGTGTCGGCGTTAGTAAAATTTTATTTAACCCGAATAGAAGAGATATTAGAGTCCCAGAGTATAGACGAGGAATAAAAGATCCTAATACCACCCAGTTGGCGACGTGGGCCCGTAAGCCACACAGCCAAGTTAGTAAATTAGTTTCTCGGTTTCTAGACTCAACTTCGGCCAAGGAATTTGGAGGGGGGCTTCCTACAGGCAGTCGGCTCTGATACCAACTTGTGACGCCCCCGGTTCAATCGTACACTAATCATACACGCAAACGTGTACGATCAAGCCCAGGGACTCACGGGAAGATATCACAACACAACTCTAAACACAAATAAACGGAGGTCCACAATATTATAGACCAGGGATCCGAAGATCCGAATACACAAGTCAGTCATACAAATAATATCTGGGTACAGACATAGTTAGACAAGTTCTGCCTTAAGAAGGCTAGCACAAACAGTGACACTAGATCGAAAGGCGTTGGCCTCCTGCCTGGGAGCCTCCGATCCTACTCCTGGTCAGCTGGCTCGATCCAGTAGTACGTGCCCTCTGGACCCGCCTGGTAGTAGGCTCCGGTGGTGGCGTCTGGCTCCTGGACTCCATCGTCTGGTGTATCATCAAGGTGGGGTATATGGGGGAAAAGAGAAAATAAAGCAACCGTGAGTACTCATCCGAAGTACTCAGCAAGCAAGGATCTATACTACATATGCAACATTATCAATGGAGAAAAGGCTGTATATGTGGACTGGGCTGCAGAAATGCCAGAATAGAGAGAAAGGCCTAGTCCTATCGAAGACTAGCCTCTTCAAACATCTTCTCAAAGCCATCATCTTGCAGCAGTAGAAGAGAGTAGAATAGCATTTTATTTAGCAAACATGTTAAAGTACAGCTCAAAGATCCTTCCTCGACTCCCAGCGAGAAAGTAATCCCGAAGCTTCAATTAAGTAACAAGTATCCAGTTTAAGTAGGTAGATCGGGATACACAAACTGAGCGTCCTTTACCGTAGGACCGGCTATCGATAGAAGATTCATCCCTGCAGGGGTGCACTACTGTTACCCAACACGCTCGATCAACTCTGGCCGGACATACTTGCTGGGTAATGCCCGTCCTCGGAAGATCAACACGAAGCAGCGCTCTACCTAGGCTCAGCAGAGAGGTCAGCACGCCGGACTAACCTATGCACCCAGGGGTCTCGGGCCATCGCCCTGGGCACCCTGCGCGTTGCGTGGCTGGCCGGGGTGCAGGCGCGACACTGAACTCGCCAGTGAAGTATCCAGCCCAATCCCGACGATCAGCCCGCACGGTGAATCGTGACGTCTGATAAGCTTTCGGCGAAACGTACATCGCAGAGGGCCCCATAACCATTATCCCGCGTGGTGGTAGTGCGTATAGGGCACGTCGACCCACTCAGATCACACACCCAAATCCAATAGGCTCAATTAGTATCAAGCGGAGACAACTCTGATGCTCCGCCACAATGTCACACTCGAGTGCCCTTCCGGCACACCCGAAATCATAGATCCCCAGCGGGTACCCACCAGGGTGGACCCGCCTGTGACAAAGGTCAAGTAACCGTGTGGTCATAATCATCAGGGTGAACGTATGAGGTATCACCCTCGAGGTTCACACTGAGGGGTTGCACGACAGAGTCGTATCGGACATGGAGAAGGAGGAATCACCCTCGATGACCACGGCCGTACAGCTATGCTGCAGAGTATTCATCAGGAGTGCGTTACGAGGTATCACCCTCGGCACTCGATAGTTACTACGCAGAGTCGTACAACTAAGGGGGGTGTGAAGTGAGGCGTCTGTCTCTGATCGACGATCACGTTGATCGAGTCGTCGATGAACAAGCGGGGGCGACGAAGTAAGGTGGTGGGGTCACAGATGGTTCATACCAACCTATACTAAACAGTTTATCATAGGCAGGTAAAGTAGCAATGAACAGGTTACAACAGCAGGCTATGCATCAGAATAGGAGCATACATTAACAGTAGCGAAATTCTAATGCAAGCAGGAGAATAGAATGGGCGATATCTGGAATGCTCAAGGGGGGGGCTTGCCTGGTTGCTCTGGCAAGAGAGGGAGGTCGTCAACGGGCTGCTCGTCAGTAGCGTAGTCGTACTCGACAGCAGCGACGTCGGTCTCGGCGTCTATCGAGAGAGAAGGAGGGGGAGAGAAACAATAAATTCACGGCAATAATGCAAACAATATGTATGACATGCCTAAATGATATGCCGGGGTGTTCTACTGCCTAACTAAATGATTTAGTTAATTTAGGAATTTATTCGGATTTATTTAATTAAAGTTGGACACTATTTATTTATCGAAATCGGTCTAAAAGTTCAATGTTCTTATAGCTGCGGGCGTCTGACGGGAATACGGAGGGCGTATCCGGGCTCGTATCGTCGTTCTGAGCAAGTTTCATGTATAAAATATTTTCATCGGAGATACGGTTTAAAAGATATGATTTTCTAAAGTTTTTATTAATTTCTGAAATTTAATTAATTATTTAATTCAACATTATCCGAAACAGTGATTGATGACGTCAGCATGACATCATGCTGACGTCAGCAGCCACCTGACAGGGTGGGTCCCACCTGTCATAGGCTGTTAGGTTAATTAGGTATTAACTAATTAAATTACTGTTTAATTAACACTAACTACTTAATTAAATTAACCTAATCAGGATTAATTAACTAATTAATTAATTAATTATTTTAATTAATTATTTTTATTTTCATTATTTTTCCTAAAACGTTTCTGGGCCGTGGGCCCCATTCGTCAGCGTCACAGGGGGTTTGGGCCCCACTGGGCAGTGGCCCAGGGGGTGGGGGCCACATGGGCAGGCGCGCGCCCCGTCGGGCGAACCGGGGCACGGGCGAGCGGCGCGGCCGGCCGGGGCCGGAGCGCGCGGAGCAGATTAGCAGCGCAGGCGGTGGCCGGAGCAGCACGAGGGGCGCGCGGCACAGCGGGCACGGCGGGGCGAAGCGGGGCAAGATCCGCGAGCAGTAGCGAGGCAGGGCACGCGCGCGCGTGTGGCGAGGCCCGAGGCGAGGCCGGTGCGCGCGGGCGCGTGCGCGAGCAGGCGAGCGCGGGCGGAGCGGCGGCACGGGCGCGGTGCGCGCGCGAGGTGCGGAGCAGAAGGGGGAGGAGAGGCCCGAGGCCTCACCGTGCTCGTAGGGAGGGGGCAGCGGGGGGTCGGGGCTCGACGGGACGACGGCGACGGAGTGACGGGTGAGGCCCGGGGAGCGCGGCTCCGGGCGGCGGCGGGGTCGTCGCGGCGTCGGCGACGGGATCGGGGGTTTGCCCCGATCCAGATCCAGTCAGGGAGGGGGCGACCGAGCGATAGGCGGCTGGTCGGGAAGAGGAGAGGACAGGGCGACGTCGGGGTGGCGGCGGCGTCGGCGCTGGCCGATCGGCGCGGGAGCGGGGTGGCGTCGGCGAGCGGCGTCGGCCCGATCCAGTTTTCGGATCGGGGGGGGGGGGGCGAACGAGTGAGGAGGGGGTGTCGGTGAGGCTAGGTGTTTGGCCGGGGCCTTATAGGCCGGGGCGACGCAGGTGGGCCGGCCGGCTGGGCTTCGGCCCAGTTGGGCCGGGGGGGGGGGGGGGCGTGTGCTCTTTTTTCCTTTTCTGTTTCTTTTTCCTTTTTCTTTATTCTCTTTTCTCCACTGTTAAATGTTTAGGCCCCAAATGGCTTTTGTAAAAAGTGTGACCTATTTCATAAATACCAGTGCATTATTCCCTAACACCTAAAATTAGTTTGGACAAAACATAATTCCATATTTATTTCAGATTTAATAAATGGTTATTAAATATTATCTTTATCCACTGTTTGAGGTTGTTCGAGTCACTTATCCAATTCCAATGATGTTGGTTTCAATTTTAGAATAGCCTCTGGAATATTTGCTATATATCTAACATTTTAGCTCCTATGTCGGACAACTTTCATATTCCACTTTCATTTAAATTTGAATTTGACTTAGGAGTTGAAATGCAATGTGATGCTAATGATGATTATGCACAGTCGATCATGCTAACATGTCATTATCAAAAGTGATTACTGTTGCTAATCACCGGGGGTGTTACAGTTCTATCCATGAATTTTATTTGAGTCTTTGCTGAACTTTTTATGCATGATTTGTATAGCCTCATATTTCTTCTATGAAACTTTGGTTTGGTTTGGCCAACTAGATTGATTTTTCTTGCCATGGGAAGAGGTGCTTTGTGATGGGTTCGATCTTGCGGTGCTCAATCTCAGTGATAGAAAGAGACATGACACGCATGTATCATTGCTATTAAGGATAAAAAAGATGGGGTCTATTCCTACATGAATAGATCTTGTCTACATCATGTCATCGTTCTTATTGCATTACTCTGTTTTCCATGAACTTAATACACTAGATGCATGCTGGATAGCGGTCGATGTGTGGAGTAATAGTAGTAGATACAGAATCGTTTCGGTCTACTAATGTTGGACATGATGCCTATATACATGATCATTGCCTTGGATATCGTCATGATTATTCGCTTTTCTATCAATTGCCCAACAGTAATTTGTTTACCCACCGTATGCTATTTTCTTGAGAGAAGCCTCTAATGAAAACTACGGCCCCCAGGTCTATTTCCTGTCATATTAAAACCAAAAATACCTTGCTGCAATTTTTCTTTATTTATTTTAGTTTGTGTTTTTGCTAGATCTATTTATCCAATCTCATACAGTTCAATCTACCTCAATACCGAGGAGGGATTGACAACCCCTCTTACGCGTTGGGTTGCAAGTATTTGTTATTTGTGTGCAGGTGTTGTTTACATAGTGTTGCTTGGTTCTCCTACTGGATTGATAACCTTGGTTTCATAACTGAGGGAAATACTTACCATTGCTGTGCTACATCATCCTCTCCTCTTAGGGGAAATACCAACGCAGATACAAGCAATCAGACCCCGTGCGCATGGTGTTGGGGATATTCCCCACGGATGACCTAGCATTAGTGTGACCCGGTTTTTGAGCTTATAGGCTCTGGGAGTCACACCACTTCTGGGTCACGACGAGGCTAAACAAGAAAGACCGAAGTCTAGGAACGAGACCCGGCTTGCGGGTGCTGACTCTCACATGAGCCCTATGGGCCGACTCATGAAGAGGCCCAGGAGAAAGACTTTCCTAACTTGGAGAGCAAGATCATTATGAGTTAGGTAGGATAAGGGTTAAGAGTATGACCCGAAATCTTCTGTACGATTAGGGACTCATCCTATTATATAAAGGGGAGTTCCTAGGACCCAAAGACCAAGTAACCTCTCGAAAGCTAGCTAGAGAAAGTAAACCCTTGTAATCGAGATCATCATCCATAACAATCAAGCAGGAGTAGGCTTTTACCTCCACTGTGAGGGGATGAACTTGGGTAAACTCGTGCCCTTCATTTCCGATCAACCCTATCCAAGCTACCGCCTAGTTGCGATGGCCTCGAGACTTAGTCCTTTCACGAGGACATCTTCCATGATAAAACTACAACAGTTAGCGCCCATTGTGGGGCCAGTGCACGGTGGTGTTGAGTTCTTGGAGGGAGCTCTTCCAGGAATCTAGGGATACACGATTGACGGGATGACGAAGAGCCATCATGGGAAGGTCTACATCAACGACTCCGGCTGGGGCCCCGAGACCGACTCAATCGAGTATGGGGACCGGGTCCCCTTCGGCATGATTCACGTATTCATCGGTATAATCAGTGGATCTGGCTTGGAGCCGGATGTCATTTCCGACCATGTCGAGTCTGCCCGTCGTACCAAACCTGGCCAGGCAAGACTCGGCTAGACTCAAGCTTTCGTCGGCTTCATGCAAGGGGTCGACTTGACGGGCAATTCAGTGTCTGGTGGTGACATGCTTGTCTATTCAGGAAATGAGTCCTCGGTTGGAGATACTGCTACTTCTTCAGCTTGCGTTGATTTTTCCCTTGAAGAGGAAAGGGTGATGCAGCAAAGTAGAGATAAGTATTTCCCTCAGTTAAGAACCAAGGTATCAATCTAGTAGGAGGCACAAGCAAGTCTCCAATCTATGCACCTGCACAAACTAACGAACACTTGCACTCAACACGAAAAAGGGGTTGTCAATCCCTTCACGGTCTCGAACAAGAGTGAGATCTAATAGAGATAGGTATAAAAGATAAATAAAAGAGCAAACTAAAGTAAATCTAAATAAATTGCATCAAGGTATTTTTGGGTTTTTTGGTTTATAGATCTAAAAATATATGATGGAAAATAGACCCGGGGGCCATAGGTTTCACTAGAGGCATCTCTCTTAAAGATAGCATACGGTGGGTGAACAAATTACTGTTGAGCAATTGATAGAAAACTGCAAATTTAGGACGATATCTAAGGCAATGATCATGAATATAGGCATCACGTCCGTGACAAGTAGACCGACTCCTGCCTGCATCTACTACTATTACTCCACACATCGATCACTATCCAGCATGCGTCTAGAGTATTAAGTTCATAAGAACGGAGTAACGCCTTAAGCAAGATGACATGATGTAGAGGGATAAACTCAAGCAATATGATGAAAACCCCATCTTTTTATCCTCGATGGCAACAATACAATACGTGCCTCGCTACCCCTACTATGTCACTGGGTGAGGACACCGCAAGATTGAACCCAAAACTAAGCACCTCTCCCATTGCAAGAAAAACCAATCTAGTTGGCCAAACCAAATCGATAGTTCGAAGAGAAATACAAAGATATCTTAATCATGCATAAAAGAGTTCAGAGAAGACTCAAATAATATTCATAGATAATCTGATCATAAATCCACAATTCATCGGATCTCAACAAACACACCGCAAAAAAGTATTACATCGAATAGATCTCCAAGAACATCGAGGAGAACATTGTATTGAAGATCAAAGAGAGAGAAGAAGCCATCTAGCTACTAGCTATGGACCCGTAGGTCTGTGGTAAACTACTCACGCATCATCGGAAGGGCAGCAAGGTTGATGTAGATGCCCTCCATGATCGAATCCCCCTCTGGCAGATCGCCGGAAAAGGCCCCAAGATGGGATCTCACGGGAACAGAGGCTTGTGGCGGCGGAAAAGTATTTTGGTGGACGCTTCTGGTGGTTTGGGAATATTTGGGAATTTATAGTGCAAATATTAGGGTTGGAGGACTCCCGAGGGGCCCACAAGCCCTCAGGGCGCCCCCTGGGGCGCGCCTAGCAGGCTTGTGGCCTCCTCGGGCATCTTCTGACCCCCCTCTCCAAGCTCCATGGATGTCTTCTGGTCCAAGAAAAATCATCGTAAAGTTTTATTCCGTTTGGACTCCGTTTGATATTCCTTTTCTGTAAAACTCAAAAACAAGGAAAAACAGAAACTGGCACTGGGCTCTAGGTTAATAGGTTAGTCCCAAAAATAATATAAAATAGCATATTAATTCATATAAAACATCCAAAATAGATAATATAATAACATGGAACAATAAAAAATTATAGATACGTTGGAGATGTATCAAGCATCCCCAAGCTTAATTCCTGCTCGTCCTCAAGTAGGTAAATGATAAAAATAGAATTTTTGATGTGGAATGCTACCTAACATATTCGTCAATGTAATCTTCTTTATTGTGGCATGAATATTCAGATCCATAAGATTCAAAACAAAAGTTTAATATTGACATAAAACAATAATACTTCAAGCATACTAATAAAGCAATCATGTCTTCTCAAAATAACATGGCCAAAGAAAGTTATCCCTACAAAATCATATAGTCTGGCTATGCTCCATCTTCATCACACAAAGTATTTCATCATGCACAAACCTGATGACAAGCCAAGCAATTGTTTCATACTTTTGGTGTTCTCAAACTTTTTCAACTTTCACGCAATACATGAGCGTGAGCCATGGATATAACACTATAGGTGGAATAGAATATGGTGGTTGTGGAGAAGACAAAAGAAGGAGAAAGTCTCACATCAACTAGGCAAATTAATGGGTTGTGGAGATGCCCATCAATTGATATCGATGAAAGTGAGTAGGGATTGCCATGCAACGGATGCACTAGAGCTATAAGTGTATGAAAGCTCAAAAAGAAACTAAGTGGGTGTGCATCCAACTTGCTTGCTCATGAAGACCTAGGGCAATTTGAGGAAGCCCATCATTGGAATATACAAGCCAAGTTCTATAATGAAAAATTCCCACTAGTATATGAAAGTGACAAAATAGGAGACTCTCTATCATGAAGATCATGGTGCTACTTTGAATCACAAGTGTGGAAAAAGGATAGTAACATTGTCCCTTCTCTCTTTTCTCTCATTTTTTTGTTTTGGCTTCTTTGGCCTCTTTTATTTTTTGTAAAGCCGGAGACTCATCCCAACTTGTGAGAGAATCATAGCTTCCATCATCCTTTCCTCACATGGGACAATGCTCTAATAATGATGATCATCACACTTTTATTTACTTACAACTCAAAAATTACAACTCGATACTTAGAACAAGATATGACTCTATATGAATGCCTCCGGCGGTGTACCGGGATGTGCTATGATCAAGAGTGACATGTATAACAAATATGAACGGTGGCCTTGCCACAAATACTATGCCAACTACATGATCATGCAAAGCAACATGACAATGATGGTGTGTGTCATAGTAAAATGGAATGATGAAAGTTGCATGGCAATATATCTCAAAATGGCTATGGAAATGCCATAATAGGTAGGTATGGTGGCTGTTTTGAGGAAAGGTATATGGTAGGTTTAATGCATCGGCGAAAGTTGTGCGGTACTACAGAGGCTAGCAATGGTGGAAGGGTGAGAGTGCGTATAATCCATGGACTCAACATTAGTCATAAAGAACTCACATACTTATTGCAAAAAATTATTAGCTATCGAAACAAAGTACTACATGCATGCTCCTAGGGGGATAGATTGGTAGGAAAAGACCATCGCTCGTCCCCGACCGCCACTCATAAGGAAGACAATAAAAAAATAAATTATGCTCCGACTTCATCACATAACGGTTCACCATACGTGCATGCTACGGGAATCACAATCTTTAACACAAGTATTTCTACCAATCCACAATTACTCACTAGCATGAATCTAATATCACCATCTTTATATCTCAAAACAAATGCAAGGAATCAAACTTCTCATCTATTCAATGCTCTTTATATGAAAGTTTTTATTATATCCCTCTTGGATGCCCATCACATTAGGACTAAATTCATAACCTATGCAAATTACCATGCTGTTTAAGACTCTTAAAATAATATAAGTGAAGCATGAGAGTTCATCAATTTCTATAAAATAAAGCCACCGCCATGCTCTAAAAAGATATAAGTGAAGCACTAGAGCAAAACTGCCTAGCTCAAAAGATATAAGTGAAGTAATAGAGTATTCTAATAAATTCACGATTAATGTGTGTCCCTCTCAAAAGGTGTGTACAGAAAGGATGATTTTGGCAAACTAAAAATCAAAGACTCATATCATACAAGACGCTCCAAGCAGAACACATATCATGTGGTGAATAAAAATATAGCCTCAAGTAAATTTACCGATGGATTAAAGACAAAAGAGGGGATGCCATCCGGGGCATCCCCAAGTTTAGATGCTTGGTTGTCCTTGAATATTACCTTGGGGTGCCTTGGACATCCCCAAGCTTAGGCTCTTGCCATTCCTTATTCCGTTGTCCATCAAATCTTTACCCAAAACTTGAAAACTTCACAACACAAAACTCAACAGAAAACTCATAAGATCCGTTAGTATAATAAAATAAATCACCACTTTAGGTACTGTTGTGAACTCATTCTTAATTTATATTGGTGTTATATCTAATGTATTCCAACTTCTCCATGGTTCGTACCCCTCGATACTACCCATAGATTCATCAAAATAAGCAAACAACACATAGAAAACAGAATCTGTCAAAAACAGAACAATCTGTAGTAATCTGAATTGTTCTCATACTTATGTTACTCTGAAAATTCTGAAACATTAGGAAAACAGAGGAAATTAGTATATCAATCTTGTGTAAAAAATTCAGAGTTTTTCCACGCTCCAGTGAATTTAAACAATTCTATTACTGGACGCAAAATTTTATGTTTTTCAGCAAAATCAAATCAACTATCACCATAGATCATCCCAAAGGTCTTACTTGGATCAAACACTAATTAAAACACCAGAACACAATTACTATAGAGGTAATAATGTGAATTTATTTAAAAATAGCACCAAAAACAAAAAACAGAAAAATAAAATTGGGTTGCCTCCCAACAAGCGCTATTGTTTAACGCCCCTAGCTAGGCATAAAACATAGATCTAGGTATTGTAATAGAAGTGAGGGAGATCATCCATGCTCATCTCATATTCCCTCCTCTCGGCAGCAAGCTTTCTTTGTGGCAAACAAAAATAATCAAAGGGGCTAAATTTGATAGTGTAAGGATCTATAAGATCAAGTTTGGGAGGAATAGGTTCCTCCTTCGGCCCTTTGTATTTGATAATTATTTCTTCATTGTAAAAATTTCTTTGATTGAACGCCCTAAGTCTATCCTTAAGCACAAACCCTAATCCATTATTTTGTATAGCAAAATTTTCATTGAGCTCAGAAATTTTATCAATCAAAACATCGGTAGGGACCTTCTTTCTTAGGTTTTCATTGTAAGCAGCATAATCTGGAGATTGTAATCTCCTAGTTTCTTCTTGATTAAAAAGGATCTCTTCTATAGGAGGACAACCACCATTAATATTATAATGAGCAAATATTTCACCGGCTTCTTTCATGATGAACCTAAGCTCGTGAGCTAAAAATATAGTGGTGACACGCTTAACGGAAGGATCATGAATATTGGAAACTTCTAGTAAAAGCCTTTGTATGCATGGATGCATGTGAACAAATTATCTTTCAAATTCAACTATAAGAAAAGATATTGCATTAGCAAGGCTAATTGTTTTATTCAGAATTGGCCCTCCTAGCATAGGTAAAGTACCGGCACAAGTAAAGAAATCTTGAATCACCCCTTTTCCAATAATACTACCGCTACCCATACGGAGTTTTTTAGTATGTATAATAGTGGCTTCTTCTTTATGAGGATCATTATTGGCAAAATCATTAAAACTTCCCTCAAGATTATTGCTATCTTTTTCAATGATAAACTCCCCAAATTCAGACATGATGGCAAGAAACCAATCTAGCAAACAAGCAAACAAAAAGCAAACGAAAAAGATGAACGAAAGAAGGGCGAATAAAAAGGAAAATATTTTTGTGTTTTTGTGAAAACATTTTAGAAGTGGGGGAGAGGAAAATGAGAGGCAAATGGCAAATAATGTAATGCAAGAGATGAGAGTTTATGATGGGTACTTGGTAGGCTTGATGTAGAACCTCCCCGGCAATGGCGCCAGAAAATCTTCCTGCTACTTCTTGAGCTTGCGTTAATTTTTTCCTTGAAGAGGAAAGGGTGATGCAGCAAAGTAGAGATAAGTATTTCCCTCATTTAAGAACCAAGGTATTAATCCAGTAGGAGGCACAAGCAAGTCTCCAATCTATGCACCTGCACAAACTAACAAACACTTGCACTTAACGCAAAAAAGGGGTTGTCAATCCCTTCACGGCCTCGAACAAGAGTGGGATCTAATAGAGATAGGTATAAAAGATAAATAAAAGAGCAAACTAAAGTAAATCTAAATAAATTGCAGCAAGGTATTTTTGGGTTTATAGATCTGAAAATATATGATGGAAAATAGACCCGGGGGCCATAGGTTTGCTTCTCTCTTGAAGATAGCTTACGGTGGGTGAACAAATTACTGTTGAGCAATTGATAGAAAAGCGCAAAGTTATGACGATATCTAAGGCAATGATCATGAATATAGGCATCACGTCTGTGACAAGTACACCGACTCCTGCCTTCATCTACTACTATTACTCCACACATCGACCGCTATCCAGCATGCATCTAGAGTATTAAGTTCATAAGAACGGAGTAACGCCTTAAGCAAGATGACGTGATGTAGAGGGATAAACTCAAGCAATATGATGAAAACCCCATCTTTTTATCCTCGATGGCAACAATACAATACATGCCTCGCTACCCCTATGATACGTCTCTGTCGTATCTACTTTTCCTAACGCTTTTCCTCTTATTTTGGACTCTAATTTGCATGATTTGAATGAAACTAACCCGGACTGACGCTGTTTTCAGCAGAACTACCATGGTGTTGTTTTTGTGCAGAAATAAAAGTTCTCAGAATGGAACGAAACTTTGCGAGGAATTTTTATACAATAAAAGAAAAATACTGGAGCCAAGAACCACCGGAGGGGGGCACCTGGGTGGGTACAACCCACCAGGGCGCGCCACCCCCTCCAGGCGTGCCCAGGTGGGTTGGCCCCACCTGGTGGCCCCACAGACAATGAAACCGACGCTATAAAATCTTATTTTTCCAGAAAAAAATCAGGGAGAAAGAATTATCGCGTTCCGTGAGACGGAGCCGCCGCCACCTCCTGTTCTTCATCGGGAGGCCAGATCTGGAGTCCGTTTGGGGCTCCGGAGAGGGGAATCTTCTATCTTCATCATCACCAACCCCTCTCCATCGCCAATTCCATGATGCTCCCCACCGGGAGTGAGTAATTCCTTCGTAGGCTCGCTGGTCGGTGAGGAGTTGGATGAGATTCATCATGTAATCGAGTTAGTTTTGTTAGGGCTTGATCCCTAGTATCCATTATGTTCTGAGATTGATGTTGATATGAATTTGCTATGCTTAATGCTTGTCACTTTGGGCCTGGGTGCCATGATTTCAGATCTGAATCGTTTATGTTATCACCATTATATCCATGTTCTAGATCCGATCTTGCAAGTTATAGTCACCTACTACGTGTTATGATCCGGCAACCCCGGAGTGACAATAGTAGGGACACTTCCCGGTGATGACCGTAGTTTGAGGAGTTCATGTATTCACCGTGTGTTAATGCTTTGTTCCGGTTCTCTATTAAAAGGAGGCCTTAATATCCCTTAGTTTCCAATATGGACCCCGCTGCCACGGGAGGGTAGGACAAAAGATGTCATGCAAGTTCTTTCCATAAGCAGGTATGACTATTTACGGAATACATGCCTACATTATATTTATGAACTGGAGCTAGTGCCGTATCGCCCTAGGTTATGACTGTCACATGATGAATATCATCCAACAAATTGCCGATCCAATGCCTACGATTTTCCTACATATTGTTCTTGCTAAGTTACTACTGTTATTGTTACTATTGCACTTGCTACAAAATTACTGCTATCACTGTTACCGTTACTATTGCTGTTGCTACTACTATCAAAACTATCATACTACTATGCTACTGATCACTTTGCTGCAGATAATTAATCTCCAGGTGTGGTTGAATTGACAACTCAACTGCTAATACTTGCAAATATTCTTTGGCTCCCCTTGTGTCGAATCAATAAATTTGGGTTGAATACTCTACCCTCGAAAATTGTTGCGATCCCCTATACTTGTGGGTTATCACCCTACTATGTCACTGGATGAGGACACCGCAAGATTGAACCCAAAACTAAGCACCTCTCCCATTGGAAGAAAAACCAATCTAGTTGGCCAAACCAAATCGATAGTTCGAAGAGAAATACAAAAATATCTTAATCATGCATAAAAGAGTTCAGAGAAGACTCAAATAATATTCATAGATAATCTGATCATAAATCCACAATTCATCGGATCTCAACAAACACACCGTAAAAAAGTATTACATCGAATAGATCTCCAAGAACATCGAGGAGAACTTTGTATTGAAGATCAAAGAGAGAGATGAAGCCATCTAGCTACTAGCTATGGAACCGTAGGTCTGTGGTAAACTACTCTCGCATCATCAGAAGGGCAACAAGGTTGATGTAGATGCCCTCTGTGATCGAATCGCCCTTCGGCAGATCACTGGAAAAGGCCGCAAGATGGGATCTCATGGGAACAGAGGCTTGCGGCGGCGGAAAAGTATTTTGGTGGACGCTTCTGGTGGTTTGGGAATATTTGGGAATTTATAGTGCAAAGATTAGGGTTGGAGGACTCCCGAGGGGCCCATAAGCCCTTAGGGCGCGCCTAGCAGGCTTGTGGCCTCCTCGGGCATCTTCTGACATGCTCTCCAAGCTCCGTGGATGTCTTCTGGTCCAAGAAAAATCATCGTAAGGTTTTATTCCATTTGGACTCCGTTTGATATTCATTTTCTGTAAAACTCAAAAACAAGGAAAAAACAGAAACTGGCACTGGGATCTAGGTTAATAGGCTAGTCCCAAAAATAATATAAAATAGCATATTAATGCATATAAAACATCCAAAATAGATAATATAATAGCGTGGAACAATAAAAAAATTATAGATACGTTGGAGACGTATCAGATACCGAGTCATTTCTTCCACTTTTCGATGAAAGGCTGGGAGGCTACTCTGATGATGAAATCTTCCCAGAATCTTACGAGCCATCTCATCGCACGACGGTCTATATGGCAGGAAACCAGAGTCAGCTGCAGTATGATGTGCACGACGGTGGTTATATTTTAAACAAATAGTTGCACTCTCATGCTTCACTTATGTATTTCTTAGAGTTAATAATAGTACTGGCAATTAGTATGGTTTATGAATTTGGTCCTAATTTGATAGGTATTCAAGAGGGATATAATAAAAACTTTCATGTAGATCACTCAATATGATAAGTTTGATTCCTTGCAATAGTTTTGCGATATAAAGGTGGTAATATGCGGGTTGTGCTAGTGAGCAATTTTTGTTTAGTAAGAATATTGGTGTTAAGGTTTGTGATTCCCGTAGCATGCACGTATGGTCTCCCATTATGCTAGAAAGTTGGAGCATGATTATTTTTGATTGTCTTCCTTTGCGTGAAGGTCGTGCGCGCGCGATATTTAACTCCTACCAACCTCCCCCATACGGGTATGCGTAGTAGTACTTTGCTTCGAGGGCTAATAAACTTTTGCAATAAGTATGTGAGTTCTTTATGACTAATGTGCGTCTATGGATTATACCCACTCTTACCTTTCGGCAATTTGCTAGCCTCTTCGGTACCGTGCATTGCCCTTTCTCACCTTGAGATGTGGTGCAAACTTCACCGGTGCATCCAAACCCTGTGATATGATACGCTCTATCACACATAGTCTCCTTATATCTTCCTCAAAACAGTCACCATACCTACCTATTATGGCATTTTCCATAGCCATTTCGAGATATATTGCCATGCAACTTCCACCGTTCCATTTTATTATGACACACATCATCATTGTCATATTGCTTTGCATGAGCATATAGCTGACATAGTATTTGTGGCTCAGCCACCATTCATATTTTTTATACATGTTACGCTAGATCATTTCACATCCTGGTACACCACCGGAGGCATTCATGTAGAGTCATATTTTGTTCTAGTATCGAGTTGTAAATTTCTTTTGAGTTGTAAGTAAATAGAAGTGTGATGATCATCATATTCATTATCAGAGCATTTTACCAAGTGAGGAAATAATAAAAAAGAGAGGCCAAAAGAGCCCAACAAAAAAAGGAGAGAAAAAAAAAGAAAAAGAGAGAAGGGGCAATGTTACTATCCTTTCCACACTTGTGCTTCAAAGTAGCACCATGTTTTTCATATAGAGAGTCTCCTATGCTTTGTTTTCATATAACTAGTGGAATTTTTCATTATAAGAACTTGGCTTGTATATTCCAATGATGGGCTTCCTCAAATGCCCGAGGTCTTCATGAGAAAGCAAGTTGGATGCACACCCACTTAGTTTTGTTTTTGAGCTTTCATATAGTTATAGCTCTTAGTGCATCCGTTGCATGGCAATCCCTACTCTTTGCATTGACATCAATTGATGGGCATCTCCATAGTCCGTTGATTAGCACTGGTGTAGAGACATGCTATACAAACGGTTTTTACCCCCTTTCCATGATGGAATTTTAAACCGTCACCTAGTGAGTGTGTGCGATAGGGGGGGGGGGTCCTTCCCACACGACCCAGAAACCGTCGGGAATAGGCCCTCCGGTTGCACACGCGGGGCAAAATGAGCTCATGTGCGATCGGGCGAGGCATCGGAGACAATTATACAGGCCCAATCATTTCCGTTCATATGTACATCCCACACAGTGAATCCCAGAAAAATGTTTCCGTTCGTATGTATATCACACACAATTTTTTATGTGGAAACGTTTGTGCAAGGTGGCCTAACGCAAACAATTCTCTAGCGAAAGCCGTGTGTGATTGTTAATTGAGCCAACACGCCTACTTTCTAGAAACCATGTGGGTTGTATGAGTTCATCGCCCACGGTGTTGTCGGAGAAATCGTATGCAATAGAAAACCTCAATAAGCATGGTAATTGGCCTATTATTGATAATCCATGTAGTAATCCAATTGACATTTCTTATAAAACACACCAAATATTTCATATCCTTATAACAGCAACCAGGATTTCATAATCGAATTACATCAAATAGCTTCAACACTCAGTTACACCATATAGGGATATAGCTAGCTACGCCATTACACAGCAGCACCAAGTTTCACATGCAACATCGAAAACCTTTGGAAAGTAGCATCATACATGGTAAATAGATAGATGAATCTCATCTGGGAAACTGCAGAAGTGGAAGGCAAATATTGAGCCTTCAATGATGTTGAATACCCTTGCAACTTTAGGCCAGTGGCTATGGATAATTGCCCGCCCAACCTTTGTCCTTTGGAGGAAGACTTCAATATTGTACCGTGGGTGTTGAATGAATACCTTCCTCGCCTCTTGACCATGCAGGTGGTTTGAGAGGTAATCATCGGTGAACTGCTTTGGAAAGTACTGAAAATAAAGATATGCATAAATCGCTGTTATAAATTTTGAAATGGCACAAGCGGAAAAACAAGGTAAAAGAGTTAGTACCATCCTATAGTTGAATGATGTCTTATTCATTGTGCAAACAAAGATCTTGCTGTTATTCGTCGTAAGTTTCTTTATCCTCACAATCTTTCTGAGTTTCTTGACTTGACTGATATTCATGGACATCTCATTTCCCCATATGCAAAATGTGATGCCCCCGGCTCAATCGTGCACTAATCATACACGCAAATGCACACGATCAAGCCTAAGGACTCACGAGAAGATATCACAACACAACTCTAAAACATAAATAAAGTCATACAAGCTTTATATTACAAGCCAGGGGCCTCGAGGGCTCGAATACATAAGCTCGCATACAAGCGTCAGCGGAAGCATCAAATATCTGAGTACATATATTAAAAGAGAAACAGAAAGGCCTTTAGAAAGGCGGGGCAAAATAAAACACTATGATCGAAAGGCGTAGGCCTCCTGCCTGGGACCCTCCGAACCTACTCCTGGTCATCGGCCAACTCATAGTAGTATCCACCCTCGGGGTAGTAGTAGCGATCGTCGGCGTGGGCAGCTGTCTCAGGGGCTCCGTCATCTGGTTGCATCAAAAGGGGTATATGGGGAAAAAGAAAGCAAAGCAACCGTGAGTACTCATCCGAAGTACTCAGCAAGCAAGGATCTACACTACATATGCAACATTTTCAAAGAGAGGATGTATATGTGGACTGGGCTGCAGAAATGCCAGAATAGAGAGGAAAGCCTAGTCCTATCGAAGACTAGCATCTTCAGCGGTCTTGCAGCAATAGAAGAGAGTAGAACAATACAATATAAAGTAGTAGTATCATTAAGTCTCATCCTCACCCAGAGATCCTTTCTCGACTCCCTGCGAGAAAGCAATCCCAGAGCCATACAGTCATCAACCTCGTCCTGAGATCCCTTCTTGACTCCCTGTGAGAAGCAATCCTAGAGCCATAGTATCCAATTCTAGTTGTATCGATCGGGATACAACTCCGAGTGTCCGTTACCGAGGATCCGGCTATGCATAGATTAGTTCTTCCCTGTAGGGGTGCACCAACTTACCCACCACGCTCGCTTAACTCCCGCCGGACACACTTTCTGGGTCATGCCCTGCCTCGGCCAAACGACACATCGCAACCCTACCTAAAGCTCAGCAGAGAGGTCCCCGCCGGTCTACATCCTAAGCGCTCAGGGGTCTTGGCCATCGCCCTGTGCACTCCGGGTCGTTGCACACACGGTGAAGCCAGGCACCAACACTACAAGAAAGCGCCGGTCCGTCCGTGCCGCCATGCTGAACTGGACGTCTGACAGAGCATTCGGCTGATGCATACGATGCAGAACGCCCATACTATGCCCACGTGGTGGTTAGTGCTATCAGGCCAGAGGCCCACTCAGATCACATATCCAAACCGTTAGTACCTTGGGGGTGCGGTAACGAGCAGAGACTCACGATCGATGTGACCCCGTCGCCCCGTCTCGAGGACTTGTGGCAAGGGCCAAGAATGCCCGGCCACGCCTCGTATTCATCACCCGAGCACCATACAGGCAACCCGTCTTCACATCACACGCGGGTACCCCTCAGGGTCGACCCGCGTTTCCAAGTAACAATAGTACAGTCCAAGTATCCGTGTGTCCATAACATCAAGGGAATCCGAGGTATCACCCTCGTTGGATTCCTACTCGATGTATCCGTCAAGGTGAACTCGGAGGAATCACCCTCGATGGGTTCACACTTGAGGTGTTGTACGACGACGTCGTTATCGGAAGTGGTGAAGGAGGAATCACCCTCGATGACCACGACCGAATAGCTACTCTACAGAGTTAACATCAGAAGTGCTACAAGAGGTTTCACCCTCGGCACTCGATAGTAACGCTGCAGTGTCGTTACAACTAAGGGGGGTGATGTGTTGTGCCGTGGCCTGGTCTTCGATCCCGTTGATCGGGTCTTCGGGGTATCCAGCGGGGCAGTCGGGATAAGTGGGGTCACTGATAGGTCTCTACCCAGCCTATACTAGACTGTTTAGGATAAGCAGGTAAGGTATCAATAGCATGTTAAAATAAACAGGCTATGCATCAGAATAGGTAAAGCAGTAGCAGCAGCAATCCTAATGCAAGCATGAAAGAGAAAGAATAGGCGATATTGGTATGCTCAAGGGGGGGGGGGTGCTTGCCTAGCTGCTCGGCGGCAAGGGCAAGGTCGTCAACGGTGGCGTCAGGCTCCGGAGCTGCGTCGGTACCGGGAATTGCGTCGGGGTCTAACAAGAGAGAAGAGGGGGAGGAAACAATAAATACAAGCAAACAGATGCAACACGATGCATGTCATGGCAATACGCAGTGCTAGGGGTAGTCTAACGCAGTACTACACGTATCAGACGAAGCGGGAGAATATCTGACGATATTTCCCGGGTCTTTGGATTTATCGGACAGACGATCCGGAGAGGGAAGTTCCATGTTCATCATGCTAGGAGCATGTGACAGATGAAAGGAGGGCATATTCGGATTCGTGGGATTTTTCTGATCAACTTTCATATATAAATCATTTTCATCGGAGTTACGGATTAAAAGATATGATTTTCTAAAGTTTTTATTAATTTCTGGAATTTCTGGATTTAATTAAATCAACATTATCCAGAACAGTACAGGGCGACGTCAGCATGACGCATTGATGACATCAGCTGTCAACAGGGGGCCGGGCAGGTCAAACCTGACCAGTGGGGCCCACATGTCATAGACACAGGGCTAATCCAGGGTTTAAATTTAACTAAAACTAATTAACAGGGGTGTGGCCCCACCTGCCAGTGAGTAATTAGTGATTAATTAACTAATTAATTAATTAACATATTTTATTTATTTTAAAAACGTTTTAAGGGGGTGGGGCCAGCGTGTCAGTGACACGGGTTGCCCAGTCAGCAGTGCTAACTGGTCAACGGACCCCACGGGGCCCAGTGGCAGTGGTACCAGGGCGGGGCTCGGCCGTCCACGTCAGCGCCGACCGGCGACTCGACGCCGGCGACCGAAAACAACGGCAGCGCGCGTCGGGAGGGCTCGGGTTTCACGCACAGGGCACGGGGAGGAGCGTGGCTAGGCTCTTTCAAACGGCAAGACCACGACGAAGCGTTTGGTGGCGATGGCGGAGGCTGCCGCAGCCGGAGATGAGCGCTACGACGGTGACGGCGGACGGCGGTGTTCGGGTGATGAAGAAGGCGCAACAGCAGCACGCGAGCGAGCAAGCTAGCTACGCCGCGAGGCCCTACGCGAAGCGGGGAAGTTAGTGGACACGACCACGGGACCAATTGGTCACCGACGACACGTCGGCGATGAGCTCCGCGGCGTCCAGCACGACCATGGGTGGAGCGGCAGCTACGGCGAGGGGAAGAGCGCAGGGGAAGAGGGAGAGGGAGGAAGGGCTCACAGCGCCCTGCAGATGTGCTAGCGTGGGCTCGGGGAAGGCTTGGGGCGGCAGATCGACGACGGTGATCTCGGCGCCCGTGGATGGAGAAGACGGCACGAGCGATGGTGGTGGAGCTCCTTGGCGACGATGCGGTGGCGTCGGAGACGCAGGCGAGGCCGGGGAAGCTCCTGGACACTTCGCGGCGACGAGAGGGAGACGGTGGCCGTGAGCTCTACGGCGGCGCAACCATAGCTGCGCTTGGGTTTGCGGGAGAGGAAGGGGATGAGGCAGGGAGAGGGAGAGAGGTGGCCAGGGGAGGCCAGGGGTGCACGGGGCTCTACCCTTTATCCACGGCGAGCGCGGCGACGCGCTGTCATGCAGGGGAGAGGGGGGGCCAGGGCGCGGCGCGCGGTGCGGGCGACAGCGTGCGAGGGGGAGGAGCAGTAGGAAGGAGAAAGGGGAGGTGGGCTGGGCCTGCCCGGTTTACCTTAGGCCCAGGCGCCAGTGGGCTTTTTCCTTTTCTTTTATTTCCTTTTCTGTTTTCTCTTATTAGTTTCTGTTTTGGCTTTTGTTTTTTTTTCAAAACACTTTTGTAAAATTTGGAAATAGCCCATATAATATCAGTGCATTATTAGTCACTGCTAGAAATTGGTTTGGTGTCCATATCTTTTTATTTGGATCTTATTTAATTGAAAAAGGATTAAATAGTTCTGTTTTGCTGCTGTTCCTTGTTGTTTGAGTCCTTTTACAATTCCAATAAATGTTGCAATCATTTTTATAAATGCTATGGGAATATTTGCAACATGATGCACATTTTTGTTTTCAAATTTGAACAACTTTTAGTTTCACTTAAGTTTGAATTTCCATTTGAATTTGAATTTGAAAAGAGATATGATACTAATGATGATTAAGCACTGTTGATCCTGATGACATGGCATAATCAAAAGGGTGATTACTGTAGCTTAATACATGGGGTGTTACAAATCTCCTCCACTAACAAGAATTCTCGTCCCGAGAATTAAGAGGTAGAAGGAAAAAGTTCGGGGTATTCCGCACGAAGACTATCCTCGCGTTCCCAAGTGGCTTCATCTTCAGTATGATTTGACCACTGCAGTTTGAGGAACTTGGTAACCTTTTGACGGGTCCGACGTTCAGCTTCATCGAGAATGCGGATTGGATGCTCCTTATAGGAAAGATCATCATGCAATTCGAGCATCTTGTGATCCACAGCTCGGTGCGGAGATTCCTTGAAGCATTTACGAAGTTGCGACACATGGAAGACGTCGTGGATATGAGAGAATTGCGGCGGCAATTCCAATTTATATGCCACCTGACCACGTTTAGCAATAATGCGGAAAGGACCAATGTAGCGCGGAGCTAGCTTGCCCTTGATTCCAAAACGGCGAGTGCCCTTCATAGGAGTGAGTCGCAGATAAGCCTGATCACCAGGTTGATAAGTCAAACCCCATCGTTTGCGATCGTAATTGCTCTTCTGGCGGTCCTGAGCCGCCTTGAGATTTTCCCGGACAATACAAACTTGTTCTTCGGCGTGTTGAATAATATCCGGACCCACGAGCGGTCGTTCCCCAGTTTCTGACCAATTCAGAGGGGTTCGACACTTACGTCCATAAAGTACTTCGAAGGGAGCCATTTTCAAGCTGGCTTGATAGCTGTTGTTATAAGAGAACTCGGCATACGGGAGAGATTCTTCCCACTTCTTGCCGAAAGAAATAACACAAGCCCGAAGCATGTCTTCAAGCACTTGATTAACTCGCTCGACTTGGCCTTGGGATTGAGGATGATAAGCTGAACTCCAGGTAATATGAGTTCCCATAGCTTCTTGGAAACTTTCCCAGAACTTGGAGGTGAAAAGACCGCCATGGTCCGAACTGATCTCCTTCAGAATACCATGGAGTGAAACAATTCTGGAGATATATAATTCTGCTAACTGACTAGCAGTGATCGTCTCCTTGACAGGCAGAAAGTGTGCAACTTTAGAAAGTTGGTCGACGACAACAAGAATAGCATCGTGACCCTTCTGTGACTTGGGAAGGCCAGTAATGAAATCCATCTGAACCTTATCCCATTTCCATAGTGGAATGGGAAGTGGTTGCAGAATTCCAGCAGGCTTTTGATGTTCTGCTTTAACACGACGGCAAACATCACATTCAGCAACATATCGAGCAATGTCCTGCTTCATTCTAGACCACCAGTACCTTTGACGGAGATCACGATACATCTTGGTGCTACCCGGATGAATAGACAGCGGAGTATCATGTGCCTCCTTCATGACCTTATCAGTCATAAGCTCGAAGCGAGGTACGACAATGCGGTTTCTGAAATACAAGGTTCCATCTTCAGATAGCGAGAAATCCTTGTACTTTTCTAGGTGAAGATCTTTCTTCATGAGATCAATTTCAGCATCTTTAGCTTGCGCATTCTTAACAACTTTCTCAAGATCTGGTTGTATCACAAGGTTATTAAGAGAACCCTGTGGAACAATACGCAGATTCAGCTTGCACAGTTCTTCAAAAAGACGAGGTTGAGCTCGCCTAACCATGAGGTTGTCGCAATAGGACTTGCGGCTTAAGGCATCAGCCATTACGTTAGCCTTGCCAGGGGTATAGGAAATACCCAAATCATAGTCTGCATTGGCCTCCATCCATCTTTGCTGACGGAGGTTTAGAGAAGGTTGAGTGAACAAGTACTTCAGACTTTTATGATCCGTGTATATCTCGCAACAATTACCGAGAAGGTAATGTCGCCACAACTGCAGTGCATATATGACAGCAGCTAGTTCTAGATCATGTACTGGATAATTCTCTTCATGTGGGCGCAACTGACGAGAGCCATAGGCAATCACTTTACGCTCTTGCATTAGGACACAGCCTAATCCTTCACGGGATACATCACAATAAATCACAAAATCTTTGCGAGAATCTGGAGGAGCAAGTACTGGGGCAGATGTTAGCTTGTCTTTGAGTGTTTGAAAACTTTACTGACATTTTTCTGTCCATTCAAACTTAACGCCCTTGTGAAGCAGATCAGTCAGGGGCTTAGCAATCTTGGAAAAGTTCTCGACAAATCGACGGCAATAGCTTGCAAGGCCGAGAAAACTTCTCACTTGCTTGACGTTCTTCGGAGGAGTCCAGTCCAGAATAGCCTGAACTCGTTCCGGGTTAACAGCAATTCCATCCTTGGAAATCACTTGACCAAGGTAAGTTACTTCAGAAAGCCAAAATTCACATTTGGAATACTTGGCATACAACTGGTGTTGTCGGAGCCTTTCCAGTACAAGACGGAGGTGTTCGGCATGTTCTTCTTTATTCTTTGAATAGACCAGAATATCATCTAGATACACCACGACAAATTTGTCGAGATAATCCATGAAGATGTAATTCATCAGATGGGAGAATGTGGCTGGAGCATTTGTTAAGCCAAATGACATTACAGTGTACTCATAAGAGCCATAGCGAGTAACAAATGCAGTCTTTGGAATATCCTCTTCGCGAACTCGGATCTGGTGGTATCCCAATCTCAAATCAAGCTTAGAGAATACTGAGGAACCAGCAAGTTGATCATACAGATCGTTGATTCTGGGAAGCGGATACTTGTTCTGAATTGTTGCTTGGTTGATAGGTCGGTAATCCTGAACCAATCGGTTAGTTCCATCCTTCTTCTTAACGAAGAGTGAAGGTGCTCCCCAAGCAGAGGAACTGGGGCGGATGAAACCCTTCTTAAGTGACGTGTCGATTTCCTCCTTAAGTTCAAGAAGGTGGTGCGGAGGCATCTTATAAGGGCGCTTCGCAATAGGTGTTGTGCCTGGTTTCAAGTCGATGACAAACTCGACGGCTCTAGCAGGGGGTATTCCTGGAAGTTCTTCTGGAAAGACATCTTGAAAATCATGAACAACTGGAACGTTCTCGATGCCTTCAAGAGGTGAAGCATTCAATGCATTCAGAGCATATATCTGGCTCTCGGCATTCTGTATTATCTTGGCTGAGTAGTTGATCACCTGACCAGAAGGGTGTGTGAGCTGGACTGTCTTAGTAGCACAGTCAATCAAAGCATTATGGGCTGTCAACCAGTCCATACCGAGAATAATGTCTACGTCGGAAGGTCCAAGAGCAATAAGGGAAGCAGAGAACATCAACCCTTCAATTTTGATCTGATTGTTGTGACTTACCATCTTGGTTTGCCACCTGGAACGAGGAGTGATAATCTCTAATGGTGTGGGTAACAGCTCTAGATGTAGTTCATGCAGCTGAGCAAATTGTTGAGACACAAAGGAATGTGATGCTCCCGAGTCGAAAAGGACAGAAGCTGCAACTGAATTAATCGGGAGGGTACCCATCACAATGGTTGGTTCTTTCTGAGCCTCTTCTGTATTGACATGGTTAGCATGGCCCAGTACAACAGCAGAAGGTCTGGCATTGGGATTCTTGGGCTGACGTGCCCGGGCATTTCGATTTTGGTTCGGGCGGCAATTGGTAGCACGGTGCCCTGGTTGACCACACTTGAAGCAATTCCCATCATTATGGGGAGGAGCTAGAGCATTGGACTGTCCACCCTGAGTCACTAGCTGTCTCGGCGGCGGAGGCAGATGAGGTGCAACATAAGACGGCCTTGGTGTTGGAGCAGGTCGGTGATGAACGTTGTGTGGGATCCCGACATGACGTTTCTGAGCAGACTGACTCGAAGATGGACCAACATCTCGGGTATGCTTGAGCGACTCCTGGCATTTAGTCAGAGCTATTTCAACTTGGAAAGATTTGCTGACAAGCGTTGCGAAGTCTGTGCAATCATGGACAGCAAGTGCAAGGTTTATATCAGTACGCAGTCCTTCATGGAATTTCTCCTGTTTGCGTGCGTCGGTGCAGACGTCATCTTCAGCATAGCGGGACAATTCAAGGAATTTCCTCTGATATTCATCCACAGTCATTATTCCCTGGGTGATTTTGCGGAACTCCTGCTTCTTCTGGTCGATCAGACCTTGAGGAATGTACCATGCACAAAAAGCTGACTGAAATTCCTGCCAAGTGGTTACTGTTTCAGCAGGTAACATACCCTTGTGGCTTTCCCACCATTGAGCAGCTGGGCCCTTCAAGTGGAATGTCACAAAGGTGACGTAACTGTCAGGGGCAACATTCGCTGACTCCATCTCAAACAGGATGTCTCGAAGCCAATCATCAGCATCCATAGGATTGGTGGAGTTGCGGAAAAGAGATGGATTGAGGCACACAAATTCTGGCAGAGTTATTGGAGCATTCTGTTGCTGAGCATTCTGAGTTGGGAACTGAGCCAATACTCCGGTCATAAACTGACGGTTAAGCTCAAACTGCTGCATCATTTTGGCAATATAAGGTGGAGGTGGGGGATCATCAGCCATCCTGCCAATTCAACAGGGGCAGTTTAGCAAGAAAAACTTCATGTGAATGGAGTTATTCATGATGTAACATGAGTGATGAACAAGAAGGCATTAGGTGCATATTAGTAGTCATTAAAGACATACAGAACGATGCACGGAATTGGACACAAATGGCGGTAGGAGTTCGGAAATGCACGCGGCTAGACAAACTAGGTGGCGCGCAGGCACGCGGTAAGGAAGCACACAACGAGACATAGCAAAGGCTATATCCACATCGGAGAAAACTGCTGGGGCGAGGAATCTGCAAGTGACAACACAGGGTGCCCTCAATAAGAGGATCCTGCAAGCAGAATCTGGCCCGCAATCTTGAAGGAAGGGGGGAAATTTCAGAACACCGGGTGGATGTGATCACGAGAACCTAATGTTGGAGTTAGTAAAATTTTAACCCTAAAGGAAGAGAGATCAGAATTCCAGAGTAAAGGTCGAGGAGTAAAAGATCCTAATACCACCCAATTGGCGACATGGGCCCGTAAGCCACACAGCCAAGTTAGTAAATTAGTTTTTGGACCACTAGACTCAACTTCGGCCAAGGAGTTGGAAAGGGGGTTCCTACATTCAGTCGGCTCTGATACCAACTTGTGACGCCCCCGGCTCAATCGTGCACTAATCATACACGCAAATGCACACGATCAAGCCTAAGGACTCACGGGAAGATATCAGAACACAACTCTAAAACATAAAAAAAGTCATACAAGCTTTATATTACAAGCCAGGGGCCTCGAGGGCTCGAATACATAAGCTCGCATACAAGCGTCAGCGGAAGCATCAGATATCTGAGTACAGATATTAAAAGAGAAACAGAAAGGCCTTTAGAAAGGCAGGGCAAAATAAAACACTACGATCGAAAGGCGTAGGCCTCCTGCCTGGGACCCTTCGAACCTACTCCTGTTCGTCGGCCAACTCGTAGGAGTATCCACCCTCGGGGTAGTAGTAGCGATCGTCGGCGTGGGCAGGTGTCTCAGGGGCTCTGTCATCTGGTTACATCAAAAGGGGTATATGGGGAAAAAGAAAGCAAAGCAACCGTGAGTACTCATCCGAAGTACTCAGCAAGCAAGTATCTACACTACATATGCAACATTTTCAAAGAGAGGATGTATATGTGGACTGGGCTGCAGAAATGCCAGAATAGAGAGGAAAGCCTAGTCCTATCGAAGACTAGCATCTTCAGCGGTCTTGCAGCAATAGAAGAGAGTAGAACAGTACAATATAAAGTAGTAGTATCATTAAGTCTCATCCTCACCCATAGATCCTTTCTCGACTCCCTGCGAGAAAGCAATCCCAGAGCCATACAGTCATCAACCTCGTCCTGAGATCCCTTCTCGACTCCCTGCGAGAAGCAATCCCAGAGCCATAGTATCCAATTCTAGTTGTATCGATCGGGATACAACTCCGAGTGTCCGTTACCGAGGATCCGGCTATGCATAGATTAGTTCTTCCCTGCAGGGGTGCACCAACTTACCCACCACGCTCGCTTAACTCCGGCCGGACACACTTTCTGGGTCATGCCCGGCCTCGGCCAAACGACACATCGCAACCCTACCTAAAGCTCAGCAGAGAGGTCCCCGCCGGTCTACATCCTAAGAGCTCAGGGGTCTTGGCCATCGCCCTGTGCACTCCGGGTCATTGCGCACACGGTGAAGCTAGGCACCAACACTACAGGAAAGCGCCGGTCCGTCCGTGCCGCCATGCTGAACTGGACGTCTGACAGAGCTTTTGGTTGATGCATACGATGCAGAACGCCCATACTATGCCCACGTGGTGGTTAGTGCTATCGGGTCAGAGGCCCACTCAGATCACATATCCAAACCGTTAGTACCTTGGGGGTGCGGTAACGAGCAGAGACTCACGATCGATGTGACCCCGTCGCCCCGTCTCGAGGACTTGCGGCAAGGGCCAAGAATGCCCGGCCACGCCTCGTATTCATCACTCGGGCACCATACAGGCAACCCGTCTTCACATCACACGCGGGGTACCCCTCAGGGTCGACCCGCCTTTCCAAGTAACAATAGTACAGTCCAAGTATCCGTGTGTCCATAACATCAAGGGAATCCGAGGTATCACCCTCGTTGGATTCCTACTCAATGTATCCGTTAAGGTTAACTCGGAGGAATCACCCTCGATGGGTTCACACTTGAGGTGTTGTACGACGGCGTCGTTATCGAAAGTGGTGAAGGAGGAATCACCCTCGATGACCATGACCGAATAGCTACTCTACAGAGTTAACATCAGAAGTGCTACAAGAGGTTTCACCCTCGGCACTCGATAGTAACGCTGCAGTGTCGTTACAACTAAGGGGGGTGATGTGTGGTGCCGTGGCCTGGTCTTCGATCCCGTTGATCGGGTCTTCGGGGGTATCCAGCGGGGCAGTCGGGATAAGTGGGGTCACTGATAGGTCTCTACCCAGCCTATACTAGACAATTTAGGATAAGCAGGTAAGGTATCAATAGCAGGTTACAATAAACAGGCTATGCATTAGAATAGGTAAAGCAGTAGCAGCAGCAATTCTAATGCAAGCATGAGAGAGAAAGAATAGGCGATATTGGTATGCTCAAGCGAGGGTGCTTGCCTGGTTGCTCGGCGGCAAGGGCAAGGTCATCAACGGTGGCGTCGGGCTCCGGAGCTGCATCGGTACCGGGAATTGCGTCGGGGTCTAACAAGAGAGAAGAGGGGGAGGAAACAATAAATACAAGCAAACAGATGCAACACGATGCATGTCATGGCAATACGCAGTGCTAGGGGTAGTCTAACGCAGTACTACACGTATAAGACGGAGCGGGAGAATATCTGACGATATTTCCCGGGTCTTTGGATTTATCGGACAGACGATCCGGAGAGGGAAGTTCCATGTTCATCATGCTAGGAGCATGTGACAGATGAAAGGAGGGCATATTCGGATTCGTGGGATTTTTCTGATCAACTTTCATATATAAATCATTTTCATCAGAGTTACGGATTAAAAGATATGATTTTCTAAAGTTTTTTATTAATTTCTGGAATTTCAGGATTTAATTAAATCAACATTATCTAGAACAGTACAGGGCGACATCAGCATGACGCATTGATGATGTCAGCAGTCAACAGGGGGCCGGGCAGGTCAAACCTGACCAGTGGGGCCCACATGTCATAGACACAGGGCTAATCCAGGGTTTAAATTTAACTAAAACTAATTAACAGGGGTATGGCCCCACCTGTCAGTGAGTAATTAGTGATTAATTAACTAATTAATTAATTAACATATTTTATTTATTTTAAAAATGTTTTAAGGGGGTGGGGCCCGCGTGTTAGTGACACGAGTTGCCCAGTCAGCACTGCTGACTGGTCAACGGACCCCACGGGGCCCAGTGGCAGTGGCACCGGGGCGGGGCCCAGCCGTCCATGTCAGCGCCGACCGGTGACTCGATGCCGGCGACCGAAAGCAATGGCGGCGCACGTCGTGAGGGCTCGGGTTTCACGCACAGGGCACGGGGAGGAGCGTGGCTACGCTCTTTCGAATGGCAAGACCACGACGAAGCATTTGGTGGCGGTGGCGGAGGCTGCCATGGCCGGAGATGAGCGCTACGACGGTGACGGCGGACGGCGGTGTTCGGGTGACGAAGAAGGCGCAGCAGCAGCACACGCGCGAGCAAGCTAGCTACGCCGCGAGGCCCTACGCGAAGCAGGGAAGTTAGTGGACACGACCATGAGACCAATTAGTCACCGACGACACGTCGGCGATGAGCTCCACGGCGTCCAGCACGGCCATGGGTGGAGCGGCAGCTACGGCGAGGGGAAGAGCGCAGGGGAAGAGGGAAAGGGAGGAAGGGCTCACAGCGCCCTGCAGATGTGCTAGCGTGGGCTCGGGGAAGGCTCGGGGCGGCAGATCGACGACGGCGATCTCGGCGCCCGTGGATGGAGAAGACGGCACGAGCGATGGTGGTGGAGCTCCTTGGCGACGATGCGGTGGCGCCGGAGATGCAGGCGAGGCCGGGGAAGCTCCTGGACACTTCGCGGCGACGAGAGGGAGATGGTGGCCGCGAGCTCTACGCCGGCGCAACCATAGCCGTGCTCGGGTTTGCGGGAGAGGAAGGGGACGAGGCAGGGAGAGGGAGAGAGGTGGCCAGGGGAGGCCAGGGGTGCACGGGGTCCTGCCCTTTATCCACGGCGAGCGCGGCGACGCGCTGTCGTGCAGGGGAGAGGGGGGCCAGGGCGCGGCGCGCGGTGCGGGCGACAGCGTGCGAGGGGGAGGAGCAGTAGGAAGGAGAAAGGGGAGGTGGGCTGGGCCTGCCCGGTTTGACTTAGGCCCAGGCGCCAGTGGGCTTTTTCCTTTTCTTTTATTTCCTTTTCTGTTTTCTCTTATTAGTTTCTGTTTTGGTTTTTTTTTCAAAACACTTTTGTAAAATTTGGAAATAGCCCATATAATATCAGTGCATTATTAGTCACTGCTCGAAATTGGTTTGGTGTCCATATCTTTTTATTTGGATCTTATTTAATTGAAAAAGGATTAAATAGTTCTGTTTTGCTGCTGTTCCTTGTTGTTTGAGTCCTTTTACAATTCCAATAAATGTTGCAATCATTTTTATAAATGCTATGGGAATATTTGCAACATGATGCACATTTTTGTTTTCAAATGTGAACAACTTTTAGTTTCACTTAAGTTTGAATTTCCATTTGAATTTGAATTTGAAAAGAGATATGATAGTAATGATGATTAAGCACTGTTGATCTTGATGACATGGCATAATCAAAAGGGTGATTACTGTAGCTTAATACATGGGGTGTTACAAAAAATGGGTCGAACAGTGGGTCTAAGCCTCTGACAGCAGGACCTACATGTGCAAGACCAAATTATAAGAAACCTAAATATTAGAATGATTCCTGCAACTGCACAATAATGTGCTATTAGCGAAAGGATCATGCATGAGCAAACCTCGATGGTAAACCGCAGTGCCTCCCATTGTTTCCCTGCAAAACATATAAGGAAGATCTTGATCAGGTAAACTGAGAGTTGCCATACTATCAGTACAATATATTAATGAAAAATAAACAAATTGCAGATCCAACAGATTAACTCGAGACGCATGGAAAAGCCAGTTAACCTAACCAAGCATGCTAAACAACTTGGAAATAGAACAATTATATATGTTTCTCGTGTATTGAGTACAGCCAAATTCGATTTATTTCTCACATGCATAACAATATAAAATTGTACCCACAACAAATGAAAATCAAATTGCAGAATTGAACCAAACAATTAACTGGACAACAGAACAAATGAACCAAAATAGTTAACTGAGCACGACATTGCAGAATAGAACATATACTAGAAGATAAGATAGTTAACGAAACCAAGAATGCTTGAGAACTACTACGAAATGGCAGTCATTGGACCAAACTGTTAACTGAACGTTACATTTCAGAATATCAGATTGCATATTAACATTACAGAGTACAAACGACTAGAAGGCACTGGCGGTGGCCTTGAGAAAACAGCATGAACTGTATTTTAAAGTAGGCAACCGCGTGGCGGCGTCGACGGTGGCATCAAAGACGAGGTGCTCCTCCAAGATCTGGTGGTCGGCATGCATGGCAGCCATCGCAACCTCATCCGCGTATGCAGCCGCGATTTGCTTCTCCACTGCCAGATGCTACTGAGCTCCACGCTATACTATGTGCAAAATGGTTGTGGGCGGCACTTAATTGGAGGATGGGGTAGAGATTTGGGCGGAAGGTGTCGTGCCATCGGTCGGGGCATGTGGGATTGGGAAGGAGGAGGATGGTGTGGGTGGGGTGTGGATTACCTGATGGTGTTTGCTTGAACTACGTCGGTATTTCCCCAAAGAGGAAGGGATGATGCAGCACAGCAACGGTAGGTATTTCCCTCAGTGATGAGACCAAGGTTATCGAACCAGTAGGAGAACCACGCAACACCACGTAAACAGCTCCTGCACACAAAGAACAAATACTTGCAACCCGACGTAAGAGAGGGGTTGTCAATCCCTCACGGGTAAAAGGATAGATAAACTTGTAGTAGATTGGATAAATAGATCTTGTGGGAACGCGAGATAAAATAAATAAGTAAAAATTACAGCAAGGTATTTTTGTATTTTTGGATTAATAGATCTAAAAATAAAAGCAAATAAAAATAGATCGCGAAGGCAAATATATTAAAGAAGAGACCCGGGGGCCGTAGGTTTCACTAGTGGCTTCTCTCGAGAAAAATAGCAAACGGTGGGTAAACAAATTACTGTTGGGCAATTGATAGAACTTCAATAATCATGACGATATCCAGGCAATGATCATTATATAGGCATCACGTCCAAGATTAGTAGACCGACTCCTGCCTGCATCTACTACTATTACTCCACACATCGACTGCTATCCAGCATGCATCTAGTGTATTAAGTTCATGGAAAAACGGAGTAATGCAATAAGAACGATGACATGATGTAGACAAGATCTATTTATGTAGAAATAGACCCCATCTTGTTATCCTTAATAGCAACAATACATACGTGTCGGTTCCCCTTCTGTCACTGGGATCAAGCACCGTAAGATCGAACCCATCACAAAGCACCTGTTCCCATTGCAAGATAAATAGATCAAGTTGGACAAACAAAACCCAAATATCGGAGAAGAAATACGAGGCTATAAGCAATCACGCATATAAGAGATCAAAGAAGACTCAAATAACTTTCATGGATAAAAACATAGATCTAATCATAAACTCAAAGTTCATCGGATCCCAACAAACACACCGCAAAAAGAGTTACATCAAATAGGTCTCCAAGACACCATTGTATTGAGAATCAAACAAGAGAGAGAAAGCCATCTAGCTACTAACTACGGACCCGTAGGTCTACAATGAACTACTCACGCATCATCGGAGAGGCACCAATGAGGATGATGAACCCCTCTGTGATGGTGTCCAGATTGGATCTTTTGTTTCAGGAACTTGCGGTGGCTGGAATTGATTTTCATCGACTCCCCCAGGGTTTCTGGAATATTGGGGTATTTATAGAGCAAAGAGGCGGTGCGGGAGGTGTCCAAGATGGGCACAACCCACCAGGGCGCGCCTGGGGGCCCAGGCGCGCCCTGGTGTCTTGTCCTCACCTCGGCCCCCCTCTTCGGTACTTCTTTGGCCCACTGGATGTCTTCTGGTCCAAAAAAAATCTCCAAAAAGTTTCGCTGCGTTTGGACTCCGTTTGGTATTGATTTCCTGCGAAGTAAAAAACAAGGAGAAAACAACAACTGGCACTGGGCACTATGTCAATAGGTTAGTCACAAAAAATGATATAAAGTTGATATAAAATGATTGTAAAACATCCAAAAATGATAATATAATAGCATGGAACAATAAAAAATTATAGATACGTTGGAGACGTATCAGCATCCCCAAGCTTAATTCCTGCTCGTCCTCGAGTAGGTAAATGACAAAAACAGAATTTTTGATGTGGAATGCTGCCTAACATGTTCATCACATATTCTTTTCTTTGTAGGATGGACATTTGGACTTTTATATGGTTCAAAGCAATAGTCTAGTTTTGACATGAGGACTTTAATACTCAAGCATATCAACAAGCAACCATGTCTTTCAAAATATCAACACTAAAGCAAGTTATCCCTAGCCCATTATGCTCAATCATTGGTCCATTCATGAAACACACTCGAATATTAGCTACACCCAATGCTCAAGTACGATCATAGTGCCCCTTAGTTGCTTTATAAGAGAAGATGGAGACTCAAGTAAAAATAAAAATTGCATAAAGTAAAAGAAAGGCCCTTCGCGGAGGGAAGTAGGGATTTGTAGAGGTGCCAGAGCTCAAAGCTTAAATTGAGAGATAAAAACATTTTGAGAGGCATACTTTTCCCACCAACGAAAATGACTTAGAGTTCTCAATACTTTCCATGCTAGATATATCATAGGCGGTTCCCAAACAGAAATTAAAGTTTATTCCTTTTTCCACCATACTTTCACTTTCCATGGCTAACCATATCCATGGGTGCCCTCTATACCAACACTTTCCAAGGAATTTATTATTTGACAATATAAAGTAAATTCATTTTTCATTTCAGGACTGGGCATCCCTAATACCTTTGTCGTACTCTCGTGCAATGACAAGTGAATAAACACTCATCGTGAGAATAACACATCTAGCATGGAAAAATATCGGCCACCCCTCACCGCCTCGTGAGCGTTACGAGCACACAAAAGAGAAATTTATTTTGAAAATTAGAGATGGCACATACAAATTTGCTTAGAACGGCACTGAAATACCGCATATAGGTAGGTATAGTGGACTCATATGGCAAAACTGGTTTAAAGGGTTTTGGATGCACAAGTAGTGATCATACTTAGTGCAAATGAAGGCTAGCAAGAATATTGAGAAGCGTCCAACCAAGAAACAAAAAATCTCATAAGCAAGCATTAAGCATAATTAACACCGAATAATGTACCACAAGTAGGATATAATTTCATTGCATAACTATTGACTTTCGTGCTTGCATAGGGAATCACAAACCTTAACACCAATATTCTTACTAAATCATAATTGCTCATCAACATGACTCACATATCACTATCATCATATCTCAAACTATTACTAAGAATCAAGTTTATTTTGTCCAATGATCTTCATGAAAGTTTTTATTATATCCTTCTTGGATATCTATCACTTTGGGACTAGTTTCATATGTTGCTTTTAATAAGCTCAAACAAATATAAGTGAAGAACATGAGCATAATATTTCTTTCTCTCAAAATAATCTAAGTGAAGCAAGAGAGAATTTCTAAAAAAAAATTACTAACTCTCAAATAAATCTAAGTGAAGCATGAGAGCATTTCTTCAAAAATAACAAAGCATACCGTGCTCAAAAAGATATAAGTGAAGCTCTAGAGCAATTCCATAGCTCATAAAAATTTAAGTGAAGCATAGGAGCAAGCATAGCATAATTTTTGGCTCTCCCAAAAAGTTGTGTCCAGCAAGGATTCAAGACTTAAAATAAAAAGCAAAACAAGCAAAGACTCATATCATACAAGACGCTCCAAGCAAAACTCATAATATGTGACGAATAAAAATATAGCTCCAAGTAAAATACCGATGGTCGTTAGAAGAAAGAGGGGATGCCACTCGGGGGCATCCCCAAGCTTAGTTGCTTGATACTTCTTGAATATTACCTTGGGGTGCCTCGGGAATCCCCAAGCTTAGCCTTTTGCTAATCCTTATTCCTTCATCCATCGTGATCTCACCCAAAACTTGAAAACTTCAATCACACAAAACTCAACAAAACCTTCGTGAGATCCGTTAGTATAAGAAAGCAAATCACTACTATAAGTACTATTGCAAACCCATTCATATTTTATTTTTGCATTATATATACTGTATTCCAACTTTTCTATGGCAAAAACTCTTCAAATAAAACCACAGAATCATCAAAACAAGCACACAACGCAAAGAAAACAAAATCTGTCAAAAACAGAACAGTCTGTAGTAATCTGGATATTTCGAATACTTCTGTAACTCCAAAAATTCTGAAAAATTAGGACAACGTGAGAAATTTGTTTATTAATCTTCTACAAAAAGAATCAAATCAAAATCGCTCTTCTGTTAAAAATAAGAATTGTTTTCCTGAGCACAAAAGTTTCTGTTTTTCAGCAAGATCAAATCAACTATCACCCAAATCATCCCAAAGGCTTTGCTTGGCACAAACACTAATTTAAACCACAAAAACACATCTAATCAGAGGCATAATTGGGTATTTTATTGAAAACAGCAAGAAAACCAAAAAGCAAAAAGATACAAGTTGGGTTGCCTCCCAACGAGCGCTATCGTTTTACGCCCCTAGCTAGGCATAAAGCAAAGGATCTAAGTATTGTCATCTTTGTCCTCCATCTCTTCAATCAAACACTTAGAATTCTTCAAGGATTTAGCATATAAATTCTCAACGACAATACTTCTAGGCACGAGATTGAAAAATTCATTCTTGCAAATAGGGTCTCTTATCACTTCAATAAAATTGGGATGGATACTAATCATCTTAAGATCTCCTTTATCATTACTAGAAGTTGCGCCCTTGTCTTTAGTAACTTGAGTAGTCTTACCAATTTTTATGGGAGTTTTGGCGGAAGCAAAAGCCGTACTTAAATTACTAAAGATTTCTTCCAGTTTATCGATCCTAGACAGGCTTTCTTCAATTCTTTCATGAATTACAGTCCCCTTTTCTTTTAACAACTTAAAAACCTCTCCGGCTTTTGACCCAATTTTGGTAGAAAAATTATGCATCTTTTTATCCAAGTTTTCAATATGTTCCTCGGTAAGCATTTTCTTTTTGATAGCATCTAGTCTTTCCATAACATGCTCAAGAGTCAAAGTTGTTTCATTAATCATAAGCGGTGGGGAACCCACCAAATTTCCCAAAGCATTAAAAGCATCAAGAGAGGGACACATCAAGAAATTTCCACCGTTAATCGTATCAAGGACGAATCTATACCAAGTGGTGATGCCCACATAAAAATAGCGGAGAAGAACAACGGTAGATTGCTTACGGATAGATCTATTATGAGCATTGCAGATCCTATACCAAGCATCTTTTAAATTCTCCCCTCCCCTTTGTTTAAAGTTAAGAACCTCATTCTGGGGAGTGTACGCAATTGAAGAAGAACTATCCATAGCGACAAAAAGTGGCCAACAAGATTGCACACAAAAACATATCTGAAGAGAAAACGGTGAACGAAAAAAAAGAAGGCGAATGAAACGGCAAATTTTTGTGAAGTGGGGGAGAGGAAAATGAGAGGCAAATGGCAAATAATGTAAATTACAAGGAGATGAGATTTGTGATTAGGAACCTGGTTGATGTTGATGATGTCTCCCCGACAACGGCGCCAGAAATTCCTTTTGATGTTTGCTTGAACTACATCGGTATTTCCCCAAAGAGGAAGGGATGATGCAGCACAGCAACGGTAGATATTTCCCTCAGTGATGAGACCAAGGTTATCGAACCAGTAGGAGAACCACGCAACACCACGTAAACAGCTCCTGCACACAAAGAACAAATACTTGCAACCCGACGTAAGAGAGGGGTTGTCAATCCCTCACGGGTAAAAGGATAGATAAAATTGTAGTAGATTGGATAAATAGATCTCACGGGAACGCGAGATAACATAAATAAGTAAAAATTGCAGCAAGGTATTTTTGGATTAATAGATCTGAAAATAAAAGCAAATAAAAATAGATCGCGAAGGCAAATATATTAAAGAAGAGACCCGGGGGCCGTAGGTTCACTAGTGGCTTCTCTCGAGAAAAATAGCAAACAGTGGGTAAACAAATTACTGTTGGGCAATTGATAGAACTTCAAATAATCATGACGATATCCAGGCAATGATCATTATATAGGCATCACGTCCAAGATTAGTAGACCGACTCCTGCCTGCATCTACTACTATTACTCCACACATCGACCGCTATCCAGCATGCATCTAGTGTATTAAGTTCATGGAAAAACGGAGTAATGCAATAAGAACGATGACATGATGTTGACAAGATCTATTTATGTAGAAATAGGCCCCATCTTGTTATCCTTAATAGCAGCGATACATACGTGTCGGTTCCCCTTCTGTCACTGGGATCAAGCACCGTAAGATCGAACCCATCACAAAGCACCTCTACCCATTGCAAGATAAATAGATCAAGTTGGCCAAACAAAACCCAAATATCAGAGAAGAAATACGAGGCTATAAGCAATCATGCATATAAGAGATCAAAGAAGACTCAAATAACTTTCATGGATAAAAACATAGATATGATCATAAACTCAAAGTTCATCGGATCCCAACAAACACACCGCAAAAAGAGTTACATCAAATAGATCTCCAAGAGACCATTGTATCGAGAATCAAACGAGAGAGAGAAAGCCATCTAGCTACTAACTACGGACCCGTAGGTCTACAATGAACTACTCACGCATCATCGGAGAGGCACCAATGAGGATGAGGAACCCCTCTGTGATGGTGTCTAGATTGGATCTGTGGTTTCTAGAACTTGCGGCGGCTGGAATTGATTTTCGTCAACTCCCCCAGGGTTTCTGGAATATTGGGGTATTTATAGGGCAAAGAGGCGGTGCGGGAGGTCTCTGAGATGGGCACAACCCACCAGGGCACGCCTGGGGGCCCAGGCACACCCTGGTGTCTTGTGCTAACCTCGGGCCCCCTCTTCGGTACTTCTTTGTCCCACTAGATGTCGTCTGGTCCAAAAAAAATCTCCAAAAAGTTTCGCTGCATTTGGACTCCGTTTGGTATTGATTTCCTGCGAAGTAAAAAACAAGCAGAAAACAACAACTGGCACTGGGCACTATGTCAATAGGTTAGTCCCAAAAAATGATATAAAGTTGATATAAAATGATTGTAAAACATCCAAAAATGATAATATAATAGCATGGAACAATAAAAAATTATAGATACGTTGGAGACGTATCACCTGACCATATCGACGGGGCCGCGCAGCAAGATGAAGGGTCGTCGGCGAGAAGGCGGCACGGCAAGAAGAAGGGTCACCGGCGTGGAGGCGGCGCTGCCCAGTAAGCAACAGTGAAGATTTGAACTTGGAAAGCAAGGAGGAATAGTGGAAATGTGGCTTTTGGTGGAGGTGGGGGGAGGGGCGGGGAGATAGATATTTCCGCGGTGGCAGAAATTTTTCGCTCGGTGCCGCGAGAAACTGGCGCGGAAGTGTGGTTCAAGCATGGGCGGTGGACTGTAGACGATGAAGCTTCCTGCATAAGCAAGACAAGACGGTGCGCCAAGATATTTTATATCGCATCCCACATGATTCTTGCTAGTAAACTGTTTGTGGTATACCTGATTTTTTCATTCTGTTTTGAAAGACAAAATGGTGTTACGGAGGGAAAGGATGGTGTTTGAATTTCTAGAACATTTATCTGCAGTGAGAATGCAACTATATGAGTGTCATGTTAAAATTTGGAATTATTCCAGGTTCGTTTGGCCTTTTTATGAATTAATTGAGTTTTTAGGCATTTAATGTGCATAATTCAAATTTGAACTGCAAGCACATTCTCCAGTGCACCAAAGTTTGTTGAAAAATCACATATGTGTCTTTGGGTGAATTTATAGGTCCCTTGCAAGAAATGGGAATGAAATTCAAACATCTGGGAGTCGTGGCTCGGCCGGAAACATTGAGAAACTTGGTTTTTAAATTCCTATAAATCCAAAACTTGCCTGAAAATCATGAAACTTGGCATGGTTTCATGTCATGGCACCAACATGTTGTGGTAAATTTTTTGGCCGAATTGGGACAAGCTTTGGTATAAGCTTCTTGCAAACCGGAGCTTCTCTCAAGAAGGCCCGTTGTTCCGAGAGGGAGACGTGTCACCTTTGTGTGCGAAACGACATACGCTGCCCTCCCTCTTGATTTGTTTTACAGAGCCAACATAGAACTATATGAGTGCCGTGTTAAAATTTGGAATTATTCCGGGTTCGTTTGGCCTTTTTTATGCATTAATTGAGTTTCTGGGCATTTAATGTGCATAATTGAAATTTGAACTGCAAGCACATGCCCCAGTGCACCAAAGTTTGTTGAAAAATCACATGTGTGTCTTTGGGTGAATTTATAGGTCCCTTGCAAGAAATGGGAATGAAATTCAAACATCTGGGCGTTGTGGCTTGGCCGGAAACATTGAGAAACTTGGTTTTTAAATTCCTGTAAATCCAAAACTTGCCTGAAAATCATGAAACTTGGCATGGTGTCATGTCATGGCACCAACATGCTGTGGTAATTTTTTTGGCCGAATTGGGAAAAGATTTGGTATAAACTTCTTGCAAACCGGAGCTTCTCTCAAGAAGGCCCGTGGTTCCGAGAGGGAAACATGTCACCTTTGTGTGCGAAACAACATACGCTGCCCCCCCTCTTGATTTTTTACAGAGCCAACATAGAACTATATGAGTCTCGTGTTAAATTTTGGAATTATTCCAGGTTTGTTTGGCCTTTTTTATGCATTAATTGAGTTTTTGGGCATTTAATGTGCATAATTCAAATTTGAACTGCAAGCACATGCTCCAGTGCACCAAAGTTTGTTGAAAAATCACATGTGTGTCTTTGGGTGAATTCTAGGTCCCATGCAAGAAATGGGAATGGAATTCAAACATCTAGGCGTCATGGCTCGGCCGGAAACATCGAGAAACTTGGTTTTTAAATTCCTGTAAATCCAAAACTCACTTGAAAATCATAAAACTTGGCATGGTGTCATGACATGGCACCAACATGCTGTGGTAATTTTTTTGGCCGATTTGCGAAGGTGCACACATTAACAACCAACAAAGTCATTTTGGAACAAGTGCTGTCATGTTACAATTGGAAACACAAGTATTATTGAAACCGTGGGCGTTCTACTTACCATTTACGTGTCGCCACGCATCCCTTTTTTTTATTGGCTAGGAGGCACCGTGCGGGGTAGCTCTTTGAGTACGGGAGGCATGCGATCAGACCCCTACGTTTGCTTATCGGGAGGAGAGGCCTTTGACCTCCATCCGCCGCCCACCTCTGTCCCAACATCTCCATTAGTGGCGCCCGCCCCTGTTTTATGGCGTGGCTATGTCTCACTCGACTGAGATTTAAGAAGAAAAAAGAAAATCTGAAAAGAAATTTTTGCACGGATATTGATGTAAGATCTGACGGACATATATAGCATCGACTGCGACTTATAGCGAGACTGATATGAATATATAAGGACGATGCCAGTGGGTAATAATTGTCTTACATATTTAGGAAGATAATTAAAAAAGCCACATGCGGAAACGCCCGAAATGCACAAGGGCAAAAGAAGAAGGAAGATGCAGACAACGATCTGGCTCGCTGATCTCTACTTTCTTGATGCGTTGCTGTAGGCCGCGGAGACTAGTTCTCATGGCGAGCGGCGATGAGCTCTTTTGTGTGCTCAAGACGCTACTTGACAGCATCCATGAATTCCTCCACCAGCCTTTGGCGCTCGATGCGGAGCATGGCATTCTCGTCCATAAGTTTCTTGACGATGACGCCCATCCTCTTCAACAAGGCAGTGGTCTCCTTGTGCTGCTTCGTCCTTCCGGCGATCTTCGCCCTCAGCAGGTCGCGCTCGGTGTAGAGCTTCGCCTTGTCCTCCCCTAGTCCCCGGATGACGCTGGTAGCATTTTCAAATGAGGCATTCATCTCATCCTGCAGCTTCATCCAGCAGGAGATCCGATCCATCGGGTCATCGAGCATAGCGTGCATGCGCCTGTGAGAGTCCTCGCCTACCCGTGAGACATTTTCCCAGGCCGCCGTGGCACGGGAGGACCTCTCTGCTGCATTCGCGGCGCGGTGGGACATCTTTGCCGCTTCCGCGGCACGGCCGGACCAGTCTGCTGCATCGACGGTGCGACGGGACCTCTGTGCTGCTTCAGCGGCGTGGCAGGACCTCTGTGCTGCTACGGCGGTGCGGCGGGACATGTCGGCTGCTTTCGCAGCGAGGCAGGACATCTCTCGTGCTTCCGCTTCCATGCTTGCCTCTCCCTGGTAGTAATCTCTCGACCTAAAACTCATGCGGGCCATGGCTGACGCAAGGGAACGACGATGAAAGACTTGTTTGTTTTTGTGGATGAGGAGTTAAGGAGGAATGTGCAGTCATCTTGGAGTAGGTAGTATTTATAACCAAGTACTAATACACTCCTAAGTGGGAAACCGTTTAAGTTTTGATCGGTGTGAACAGGTTTGCAATTAAATATAGCATGGTAGTAATTTGGAATGTGATGGGACGCAAGCTCAAAATTTATTGATGGTTCTAGTTTCAAAGTGCGGCACTATTCCCGGATGGCGTAACATGGGCACGTATTCTCGGCCGCGTACGTGGCGTTTGCACCATAGGGTGCACCGCAATAGGCGATGTCAGCACACGTCTTGTTCCATCAACCGTGCGCGCTCGTTATTACCATCACGCACACTTCTTTTAATTAGAATGCGTGCCTGTCTAGCGCACACACCTTGATCTGTCTAACTGTTTCTATTTGTTGTGACTAATCGCAAACAGTTCATCCGTGTGAAGTGTATGCTGTCAATCGCAGACAGCTTGATCTGGCTGACCGTTTTTGTTGTTGTATGCCTAATCACGTATAGTTCATCCGAGTGAACTGTATGCCGGTAATTGCACACACACCTTGATATGCCCGACCATTTCTGTTGTGTTGCCTAATCGCAAACAGTTCATCCGACTGAATGGCATGCCGTACATTGCACACACCTTCATTTGGCTGCCCGTTTTTGCTGTTAAGCTCATCGCAAACAGTTCATTCGAGTGAATCGTATGCCACACATCGCACATGCAACCATAATCGAAACCATGTTTGATATCTCCGCCATCGCAAATGTTTTGCATCATTTTTGATGGTTTTATTACATCACCGTTTGCGATTAATGCGTTGCACACAGTTTTGTCGAAGGGTCTCTGATTGTAGTGTCGCGTTAGCAGCATCCAGCAGTAGTGTAGCCTCGTCAATGTGAGACTTTCTTCTTTTTTGTCTTCTCCACACAACCTCCAACATCATACTCTATTCCACCCATACTGCTATATCCATGGCTTGCGCTCATGTATTGCGTGAGAGTTGAAAAAGCTGACGCGCGTTAAAAAGCATGAACCAATTACTTGGCTAACACCGGGGTTGTGCGTTATAAATACTTTATGTTAACAAGATGGAGCATGACAAGACTATATGATTTTGTAGGGATAACTTTCTTTAGCGTTGATATTTTGAAAGACATGATTGTTTGTTGGTATGCCTTATTATTACTGTTTTTATGTCAAACTATGACTATTGCTTTGAATCATTCGGATCTTAATATTCATGCCACAAAGAGAAATTACATGATGAACATGATAGGTAGCATTCCACATCAAAAATTCTGTTTTTATCATTTACCTACTCAAGGACGAGCATGAATTAAGTTTAGGGATGCTTGATACGTCTCCAATGTATCTATAATATTTGATTGTTCCATGCTATTATAGTTGATGGGGAACGTTCCCTGAAAATCAAATTTTTTCCTATGAAACACCCAAGATCCAATCTAGGAGATGCATAGCTATGAGAGGGGAGTGTGTCTACATACCCTTGTAGACCGAAAGCATTAGCGTCGTAACGCGGTTGATGTAGTTGTACTCTTCACGATCCAATCACGATCCAATCTGATCTAGTACCGAAAGGACGGCACCTCCGAGATTAGCACACATTCAGATCGATGGTGTCCTCTCCTTCTTGATCCAACAAGCGAGGGAGAGGAGGTTGATGAGATCAGAACCAGCACGGCGGTATGGTGGTGGTGGTAGCAACGGAATTCCGGCAAAGCATCGCCAAGCACGTACCGGAGGAATATGGGAGGAGTTGGGAGAGGTAATGGGCAAGTCTGGAAGGGGTGGCTGCACCTGCGCCTCCCCACTATATAATGGGGTGAGGAGGGGGGCGCACAACCCCTTGGCCCCTCCTCCAAGGAGGTGTTGGCCGGCCAAGGGAGGAATCCCTCCCCCACAAGGCAAGGTGGAGGTGCCTTCTCCACTTGGGACTCTTCCCATATGGGCCGAAGGGGTTGGTGCGCCTGGCCTAGCAGGGATAGGATGCCCCCTACAGCCCAAGTTAGCCCTTGGGATGTGGTGGAACCATCCATGGACTTCCGGACCCCTCCGGAATCCTCCGGAACCTTTTGGAAGCTTCCCGGTACAATACCGAAAAACCCGAACTTTTTTCGGAACCGAAAATTTGACTTCCCATATATAAATCTTTACCTTCGGACTATTCTGGAGCTCCTCGTGATATCCTGGATCCCATCCGGGACTCTGAACAACCTTCGAACTTTCCGCTATTAATATCTCATTACTACCCTAGCACTATGCAACGTTAAGCGTGCGACCCTACGGGTTCGAAACATGCAGACATGACCAAGACTCCTCTCCGGTCAATAACCAATAGAGGGACCTGGATGCCATATTGGTTCCTACATATTCAACGAAGATCTTTATCGGTTGAACCACAATGTCGAGGATTTAGTTAATCCCGTATGCAATTCCCTTTGTCCAGCGATATGTTACTTGCCCGAGATTCGATCGACGGTATCTCCATACCTAGTTCAATCTCGTTACCAGCAAGTCTCTTTACTCGTTCCGTAATACAAGATCCCGTGACTAAACTCATTAAGCACATGAAGCTTCTGATGATGTTGTATTACCAAGAGGGCCCAGAGATATCTCTCCGTCACACGGAGTGACAAATCCCAGTCCCGATCCATGCAACCCAACAGACACCTTCGGAGATACCTGTAGAGCACCTTTATGATCACCCAGTTATGAAGTGATGTTTGATAGCACACAAGGTATTCCTCCGGTATCTGGTAGTGGCATGATCTCATGGTCTAAGAAACTGATACTTGACATGAAGAGAGATGTAGCCCATAAGTAAATGATCTGATGCTAAGCTTAGGGTTGGGTCTGTCCATCATATCTTTCTCCTAATGATGTGATCCCGTTATCAAATGACAACTCATGTCCATGGTTAGGAAACCTTAACCATCTTCGATCAACGAGCTAGTCTAGTAGAGGCTTACTAGGGACATGGTGTAGTTTATGTATTCACACATGTATTTAAGTTTCTGGTCAATACAATTCTAGCATGAATAATAAACATTTATCATGAACGGGAAATATGATAATAACCAATTTATTATTGCCTCTAGGGCATATTTCCAAAAGTCTCCCACTTGCACTAGAGTCAATAATCTAGTTTACATAGTAATGAATCTAACACCCATGGACTCCTGGTGCTGATCATGTTTTTCTCGCGGAAGAGGTTTAGTCAACGGGTCTTCCACATTCAGATCCGTATGTACTTTGCAAAGTTCTATGTCTCCATCCTTAATGTTATTACGAATGAAGTTGAAGCGACATTTGATGTGCTTGGTCTTGTTGTGAAACCTGGGCTCTTTGGCTATGGCAATTGCACTAGTGTTGTCACAAAAGGTAGTCATTGGATCCGATGCACTAGGCACAACACCTAGATCGGATATGAACTCCTCCATCCAGTCTCCTTCATTCGTGGCTTCTGAAGCAGCTATATACTCCGCTTCACATTTAGATCCTGCTATGACTCTTTGCTTGGAACTGCACCAACTGACTGCTCCACCATTTAAAATAAATACATATCCGGTTTGTGACTTCGAGTCATCCGGATCAGTGTCAAAGCTAGCATCAACGCAACCCTTTATGACGAGCTCTTCATCACCTCCAGAAATGAGAAACATGTCCCTAGTCCTCTTTAGGTATTTAAGGATATTTTTGACCGCTGTCTAGTGATCCACTCCTGGATTACTTTGGTACCTCCCTGCTAGACTTATGGCAAGGCACACATCAGGTCTGGTGCACAGCATGGCATACATTATAGAGCCTATGGCTGACGCATAGGGGATGACCTTCATCCTTTCTCTTTCTTCTGCCATGGTCGGGCTTTGAGTCTGACTCAACTTCATACCTTGCAACACAGGCAAGAACCCTTTCTTAGACTAGTCCATTTTGAAATTCTTCAAAATCTTGTCAAGGTATGTGCTTTGTGAAAGTCCTATCAAGCGTCTCGATCTATCTCTATAGATCTTAATGCCCAATATGTAAGCAGCTTCACCTAGGTCTTTCATTGAAAAACTCTTATTCAAATAACCCTTTATGCTTTCCAGAAATTCTATATCATTTCCAATCAATAATATGTCATCCACCTATAGTATTAGAAATGCTACAGAGCTCCCACTCACTTTCTTGTAAATACAAGCTTCTACATAAGTTTATATAAAGCCAAAAGCCTTGATCACCTCATCAAAGCATAAATTTCAACTCCGAGATGCTTGCACCAGTCCATAGATGGATCGCTAGAGCTTGCATACCTTGTTAGCATCTTTAGGATCAACAAAACCTTCTGGTTGCATCATATACAACTGTTCCTTAAGGAAACCATTAAGAAATGCAGTTTTGACATCCATCTGCCAGATTTCATAATCATAGTCTGCGGCAATTGGTAACATAATTCTAACAGACTTAAGCATCGCTATGGGTGAGAAAGTCTCATCATAGTCAACTCCTTGAATTTGTCGAAAACCTTTTGCGACAAGTAGAGCTTTGTAGACGGTGATATTACCATCAACGTCTGTCTTCTTCTTAAGGATCCATTTATTCTCAATGGCTTGCCGGTCAACGGGCAAGTCCACCAAAGTCCATACTTTTGTTCTCATACATGAATCCTATCTCAGATTTCATGGCCTCAAGCCATTTTTCGGAATCCAGGCTCATCATTGCTTCTTCATAGTTCATAGGTTTGTCGTTGTCTAACAACATGACTTCCAGGACGGGATTACCATACCACTCTGGTGCGGCACGTTTCCTGGTCGACCTACGAAGTTCAGTAGTAACTTGATCCGAAGTTTCATGATCATCATCATTAGCTTCTTCTTCGGTTGGTGTAGGCATCACGGGAACTGCTTTCTGTGATGTGCTACTTTCCAATTCGAGAGAAGGTACAATTACCTCATCAAGTTCTACTTTCCTCCCACTCACTTCTTTTGAGAGAAACTCCTTCTCTAGAAAGTATCCAGTTTTAGCAAAAAAAGCTTGCCCTCAGATCTGTGATAGAAGGTATACCCAATCGTCTCTTTAGGGTATCCTATGAAGACACACTTCTCTGCTTTGGGTTCGAGCTTATCAGGCTGAAGCCTCTTGACATAAGCGTTGCATCCCCAAACTTTAAGAAACGATAGCTTAGGTTTCTTGCCAAACCATAACTCATACGGTGTCGTCTCAACGGATTTAGATGGTGCCCTATTTAAAGTGAATGCAGCTATCTCTAATGCATAACCCCAAAATGATAGTGGAAAATCGGTAATAGACATCATAGAATGCACCATATCTAATAAAGTATGATTATGATGTTCGGACACACCATTACGCTATGGTGTTCCATGTGGCGTGAGTTGTGAAACAATTCCACATTGTCTTAAATGCGTACCAAACTTGTAACTCAAATATTCACCTCCACGATTAGATCGTAGAAACTTTATTTTCTTGTTACGATGATTCTCCACTTCACTCTGAAATTCCTTGAACTTTTCAAATGTTTCAGACTTGTGTTTCATTAAGTAAATATACCCATATCTACTCAAATCATCTGTGAAGGTAAAATAACGATATCCACCGCGTGCTTCAACACTCATCGAACCGCATACATCAATGTGTATTATTTCCAACAAGTCACTAGCCCACTCCATCGATCCGAAAAACAGGGTTTTAGTCATCTTGCCCATGAGGAATGGTTCACATATCTCAAATGATTCATAATCAAGTGATTCCAAAAGTCCATCAACATGGAGTTTCTTCATGCACTTTACACCAATATCACCTAAGCGGCACTACCACAAGTATGTGGTACTATCATCATTAACTTTGCATCTTTTGGCATCAATATTATGAACATGTGTATCATTACGATCGAGATTCAACAAGAATAAACTATTCACAAGGGGTGCATGACCATAAAAGATATTATCCATATAAATAGAACAACCATTATTCTCTAACTTAAATGAATAACCGTCTGGAAATAAACAAGATCCAGATATAATGTTCATGCTCAATGCAGGCACCAAATAACAATTATTTAGGTTTAAAACTATTCCTGAAGGTAAATGTAGAGGGAGCGTGCCGACAGCGATCACATCAACCTTGGAACCATTTCCGATGCGCATCATCACCTCGTCCTTAGCTAGTCTCTGTTTATTCCGGAGTTCCTGTTTCGAGTTAAAAATATTAGCAACCGAACCAGTATCAAATACCCAGGCACTACTACGAGCACTAGTAAGGGCATGTATATCAAATATATCTTTGTTGACGTTGCCAGCCTTCTTATCTGCCAAGTACTTGGGGCAATTCCGCTTCCATTGGCCTTTCCCCTTGCAATAGAAGCACTCAGTCTCAGGTTTAGGTCTAGCCTTGGGTTTTTTATGGGAGTGGCAACTGCCTTGCCATTCTTCTTGAAGTTCCCTTTCTTTCCCTTGCCCTTCTTGAAACAGGTGGTCTTATTGACCATCAACACTTGATGCTCTTTCTTGATTTCTACTTCTGTGGCCTTAAGCATCACGAAGAGCTCAGGGATCATTTTCTCCATCCCTTGCATATTATAGTTCATCACAAAGCCCTTGTAGCTTGGTGGCAGTGACTGGAGAACTCTGTCAATCGCTACTTCATCTGGAAGATTAACTCCCAACTGATTCAAGCGGTTGTAGTACCCAGACATTCTGAGTACATGCTCACTAACAGAGAGGCTCTCCTCCATCTTGCAGCTAAAGAACTTGTCAGAGGTGTCATACCTATCGACCCAGGCATGATCTTGAAATACCAATTTCAGCTCCTAGAACATCTCATATGCTCTGTGGTGGTCAAAACGTCTTTGGAGCCCCGGTTCTAAGCCGTATAGCATGGCGCACTGAACTATCGAGTAGTCATCAACTCGAGTCTGCCAGATGTTCATAGCATCCAAAGTCGAGGGAGCGGGTGGCACACCTAACGGTGCATCAAGGACATAAGCCTTCTGTGCAGCAATGAGGATAACCCTCAGGATACGAACCTAGTTAGCATAGTTGCTTCCATCATCTTTCAACTTAGCTTTCTCTAGGAATGCATTAAAATTCAGGGGAGCTACAGCGCGAGCCATTGATCTACAACATAATTTTGCAAAGACATTAAGACTATGTTCATGATAATTGGTTCAATTAATCACATTACAAATGAACTCCCACTTAAATCAACATCCCTCAAGTTGTCAAGTGTTACATGATCCAAATCAACCAACCCATGTCCGATCATCACGTGAGATGGGGTGGTCATTAATGGTGAACATCTCCATGTTGATCATATCTGCTATATGACTCATGTTCAACCTTTTGGTCCTCTGTGTTCCTAGGCCATGTCTGTACATGCTAGGCTCGTCAAGTTTAACCTAAGTATTATGCATGTGTAAAACTGGCTTACACCCGTTGTATGTGAACGAAGAGTCTATCACACCCGATCATCACGAGGTGCTTCAAAATGTCCAACTTTCGCAATGGTGCATACTTAGGGAGAACACTTTTATCTTGAAATTTAGTGAAGGGATCATCTTATAATTCTACCATCGTCCTAAGCAAAATAAGATGCAAAACAAGATAAACATCACATGCAATAAAAAAATATGTGACATGATATGGACATTATCATCTTGTGCTTTTGATCTCCATCTCCAAAGCACCGGCATGATCTCCATCGTCACCGGCATGACACCATGATATCCATCATTGTGTCATCACGTGGTTGTCTCGCCAACTATTGCTTCTACAACTATTGCTAACGCATAGCGATAAAGTAGAGCAATTACACGACGTTGTTAGTTGACACGTAGGTCATAAAATAAATTAAAGACAACCCTATGGCTCCTGCTAGTTGCCATACTCATCGACATGCAAGTCGTGAACCTATTACAAAACATGATCATCTCATACATCAACACATATCACATCACATTTTGGCCATACCACATCACAACATGCCGTGCAAAAACAAGTTAGACGTCCTCTACTTTGTTGTTGCAAATTTTACATGGATGCTATGGGCAACTAGCAAGAACCGTTCTTACCTACGCAAAGCCACAACGGTGATAATCAAGTTGCATTTTATTCTACAAGGACCGCCTTTGTCAAATTATATTCAACTAAAGTAGGAGAGACAGACACATGCCAACCATCTTATGCAATACAAGTTGCATGTTAGTCGGTGGAACCGGTCTCATGTGCGAGGACATGTAAGGTTGGTCCGAGCCACTTCATCCTACAATACCGCCGAATCCAAATAAGACAAGGGAGATAAGCAATTTGAACATCAACGCCCACAACTTCTTTGGGTTCTACTCATGCATATACATCTACGCATAGACCTAGCTCATGATGCCACTGGTGGGGAACGTACCATGAAAATCAATTTTTTTTCCTACGAAACACCCAAGATCCAATCTAGGAGATGCATAACTACAAGAGGGGAGTGTGTCTACATACCCTTGTAGACCAAAAGCGTTAGCGTCGTAACGCGGTTGATGTAGTCGCACTCTTCACGATCCAATCATGATCCAATCCGATCTAGTGCCGAACGGACGACACCTTCGAGATTAGCACACATTCAGCTCGATGGCGTCCCCTCCTTCTTGATCCAGCAAGTGAGGGAGAGGAGGTAGATGAGATCGGAACCAGCACATCGGTATGGTGGTGGTGGCAGCAACGGAATTCCGGTAGAGCTTCGCCAAGCACGTACCGGAGGAATATGGGAGGAGTTGGGAGAGGTAATGGGCAAGTCTGGAAGGGGTGGCTGCCCCCTGCGCCTCCCCACTATATAAAGGGGTGAGGGAGTAGGGCGCATAGCCCCTTGGCCCCTCCTCCAAGGAGGAGCTAGCCGGCCATGGGAGGAATCCCTCCCCCACAAAGCAAGGGGGAGGTGCCTTCTCCACTTGGGACTCTTCCCATATGGGCCCAAGGGGTTGGTGCGCCTAGCCTAGCAGGGCTAGGACACCCCTACAGCCCAAGTTGGCCCTTGGGATGTGGTGGAACCATCCATGGACTTCCGGACCCCTCCAGAATCCTCTAGAACCTTCTGGAAGCATCCCGATACAATACCGAAAAACCCAAACTTTTTCCGGAACCCAAAATATGACTTCCCATATATAAATATTTACCTCCGGACCATTCTGGAGCTCCTCATGATATCCTGGATCCCATCCGGGACTCTGAACAACCTTCATACTTTCCGCTATTAATATCTCATTACTACCCTAGCACTATCGAACGTTAAGCGTGTGACCCTACGGGTTCGGAACATGCAGACATGACCGAGACTCCTCTCCGATCAATAACCAATAGCGGGACCTAGATTCCCATATTGGTTCCTACATATTCAACGAAGATCTTTATCGGTTGAACCATGATGTCGAGGATTTAGTTAATCCCATATGCAATTCCCTTTGTCTGGCGATATGTTACTTACCCGAGATTCGATCGTCGGTATCTCCATACCTAGTTCAATCTCGTTACCAGCAAGTCCCTTTACTCGTTCCGTAATAAAAGATCCCGTGACTAAACTCATTAGGCAGATGAAGCTTCTTATGATGTTGTACTACCGAGAGGGCCCAGAGACATCTCTCCGTCACATAGAGTGACACATCCCTGTCTCGATCCATGCAACCCAACAGACACCTTCGGAGATACCTATAGAGCACCTTTATGATCACCTAGTTATGAAGTAACATTTGATAGCACACAAGGCATTCCTCCGGTATCCGGGAGTTGCATAATCTCATAGTCGAAGGAATATGTATTTGACATGAAGAGAGCTGTAGCAAATAAGTAAACGATCTGATGCTAAGCTTACGGTTGGGTCTGTCCATCACATCATTCTCCTAATGATGTGATCCTGTTATCAAATGATAACTCATGTCCATGGTTAGGAAACCTTTACCATCTTCGATCAACGAGCTAGTCTAGTAGAGGCTTACTAGAGATATGGTGTAGTTTATGTATTCACACATGTATTTAAGTTTCCGTTCAATACAATTCTAGCATGAATAATAAACATTTATCATGAACGGGAAATATGATAATAACCAATTTATTATTGCCTCTAGGGCATATTTCCAAAAATAGTATCAATCTTGGATGTTTTATATGCAATTATATATCATTTTTTGGGACTAACCTATTAACCTAGTGCCCAGTGCCAGTTGCTGTATTTTGCTTTTCAGGAAATCAATATGAAACAGAGTCCAAACGGAGAAAAAACTTTGGATTAATTTTTTCTGGACCAGAAGAGACCCTAGAAGGTTCGGGAGAAGACCTGATGAGCCACGAGGGAGCGACAAGCTCGAGAGGCGCGCCCTAGGGGGGGGGCGCCCGCCAGGCTTGTGGGCCCCTCATGGCACCTCTTGACCTAACTCCGCCTCTAATTTTTTTTCAAATATTCCCTTGACACCAGAGAGCCACCCGAAATACTTTTGCGCCACCGAAAGTTTCTGTTCCCATGAGATCCCATTTGGAGGCCTTCTCCGGTACTCTGCCGAAGGGGGAATCAATCACGGAGGGGCTCTACATCAACCTTGCAGCCTTTCCGATGATGTGTGAGTAGTTCACCACAGACCTACGGTTCAATAGCTAGTAGCTAGATGGCTTCTTCTCTCTCTTTGATCTTCAATACAATGTTCTCCTCGTTTTGGGAGATCTATTCGATGTAATTACTTTTTGTGGTGTGTTTGTTGGGATCCGATCAATTGTGAGTTTATGATCAGATTATCCATGAATATTATTTGAGTTTTCTCTGAACTCTTTCATGCATGATTGTTATAGCTTTGTATTTCTCTCCGATCTATTGATTTGGTTTGGCCAACTAGATTGATTTTTCTTGCAGTGCGAGAGGTGCTTTGTGATGGGTTCGATCTTGCGGTGCTCAATCCCAGTGACAGAAGGGGACATGACACGTATTTGTATCGTTGCCATTAAGGGTAAAAATATGGGGTTTATTCATGCGTGAATTTACTTTGTCTACATCATGTCATCTTGCTTAAGGCGTTACTCCGTTCTTTATGAACTTAATACTCTAGATGCATGATGGATACCGGTCGATGTGTGGAGTAATAGTAGTAGACGCAGAATCATTTTGGTCTACTTATCTCGGATGTGATGCCTATATACATGATCATTGGCTTGGATATTATCATGATTATTTTGCTTTTCTATCAATTGCCCAATAGTAATTTGTTTATCCACCGTATGCTATTTTCAAGAGAGAAGCCTCTAGTGAAAACTATGGCCCAGGGTCTAATTTTTATCATATATTAAAATAAAAAATACATTGCTGCAATTTTTCTTTCTTTATTTTATTTTGTGTTTTAATTATCTATCTATCACTACGAGATTTGATCCTTGCAATTAACCGCCTAGGGATTGACAACCCCTTGATCACGTTGGGTGCAAGTATTTGTTATTTTGTGTGTAGGTACTGCTAATGAGGTGTTGCATGGTTCTCCTACCAGATCGATAACCTTGGTTCTTAACTGAGGGAAATACTTATCTCTACTGTACTGCATCATCCTCTCCTCTTCGAGGAGATCCCAAGCAATTGAACAGTGGACCGTATCACGTTTTCACAACCAGCACTTGCAAGCGTGACTGGAAGCTTCGGAGACGAGCCACCAACATCATTGAGCCGGCCATCCCAGAATACTTAAACTGGTTAGAGCAACCGGTCACATGGAGTAGAGAGGATCATGCTCCCCGGGTTGATAATCCCGAGAGCCTTGCTTTCGTGGTTGCCCCTCAAGTCGGCAGTTACAAATTAACCAAGGTTCTCATGGGATGGAGGGAGCAGCATCAATATACTCTATTACGATACCTTCAAGCGGATGAATCTGCCAGAGAAGCAGCTGAAGCCATCTTCTACAGTCTTCCATGTTATTGTCCCTGGCAAGTGAGCTTATCCTATTGGAAAGATCTCTCCGGAAGTCGCCTTTGGCACATAATTCAACTTTAGATCTAAGTTTCTGACATTTGAGGTGGTTGATACATCTCCGTCGTATCTATAGTTTTTGATTGTTTCATGCCAATATTCTACAACTTTCATATACTTTTGACAACTTTTTATATTATTTTTGGGACTAATATATTGATCCAGTGCCAGTTCTTCTTTGTTGCATGTTTTTTATCTCGCAGAATATCCATACCAAACAAAGTCCAAACGCAATAAAAACTTATGGAGATTTTTTTTGGAATATATGTGATTTTTGGGAAAAAGAATCTACACGAGACGATGCCCGAGGGGCCCAAAAGCCCTAGGGGCATGCCCCCTACCCAAGGCGCGCCTGGGAGGCTTGTGGCCACCCCGTAAGGCGGTTGGTGCCCTTCTTCGACCTCAATAAAGCTAATATCTGGATAAAAATCGTGTTAAAATTTCAGCTCTATCGGAGTTACGGATCTCCAGGAATTTAAGAAACGGTGAAAGGCCAGAATCTGGTAACGCAGAAACAGAAGGAAACAGAGAGAGAGATCCAATCTCGGAGGGGCTCTCACCCCTCCGCCGCCATGGAGGCCAAGGACCAGAGGGGAAACCCTCCTCCCATCTAGGGGGAGGCCAAGGAAGAAGAACAAGAAGAAGGGGGGCTCTCTCCCCCTCTCTCCTGGTGGCGCTAGAACGGCGTCGGGGCAATCATCGTGTGACGGCAATCTACTCCAACAATTCCGTCATCTTCACCAACACCTCCATCACATTCCCCCATCTATCTACAGTGGTCCACTCTCCCGCAACCCGCTGTACCCTCTACTTGAACATGGTGCTTTATGCTTCATATTATTATTATCCAATGATGTGTTGCCATCCTATGATGTCTGAGTAGATTTTTGTTGTCCTATCGGGTAATTGTTGAATTGCTATGATTGGTTTAATTTTCTTGTGGTTATGTTGCTGTCCTTTGGTGCCCATCATATGAGCGCGTGTGTGGATCACACCATAGGATTAGTTGTATGTTGATAGGACTATGCATTGGAGGGCAAGGGTGACAGCAGCTTCAGCCTACCATAGAAATTGATTCATACGGGATTGAAGGGGGACCAATATATATTTTAATGCTATGGTTGGGTTTTACCTTAATGAACGTTAGTAGTTGCGGATGCTTGCTAATAGTTCCAATCATAAGTGCATAGAATTCCAAGTAAGGGATGACATGCTAGCAGTGGCCTCTCCCACATAAAAACTTGCTATCGGTCTAGTAACGTAGTCAATTGCTTAGGGACAATTTCGCAAATCCTTCCACCACTTTTCCACACTTGTTAAACTAACTTAATTGTTTCTTTATCTAAACAGCACCTAACTTTTATTTTTACGTTCTTTATTATCTTGCAAACCTATCCTATCACACCTACAAAGTACTTCTAGTTTCATACTTGTTCTAGGTAAAGCGAACGTCAAGTGCGCGTAGAGTTGTATCGGTGGTCGATAGAACTTGAAGGGAATATAAATTCTACCTTTAGCTCCTCGTTGGGTTTGACACTCTTATTTTTCGAGAAAGTCTACAGTTGATCCCCTATACTTGTGGGTTATCAAGACCTTTTTCTGGCGCCGTTCCTGGGGAGCAATAGCGTGGGGTGAATATTCTTGTGTGTGCTTGTTTGCTTTATCACTAAGTAGATTATATTTGTTGTTCTAAGTTCTTCTCTATCTTTAGTTATGGATATGGAACACGAAATACCAAAAAATTAGGTGTACTTGCTACTCATGGAGATGGGGAACCTCCTAAAACCCTTGACGCTCGTTATGTGGAAAATATTATGCACTACTTTGATAATCCTGAGAAAACCCCATTCAACTTGATAATGGGAGACACGTTGGATCAATGTGAATACTTTAGGGATTATCGCTTGACTAAAAAAGGGAAACTGTTATGGTATCAAATTCATATGTTGCATTGGTATGCTTGGAATTTATGCTTGAGATATGATTATACTTGTTGCTCTAGGATGAAGGCTCCACACCTTCCCTTTTCATGTAAATTTAATGGTAATGAAACCTTGGCTTCTTATGCTAATGGTATATGTGATTACTATGATATGGAACGAATAGAAGAATTCGTTGCTTTTAAGGGTGCTTATGAAATTGAATCTTTGTTTGAAAAGTGTGAAAATTATGATGATGCTGTTTACATACCTGAAAATTATGCTATACTTAAATATTGCTATGAGAATTATGAATATAATGCTGATATTAATGAGTTTATTGAGAAAGTCTCTGCTGTCCAAGAAGAGACTAATATTTTGCAGGAAACTATGGAAGAAGAAATTGATGACACTGTGAGCTCATTAGATGACAAAGATGACGAGGAGAGCGAAGAACAAAAGGAGGAAGAGCGGATTAGCTACCCGTGCCCACCTTCTAATGAGAGTAACTCTTCAACTCATACATTGTTTAATTTCCCTTCGTGCTTTCCGAAGGATGAATGCTATGATCCCTTGGATTTGTTTGAAATATCCCTGTTTGATGAAATTGATGCTTGATATGCTTGTGGCCATAATGCCAATATGAATTATGCTTTTGGAGATGAACTTTATATAGTTCCTTATGTTAATAATGAAATTGTTGCTATTGCACCCACACATGATAGTCCTATTATCTTTTTGAATTCTCCCAACTACACTATATCGGAGAAGTTTGCGCTTATTAAGGATTATATTAATGGGTTGCGTTTTACCATTACACATGATGATTTTGATGAATATAATATGCATGTGCTTGCTGCTCCCACTTGCAATTATTATGAGAGAGGAACTACATCTCTGCCTCTCTATGTTTCCAATACAATAAAATTGCAAGAAACTGCTTATGCTATGTATTAGCCTTTACTAGATGTGCATGAATTGTTCTTTTATGACATGCCGATGCATAGGAAGAGAGTTAGAGTTCGTCATTGCATGATATATGTTACTTTGTGCTCACTACTAAATTACAAATCATTGTTAATTAAAATTGGCTTTGATATACCTTGGGATTCGGGTGGATCAATTACTTGAGCACTTTATGTCTAGCTTAATGGCTTTAAAGAAAGAGCTGCCAGGCAGACAACCCGGAAGTTTTAGAGTGTCATTTTATTCTGTCGTGTGCTTTTAAAAAGTTTAAAAACAAAAAAAGATAGAGGGGAACCTAAAACTTTTAAAAAAGAAAAGTGAAAGTGATAAAGACGAACACCGTTGAAGTGGGGGACGTCCTTGAACTTTGTTCATGCCCATGGAAACTTTGTGAATCTCGATTACAGAAACTTTTCAACAAAAATAATTATCCCCTTGTACAAATCCATTGTATTATAAAAATCATGTGCCAAGATTTGCCTTTAGGATGATTAGATTGCTTGTTTGGGTTGTGCAGTGCAAAAACAGAAACTTTGGCCGTAGTGCGTGAATTTACATTTTTTTACTAGAATGTCAAAAGTTTCTAAAATTTTTACACAGTACTGATAAGGAAATTTTTTATTTTGTCCTAATTTTTCAGAAGTTTTGGAGTTACAAAAGTATGGTGAATGTTCAGATTGCTTCAGACTGTTCTGTTTTTGATGCATTCTTTTGCTTGTTTTGATGGAACTGTGGATTGTATCGAGTGGTATAAGTCATGGAGAAGTTAGACTACAGTAGGTATAATGCAAAAATAAAATATGAATGGGTTTGCAATAGTACTTAAAGTGGTGATTTGCTTTATTATACTAACGGATCTCACGCGGGTTTTGTTAAGTTTTGTGTGATTGAAGTTTTCAAGTTTTGGGTGAGATCACGATGGATGAAGGAATAAGGAGTGGAAAGAACCTAAGCTTGTGGATGCCCAAGGCACCCCAAGTTAATATTCATGGACTCCCAAGCAACTAAGCTTGGGGATGCCCTGGAAGCCATCCCCTCTTTCTTCTAACGGCCATCGGTAATTTTACTTGGAGCTATATTTTTATTCGTCACATGATATGCGTAAATTCTTGGAGCGTCTTTTGTGTTTATTTTTCCTTTTTCTTTTTTGCACCATGCTATTATGAGATATTTCTTGGTTGATTTATAGAATGCTCTTTGCACTTCACTTATATCTTTTGAGTATGGCTTTATAGAATGCTTCATTTGCTTCACTTATATCATTTGAAGTTTGGATTGCCTGTTTCCCTACACATAGAAAACCGCCATTTGTAGAATGCTCTTTTGCGTCACTTATACTTGTTAGGGCGTGGGCATATCTTTTGTAGAAAGAATTAAACTCTCATGCTTCACTTATATCTATTTAGAGAGTTAACAGGAATTGGTCATTCACATGGTTAGTCATAAAATCCTACATAAAAACTTGTAGATCACTGAATATGATATGTTTGATTCCTTGCAATAGTTTTGTGATATAAAGATGGTGATATTAGAGTCAAGCTAGTGAGTAATTGTGGATTGGTAGAAATACTTGTGTTAAGGTTTGTGATTCCCGAAGCATGCACGTATGGTGAACCGTTATGTGATGAAGTCGGAGCATGATTTATTTATTGATTGTCTTCCTTATGAGTGGCGGTCGGGAACGAGCGATGGTATTTTCCTACCAATCTATCCCCCTAGCGGCATGCGTATTAGTACTTTTCTGTGATGGCTAATAAATTTTTGCAATAAGTATGTGAGTTCTTTATGACTAATGTTGAGTCCATGGATTATACGCACTCTCACCCCTCCATCGTTGCTAGCCTCTTCGGTACCGTGCATTGCCCTTTCTCACCTCGAGAGTCGGTGCAAACTTCGCCGGTGCATCCAAACCCCGTGATATGATACACTCTATCACACATAAGCATCCTTATATCTTCCTCAAAACAGCCACCATACCTACCTATCATGGCATTTTCATATCCATTCCGAGATATATTGCCATGCAACTTCCATCATCATCATATACATGACTTGAGCATTCATTGTCATATTGCTTTGCATGATCGTAAGATAGCTAGCATGATATTTTCATGGCTTGTCCGTTTTTTGATATCTTTGCTATGCTAGATCATTGCACATCCCGGTACACTGCCAGAGGCATTCATATAGAGTCATATTGTTCTAGATATCGAGTTGTAAGTAAATGGAAGTGTGATGATCATCATTATTGTTGCCCCAATGAGGAAAGGATGATGGAGACTGTGATTGCCCCACAAGTCAAGATGAGGCTCCCGACAAAAAATAAAAAATAAATAAAAAAGAGGCCAAAGAGCCCCCAAAAAGAGAGGCCAAAGAGCCCAAAATAAAAAAAATGAGAGAAAAAGAGAGAAGGGGCAATGCTACTATCATTTTTCCACACTTGTGCTTCAAAGTAGCACCATATTCTTCAGGATAGAGAGTCTCCTATGTTGTCACTTTCATATATTACTAGTGGGAATTTTTCGTTATAGAACTTGGCTTGTATATTCCAATGATGGGCTTCCTCAAATTGCCCTAGGTCTTCGTGAGCAAGCAAGTTGGATGCACACCCACTTAGTTTTCTTTTGAGCTTTCGTACACTTATAGCTCTAGTGCATCCGTTGCATGGCAATCCCTACTCACTTGCATTGACATCAATTGATGGGCATCTTCATAGCCCATTGATTAGCCGCGTCGATGTGAGACTTTCTCCTTTTTTTGTCTTCTCCACACAACCTCCACCATCATATTCTATTCCACCTATAGTGCTATATCCATGGCTCACGCTCATGTATTGCGTGAAAGTTGAAAAAGCTTGAGAACATTAAAAGTATGAAACAATTGCTTGGCTTGTCATCGGGGTTGTGCATGATGAAATACTTTGTGTGATGAAGATGGAGCATAGCTAGACTATATGATTTTGTAGGGATAACTTTCTTTTAGCCATGATATTTTGAGAAGACATGATTGCTTTATTAGTATGCTTAAAGTATTATTGTCTTTATGTCAAATTATAGACTATTGCTTTGAATAACTCGTGTCTTAATATTCATGCCATGATTAGATTATATGATCAAGATAATGCTAGGTAGCATTCCACATCAAAAAATATCTTTTTTATCATTTATCTACTCGAGGACGAGCAGGAATTAAGATTGGGGATGCTGATACATCTCCGTCGTATCTATATTTTTTGAATAATTCACGCCAATATTCTACAACTTTCATATACTTTTGGCAACTTTTTATATTTTTTTTGGGACTAACATATTGATCCAGTGCCAAGTGTCAGTTCCTGTTTGTTGCATGTTTTTTGTCTCGCAGAATATCCATACCAAACAAAGTCCAAATGCGATAAAAACTTACGAAGATTTTTTTGCATTATATATATGTGATTTTTGGGAAAAAGAATCAACGCGAGACGATGCCCGAAGGGCCCGCAAGCCCTAGGGGCGCGCCCCCCTACCCAGGGCGCTTAGGAGGCTTTTGGACACCCCGTAAGGCGGTTGGCGCCCTTCTTCGGCCGAAAGAAAGCTAATATCCGAATAAAAATCTTGTTAAAATTTCAGCCCAATCGGAGTTACGGATCTCCGGGAATTTAAGAAACGGTGAAAGGCCAGAATCTGGTAACGCAGAAACAGAAGGAAATAGAGAGAGATCCAATCTCGGAGGGGCTCTCGCCCCTCCACCGCCATGGAGGCCAAGGACCAGAGGGGAAAACCTCCTCCCATCTAGGGGGGAGGCCAAGGAAGAAGAAGAAAAGAAGAAGAAGAAGAAGAAGAAGAAGAAGAAGAAGAAGAAGAAGAAGAAGAAGAAGAAGAAGAAGAAGAAGAAGAAGAAGAAGAAGAAGAAGAAGAAGAATAAGAAGAAGGGGGGCTCTCTCCCCCTCTCTCCCGATGGCGTCGGAACGCCGCCGGGGCAATCATCCTGTGACGGCGATCTACTCCAACAACTCCATCATCTTCACCAACACCTCCATCACCTTCCCCCATCTATCTACAGTGGTCCACTCTCCCGCAACCCGATGTACCCTCTACTTGAACATGGTGCTTTATGCTTCATATTATTATCCAATGATGTGTTGCCATCCTATGATGTCTGAGTAGATTTTTGTTGTCCTATCGGGTAATTGGTGAATTGCTATGATTGGTTTAATTGGCTTGTGGTTATGTTGCTGTCCTTTGGTGCCCATCATAAGAGAGCGCATGTGGATCACACCATAGGGTTAGTTGTATGTTGATAGTACTATGCATTGGAGGGAAAGGGTGACAGCAACTTCATCCAACCATAGAAATTGATTGGTACGAGATTGAAGGGGGACCAATATACATTTTAATGCTATGGTTGGGTTTTACCTTACTGAATGTTAGTAGTTGCAGATGCTTGCTAATATTTCCAATCATAAGTGCATAGAATTCCAAGTAAGGGATGACATGCTAGCAGTGGCCTCTCCCACATAAAAACTTGCTATCGGCCTAGTAACGTAGTCAATTGCTTAGGGACAATTTCGCAAATCCTTCCACCACTTTTCCACACTCGTTAAACTAACTTAATTGTTTCTTTATCTAAACAGCACATAACTTTTATTTTTACATTCTTTATTATCTTGCAAACCTATCCTATCACACCTACAAAGTACTTCTAGTTTCATACTTGTTCTAGGTAAAGCGAACTTCAAGTGCATGTAGAGTTGTATCGGTGGTCGATAGAACTTGAAAGGAATATAAATTAGCTTTTTTTACATATGTGCCCCTGGTTCCTTAGCCATACTCATTCATCCCCACGCTCTTAGCATTTGCTCACTTTTCCCCACTCTCTTGTCTGAAACCCTCAGAAAAGGTCACAAACAGTGGATGCCGTCGGGTCAGTGCTTTGACCGTTAACTCTGACGAGTGGGGCCGCGCTGGACTGTGTCGCCCGTTGGACCTGACGATTGGGGCCGCGTCAGACAGTGCCGCTGTTCATCCAATTTGGGCCGTGGTTAGATTGTTGGGCCCTGCGGGCGCCGCAATGACATGAGCCTGCTATGCATGCACGACATGTCCAGCTAGCCTGCTATGCATGCATGTAGCTAGCCTGCCTACATGCGCTGATGCCCACCGCCACGATGCGCTAACCGGCCTCTTTCTGCACGCGAGCCGCCACAGACGCTGACCGGCCTCTTTCTGCATGCGAGCCGCCACGGACGCAGGGACGGTCGCTACCGCTGGTTCGTCTCATCTCGCACGCTTATCTCCTCGATGTAGAGCATCATTTCATACTTTTCGATCCACTCGCATCTATTCAACATGGCAATTAAAGTGGCATATCTATCGACGCTGCTCGTTTGAACGGAGCAAATCCAAAGCGCGGCCGGTGCCACTCCCCTTCCTTTCCCCTTTCTCTATTTAAACCACCCACCCCTCCACCTATTCTCTACACTCCATTTGTGCCGCCCCCTTCTCTTCTTCACCCAAACCCAGAGCACTCTCAAAGCCAGGCGAGGATGCAGTACAACGGCCCCACCTTCGAGCTCCCACCTACTGTGCCGGAGAGGCGGTATCCCGCCGGTGTCGTCGTGGAGACGACGCTCCGCGTGTGGGCGTTCTCACACTGGAGGGGTGGAAAGGAGTTTGCGCAGTGGTTCCTTGGTGCAGATTCGACCACCTCCCGGCGGGCTCGCCGGTGATGTTCCGACTGGAGGAAGTGCATCCAAACTCCACCACTCCGGTGATATGGCTCATCGCCTACTTCACCAACAGATTCGATGCGTACTACCTCCTTGGCAAGGTGTTTTGATGTGGGTGCGAGTTCATCGCATTCACCACCTACAACATCTTCACAGACTTCAACAGCATCTTCCCCACCCACAACGGTATGCACAACCTCCCCTACTACATCAACGAGGACGGCATGGAGGAGGAGCAGTGAAGAGGAGGCGCAATGAAGATGGTGGTGAAGGCCCGGTCTCGTGAAGCTTGTCTTGCCCTAGGGTGTTAGGGCTTTTTATCTTTTATATATTTCTATCTTAATTATGTCGTTGGTTGTACCGTGAACTTTTTATCTCTGTCGTGTTATCCCCTAAGAACTATGTTATGCTTGCTACCCTTATTTGATATGTCATTGGTTATCTGTGTTTTGCTTGCTATTTATATCTTATTTGACGTGAGATATCGCTAGATGGATATGGTGCCGTAGACGAGTCGTTCTGCTAAATCAATCAATGAAAGGGTATCCCTCAATGAAAACCAGCAAGTTTTGGGGTTAGCCTTGTAAAAATGGTTGGAGGGTAGCCCATTTGTCTTGTTATATTCATGTTGTGTAGGTCAAGTTTAAATGGCCCATTTTGAGTAGGCCCTTATATTTTAGGGTCAAGTTTTCGCACGCGCGGATAATGGACTAGTTGAAGTGTCAAAAAGGAAACTAAAGCTAGAAAAATGAGCCATGTTGATGTTGAAAAGAAGAAGGAGAATAGCTAATTTTTTTTGAATTGTTGGTGGCCCTATTCCGTATATTGTATGAACAAAAACAAGCTAATTTTTGAATAGTTTGTGGCCATTTGGCATGATGAAATTAATGGTGGCCCTTATATTATAGGTTTTATTGGTTCCAAGTTTTGGCACAGGCGGCTAATGGACTAGTTGAGGTGTCAAAAAGGAAATTAAAGCTGGAAAGATGAGCCATGTTGATGTTGAAAAGAAGAAAAAGAAGCTAAATTTTTTGAATTGTCGGTGCCCATATATATTGTAGGATACCTATATTGTATGAACAAAAAGAAGCTATTTTTTGAATAGTTTGTGGCCATTTGGCAGGATGAAGATAATTTTTGAAGGGTAGCCCATTATTTACTTGTTGGTGGCTCTTGGTGGCAATATCAATTGTTGTGTAATTTCAAACGATGTGACCTATTCTTGTAATGTAACCAACGTGCACTCAATCTCTGTAGGTGCAATCAAAACAATCAAGCAAAAAAAACAGAGGAAAAACAGAGCCATCGCATGCACTATTTTTTTAGGCCTCTTTAATCTTTATGGGCCTTCGACAGTCAACGCAATGCGACGGCCCAACCAGAGCTTGGTTTCATTTTGGGCCCAATAACTATGTTTTTTTTCTCTTGCCCTCGGTTTTGTCTGACGAAATTGAAAGTGTCAAAAACTAACACCTACAGAGATTCAGAGATGGAGATAGAGACATAGTTTAAGCAACACAGAGAGCACACGATCCACAAATTCAGCAACACAGAGAGCACATGACCACAAACCCTTAAGCAAATCGTAGAGCACATGACACGACACAAATAACATCTCTAATGAGTGATGACCAGCAAGTAAGCAAATCCTAGAGCAACTATACAAAAATAAAATCCTAAAGCTATCAGATTCACCTGCTTGTTCAACTGAATCATCTGCCTCAAGTTCTTGTTCATCTTCTTTAATTCCCCCTTCACATCCTCATCCCCAACTGTCGGAGCAGCACTTTCAGAGACCAAATTCCGACTGGCTGACAGTAGATTGACCTCCCGAGTTGCGGCCCCATTGAATTGAAGCAAGCCCTCCCCTTGAAGCCTCCGAACGTAGTCATCCATCCATTCAAAATGTGTGCATTTCTTCATGATCTGAAATGAAATCATGAACCCTAAATCTCAGATCCAACGAAAAAGAATTAGAAGCAAAGAGAAAAAGGAAGGGTCAAAGAAAAATCAAGAGATCTAACCTGCCCCTCTGGCTTGCTCTCGCATTTCATGAACTCGCGCCCAAAGTTGCCATTCTTCTCCTCCCTCGAAGTCAACCTTTTCAGTGGTGCGGTGCGTGGGCAGTCAAGGCATAGCTCCATGGGCACTGGACCATACTGGGGCCACGAGGGGCGAGAGGCTGAAGTGGAGCTCAACATATCTAGTCGTCGGAGAGGAAGAAGCAGACGAGTGGCTGCTCTGGTCGCTGTAGAAGAAGAAGAAGAAGACAGGGGAGGCAATGGTGGGTGAGCACAACCAACGTCTCGCGGATCGCCTCTCGCAGATCGCCAAAGGATCCAACGATGCGGAGCCGTCCTGGTGATCCAACGGCTCGGAGCCTGCACGCACCCTAGCCTCAGAATTCCTTCTAGAAGATCATATCTGAGGGCTGTCGCTTGGCGCTAGGGTATGATCGGACGGCTGATGTTCGGAGCTAGGGTTAGGCGAAACTCCGCGGGGTTTAGAGGGGTTTTGAGCTGGTCAACGGGGTTATCTAGTGTTTGACTAATCATAACTAATTTAAAAAAATCCAAAAAAATGAAACCTTCGTGAATCATCATTTTATAAGACACACTAATGAGGAAAAATACTAAACTTGGTCTACGGTCATTTTCAAAAAAAAAACCTAGCTGGCACGATCGTGGTTAAATGAGCACCATTAATTTTAGCGCACAATGTTGTCTTAGGTGACATGTTACCAACAAAAATTCATAAACTTGTTCTATGGATATTTTCATGAAAAAACCTTCACACATATAAGCTATCACATACAACGTTGCAGAGAGTTCAAGGAAAGGAGGTATGTTTTTTGAAAAAAAAAATCAAAAAAATCACCAAAGCTTCATTTCAAAGTGAATAAGAAGGATCTGAACTTAGTTTTCTTTTTTCATATTTTAAACGTGTTTTTTAATGGTTTTCTATTAAATCACATTATTTTTATTTTTATTTTAAATGAAGATTAATTCAATAAATAGTGAGACTTTGAATCTACACTATATAGATTGAATAGGTGTTAATAAAAAATATTTGGCTCATTTAGAGTAGGTCCAAAAAATCCTTGATTACAAATGGGGCAGTTTACCCTAGCTTCGGAGCACATTTGGAGCACATTTCCCATGACTATAAGTTTTACCACGCAAAAGAGATCGGATTGATCACCTAATGTTTATAATAGTTCAGCAAACACTGCAACATCACACCACAGATCGGAGTTCAAGTGTTGGTTCAAATTGAAATTTTGCCTCAAATTCAAATTTTGCCTCTAATTTCACATCAAAGTACGAATAGCATTATTAAACCTTACAAGTTTTCACAATCTTAGTACAAATCTTTAAAGTTCAAAGTTTACAACTTGCATTCCACATCTTTGCCTTGCTCCTTGTGTTCCGAGACGGCTTAACAGCCTTGCTCCTGGTTTCCCTAGGTGGGATATCCACCTTTTTCTTCTTCCTTTTGATCTTCACTTCGGGTGGTGGCTGTCGAGGTGCTGACAGAGAAGTTGCACTGGCCAGTTGACGGGGTTCAAAACCTTCATAAGCCATGGCTTCATATTCTTCAAATTCTTTCTCTCTTGGCCTTTTCTCTCCTTTTCCTCTAATTTTCCTGGAGCTAGGCCAAACACAAAAAAGATTATAAGCCATCAATAAAAAGAGAAGAAATGCATAAAAGGGAAGGTTGTTGCATACATACCAAGCTGCTGGCAGTGCTAATTCAGTTGCTTCATTCTCCTCTGAATTAGCTGCAATCTGCTTTGCTGCTTCATTCTCCTCTGTATTAGCTTCAATCTGCTCTAATGCTGCATTCTCCTCTGTATTAGCTTCAATCTGCTCTAATGTTGCATTCTCCTCTGCATTTGTTGCTGCCCATTGTTCCTCTTCTCCAAATGAAGCATCCACCGGATTGGTACATTTCCTAGCAATGTGCCCTAGGGTTCCACATTTTTTGCACTTACACTATCATTTTACACGACCCTCTTCACCTCTTCTGATCATGTTCTTCCTTGGTCTTCCTGGTGGTCTAGTCAGTGCAAGAGAATGTAGTTTGAACCTTGGATCTACTATGTTCTATTGGTCTTTTTCCAAGAGTGCAGGCACATTGGAAGCATAAGCAGCCTTGAATTTGGCAACAGAAAAATATTCAGAGATGTATTGATCAACTTCACCATCTTCACCACCTATAACAGTCATCAGATGTAGGGCATGTATGCATGGCTTCCCACGGAGCTGCCATTGCCTACAACTGCATTCCCTAGTTGCTAGGTTAACTGGATATCTCCATTCCCTGTTTTTACTGTTAGTATATGTTACCTCAGCCTCGTGTGTCACCGCTCAAATGCATTTCATGTTCAGTCCTCTTGCCTTGGCATGCAATGACTTAATAAGAGATGGGAGCATAAGATGGCCAACATATTCTGTTTCTGCAATTCTTTTTGCGAAGAGCCATCTTTATCATGATCATCTGCCGAATCTTATCAAATATTTGCCATATCAGAAGCCCTTTCAATGACTTGATCTTTGCATTGAAACACTCTACCAGGTTACTAGTCACATAGTCTACTTTGTAGATTTCATTGAATTTGCTTCTTGACCACAACTTTCCATGATGTGCATCTAGGTACTCCTTCACGAGAGGATTGTGAGCATAAAACACTCTCAAATGATGCTCTTGCTTACTCTCACTGCATGTGTATGATGCTGGCCATAAGTTCTCATCATAAACTTTACCTTTGAATTTGTTTCTGAAATTCTGCGCTAGGTGTCGCATACATTCCCTATGCTCCACTCCAGGGAATACAATTTCCACTGCACTCTCCAAACCCTTGCAAGCATCTGTGTGTATAGCTAGACCTAGGGGTGTACCTACAAGGTTGCGCAACTGCTGCAGAAACTAGACCCAACTTTCCTCAGACTCTGCCTCCACCACACCAAATGCAACTGGGAATAGCCAGTTGTGTCCATCAACTGCAGAAGCTGCCACTAGTTGTCCCCTCCACCTTCCATTCAAAGCAGTTGCATCAACAGCTAAATAGGGCCTGCAACCATCAAGAAACCCCTGCCAACAAGCCTTGAAACAAACAAAAGCCCTCCTGAAGCACTCCTTCTGAAATGACCTCCCTTTTATTTTGTATGTAACTGTATGCTTGTCAATCTCTACAACACTCCCTGGACTAGTAGCTTCAACTTCAGATTTAAATGTGTAGAGCAACTGAAAGCTCTCATTCCAAGGACCATTAATCCTGCCAAGAGCCATTTCCTTAGCATAGAAAATCCTCATGTAAGGTATATCAATCTTGTACTTCTCAAATAGCTTCCCATGGAGTGCTGTTGGACCAAGTGTTGTTGTTTCTCTCAACCAATCCAAAATTGCATCTGCCACCCACCTAGTCTTTGCTAGCTTTGTTCTAGCCTTCCCTCCTCCCCCTCCAGGTGGACAAGTGTGCTGGTGTGGGTTCTTTTTTATCTGAAACAAAATGGGACCCAAAGAAAATATTATTAGAAAACATTACACAATGATCTGAAAATAAAATGAATCAGTATAAACTGAAATACACAAACCTGAATGAACTTGCTCCTCAACATATGTGATGCATGCAATCTCCATCTACACCTATCATATGGGCAATGAACAGTGAACCTTGTTGGCTCACTCCTATCAACCACATATGTATTTTCAGTGAGAATGCCATATGTAGTCATTGCATTATGACAGTCCACCATCGACTGGAATATGGTGCTGACAGCTAGCTGAGGATCTTCCCTGTTCCACTCAATTGTTGGCATGTCCTCACCATCATATTCATCTAAAACTAGGCTGTCGATGTTCTCCTGCCTCTCTTCATGGTCAGTGTCATCAAATCTAGCATGGCTGATAGGTTGCTCATGATATTCATCTTCCATTGCTTGTTTACTGATAGTATCTACAAGATCAGGGAACATATTCTCATCCTCATCATCATTTTGAGGTACCTCTTCGTCTGGCTCTGCATCTTGCTCTACATCGGCTGCAGTAGCGACAGGAGAAGCGGCACAAGACATATTGTGACTTTCAGAACCACTAGCTTTGCTTGGTTTTGACCTACAAGGAGTGCCGGGCGCTCACTATTAGCAGAGACAGAAGATTTCCCCTTGTCACGTTCATTGTGTGGCTGAAGCACCTCGATAAGGATTTTATCGAAGCATCTTTCAGCATTCAAAGTAAAGAGCAATCCAAGATGCTCATCGCAAGTTAGTGGGAGAAATTTTTGCTTGGTACTGCTGAAATTTTTTAGTTCAACAGCATCGGCAGGGCTCCACCCATATGAAGAATTTTGGAGCGCCGCAAGCAAATCTTTCAATGACATACTTGTTTCTTCCACCTTTGGATAGAAAAATCCAATAATCATATGCGGTTTTCTACCGCGCAGCACACTAACTTCCATCCTAACTGCTAGCCGGAAAGCAAGCGCAGGATCAATTCTATTCGATTCAAATAAGGAAAAGTTACAGTTAGGTCGGGAACAATTCAGCAAAATTTGATCGATTCATGCGACTAGCTAACAAATAGGGCCGAATGTATGAATCAGCAAATATGTTAGAGGGGAAACGATGCTTACCCAGGTGTAATCCATGAATTATCCGCCGCTGATTTGACCCAATCCTCTCCACGGTCGATGGGCTTGAGAACCTGCTCCCCTGACATCGCTGCTTAATCTTGAGGGGGATGTGGGGGTAGATCTGGTGAAGGGCACAACGGTGGCGGAGGCGAAATGGGGTTAGTGGTTGGAGGGCACGACGGCAGCGGAGGCTGCACGACGGCGGCAGAGGGGGCAGAGCGGCCTGGTGCTATCATTGCTCGAGGTTCAGAGTTCAGACAAGGGGATCCCTCAGACAAGCTCATCTGACATGTCTCAATGCGACCCCCCTCGTCAGAGTTAATAATCAATGGTTTGACCTGACGGCATCCTCCGTTGTGACCATTTATGAGGGTTTCAGACAAGGGAGTGGAGAAAAGTGAGCAAAAGTTAAGAGCATGGGGATGAATGAGTAGAGCTAAGGAACCAGGGGCACAGATGTAAAAATCCCATATAAATTCTACCTTTAGCTCCTCGTTGGGTTCGACACTCTTATTTATCGAGAAAGGCTACAATTGATCCCCTATACTTGTGGGTTATCAGTGGTTAAAATCAAAAGTCCTTATTATGCTCTCTTTGGCCGGCCGGCTTATGCACGGTTCATGGCACGTCCATGCTATGTTTATCTAAAGCTGATGATGCCATGGCCTGAGGGAACTATCACAGTCAATGGAGATAGGAAAATTGCTCTCGAGTGTGAAGAGGGAGATGCAACATATGCTGAGTCGGCTTGCACAACTGAGGAGTTAAAATTTTACAAGGATAATGGTGATCCCGCTGATATGACCTCGCTGAGAAAGCCAACCACTGAGTCTGACGCACTACTCAAATTCAAGTCGGCCAGAGATACCAAGCAAGTCGATTTCACCCCCGGTGACTCGTCTTAGTAATTCACTATTGGGGCCAATATGGACCCCAAATAGGAAAGCACGCTCATTGAGTTCATCCGTGACAATCGGGACATCTTTGCATGGAAACCCTCTGACATGCCTGGTGTATCGAGAGAACTCGCTGAGCACTGCCTAAATGTTGATCCTAAGATGAAGCCTGTATGGCAATACCTCCGTCATTTTAATGAGAAGAGACGAAAAGCTATTGGCGAAGAGGTGGCCCGGCTCCTAGCTACCGGGTTCATTGTGGAAGTCTTTCACCTAGAGTAGCCGGCTAACCCTGTGCTTGTTCTGAAGAAGAACGGGACTTGGCAGATGTGTGTTGATTACACTGACTTGAATAAAGCCTGCCCCAAGGATCCGTTTGCTCTTCCTCGCATTGATCAGATGATCGATTCCACTGCTGGCTGCGGGAGTCTGTGCTTCCTGGATGCGTATACCGGATATCATCTGATCAAGATGAAGGAAGAAGATCAGGAGAAAATAGCTTTCATCACCCCCTTTGGAGCTTTTTATTATACGTCCATGCCCTTTGGTCTGAAAAGTTGCTATTTTTGATCTGCATTGGGATTTTCCTTGAAGAGGAGAGGAGATGCAGTACAATAGAGATAAGTATTTCCCTCAGTTAAGAACCAAGGTTATCAATCTAGGAGAATCACACAAAGCATCATGAACAACACCTGCACACACAAAAGCAAATACTTGCACCCAACGCGATCAAGAGGGTTGTCAACCCCCTTGGTGGTTCCTTGCAAGGATTAAATCTCCTAATGGTAGATAGTAAAGTAAATTGCAAAACAAAAGAAAAGAAATAAAATTACAGCAAAGTATTGATACGTCCATTTTGCATCATGTTTTTATATTGGTATTTATTGCATTATGGGCTGTTATTTCACATTATGGTACAATACTTATGCCTTTTCTCTCTCTTATTTTACAAGGTTTACACAAGGAGGGAGAATGCCGGTAGCTGGAATTTTGGACCGGAAAGGAGCAAACCTGAGAGACCTATTCTGCACAACTCCAAAAGTCCTAAAAATTTACAGAGAATTATTTTGGAATATATAAAAAATATTGGGCGAAGAAATACCAGAGGGGGACCCACCAGGTGGCCACAAGCCTGGGGGCGCGCCCTACCCCTGGGCGCGCCCCTAGGGCTTGTGGGCCCCCTGGCAGGTCTCCGGTGCCCTATCTTTTGCTATATGGAGGATTTTTACCTGAAAAAAATAGAAGGAAGCTTTCGGGACGAATCGCCGCCGTCTCAAGGCAGAACCTGGGCAGAACCAATCAAGGGCTCCGGTGGAGCTGTTCTGCCAGGGAAACTTCCCTCCCGGAGGGGGAAATCAAAGCCATCGTCATCACCAACGATCCTCTCATCTAGAGGGGGTCAATATCCATCAACATCTTCACCAGCACCATCTCCTCTCAAACCCTAGTTCATCTCTTGTATCCGATCTTTGTCTCACAACTTCAGATTGGTACTTGTAGGTTGCTAGTAGTGTTGATTACTCCTTGTAGTTGATGCTAGTTGGTTTATTCGGTGGAAAATCATATGTTCAGATCCTTGATGCTATTAAATACTCCTCTGATTTTGAACATGAATATGTTTTGTGAGTAGTTACATTTGTTCCTGAGGACATGTGAGAAGTCTTGTTATAAGTAATCATATGAATTTGGTATACGTTCGATATTTTGATGAGATGTATGTTGTCTTTCCTCTAGTGGTGTTATGTGAACATCGACTACATGACACTTCACCATGATTTGGGCCTAGGGTAAGGCATTGGGAAATAATAAGTAGATGATGGGTTGCTAGAGTGACAGAAGCTTAACCCCTACTTTATGTGTTGCTTCGTAAGGGGCTGATTTGGATCCACATGTTTCATGCTATGATTAGATTTTTCTTAATTCTTCTTTCATAGTTGCAGATGCTTGTGAGAGAGGTTAATCATAAGTGGGAGGCTTGTCCAAGTAAGGACATCACCCAAGCACCGGTCCACCCACATATCAAATTATCAAAGTTACGAACGTGAATCATATGAGCATGATGAAAACTAACTTGACAGTAATTCCCATGTGTCCTCGGGAGCGCTTTGCTTTATATAAGAGTTTGTCCAGGCTTGTCCTTTGCTATAAAAAGGATTGGGCCACCTTGCTGCACCCTTTTTACTCTTGTTACTTGTTACCCGCTATGAATTATCTTATCACAAAACTATCTGTTACCAATAATTTAGTTGCTCGCAGAGAATACCTTGCTGAAAACCGCTTGTCATTTCCTTCCGCTCCTCGTTGGGTCCGACACTCTTACTTATCGAAAGGACTACGATAGATCCCCTATACTTGTGGGTCATCAAGACTCTTTTCTGGCGCCATTTCCGGGGAGTGAAGTGCCTTTGGTGAGTGGAATTTGGTAAGGAAAAACTTATATTGTGTGCTGAAATTTACTGTCACTTGTTACTATGGAAAATCATCCTTTGAGGGGTTTGTTCGGGGTATCTTCACCTCGATTGGAAGAAAAAAGAGTTGCTCCTCAACCTACTGAACCTACTGAAAATATTTATTATGAAATTCCTTTGGGTATGCTAGAGAAACTGCTAGCTAATCCTTATGCATGAGATGGAACATTAGATCCTGATATGCATCTAATCTATGTGGATGAAGTTTGCGGATTATTTAAGCATGCAGGTTTGCCCGAGGATGAAGTCAAGAAGAAGGTCTTCCCTTTATCTTTGAAGGGAAAGGCATTGACATGGTATAGGCTATGTGATGATATTGGATCATGGAACTACAACCGATTAAAATTGGAATTTCATCAGAACTTTTATCCTATGCATCTGGTTCATCGTGATCGGAATTATATATATAATTTCTGACCTCGTGAAGGAGAAAGTATTGCTCAAGATTGGGGGTGGCTTAAGTCAATGTTATATTCACGCCCCAATTATGAGCTCTCAAGAGAAAGTATTATTCAGAATTTTTATGCTCGGCTTTCTCGTAATGATCAATCCATGCTCGATACCTCTTGTACTGGCTCTTTTATGAAGAAGACTATTGAATTCAAATGGGATCTCTGGGAAAAAATTAAACGCAACTCTGAAGATGGGGAGCTCGACGAAGGTAAGGAGTCAGGTATAAACCTTAAGTTTGATTGTGTTAAATCTTTTAGGGATACCGATGCTTTTCGTGAATTTAGCACTAAGTATGGACTTGACTCTGAGATAGTAGCTTCTTTCTATGAATCATTTGCTACTCATGTTGATCTCCCTAAGGAGAAGTGGTTTAAATATCATCCTCCCATTGAAGTAAAAATAGTAGAACCCATTAAGGCTGAGGAAGAAACTATTACTTATAATGTTGATCCTGTTATTCCTACTGCTTATATTGAGAAACCACCATTTCCTGTTAGGATAAAGGAACATGCTAAAGCTTCAGCTGTGGTTCGTAAGAGTTATACTAGAGCACCTACACTCCCTGAACAAATTAAAGTTGAACCTAGTATTGCTATGGTTAAAGATCTCTTGGTCGATAATATTTATGGGCATGTTATTTACTTCTGTGATGAAGCTGCTAGAATTGCTAGACCCGATAATAAAGATAAACATAGACCTATTGTTGGCATGCCTGTTGTTTTTGTTAAGATAGGAGATCATTGTTATCATGGCTTATGTGATTTGGGTGCTAGTGTGAGTGCAATTCCCTTTACCTTATATCAAGAAATTTTGAATGATATTGCACCTACTGAAATGGAAGATATTGATGTCACTATTAAGCTTGCCAATAGAGATACTATATCACCAATTGGGATTGTTAGAGATGTTGAAATCTTGTGTGGGAAAATAAAATTCCCCACTGATTTTCTAGTTTTTGGTTCCCTACAAGATGATTTTTGTCCCATCATATTTGGTGACCTTTCTTGAACACTGTTAATGCTAAAATAGATTGTGAGAAAGAAACTGTTAGTGTAAGTTTTGGGGATGTGTATCATGAGTTTAATTTCTCCAAATTTCGTAGACAACCTCATGACAAAGAATTGTCTAATAAAGATGAAATTATCGGTCTTGCTTGTATTGTTGTGCCTCCTACTGATCCTTTAGAACAATATTTCCTAGACCATGCAAATGATATGTTCATGAATGAAAGAAGGGAATTAGACGAGATTTTCGTTAAACATATGCCTGTTTTGAAACACAATTTGCCTGTTGAGACTCTTGGAGATCCTCTACCACCCAAGAGTGATCCCGTTTTAGAGCTTAAACAATTGCCTGATACTTTGAAATATGCTTATCTTGATGAAAAGAAGATATATCTTGTTATTATTAGTGCTAACCTTTCAGAGCATGAGGAAAAGAAATTATTGAAAACTCTGAAGAAGCACCGAGCAGCTATTGGATATACTCTAGATGATCTTAAGGGCACTAGTCCCACTCTATGTTAGCACAAAATTAATATGGAACCTGATGCTAAACCAGTTGCCGACCATCAACGACGGTTGAATCCGAAGATGAAATAAGTGGTAAGAAATGAAGTATTAAAGCTTCTGGAAGCAGATATAATTTATCCTATTGCTGATAGTAGATGGGTAAGTCCTGTTCACTGCATCCCTAAGAAGGGAGGTATTACTATTGTGCCCAATGATAAAAATGAATTGATCCCGCAAAGAATTGTCACAGGTTATAGGATGGTAATTTATTTTAGAAAATTAAATAAAGCTACTAGGAAAGATCATTATCCTCTGCCTTTCATTGATCAAATTTTAGAAAGACTATCGAAACATACACACTTTTGCTTTCTAGATGGTTACTCTGGGTTCTCTCAAATATCCGTGTCACAAGAAGATCAAGAAAAAACTACTTTTACTTGCCCTTTTGGTACTTTTGCTTATAGACGTATGCCTTTTGGTTTATGCAATGCACCTACTACCTTTCAAAGATGTATGACTGCCATATTCTCTGACTTTTGTGAAAAGATTGTTGAGGTTTTCATGGATGCTTTTTCCATTTACGGAACTTCTTTTGATGATTACTTAAGCAACCTTGATCGAGTTTTGCAGAGATGTGAAGAAACTAATCTTGTCTTGAATTGGGAGAAGTGCCACTTTATGGTTAATGAAGGTATTGTCTTGGGGCATAAAATCTCTGAAAGAGGTATTGAAGTTGATAAAGCTAAAGTTGATGCTATTGAAAAGATGTCGTGTCCTAAAGATATCAAAGGTATAAGAAGTTTCCTTGGTCATGCTGGTTTTTATAGGAGGTTTATTAAAGAATTCTCTAAAATTTCTAGGCCTCTTACTAATCTCTTGCAAAAAGATGCTCCATTTGTTTTTGATGATGATTGTGTAGAAGCATTTGAAATACTTAAGAAAGCCTTGATTTCCGCACCTATTGTTCAACCACCTGATTGGAACCTACCCTTTGAAATTATGTGTGTTGCTAGTGATTATGCTGTTGGTGCTGTTCTAGGACAAAGAGTTGATAAGAAATTAAATGTTATCCATTATGCTAGTAAAACTCTAGACAGTGCTCAAAGAAACTATGCTACTACTGAAAAAGAATTTTTAACGGTTGTATTTTCTTGTGATAAGTTCAGATCTTATATTGTTGATTCCAAAGTAACTGTTCACACCGATCATGCTGCTATTAATTACCTTATGGAAAAGAAATATGCTAAACTTAGACTTATTAGATGGGTTCTCTTGCGACAAGAATTTGATTTGCGTATTATTGATAGAAAAGGAGGTGAGAATCCCGTGGACAACGTGTCTAGGTTAGAAAATATTCTTGATGACCCACTACCTATTGATGATTGCTTTCCTAATGAACAATTAGCTGTCATAAATGCTTCTCATAGTGCTCCATGGTATGCTGATATGCCAATTATATTGTTGCTAAATTTATACCACCTAGCTTCACATACCAACAAAAGAAAAAGTTTTTCTAGGATTTAAGACATTACTTCTGGGATGACCCACATCTTTTTAAAGGAGTAGATGGTGTTATTAGACGTTGTATACCTGAGCATGAATAGGAACAGATCCTACTTAAGAGTCACTCCGAGGCTTATGGAGGGCACCATGCTGGTGATAGAACTGCACACAAGGTATTACAATCTGGTTTTTATTGGCCTACTCTTTTCAAGGATGCTCGTAAGTTTGTCTTGTCTTGTGATGAATGTCAAAGAATTGGTAACATTAGTAGACGTCAGGAAATGCCTATGAATTATTCACTTGTTATTGAACCATTTGATGTTTGGGGATTTGATTATATGGGACCCTTTCCTTCCTCTAATGGGTATACACATATTCTAGTTGCTATTGATTACGTTACTAAGTGGGTAGAAGCTATTCCAACTAGTAGTGCTGATCATAACACTTCTATTAAAATGCTTAAAGAAGTTATTTTCCCGAGGTTTGGAGTCCCTAGATATTTGATGACTGATGGTGGTTCACACTTTATTCATGGTGCTTTCCATAAATTGCTTGCTAAGTATGATGTTAACCATAGAATTGCAAAATCCATATCATCCTCAGTCTAGTGGTCAAGTAGAATTGAGTAATAGAGAAATAAAATTGATCTTGCAAAGACTGTTAATAGATCCAGGAAGAATTGGTCTAAGAAACTTGATGATGCATTATGGGTTTATAGAACTGCTTATAAGAACCCTATGGGTATGTCTCCATACAAAATGGTTTATGGAAAAGCATGTCACTTACCTCTTGAACTAGAACATAAAGCTTATTGGGAAATTAAAGAGCTCAACTATGATTTCAAACTTGCCGGTGAAAAGAGGTTGTTTGACATTAATTCACTTGATGAATGGAGAACCCAAGCCTATGAAAATGCCAAGTTATTTAAAGAAAAAGTTAAAAGATGGCATGATAAAAGGATACAAAAGCGTGAATTTAATGTAGGTGACCATGTCTTGCTATACCATTCTCGCTTAAGATTTTTTGCAGGAAAGCTTCTCTCTAAATGGGAAGGTCCCTACATTATTGAGGAGGTTTATAGTTCCGGTGCCATAAAGATTAGCAACGCTGAAGGCACTAACCCGAAGGTGGTAAACGGGCAGAGGATCAAACATTATATCTCAGGTACTCCCATAAATGTTGAAACCAATATTATTAATACCATAACACCGGAGGAGTACATAAGGGAGACCTACCGGAACGCTCTAGAACCCTGAAAAGGAGTAGGTATGTGGTACGGTAAGTAAACCGACTCCAAAACTCTTCCAATGGCAATTTTACTCCATTTTGGAATATTTAAAAAATTAGGAAAATAAAAAGTAGTCCGAGAAGTGCACGAGGAGGCGACAAGCCGTGGGGGCGCGCCCTACCCCCTGGGCGCGCCTCCCTGGCTTGTGGCCACCTCGTGTGCCCTCTGGACTCCGTTTTCTTGTAGTACACTCCTTTTGGTCGGTAAAAATTCATTATATAATCTCTCGAAGGTTTTGACCACCGCACCATGGCAAAATTCTCTATTCTTGTGTTTAGCTACTTCTGCAGCAGATTTGGAGCAAGATGTCTTCGCAAGAGTCGGTCGGGGAGAGTCGTGTTTCTCACCCGATACCTGATGCAAAAGCATACAACGAAGCTGACCACTTTGGGTGGTCAACGGAGGATGAAATGGAGGCTGACCTGAAAAGGGTGGATGCCATGGAGGAGGATCAAGAAGTTACCTCTTGCCCTCGGCCTGGAGCCATGCTTGAGGAACTCCAGAGCTCAGCAATACCGGATTTGTTCATACCTCCCAATGCTAGATTTCTCTCTTATGATAACATGAAAAAGAGTGTTGATTTTCCCCCGTAGCCAGGAAGCATCCATGGGTGATCGGAGCTCTAGCTGTCACAGGCAAACTCCGCAAGGAAATAATGGATCTTAAGCAGCAAAATAATAAGCTTGAGGAGGATAATCTCATTCTAAGCGGCATCATCGCCAAGAATATCACATCACCACCTTCGAAGAAAGAGACCTAAACACATGGGTATGGGCATTCCCCATGGCTTGTGCCAAGCTTGGGGGAGGTGCCCGGTATCATATCGTATCACCATCACATCTTTATCTTTATCCTTTTTCTTAGTTCGATCCTTTTGGTTATATCCTGGCCTAGTAGAATAAAGTTTTTAGTTTGATCTAGTTTTGAGTTTTTGCTTTGTTATCTATCTATGTAATCAAGTCCTTGAGTTATATAATAAAGATTATTTTTGAGTTGAGGGCTTTGCTTTCCTATTATGATATTGAGAAAAAGAAATAAAGAAAAAGAATAAAAGAAGCAAAAAGAGTATATAATAATCTTATGGAGAGTGATGACTTCACATATAAGAAGTATGACGATTGAAACTTGTTGTGGGTTGACAAACTTAGTGACGGTCATTGTTGCAATTAAAAGGGAAGTAATAAAGAAAGAGAGGTCCACATATAAATTCATTATCTTGGACATCTTTTATGATTGTGAGCACTCATTAAAAATTATATGCTAAGAAGTTGATGTTGGACAAGGAAGACAACATAATGGGTTATGTTTACTTATTTACGAATAGAAGTTATATCGTGATGGATCCTCTAACATGTGACGCTTGCTTCCACCTCATACTAGCCAAAACTTCCGCACCAAGTAGAGATACTACTTGTGCATCCAAACACCATTAACCCAGTTTTGCCATGAGAGTCCACCATACCTACCTATGGATTGAGTAAGATCCTTCAAGTAAGTTGTCATCGGTGAAAGCAATAAAAATTGCTCTCTAAATATGTATGATCTATTAGTGTGAGGAAAATAAGCTTTATACGAACTTGTGATATGGAAGAAATAAAAGCGACGGACTGCATAATAAAGTTCTTTATCACAAGAGGCAATATAAAGTGACGTTCTTTTGCATTAAGATTTCGTACATCCAACCAAAAAAGCGCATGACAACCTCTGCTTCCCACTGCGAAGGGCCTATCTTTTACTTTTTTAGTACTTACCTTTATGCAAGAGTCATGGTGATCTTCACCACTTCCTATATTTCGCCTTTTTCTTTTGGCAAGCGTCATGTGTTGGGGAAAGATCTAGACACATATATCCACTCGGATGTAGGTGATCATGGGTTATTATTATTGACATTACCCTTGAGGTAAATAGTTGGGTGGCGAAACTATAAGCCCCTATCTTTCTCTGTGTCCAATTGAAGCTTTGATCTCATAAGTACCGCGTGAGTGTTAGCAATTGTGAAAGACTAAAAGATGATTGAGTATGTGGATTTGCTAGACTAGCTCTTATATTGACTCTTTCCGATGTTATGATAAATTGCAATTGCTTCAATGACTGAGATCATAGTTTGTTGGTTTACAATAAAGTTTTAGATTCATACTATACTTTGTGATTGAATTGTCACTTTAGCATGAGAAGTTATATAACAATATATATTGTTGTTCTAAAGATGATCGTGATGCCTTCATGTCCGTATTTTATTTTATCGACACCTCTATCTCTAAACATGTGGACATGATTATCGATTTCGGCTTTCACTTGAGGACAAGCGAGGTCTAAGCTTGGGGGAGTTGATACGTCCATTTTGCATCATGTTTTTATATTGATATTTATTCCATTATGGGATGTTATTACACATTATGGTACAATACTTATGCCTTTTCTCTCTTATTTTACAAGGTTTACACAAGGAGGGAGAATGCCGGCAGCTGGAATTCTGGACCGGAAAGGAGCAAATCTGAGAGACCTATTCTGCACAACTCCAAAAGTCCTGAAAATTTACGGAGAATTATTTTGGAATATATAAAAAATATTGGGCGAAGAAATACCAGAGGGGGACCCACCAGGTGGCCACAAGCCTGGGGGGCGCGCCCTACCCCCCTGGGCGCGCCCCTAGGGCTTGTGGGCCACCTGGCAGGTCTCTGGTGCCCATCTTCTACTATATGGAGGGTTTTTACCTGGAAAAAATTAGAAGGAAGCTTTCAGGACAAAGCGTCGCCGTCTCGAGGCGGAACCTGGGCAGAACCAATCTAGGGCTCCGACGGAGTTGTTTGATACGTCCATTTTGCATCATGCTTTTATATTAATATTTATTGCATTATGGGCTGTTATTACACATTATGGCACAATACTTATGCCTTTTCTCTCTTATTTTACAAGGTTTACAAGAAGAGGGAGAATGTCGGCAGTTGGAATTCTGGGCTGGAAAAGGAGCAAATATTAGAGACCTATTCTGCACAACTCCAAAAGTCCTGCAACTTCACGCAGAGTCATTTTGGATTTAATAAAAAATATTGGGCAAACAAAGTACCAGAGGGGGGCCACCTTCCATCCACAAGGGTGGAGGGCGCGCCCTACCCCCTGGGCGCGCCCCCCGTCCTTGTGGGCCACCTGGCAGGCCCCCGATGCCCATCTTCTGCTATATGGTGTGTTTTGACCTAGAAAAAAATAAGGAGGAAGCTTTCGGGATGAAGCGCCGCCGTCTCGAGGCGGAACCTGGGCAGAACCAATCTAGGGCTCCGGCGGAGCTGTTCTGCCGGGGAAACATCCCTCCGGGAGGGGGAAATCATCGCCATCGTCATCACCATCGATCCTCTCATCGAGAGGGGGTCAATCTCCATCAACATCTTCACCAGCACCATCTCCTCTCAAACCCTAGTTCATCTCTTGTACCCGATCTTTGTCTCAAAACCTCAGATTGGTACCTGTGGGTTGCTAGTAGTGTTGATTACTCTTTGTAGTTGATGCTAGTTGGTTTATTCGGTGGAAGATCATTTGTTAAGTTCCTTAATGATAATTAATACTCCTATGATTATGAACATGAATATGCTTTGTGAGTAGTTACGTTTGTTCCTGAGGACATGGGAGAAGTCTTGTTATAAGTAATCATGTGAATTTGGTATTCGTTCGATATTTTGATGAGATGTATGTTGTCTTTCCTCTAGTGGTGTTATGTGAGCGTCGACTACAGGACACTTCACCATGATTTGGGCCTAGGGGAAGGCACTGGGAAGTAATAAGTAGATAATGGGTTTCTAGAGTGACAGAAGCTTAAACCCTAGTTTATGCGTTGCTTCGTAAGGGGCTGATTTGGATCCATATGTTTCATGCTATGGTTAGATTTATCTTAATTCTTCTTTCGTAATTGCGGATGCTTGTGAGAGGGGTTAATCATAAGTGGGAGGCTTGTCCAAGGAAGGGCAGCAGCCAAGCACCGGTCCACCCACATATCAAATTATCAAAGTAACGAACGCGAATCATATGAGCATGATGAAAACTAACTTGACAACAATTCCCATGTGTCCTCGGGAGCGCTTTGCTTTATATAAGAGTTCGTCCAGGCTTGTCCTTTGCTACAAAAAGGATTGGGCCACCTTGCTGCACCTTGTTTACTTTTGTTACTTATTACCCGTTACGAATTATCTTATCACACAACTATCTGTTACCGATAATTTCAGTGCTTGCAGAGAATACCTTACTGAAAACCGCTTGTCATTTCCTTCTGCTCCTCGTTGGGTTCGACACTCTTACTTATCGAAAGGACTATGATATATCCCCTATACTTGTTGGTCATCAAGACTCTTTTCTGGCGCCGTTGCAGGGGAGTGAAGCGCCTTTGGTGAGTGGAATTTGGTAAGGAAACATTTATATAGTGTGCTAAAATATACTTTCACTTGTTACTATGGAAAATAATCCTTTGAGGGGTTTGTTCGGGGTATCTTCACCCCGACCGGAAGAGCAAAGAGTTGCCCCTCAACCTACTGCACCTACTGAAAATATTTATTATGAAATTCCTTCGGGTATGATAGAGAAACTGCTAGCTCATCCTTACACAGGAGATGGAACATTACATCCTGATATGCATCTAATCTATGTGCATGAAGTTTGTGGATTATTTAAGCTTGTAGGTTTGCCCGAGGATGAAGTCAAGAAGAAGGTCTTCCCTTTATCTTTGAAGGAGAAGGCATTGCCATGGTATAGGCTATATGATGATATTGGATCATGGAACTACAACCGATTGAAATTGGAATTTCATAAGAAGTTTTATCCTATGCATCTGGTTCATCATGATTGGAATTATATATATAATTTTTGGCCTCGTGAAGGAGAAAGTATCGCTCAAGCTTGGGGGAGGCTTAAGTCATTGTTATATTCATGCCCCAATCATGAGCTCCCAAGAGAAATTATTATTCAAAAATTTTATGCTCGGCTTTCTCATAATGATCGATCCATGCTCGATACTTCTTGTACTGGTTCTTTTATGAAGAAGACTATTGAATTCAAATGGGATTTATTTGAAAGAATTAAACGCAACTCTGAAGATTGGGAACTCGACGAAGGTAAGGAGTCAGGCATAAACCTTAAGTTTGATTGTGTTAAATATTTTATGGATACCGATGCTTTTCGTGATTTTAGCACTAAATATGGACTTGACTCTGAGATAGTAGCTTCTTTCTGTGAATCTTTTACTACTCATGTTGATCTCCCTAAGGAGAAGTGGTTTAAATATCATCCTCCCATTGAAGTTAAAGTAGTAGAACCTATTAAAGTTGAAGAAGAAACTATTACTTATAATGTTGATCCTATTGTTCCTACTGCTTATATTGAGAAACCACCTTTTCCTGTTAGAATAAAGGATCATGCTAAAGCTTCAACTGTGGTTCGTAAGAGTTATACTAGAACACCTACACCCCCTGAGCAAATTAAAGTTGAACCTAGTATTGCTATGGTTAAAGATCTCTTGGTTGATAATATTGATGGGCATGTTATTTATTTCTGTGATGAAGCTGCTAGAATTGCTAAACCCGATAGTAAAGATAAACATAGACCCGTTGTTGGCATGCCTGTTGTTTCAGTTAAAATAGGAGATCATTGTTATCATGGCTTATGTGATATGGGTGCTAGTGTGAGTGCAATTCCTTTTTCCTTAATAAAGAAATTATGAATGAAATTGCACCTGCTGAGATAAAAGATATTGATGTTACTATTAAGCTTGCCAATAGAGATACTATTTCACCAATTGGGATTGTTAGAGATGTTGAAGTCTTGTGTGGGAAAATAAAATACCCTACTGATTTTCTTGTTCTTGCTTCCCCACAAGATGACTTTTGTCCCATTATATTTGGTAGACCTTTCTTGAATACTGTTAATGCTAAGATAGATTGCGAGAAGGATATTGTTACTGTCGGTTTAGGGGATATGTCTCATGATTTTAATTTCTTTAAATTTCGTAGACAACCCCATGATAAAGAATTGCCTAGTAAGGATGAAATTATTGGTCTTGCTTCTATTGCTGTGCCTCCTACTGATCCCTTAGAACAATATTTGCTAGACCATGAGAATGATATGTTTATGAATGAAAGAAGGGAAATAGATGAGATATTCTTTAATCAAGGGCCTATTTTGAAACACAATTTGCCTGTTGAAATCCTTGGGGATCCTCCTCCACCCAAGGGTGATCCCGTGTTTGAGCTTAAACAATTACCGGATACTTTGAAATATGCTTATCTCGATGAAAAGAAGATATATCCTGTTATTATTAGTGCTAACCTTTCAGAGCATGAAGAAAAGAAATTATTGAAAACTCTGAAGAAGCACCGTGCCGCTATTGGATATACTCTTGATGATCTTAAGGGCATTAGTCCCACTCTATGTCAGCACAAAATTAATTTGGAGAATGATGCTAAACCAGTTGTTGATCACCAACGATGGTTAAATCCTAAGATGAAAGAAGTGGTAAGAAATGAAATACTAAAGCTTCTGGAGGCAGGTATAATTTATCCTATTGCTGATAGTAAGTGGGTAAGTCATGTTCATTGTGTCCCTAAGAAGGGAGGTTTTACTGTTGTTCCTAATGATAAGAATGAATTGATCCCACAAAGAATTGTTACAAGTTATAGAATGGTAATTGATTTTCGCAAATTAAATAAGGCTACTAGAAAAGATCATTACCCTCTACCTTTTATTGATCAAATGCTAGAAAGACTATCCAAACATACACATTTTTGCTTTCTAGATGGTTATTCTGGTTTTTCTCAAATACCTGTGTTAAAAGATGATCAGGAAAAGACCACTTTTACGTGCCCTTTCGGTACCTTTGCTTATAGACGTATGCCTTTTGGTTTATGCAATGCACCTGCTACCTTTCAAAGATGTATGAATGCTATATTCTCTGATTTTTGTGAAAAGATTGTTGAGGTTTTCATGGATGATTTCTCCGTTTACGGAACTTCTTTTGATGATTGCTTAAGCAACCTTGATCGAGTTTTGCAGAGATGTGAAGAAACTAATCTTGTCTCGAATTGGGAGAAGTGCCACTTTATGGTTAATGAAGGTATTGTTTTGGGGCATAAAATTTCTTAAAGAGGTATTGAAGTTGATAAAGCTAAAGTAGATGCTATTGAAAAGATGCCGTGTCCTAAAGATATCAAAGGTATAAGAAGTTTCCTTGGTCATGCTGGTTTCTATAGGAGGTTTATTAAAGACTTCTCTAAAATTTCTAGGCCTCTCACTAATCTCTTGCAAAAAGATGTTCCTTTTGTTTTTGATGATGATTGTGTAGAAGCATTTGAAATACTTAAGAAAGCCTTGATTTCTGCACCTATTGTTCAGCCACCTGATTGGAATTTACCCTTTGAAATTATGTGTGATGCTAGTGATTATGCTGTTGGTGCTGTTTAAGGGCAAAGAGTTGATAAGAAATTGAATGTTATTCATTATGCTAGTAAAACTCTAGACAGTGCCCAGAGAAATTATGCTACTACTGAAAAAGAATTTTTAGTAGTTGTTTTTGCTTGTGATAAGTTTAGATCTTATATTGTTGATTCCAAAGTAACGGTTCACACTGATCATGCTGCTATTAAATATCTTATGGAAAAGAAAGATGCTAAACCTAGACTTGTTAGATGGGTTCTCTTGCTACGAGAATTTGATTTGCATATTATTGATAGAAAGGGAGCTGAGAACCCCGTTGCAGACAACTTGTCTAGGTTAGAAAATGTTCTTGATGACCCACTGCCTATTGATGATAGCTTTCCTGATGAACAATTAGCTGTCATAAATGCTGCTCGTAATACTCCATGGTATGCTGATTATGCTAATTACATTGTTGCTAAATTTATACCACCTAGCTTCAAATACCAGCAAAAGAAAATGTTTTTCTAGGATTTAAGACATTACTTTTGGGATGACCCACACCTTTATAAAGAAGGAGTAGATGGTGTTATTAGACGTTGTGTACCTGGGCTAGAACAGGAACAGATCCTACGCAAGTGCCACTCCAAGTCTTACGGAGGACACCACGCTGGAGATAGAACTGCACATAAGGTATTGCAATCTGGTTTTTATTGGCCTACTCTCTTCAAGGATGCTCGTAAGTTTGTCTTGTCTTGTGATGAATGCCAGAGAATTGGTAATATTAGTAGACGTCAGGAAATGCCTATGAATTATTCACTTGTTATTGAACCATTCGATGTTTGGGGCTTTGATTATATGGGACCTTTTCCTTCCTCTAATGGTATACACATATTTTAGTTGCTGTTGATTACGTTACTAAGTGGGTAGAAGCTATTCCAACTAGTAGTGCTGATCATAACACTTCCATTAAGATGCTTAAAGAAGTTATTTTTCCGAGGTTTGGAGTCCCTAGATATTTAATGACTAATGGTGGTTCACATTTTATTCATGGTGCTTTCCGTAAATTGCTTGCTAAGTATGATGTTAACCATAGAATTGCATCTCCATATCATCCTCAGTCTAGTGGTCAAGTAGAATTGAGCAATAGAGATATTAAATTGATTTTGCAAAAGACTGTTAATAGATCTAGAAAGAATTGGTCTAAGAAACTTGATGATGCATTATGGGCTTATAGAACTGCTTATAAAAACCCTATGGGTATGTCTCCATATAAAATGGTTTATGGAAAGGCTTGTCACTTACCTCTTGAACTAGAACATAAAGCTTATTGGGCAATTAAAGAGCTCAACTATGATTTCAAACTTGCCGGTGAGAAAAGGTTATTTAACATAAGCTCGCTTGATGAATGGAGAAACCAAGCCTATGAGATTGCCAAGTTGTTTAAAGAAAAAGTTAAAAGATGGCATGACAAAAGGATACAAAAGTGTGAGTTTAATGTAGGTGATCATGTTTTGCTATACAACTCTTGTTTAAGATTTTTTGCAGGAAAGCTTCTCTCTAAATGGGAAGGTCCTTACATTATCGAGGAGGTCTATCGTTCCGGTGCCATAAAAATCAACAACGCCGAAGGCACAAATCCGAAGGTGGTAAATGGGCAAAGAATCAAACATTATATCTCAGGTAATCCCATAAATGTTGAGACCAATATAATTGACACCATAACACCGGAGAAGTACATAAGGGACACTTTCCAGAACGTTTCAGACTCCAAAAAGGAATAGGTATGTGGTACGGTAAGTAAACCAACTCCAAAACGTTTCCAATGATAAATTTTCTCCGTTTTGGAATATTTAAAAAATTAGGAAAATTAAAAGTAGTTCAAAAGAGACACGAGGAGACCACAAGGGTGGAGGGCGCGCCCCCCGACCTTGTGGCCACCTCGTGTGCCCTCCGGACTATGTTTTCTTGCACAATACTTATTTTGGTCGGTAAAAATTCATTATATAATCTCCCAAAGGTTTTGACCACCGTACCACGACAAAATCCTCTATTTTTTTGAGTTGTTTCTGCAGCAGATTTAGAGCAAGATGTCTTCGCAAGAGTTGGTCGGGGAGAGTCGTGTTTCTCACCCGACACCGGGCCCAAGAGCATACAACGAAGCTGACCACTTCGGGCAATCAACGGAGGAAGAGATGGAGGCCGACTTGAAAAGGGTGGATGCATGGAGGAGGATCAAGAAGTCACCTCTCGTCTTCAAACCGGATTCATGCTGGAGGAACTTCGGAGCTCAGCAATACCAAATTCAGTCATTCCTCCCAATGCTAGATTTCTCTCTTATGAAGATATGAAAAAGAGTGTTGCCTTTTCTCCCGCAGCTATAAAACATCCATGGGTGAATGGAGCTCTAGCCGTCACGGGTAAACTTCGCAAGGAAGTAATGGAACTTAAGTAGCAAATTAATAAGCTCGAGGAAGAGAATTGCATCCTAAAGGGCATCATCGCCAAGAATATCACATCATCACCTCCGAAGAAAGAGACATAAATACATGGGTATGGGCACTCCCCTTGGCAACTGCCAAGCTTGGGGGAGGTGCCCCGGTATCGTATCACCATCACACCTTTACTTTTATCATTTTTCTTAGTTCGATCCTTTTGGTTATATCTTGATCTAGTAGAATAAAGTTTTAGTATGATCTAGCTTTGAGTTTTGATTTGATCTCTATCTATGTAATCGAGTTCGTGAGTTATATAATAAAGAGTAGTTTTGAGTTGAGAGCTTTGTTTTCTTGCTATGATCTTGAGGGAATAAAATAATAAAAAGATCATATATTGATCTTATGGAGAGTAATGACTTCACATATAAAGAGTTTGATGAATAAAATTTGTTGGGAGTTGACAAACATAGTTTTGGTCATTGTTGCAATTAATAGGAAGTAATAAAGAAAGAGAGGCTTCACATATAAATATACTATCTTGGACATCTTTTGTAATTGTGAGCACTCATTAAAATATGACATGCTAAAAAGTTGATGTTGGACAAGGAAGACAACATAATGGGTTATGTTTTCTTATATCCGAATAGAAGTTATATTGTCATGGATCCTCCAACATGTTGAGCTTGCCTTTCCCTCTCATGCTAGACAAATTCTTTGCACCAAGTAGAGATACTACTTGTGCATCCAAACATCCCTAAACCCAGTGTTGCCATGAGAGTCCACCATACCTACCTATGGATTGAGTAAGATCCTTCAAGTAAGTTGTCATCGATGCAAGCAATAAAAATTGCTCTCTAAATATGTATGATCTATTAGTGTGAAGAAAATAAGCTTTATACGAACTTGTGATATGGAAGAAATAAAAGCGACGGACTGCATAATAAAGTTCTTTATCACAAGTGGCAATATAAAGTGATGTTCTTTTGCATTAAGATTTTGTGCATCCAACCATAAAAGCGCATGGCAACCTCTACTTCCCTCTGCGAAGGGCCTATCTTTTTACTTTTATCTTCTACCCTTATACAAGAGTCATGGTGATCTTCACCTTTCCTTTTTTACACTTTTTCCTTTTGGCAAGCACTATGTGTTGGAGAAAGATCTAGATATATATATATATCCGCTCGGATGTAGGTCATCATAAAGTATTACTGTTGACATTACCCTTGAGGTAAAAGGTTGGGAGGCAAAACTATAAGCCCCTATCTTTCTCTGTGTCCGACTGAAGCTTTGAACCCATAAGTATCACGTGAGTGTTAGCAGTTGTGAAAGACTAAATGATAGTTGAGTATGTGGACTTGCTGAAAAGCTCTTATATTGAGTCTTTCCGATGTTATGATAAATTGCAATTGCTTCAATAATTGAGATAATAGTTTGTTAGTTTTCAATGAAGTTTTTGATTCATACTTTACCTTGTGAATGAATTGTTACTTTAGCATAAGAAATTATATGACAATATATGCTGCTGTTCTAAAGATGATCATGATGCCCTCATGTCCGTATTTTATTTTATTTTATCGACACCTCTATCTCTAAACATGTGGACATATTTTTTGATATCGGCTTTCGCTTGAGGACAAGCGAGGTCTAAGCTTGGGGGAGTTGATACGTCCATTTTGCATCATGCTTTTATATCAATATTTATTGCATTATGGGCTGTTACTACACATTATGGCACAATACTTATGCCTTTTCTCTCTTATTTTACAAGGTTTACAAGAAGAGGGAGAATGCGACAGCTGGAATTCTGGGCTGGAAAAGGAGCAAATATTAGAGACCTATTCTGCACAACTCCAAAAGTCCTGAAACTTCACGCAGAGTCATTTTGGATTTAATAAAAAATATTGGGCGAAGAAAGTACCAGAGGGGGGCCACCTGCCATCCACAAGGGTGGAGGGCACGCCCTACCCCCCTGGGCGCGCCCCCCGTCCTTTTGGGCCACCTGGAAGGCCCCCGACGCCCATCTTCTGCTATATGGTGTGTTTTGACCTGGAAAAAATAAGGAGAAAGCTTTCGGGATGAAGCGCCGCCATCTCAAGGCGGAACCTGGGAAGAACCAATCTAGGGCTCCGGCGGAGCTGTTCTGCCGGGGAAACATCCCTCCGGGAGGGGGAAATCACCGCCATCGTCATCACCATTGACCCTCTCATCAAGAGGGGGTCAATCTCCATCATCATCTTCACCAGCACCATCTTCTCTCAAATCCTAGTTCATCTCTTGTACCCGATCTTTTTCTCAAAACCTCAGATTGGTACCTGTGGGTTGCTAGTAGTGTTGATTACCCTTTGTAGTTGATGCTAGTTGGTTTATTCGGTGGAAGATCATTTGTTCAGATCCTTAATCAAAATTAATACTCCTCTGATTATGAACATGAATATGCTTCGTGAGTAGTTACGTTTGTTCCTGAGGACATGGGAGAAGTCTTGTTATAAGTAATCATGTGAATTTGGTATTCGTTCGATATTTTGATGAGATGTATGTTGTCTTTCCTCTAGTGGTGTTATGTGAACATCGACTACATGACACTTCACCATGATTTGGGCCTAGGGGAAGGCATTGGGCAGTAATAAGTAGATGATGGGTTGCTAGAGTGATAGAAGCTTAAACCCTAGTTTATGCGTTGCTTCGTAAGGGGCTGATTTGGATCCATATTTTCATGCTATGGTTAGATTTATCTTAATTCTTCTTTCGTAGTTGCAGATGCTTGCGAGAGGGGTTAATCATAAGTGGAAGGCTTGTCCAAGGAAGGGCAGCACCCAAGCACCGGTCCACCCACATATCAAATTATCAAAGTAACGAACGTGAATCATATGAGCATGATGAAAACTAACTTGACAACAATTCCCATGTGTCCTCGGGAGCACTTTGCTTTATATAAGAGTTCGTCCAGGCTTGTCCTTTGCTACAAAAAGGATTGGGCCACCTTGCTGCACCTTGTTTACTTTTGTTACTTATTACCCGTTATGAATTATCTTATCACACAACTATCTGTTACCGATAATTTCAGTGCTTGCAGAGAATACCTTACTGAAAACCGCTTGTCATTTCCTTCTGCTCCTCGTTGGGTTCGACACCCTTACTTATCGAAAGGACTACGATAGATCCCCTATACTTGTGGGTCATCATTGTTCTGCCAGGGAAACTTCCCTCCCTGAGGGGGAAATCGAAGCCATCATCATCACCAACGATCCTCTCATCGAGAGGGGGTCAATCCACATCAACATCTTCACCAGCACCATCTCCTCTCAAACCCTAGTTCATCTCTTGTATCCGATCTTTGTCTCACAACTTCAGATTGGTACTTGTAGGTTGCTAGTAGTGTTGATTACTCCTTGTAGTTGATGCTAGTTGGTTTATTCGGTGGAAGATCATATGTTCAGATCCTTGAGGCTATTAAATACTCCTCTGATTTTGAACATGAACATGTTTTGTGAGTAGTTACATTTGTTCCTGAGGACATGGGAGATGTCTTGTTATAAGTAATCATGTGAATTTGGTATACATTCGATATTTTGATGAGATGTATGTTGTCTTTCCTCTAGTGGTGTTATGTGAACGTCGACTAGATGACACTTCACCATGATTTGGGCCCAGGGGAAGGCATTGGGAAGTAATAAGTATATGATGGGTTGCTAGAGTGACAGAAGCTTAAACCCTAGTTTATGTGTTGCTTCGTAAGGGGCTGATTTGTATCCACATGTTTCATGCTATGGTTAGATTTATCTTAATTCTTCTTTCGTAGTTGCGGATGCTTGCGAGAGGGGTTAATCATAAGTGGGAGGCTTGTCCAAGTAAGGACAACACCCAAGCACCAGTCCACCCACATATCAAATTATCAAAGTAACGAATGCGAATCATATGAGCATGATGAAATCTAACTTGACAGTAATTCCCATGTTGTCCTCGGGAGCGCTTTGCTTTATATAAGAGTTTGTCCAGGCTTGTCCTTTGCTATAAAAAGGATTGGGCCACCTTGCTGCACCCTTTTTACTCTTGTTACTTGTTACCCGTTACGAATTATCTTATCACAAAACTATCTGTTACCGATAATTTCAGTGCTTGCAGAGAATACCTTGCTGAAAACCGCTTATCATTTCCTTCTGCTCCTCGTTGGGTTCGACACTCTTACTTATCGAAAGGACTACGATCAGGGGCGGAGCTGGAGCAAATGTTACCCGATGCACCACTTTAACAAGGTGTAATTTTTTTAAGAAATAGTGTGATGGATAAAGGTGTGTTTCACATCTTCTAGCACACATTATTGGACGTAATAGTAGGCCGTCTTAAAAACCGAATGTAGCTAGCCATCAAAATTCTTACTATAGTGAGAAAAAAACAAGGGACAAAATTACTTGGAAATGATGTCTTGCATTTCTAAATTCCACAATATATCATCCGACAGCAAGGTTCAATGACCTACAAGATAAAAAATATAATTATACTTTCCAGTAGAACATAGTAAAATGCCCAAATGAAAGTACTTAAATGGCTAAAGAATCAAAAGATTACCTTTAGTACTATTCCTCCTAGCAATGAAATAGTCAACATCCTGTGATGGTACTTTTTGAGAAGAAACTTGTCCATATTATCTGTATTTGACAAATACAAATTAAAAATGAGACTTGAATTCTTGTATAGAAGTTATAACCCTAGAAAATGCCCCACTTTTGCCAAGACATGGTGATTTATTCTATTTGCGACAAGTTTATACATAATTGACTAATTGCTGTGGTTTGTACACAAAATTAGGGAAAACAATACAAAGGTGCTGGACTGGTTTGACCTCTTTTCTGACCTATATGGACGCACGGAAAAGAAGATTCAAGATTGGAAAGGACGAAAGGTTGCCAGATTACCGAGCGCTGGACTGGCCGACGGCATGCGGCATCGCTTGCGTGCGACAACGTTGCGTCGTGTCGCGTAGTCACCGTCGTCGCCGCGTGTGGCCTGCAGCGTCCAGCGGCCGTCGCCCGGCTGCCGCATGTGTACGCAATGGCGAGGCGTGTATGGTAGGGACTAGGGAGGCTGGCTCTGTACGCGTCTACAGAAACCTGATGGATCGGTTAGTTCCTTTCTAATGGAAGATGGATCGATTAGGCTACGAGAAGGTGGATTGGTAACCGAACTGTGCGTGCGTGCGTACAAACGTGTCCTGTTGCGTTGGGCTAGTGCAGAGGCGTGACTAAAAAGGGCCGACCCTGATGCACTGCTCTTGGGCCACAATGATGCATTGGGCCATTTTAACTGACAGGTACCAGTAGCAATTTTTTGGACCCGTATTCCTGTGCATACGGGTCGGCTCAATGGGCTCCGCCCCTGACTACGATAGATACCCTATACTTGTGGGTCATCAAGTATCTTTGTGTTTTCATATATGATAAAGGTAGACCCGAGGGCCATATTTTTCACTAGAGGCTTCTCTTTGGAGCACATAGCATACGATGGGTGAAAAAAATTACCGTTGGGAAATTGATATAAAAGCGCATAGTTATGACGATATTCAAGGCAATGATCATGTATATAGGCATCACGTCCGAGACAAGTAGACCGACTACTGCCTGCATGTACTACTATTACTCCACCAATTGACCGCCATCTAGCATGCATATATGGTATTAAGTATAAAAGAGAGTAACACCTTAAGCAAGATGGCATGATGCAGACAAAGTAAACCCAATCAATATGAATAAACCCCATCATTTTACCCTTAATGGAAACAATACAAATACATGTCTTATCCCCTTCTGTCACTAGGATATAGAGCACCACAAGATTGAACCCATTACAAAACACCTCTCCCATCGAAGATAAATCAATCTAGTTGGCCAAACCAAACAGATAGATTGGAGAGAAATACAAACCTGAAACAATCATTCATAATAAAGTTTAGAAAAGACTCCATTACTTCTCATAAATATTTAGATCATAAACCCACAATTCATCGGATCCCAACAAACACACCGCAAAAGAAGATTACATCGAATAGAACTCCAAGAACATCGAGGAGAACATTGTATTGAAGATCAAAGAGAGAGAATAAGCCATCTAGCTACTAGCTATCGAGCCGTAGGTCTGTGGTGAACTACTCATGCATCATCGGAAGGTAGCAAGGATGATGTAGAAGCCCTCCGTGATCGATTCCCCCTTCGGCAGAGTACCAGAAAAGGCCTCCAGATGGGATCGCGGAAGAACAGAAACTTGCGGTGGCAAAAAAAGTGCTGTGGGTGGCTCTCTGTTGGTTTCCCGATTTTAGAGAATTTATAGAGGTGGAATTAGGTCAGACGGAGCCTCGAGGGGCCCACAAGGCATCATGGCGTGCCCCCCAGGACACACCCTATTGCCTTGCCGTCTCCTCGCTTGTCGTCTGGTCTCCTACCAAAGCTTCTAGGGTCTCTCTTGTCAAGAAAAAAATCATCAAAAAGTTTCGTAGTGTTTGGACGCCGTTTGGTACTGATTTCCTCGAAAACCAAAAACATGCAAAAAAATAGCAAGTGGCACTTGGCATTGGGTTAATAGGTTAGTCCCAGAAAATGATATAAAATAGCATATAAAACATCCAAGATTGATATTATAATAGCATGGAACAATAAAAAATTATAGATACGTTGGAGACGTATCAAGCATCCCCAAGCTTAATTCCCGCTCATCCTCGAGTAGGTAAATGATAAAAACAATTTTTTCATGGGGAATGCTACCTATCATGTTCATCATGTAATTCTTCTTTTATGGTATGAATATTAAGATCCGAATGATTCAAAGCAATAGTCTATAATTTGATATAAAGACATCAATACTCAGGCGTACTAACAATCAATCATGCCTTTCAAAATAAAAATGCTAAAGAATGCTATCCCTACAAAATCATATAATCCTATCATGCTCCATCTTCCTAATAGAAAATATTAATCATGTACAACTTCAATGACAAGCCGAGCAATTGGTTCATACTTTTTAACGCGCTTCAGCTTTTTCAACTCCCACGCAATACATGAGCGTGAGCCACGGACATAGCACTATGGGCGGAATAGAATGCGATGATAGAGATCAATATGGGGAAGTCAAAAAAGGAAGATAGTCTCACATCGACGTGGCTAATTAACGGGCTAGGATATGCCCATCAATTGATATCAATGCGAGTAGTAGGGATTGCCATGCAACAGATGCACTAAGAGCTATAAGTGTATGAAAGCTCAACATGAAAACTAAGTGGGTGTGCATTCAACTTGCTTGCTCATGAAGACCTCACGCATTTGAAGAAGCCCATCATCGGAATATACAAGCCAAGTTCTATAATGAAAAATTCCCACTAGTATATGAAAGTGACAACATACGAGACTCTCTATATGATAAACATGGTGCTACTCTGAAGCACAACTGTGGAGATGGATAGTAATATTGCCCATTCTCTCTTTCTCTCTCTTTTTTTTGTTGGGCTCTTTTGGCCTCTTTTTTCTCTCATTTTTTAATTTTTCATCTGGTTCCTCATCCCGACTTGTGGGGGAATCATAGTCTCCATCATCCTTTCCTCACTAGGATAATGCTCTAATAATGATGATCATCACACTTTTATTTACTTACAAGTCAATATTACAACTCGATACTAGAACAATATGACTCTATATGAATGGCTCTGTCAGTGTACCAGGATGTGCAATGATGCTAGCGTAAAATGTATGATAATGATGAACGGTGGCTCAGCCACAAATACTATGTGCAGCTATATGATCATGCAAAACAATATGACAATTCAGGTGTATGTCATAATAACAAAATGATGGATGTTGCATGGCAATATATCTCAGAATGGCTATGGAAATGCCATGATAAAAGGTATGGTGGCTGTTTTGAGGAAGATATGAGGAGGCTTATGTGTGATAAAGCGTATCATATCACGGGATTTCGATGCACTGGCGAAGTTTGCACCAACTCTCGATGTGAGAAAGGGCAATGCCGGGTACCGTAGAGGCTAGCAAATTGCGGAAAGGTAAGAGTGCGTATAATCCATGGACTCACATTAGTTATAAAGAACTCACATACTTATTGCAAAATCCTATTAGCGCTCGAAGCAAAGTACTACTAACGCATGCCCCTAGGGGCATAGATTGCTAGGAAAAGACCATCGCTCATCCCCGACCGCCACTCATAAGGAAGACACTCAATAATAAATCATGCTCCAACTTCATAACATAACTAGTGACTATACGTGCATGCTTCAGGAATCACAAACCTTAACACCAATATTTTTACTAAACCACAATCATTCAATAGTACCTCGCACATATTACCATCTTAATATCGCAAAACTGTTGTAAGGAATCAAACTTATCATATTCAGTGATCTACATGAAAGTTTTTATTATATCCCTCTTGAATACCTATCATATTAGGACCAATTTCATAACTCGTGCATATTGCCATTACTATTTATTAGACTCTCAAAAATATATAAGGGAACCATGAGAGTGCAACTATTTCTTTAAAATATAACCATCGCCATGCTCTAAAAGATATATGTGAAGCACTAGAGCAACTGCCTAGCTCAAAAGATATAAGTGAAGCACTTAGAGTATTCGAACAAATCGCGAATAAATGTGTGTCCCTCTCAAAAGGTGTGTGCAGCAAACAATGATTTTGGCAAACTAAAAAGCAAACAAAGGAAAGACTACTATAATACAAGAAGCTTGATGACCCACAAGTATAGGGGATCTATTGTAGTCCTTTCGATAAGTAAGAGTGTCGAACCCAATGAGGAGCAGAAGGAAATGACAAGCAGTTTTCAGCAAGGCATTCTCTGCAAGCACTGAAATTATCGGTAACAGATAGTTTGGTAGTAAGATAATTTGTAACGGGTAACAAGTGACAAGTGTAACAAAGGTGCAGCAAGGTGGCCCAATCCTTTTTGTAGCAAAGGATAAGCCTGGACGAACTCTTATATAAAGCTAAGCGCTCCCAAGGACACATGGGAATTATTGTCAAGTCAGTTTTCATCATGCTCATATGATTCACGTTCGTTACTTTGATAATTTGATATGTGGGTGGACCGGTGCTTGGGTGCTGTCCTTACTTGGACAAGCCTCCCACTTATGATTAACCCCTCCCGCAAGCATCCGAAACTAAGAATTAACATAAATCTAACCATAGCATGAAACATGTGGATCCAAATCAGCCCCTTACGAAGCAACGCATAAACTAGGGTTTAAGCTTCTGTCACTCTAGCAACCCATCATCTACTTATTACTTCCCAATGCCTACCCCTAGGCCCAAACAATGGTGAAGTGTTATGTAGTCAACGTTCACATACTAGAGGAAAGACAACATACATCTCATCAAAATGTCGAATGAATACCAAATTCACATGATTACTTATAACAAGACTTCTACCATGTCCTCAGGAACAAACGTAACTACTCACAAAGCATGTTCATGTTCAAGATCAAAGGGGTAATAAATATCATTAAGGATCTGAACATATGAACTTCCACCAAATAAACTAACTAGCATCAAGTACAAGGAGTAATCAACACTACTAGCAACCCATAGGTACCAATCTCTGGTTCTGAGGCAATGATTGAATACAAGAGATGAACTAGGATTTGAGAGGAGATGGTGTTGGTGAAGATGTTGATGAAGATTGGCCCTCCCATGATGAGAGGATCGTTGGTGATGACGATGGCTTCGATTTCCTCCTCCCGGAGGGAAGTTTCCCGAGTAGAATCGCTCCGCGGGAGCCCTAGATTGCTTCTTCCCAGGTTCCGCCTCGAGACGGCGGCGCTTCGTCCCGAAAGCTTTCTTCTGATTTTTCTAGGTCAAACCCCTCCATATAGCAGAAGATGGATACCGGGGGCTGGCCAGGGGGGCCACAAGCTCAGGAGGCAGGCCCTGGGGGGTAGGGCGCGCCCCCAGGCTTGTGGCCACCCGGTTGGTCCCCTTCTGTTGTTTCTTCACCCAATATTTTTTATATATTCCAAAACAATTCTCCCTAAAGTTTCAGGACATTTGGAGTTGTGCAGAATAGGTATCTTAGATTTGCTCCTTTCAAGTGCAGAATTTCAGCTGCCGGCATTCTCCCTCTTCATGTAAATCTTGTAAAATAAGAGAGAAAAAGCATAAGTTTTGAATGATAAAGTGAAATAACAGTCCATAATGTAATAAATATCATCATAAAAACATGATCTAAAATTGACGTATCAAGTCCCCCAAGCTTAGACCTCGCTTGTCCTCAAGCGGAAACCGAAATCGATAATCATGACCACATGTTTAGAGATAGAGGTGTCGATAAAATAAAATACGGACATGAAGGCATCATGATCATCTTTAGAACAACAATATATTGTCATATAACTTCTTATGCTAAAGTGATAATTCATCACAAGGTAAAGTATAGACCACAAACTTGATTGAAAACTAGCAAACCATGATCTCAGTCATTGAAGCAATTGCAATTTATCATAGTATCAGAAAGAGTCTATATAAGAGCTTTTATTGGGCAAGTTCACGTACTCAACTATCATTTAGTCTTTCAAAATTGCTAGCACTCATGCAATACTTATGATCAAAGCTTCATTCAGACACATAGAAAGATAGGGGCTTATAATTTTGCCTTCCAACCATTTACCTCAAGGGCAATATCAACAATAATAACTCATGATCACATACATCCGAGTGGATATACGTGTCTAGATATTTCCCCAACACATGATGCTTGCCAAAAAGAAAAAGGTGAATTAAAGGGAATGGTGAAGATCACCATGACTCTTGCATAAAGATAAGTACTAAAAGTAAAATATAGGCCCTTCACAGAGGGAAGCAGAGGTTGTCATGCGCTTTTTGTTTGGATGCACAACCCTTTAACGCAAAGCAACGTCACGTTGTATTGCCCATTGTGATAGCAACCTTTATTATGCGGTCGGTCGCTTTTATTTCCATACCATCACAAGTTCGTACAACACTTATTTTCCCACACTAAAAGATCATACATATTTAGAGAGCAATTTTTATTGCTTGCACCGATGACAACTTACTTGAAGGATCTTACTTAATCCATAGGTAGTTATAGTGGACTCTCATGGCATGAAATTGGGTTTAAGGATGTTTGGATGCACAAGTAGTATCTCTACTTGGAGCGAAATTTTTGGCTAGTATGAGGTGGAAGCAAGCTTCACATGTTGGAGGATCCATGACAATATAACTTCTATTCGGATAGAAGAAAACCTAACCCATTATGTTGTCTTGCTTGTCCAACATCAACTTATTAGCATATAATATTTAATGAGTGCTCACAATCATAAAAGATGTCCAAGATAGTATATTTATATTTGACCTCTCTTTCTTTACCACTTCTTATTAATCGCAACAATGACCAAAACTATGTTTGTCAACTTTCAATGGGTTTAATGCATCATACTTCTTATATGTGAAGTCATCACTCTCCATAAGATTATTATATAATCTTTTTTTATTCTTCTTTCTTTTCCATGATCAAAGCAAGAAAGCAAATCCCTAAACTCAAAACTAATCTTTATTATATAACTCTCAAACTCGATTACATAGATAGGACCCAAAGCAAAACTCAAAGACTAGATCATACTAAAAACTTTTATTCTACTAGATAATGATATAAACAAAAGGATCAAACTAAGATAAATGATAATGATAAAGATGTGATGGTGATACGATACCGGGGCACCTCCCCTAAGCTTGGCACAAGCCAAGGGGAGTGCCCATACCCGTGTACTCAAGTCTCCTTCTTCTGAGGTGGTGGTGATGAAGTTGATGTTGTGGGAAACTTGTCTTAAGTCTTCCAAGGCATAGGCTCCCCATCATAGAAAGATGAACGAGTCTCTGGAATCCTCAAATCTGCAGCCAAACTCATCCTTTTAAATCTATACTCATACTCACAGTTTTGGTTTTGCAGATCGTAGATCTGTGCTTGAAGGTGCTCTATCTGCTCATGGAGCTTGAAGATGGCCTCTCCAATATTAGCGGCAGCCAGCTTGTGGTCGCGGGTGAATTCCATGATCATGGAGTGGTTGGCATTGAGTCCGCACTCCACCATCCCTTGGCACTTGAAGATCTCCTGCTCCACCGCTTTGAGCCTGGTCTCCACGCTTCCGGTCTTCTTTGGCCCTTGAATATCCCGGATGTGAAGCACCCCCTCACGCATCTCAATGGCTTGAGGGTGTTTCATCACCTCCGAAAGGTAAGGGTTGATGACCATTTTCGTAGAACTTGTCCTTGGGGGCGCTTGGAGACGACATGGTGATCTAGATCTGTCAAAAAAATAGCTTGAAACAAGAACAGAGGATATTGTCGTGATACGGTGGTCAAAACCTTCAGGAAATTATATAATGATTTTTTACCATGCAAAACAAGTAATCTGGGAGAAAACGGAGTCCGGAGGGCACACGAGCTGGCCACAAGCTCGGGAGGCGCGCCCAGGGGGTAGGGCGCCCCCCGGGCTTGTCGCCTGCTCGTGCACTTTTCGGACTACTTTTTATTTCCTAATTTTTAAATACTCCTAAACGGAGTAAAATTGCTTTTATAGAACTTTGGGAGTCGGTTTACTTACCGTATCACATACCTATTCCTTTTCAGGGTTCTGAAGTGTTCTGAAAGGTTTCCCTTATATACTCTTCTGGTGTGATGGTATGAATAATATTAGTTTCAACATTTATGGGCGTACCTGGGATATAATGTTTGATTCTTTGCCCGTTCACCACCTTCGGGTTATTGCCTTCGGCATTGTTGATCTTGATGGCACCGGAACAATAAACTTCCTCGATAATGTAAGGACCTTCCCATTTAGAGAGAAGTTTCCCTGCAAAAAATCTTAAACGAGAATTGTATAGCAAGACTTGGTCACCGACATTGAATTCCCGCTTTTTTATTCTTTTGTCATCCATCTTTTAACCTTTTCTTTAAACAACTTAGCATTCTCATAGGCTTGGGTTCTCCATTCATCAAGTGAGCTAATGTCAAATAACCTCTTTTCATCGGCAAGTTTGAAGTGATAGTTGAGCTATTTGATTGCCCAATAAGCTTTATGTTCTAATTCTAGAGGTAAGTGACATGCTTTCCCATAAACCATTTTATATGGAGACATACCCATAGGATTTTTATAAGCAGTTCTATAAGCCCATAATGCATCATAAAGTTTCTTAGACCAATTCTTTTTAGATCTATTAACAATCTTTTGCAAAATTAATTTAATTTCTCTATTGCTTAATTCTACTTGACCACTAGACTGAGGATGACATGGATATGTGATTCTATGGTTAACATCTTACTTAGCAAGCAATTTACGGAAAGCACCATGAATAAAATGTGAACCACCATCAGTCATTAAATATCTAGGGACTCCAAACCTCGGGAAGATAACTTCTTTAAGCATTTTAATAGAAGTGTTATGATCAGCAGTACTAGTTGGAATAGATTCTACCCACTTAGTAACGTAATCAATAGCAACCAAAATATGAATATACCCATTAGAGGAAGGAAAATGTCCCATAGAATCAAATCCCCAAACATCAAATGGTTCAATAACAAGTGAATAATTCATATGCATTTCCTGACGTCTACTAATGTTACCAATTCTTTGATATTCATCAGAAGACAAGACAAACTTACGAGCATCTTTGAAGAGAGTAGGCCAATAAAAACATGATTGTAATACCTTGTGTGCAGTTCTGTCTCCCGCATGGTCTCCTCTGTATGCCTCGGAGTGACACTTCCATAGGATTTGTTCCTGTTCATGCTCAGGTATACAATGTCTAATAACACCATCTACTCCTTTATATAGATGTGGGTCATCGCAGAAGTAATGTCTTAAATCATAGAAAAACTTTTTCTTTTGTTGGTATGTAAAACTAGGTGGTATAAATTTGGCCACAATATAATTATCATAGTCTGCATACCATGGAGTACTACGGGAAGCATTTATGACAGCTAATTGTTCATCAGGAAAACTATCATCAATAGGTAGTGGGTCATCAAGAATATTTTCTAACATAGACAAGTTGTCTGCTACAGGGTTCTCAGCTCCCTTTCTATCAGTAATATGTAAATCAAATTCTTGTGGCAAGAGAACCCACCTAATAAGTCTAGGTTTAGTATCTTTCTTTTCCATAAGGTACTTAATAGTAGCATGATCAGTGTGAACAATTACTTTGGAATCAACAATGTAAGATCTGAATTTATCGCAAGCGAACACAACTGCTAAAAATTCTTTTTCAGTAGTAGCATAATTTCTTTGAGCGCTGCCCAGAGTCTTACTAGCATAATGAATAACATTTAATTTCTTATCAAATCTTCGTCCTAGAACAGCACCAATAGCATAATCACTAGCATCACACATAATTTCAAAGGGTACGTTCCAATCAGGTGATTGAACAATAGCTGCAGAAATTAAGGCTTTCTTAAGTATTTCAAAGGCTTCTAAACAATCATCATCAATAACGAATGGAACATCTTTTTGTAGAAGATTAGTAAGAGGCCTAGAAATTTTAGAGAAGTCTTTAATAAATCTCCTATAGAAACCAGCATGACCAAGGAAACTTCTTATACCTTTGATATCTTTAGGACATGACATTTTTTAAATTGCGTCAACTTTAGCTTTATCTACCTCAATACCTCTTTCAGAGATTTTGTACCCCAAGACAATACCTTCATTAACCATAAAGTGGCACTTCTCCCAATTCAAGACAAGATTAGTTTCTTCACATCTCTACAAAACTCGATCAAGGTTGCTTAAGCAACCATTAGAAGAAGTTCCGTATACGAAAAATCATCGATGAAAACCTCAACAATCTTTTCACAAAAGTTAGAGAATATAGCAGTCATACATATTTGAAAGATAGCAGGTGCATTGCATAAACCAAAAGGCATATGTCTATAAGCAAAAGTACCAAAAGGGCAAGTAAAAGTAGTTTTTTCTTGATCCTCTTGTGACACAGGTATTTGGGAAAATCCAGAGTATCCATCTAGAAAGGAAAAATGTGTATGTTTTGATAGTCTTTCTAGGATTTGATCAATGAAAGGTAGAGGATAATTATCTTTCCTAGTAGCTTTGTTTAATTTTCTAAAATCAATTACCATTCTATAACCCGTAATAATTCTTTGTGGAATAAGTTCATTTTTATCATTAGGAACAACAGTAATACCTCCCTTCTTAGGGACGCAATGAACAGGACTTACCCATCTACTATCACCAATAGGATAAATTATACCTGCTTCCAGAAGCTTTAATATTTCATTTCTTACCACTTCTATCATCTTTGGATTTAACCGTCACTGGTGATCAACAACTGGTTTAGCATCAGGCTCCATATTAATTTTATGCTGACATAGAGTGGGACTAATGCCCTTAAGATCATCAAGAATATATCCAATAGCAATACGATGCTTCCTCAGAGTTTTTAATAATATCTTTTCTTCATGCTCTGAATGGATAGCACTAATAATAACAGGATATATCTTCTTTTCATCAAGATAAGTTAGTATAAATCAATGCAAAACCTTATCATTCTCTACTGTAGCAATCACTAAAATTATTATTCAAAATTGCATACTAAATTCCTCTGCATATTTAATACTCCTATCCTCAAATAGAATCATTAAACAAGCAAACATATGCAAACAATGCGAACATAACAGCAATCTTTCTAAACAGGATAGTCTGTAAAAAGTGCAATTGTACTCATACTTCCCTAACTCCAAAAATTCTGAAAATTTACCACACTGTAGAAAATTTATCAGAGCTTATTTTTCAAAAAAATTCAACATTTTATCACATTCTGACTTTTCTGGAGAATTTATGCAAGAGCGATAAACTTTCTGTTTTGAAACAGCAACTCATATACTTGCAAAATAAGCATGGCAAAGGTTATACTTGACATTTTTATTGAAATAAAATATGCAAAACATTATTATAAATAACAGCAAGCAAATCCCAATAAAATAAAATGACTCTCCAAGCAAAACACATATCATGTGATGAATGAAAACATAGCTCCAAGTGAGGTTACCGATAATGTTGAAGACGAAAGAGGGGATGCCTTCCAGGGCATCCCCAAGCTTAGTTGCTTGGATCTTCCTTGAATATTACCTTGGGGTGCCTTGGTCATCCCCAAGCATAGGGTCTTGTCACTCCTTATTCTCCTCATATCGATATCTCACCCAAAACTTGAAAACTTCAATCACACAAAACTTAACGGAACTTCGTGAGATGGCTTAGTATGACAAAGACAAATCATTCACTTTGGTACTGTCAAATACAAGATTCATAATTGTTCTCACACAATTACTACTGTACTATACAATTTCCATAATTTATATTAAGCAATATAAGCCATAGAAACTAGAAAACAAGCAAATTACGCATTGAAAACAGAATCTGTCAAAAACAGAACAGTACATAAAGATCTGAATTAAGGTCATAATTATGTAACTTCATAAATTCTGAAAAATTAGGAAAACGTAGGAAATTTGTATACCCATCAACTGTAAAAACGGCAGAATTTTTCCACGTTCCAGTAAAAGACACGAATTTCTGCACTGGACACAAAAGTTTCTGTTTTTGCACAGAATCAAGTCAACTATCATCCACACTATCCCAAAGGCTTTACTTGGCACTTTATTGAAACAAAAGCTATAAAACAAGATTACTACAGTAGCCTAACCATGTGAACACACAAAAACAGTAGGTAAAAGTGTTGGGTTGTCTCCCAACAAGCATTTTTCTTTAATGCCTTTTTAGCTAGGCATGATGATTTCAATGATGCTCGCATAAAAGATAAGAATTGAAACATGAAGAGAGCATCATGAAGCATATGACTAGAACATTTAAGTCTAACCCACTTCCTATGCATAGGGGTTTTGTGACCAAACAACTTATGGGAACAAGAATCAACTAGCATAGGAAGGCAAAACAAGTGCAACTTCAAAACTTTCAACATAAAGAGAGGAAACTTGATATTATTGAAATATGTAGAAGCATATGTTCCTCTCTCATAATAATTTTCAGTAGCATCATGACTGAAATCAACAATATAACTATCACATAAATCATTCTTTTCATGATCCACAAGCACGGAAAATTTATTACTCTCCACACAAGCAAATTTATTCTCATGAATAATAGTGGGAGCAAATTCAACAAAATAACTATCATGTGATTGAAAATTAAAATCATGATGACTAGTTTCATGGTTATCATTATTCTTTATAGCATACATGTCATCACCATAATCATCATATATAGGAACTTTGTTGTCATAATCAATTGAAACCTCTTCCAACATAGTGGATTCATCACTAAATAAAGTCAGGACCTCTCCAAATCCACTTTCATAATTATCATAATAAGATTCAACACCCTTCAAAATAGTGGGATCATTAGTACCTAGAGTTGACACTCTTTCAAACCCACTTTCATCAATATAATCGTCATAAATAGGAGGCATTCTACCATTATAACAAATTTGCACATCAAAACTTGGGGGACTAAAAATATCATCTTCATCAAACATAGCATCCCCAAGCTTGTAGCTTTGCATATCATTAGCATCATGGATATTCAAAGAATTCATACTAACAACATTGCAATCATGCTCATCATTCAAAGATTTTTTTTCAAACATTTTATAGAATTCTTCCTCTATCAATTGAGCACAATTTTCCTTTCCATCATTTTCACGAAAGACATTATAAAGATGAATAATATGATGCAACCTCAATTCCATTTTTTTAGTTTTCTTTTATAAACCAAACTAGTGATAAAACAAGAAACTAAAAGATTCAATTGCAAGATCCAAAGATATACCTTCAAGCACTCACCTCCACGGCAACGGCGCCAGAAAAGAGCTTGATGTCTACTACACAACTTGTTCTTGTAGACTCGTGTTGGGACTCCAAGCGCAGAGTTTTGTAGGACAGTAGCAAATTTCCCTCAAGTGGATGACCTAAGGTTTATCAATCCATGGTAGGCGTCGGATGAAGATGGTCTCTCTCGAACAACCCTGCAACCAAATAATAAAAAGTCCCTTTTGTCCCCAACACACCCAATACAATGGCAAATTGTATAGGTGCACTAGTTCGGCGAAGAGATGGTGATAAGAGTGTAATATGGATGGTAGAAATATATTTTTGTAATCTGAAAATAAAAAAACAGCAAGGTAGTAATTGGTAAAACGGAGCACAAACGGTATTGCAATGCTTGAAAATGAGGCCTAGGGTCCGTACTTTCACTAGTGCAATCTCTCAACAATGCTAATCTAATTGGATCATATAACCATCCCTCAACGTGCGATGAAGAATCACTCCAAAGTTCTTATCTAGTGGAGAACATAAGAAGAAATTGTTTGTAGCTATTCTTTCCGATCGATCTATCCAAGAGTTCGTACTAAAATAGCTCCAAGATATTCTTTCCAATTGATCTATCAAGAGTTCGTACTAAAATAACACTAAGTTATTCTTTCCGATTGATCTATCAAGAGTTCGTACTAAAATAACACCAAAGCAAATTCAGATTCATAATACTCAATCCAACACAAAGAACCTCAAAGAGTGCCCCAAGATTTCTACCGGAGAAACAAAAGATGAGAGCGTGCATCAACCCCTATGCATAGATTACCCCAATGTCACCTCGGGAATCTGCGAGTTGAGTGCCAAAACATATCTCAAGTGAATCAATATAATACCCCATTGTCACCACGGGTATTCATATGCAAGACATATATCAAGTGCTCTCAAATCCATAAAATTATTCAATCCGATAGAACAAAATCTCAAAGGGAAAACTCAATTCATCACAACAAGATAGAGAGGGAGAAACACCATATGATCCAACTATATTAACAAAACCCGCGATACATCAAGATCGTGCCATCTCAAGAACACGAGAGAGAGAGATTAAACACATAGCTACTAGTACAAACCCTCAGCCCCGAGAGTGGACTACTCCCTCCTCATCATGGTGGCTGCCGGGATGATGAAGATGGCCACCGGTGATGATTTCCTCCTTCCGGCAGGGTGCCGGAACGGGGTCTAGATTGGTTTTTCATGGGTAAAGAGGCTTGCGGCAGTGGAACTTCTGATCTAGGGTTACCCCGAGGGTTTTTGGAATATTTGGGAATTTATAGGGCGAAGAGGCGGTGCGGGAAGCCACTGAGGTGGGCACAACCCACCTGGGCGCGCCTGGGCCCCCAGGCGCGCTTTGGTGGGTTGTGCTCTCCTCGGAGCTCCCCTCTGGTACTTATTTGGCCCACCGGGTGTCTTCTGGTCCAGAAAAAATGTCCATAAAGTTTCACTGCATTTGGACTCCGTTTGGTATTGATTTTCTGCGATGTAAAAAACAAGCAAAAAACAACAACTGGCACTGGGCACTATGTCAATAGGTTAGTCCCAAAAAATGATATAAAGTTGCTATAAAATGATTGTAAAATATCCAAGAATGATAATATAATGGCATGAATACTTCATAAATTATAGATACATTGGAGACATATCTGTAAGCAATAGGAATAATTGGATCAACATTATAAGTAGTAGTTTCTTCTCTAGCTTCAATGGCTTCTACTATTTTTACTTCAATGGGAGCATGATTGTCGGCGTTTTGGGAACCAGGGTACCAAGACTTGCCTGCCTATGGCCCACGGCGTGGCACCTTCGACGGCCTGGTACGGCCCACCTCCAAGACCACCAAGACAAGACCCTCGCGAGGGGCCAAGCCTCGAGAGGCAGACGACGCCAAGACCTCCCGAGGGAGCGGCCTCCCCAGGCTGCCTCCTGACGAGCGGAGATTCCAATGCAGGTGCCCAAACCTCATGAGGTTGCGGTGACGCAAGCCATGACGACCAAGGCCAGGCGGGCGCCAGCGGGCGCAGAGAAGATAGTTTCCTCTTTGGTGCTAAGGAGGCGAGCGCAGGCGTGGGTTCCCGAGGACTCAGGCAAAGGTTTCCGTTCCAGTGCTACAAGACCAAGACCGCCAGGATGGCAGGACGGATGTCATCGTCGAGCCCACTGCTGCGTCACAACCAGAGGCTTTGCAGGCGAAGACCACCTTTCATAAGGATAAGATGTACTACTTGTCCCCTTTCAAATTGGCCACTGTGGGATCCCTTCCCGCCTACGATTTGGGGGAAGAGGACCGAGGCCACTATAAATATAGGTTAGCCACCACCATAGAAGGGGACGGAGACCGGACCGGGACTGAAATCGGAGGGGAATCTCGTCGACTGATTCCCTCACCCATAGACCTCGGGAGGTTATTCATCCCTTGTTCATCCTCAGCCCCTCATGAGGCAAATCCACCACAAAGCAAGAGTAGGGTCTTACACCGCAAGGTGGCCCGAACCTGGGTAAACTGCCGCATTCATCTTCTTCCTTGTTCATCAAGCTTGGCCGTAGGGCGACGAGCCGGTTGGCCAGATAGGTTGAGTTCTTCGCACACGCCCCAGAGTTTGAACCTTTCTTTGGGTCTACGGAGCCCTGAATCCAACATTTGGCGCGCCAGGTAGGGACGTGTCGAAGCCTCTCTTCCACCGTTCGCTCCGCCGCCGTTCCGTCGTTCCTATGGCCGACGCTCACTGTGTCCGTGCTGAGCGTCGGGCCGCTCGCGTCACCCAGACGGCGCCTGTGGGCAACGGCGTTCCTCGCCGCTCTGCCTCCCCAGCGGCTAACGCCGCCACTGACCCTGCTGCTCGCGAACAGCACCGTCCGTGCGGCGCGATGGCCGCACAGCAACTCCATCACCCACTCCAGCCATGGCGTCGTCTTCTCATGTTCGTCATGGGCCGGCAAATGCGCAGGCCGCGCTGCTCATGGCACGAGGGCTTCTGCGCTACCGTCCGGCCAATGACCTCTACGACGACTGGCTCGGCCGCATCGCCGGGCTCATCAACGCCGCCGATGAGGCCCCTGCACCGTCCCGTTCGCCCCGTCCCCTGCCGTCCCTAGCGGGCGATGTGGCTCACGGCGCACCTCCTCCTCCTCCTCTGCATGACGCGGACCCCGAGCCCAGGCGAGAGGCACCCCAACGCGACCCGCCGCGCAGGGCACCGACGCACGATGAAGAAAGCTGCCTGGTGGTGCAGCGGCCCCAAGGAGAAGCGCATGCGCTTCCAGCGCCGCTGCGTCAAGACCGCATGCTGCCGGAGGCGGTGGCGCGTGGGAGACAAGATCAAGCTCCCCCCATGTGACCGGTACCTGTGAGTGCGGAAGGCTGCCGTGCTTTCATCCTAGAGCTGCGCCACGTCGTTTGGCCCGGCAAGTTCAAGCCGGATCTGCCTCCACGCTACGATGGCACCCCGACCCCGCTAAGTTCCTCCAGCTCTACGAGCTGAGCATCGAGGTGGCGAACGGCAATGACAAGGTCATGGCGAACTGGTTCCCCATGGCCCTCAAGGATGGCGCGCGTTATTGGCTCCTGAACCTCCCGGTGGGGTCGATCTCCTCCTGGGACGAGCTACGCGAGCGCTTCATCGCCAACTTCCAGGGCACTCGGTGGCGGTCGAGAACTCAGATGGCGAGGGTGCCATCCTGCCTCCTGAGGCCATCCCCAAGAAGAAGAAGCATCTCCTCCCAAAGGGCCGTCAGGAGGCTGGGGCGCCCGACGATCGTGCCTCAGGCCCCGAGCCCTCTGCTGGGGCGTCTTTCCTACTCGCATAGGAAGGCGCGCCCGACACCCCTATCGGGACGGGCTCGGGGGCTCTCATCTGGAGGGCCTCTGACATGACCAGCGTCACGAGGGAGGCGTCCGGGCACCACGTGGGTGCGTGCTTTGACGCGCGCCTCCGTGAGCAAGGCGCAAGGCGCGGGGCACGAGGCGCTCAGGAGTTCATCACCAAGGCAATCGAGGAGCTTCGGGAGGCACGAGCCATGCGTGGCGAGCATCACCCCGCGCGATCCAGTGCAGCTGCCGCCCATGACATCTTCTGGCCGTCCCGCGTCGGCCTGAGCGGGGGCTACCCCTGCAGCTACGTCCGCATGCGGTCCGGCCTGCTGAACATGGCCGCCTCGTACCAGCGCCTCATGCAGGGAGCCTTGGCGCTCACGAGGCCAGGTGCCAGGCGGTCCTGACCGAGGAGGTGACGGACCCTCGTGAGCCCCCCGGACCTCCGGAGCCTCCCGGGGCTCAGGAGCCGGTCGGCTCGTGAGGAGCGATCTCTATAGTACGCGTCTTCAGCTACTTCTACGCTTCTACAACGATGGTGCCAAGTGACATTTTGGTTTGTTCAACTGAGGGCGCCCCGAGGGCTGCATCATCCTCAGGCAGAACTGGCTTTGCCTTCATGAGTTTCCTAAGTATCTCAACTGCCTGTCCGGTGCTTCATCACTATGATGTCGCTGCGCCCTCGCGAATCCGCCTGCGACCGCCTCATGATTAAGGACTGGCTCGGTGTCTGTGCTCGGGTTCGCCCCTGCAGTGTCGACAAACCCAAGCGACCGAGCTCTGTCCCGCGGGCCAGCTCCCGTGCGCGTCACCTCTCGTGGTCCTTGGTGCCTTGTTCTCGCATGAGCTAATCACGTGTGGGCAAGTGCGGGCGCACGACCCGCTTCGTACAACCGCAATTCGGCGCTTCCCCGCAGCGGGAGCCGTGCGCCGACTGTTTTTCCATGGGATCGTTGCATGAGAAGACTTGGCACGGCGTCTGTGCTCGGGTCCGTCCCTGCAGCATCGATAAAACCAATGGCTGAGCTCTGTCTGGCGGGCCGGCCCCGTTCACGTCACCTCCTGGGGTCATTGGTGTCCGGCCTTCTCATGCGATAACCTCCGGAGGGGCATTCGGCGCAGGACCCCCCATCGCCCTGCAGGTTTATTACGCGCGCCCCGCGCTGCAAAAATCAGGCGCAACCCGCCTTGAGGAAGGGCCTCGTGAGTCCCGCGCTGGCTCACGAGTGCCCAGATACACCTCCTCCAGTTCTGCCGTGCTAGCCACGCGTACGAACGGGGCTGTACACGCCCCGGAGTCTCCCCCAACGGGAACTCCCACCCACGTACTAGTGGAAGCCCCATGCTCTGCGCTGGTGGATGACACGGTCGAGGAGCGACTATGCCCACGCGCCAGTGGAAGCCCCATGCTCCGCGCTGGCGGACGACACGGTCGAGGAGCGACTATGCCTACAAAAAAGTGGAAGCACCATGCTCCGCGCTGGTGAATAAACAACTAAGGGCGCCCTCGCGGCCGTACCAACCTCGGGATAGCCTCTCGGCTCTACGATCGGCAACACCCCACAGCTTCCCCCTCGGGAGGATCGTGCGAGGGGGCTGGACACGGGGGCTGTGCTCAGGCCCTGCCTGGCACACGCCACCCTACCAGGTCCGGGTACCTGGTCTTCTCGCGTTCCCCCCAGGTGAAAGCTGGTGGTCAAAGGTACGAGGGTTGCTCGCACGTCAAGGGGGACCTCCTGAGCATCGCGACTCAGGGGCCTCACTAGTCACGTAGCCCCTCGCCCCTTGGTGTCGTCCTGGTGATCCGGATGCCCCAACGGTGGTCGAGGTATGCGCGGGGCTGGGCCCTGCCGACACAGAGCGCGAAGTCCTACACCCCGGCGTCCACGTTTCCTTCATGAGGGCTGCTCGCACGTCAAGGAGGACCTCCTGAGCATCGTGACTCAGGGGCCTCACTAGTCACGTAGCCCCTTGCCCCTTGGTGTCGTCCTGGTGATCCGGACGCCCCAACGACGGTCGAGGTATGCGCGGGGCTGGGCCCTACCGACGCAGAGCACAAAAGCAAGCATGAAGGAAACTTGGCGCAATAAGGAAACCACGGGGTCCTAATAATTATTACAAGCACAGATTGTTCCACAAGCGTAAACAGAAATCTTACGCCTCCACGAGGCACGGTAAATGTTGCAGGGTAAAACTAAGAAGGAACGCCACTGCCGCCACCAGCCCCGCTCGTTGGAAGCCCCTTGTCGACAACGCTGCCACTGTCCTCACTGCTTTCGACTTCTGCTGCTGGAGCCTCAGAGATGGGAACCTCTGGAGGCAGGATCATGAACAGCTTCGCCAACACCTCGCCACCGAGGAAGGATACCGCGCTACGTGCCATGGGGCGCAACCCCTCCTAGGTACCCCCTCGGAGCCAGCCACTCTTTTCTCGCGCAAGTCGCTTGCACGTTAAAGGGGGCCCCTTGAGCACCGCACCTCAGGGGCTCCTACCGGCCCTCGAGCCCTCACCCCCTGGCCTTGACCATGGCATCACGACCTGGCATACCAGCGGCGGCCAAGCCTCGCTCGAGAGTCAGGTCCCGAGGACGTAGAGCACCCTGACAAGCGGGAGAGAAGGAGTCAGTAGGAGCCCTGCGGGGGGGGGGGGGGGGGGGGGCGCCATCAGGAGAAGGGCGCAACCTAACATCGCACAAGAAGCTCGCCCTCGCGACAAGGAAACCACCGTAGGCTCGCCAAGATAAGTCACTTCGCACACCCGGGCGTGATACGTCTCCAACGTATCTATAATTTTTGATTGTTCCAAGCTATTATATTATCCATCCTGGATGTTTTATATGCATTTATATGCTATTTTATATGATTTTTGGGACTAACCTATTAACCTAGAGCCTAGTGCCAGTTTCTGTTTTTTTCGTTGTTTTTGAGTTTCGCAGAAAAGGAATATCAAACGGAGTCCAATTGGCCTGAAAATTTACGGAGAATATTTTTGGAAAATATGAATAATACTGGAACGAAAAGATATCGGAGAGGAGTCCCGAGGCCACCACAAGGGTGGAGGGCGCGCCCCGTGTCCTTGTCGTCGCCTCGTGGGCCCCCTTGACTTGTCCCCGAATCCAACACCTCTTATAAATCCCAAAAACCCCAGAACAAAACCTAGATCGGGAGTTCCGCCGCCGCAAGCCTCTGTAGCCACCAAAAACCAATCGGGACCCCGTTCCGGCACCCTGCCGGAGGGGGAAATCATCACCGGTGGCCATCTTCATCATCCCGGCGGTCTCCATGACGAGGAGGGAGTAGTTCACCCTCAGGGCTGAGGGTATGTACCAGTAGCTATGTGTTTGATCTCTCTCTCTCTCTCTCTCTCTCTCATGTTCTTGATTTGGCACGATCTTGATGTACCGTGAGCTTTGTTATTATAGTTGGATCATATGGTGTTTCTTACCTCTCTATCTCTTGTTGTGATGAATTGAGTCTTGCTCTTTGAGGTTTCGTTATGTTGGATTGAGTATTGGATTTGAGAACACTTGATGTATGTCTTGCGATGGGATATCTGTGGTGACAATAGGATGTTCTATTGATGTACTTGATGTATGTCATGGCACTCAACTCGCGGATTCCTGAGGTGACATTGGGGTAATCTATGCATAGGGGTTGATGCATGTTTTTGTCCTACGTTCTCCGATATAAACTTTGGAGTGATTCTTTGTTGCACGTTGAGGGATTGTTATGTGATCCAATTATGTTATCATTGTTGAGAGAACTTGCACTAGTGAAAGTATGAACCCTAGGCCTTGTTTCCAAGCATTGCAATACCGTTTCCACTCACTTTTGTTACTAGTTACCTTGCTATTTTTATATGTTCAGATTACAAAAACCTATATCTACCATCCATATTACACTTGTATCACCATCTCTTCGCCGAACTAGTGCACCTATACAATTTACCATTGTATTGGGTGTGTTGGGGACACAAGAGACTCTTTGTTATTTGGTTGCAGGGTTGTTAGAGAGAGACCACCTTCATCCTATGCCTCCCACGGATTGATAAACCTTAGGTCATCCACTTGAGGAAAATTTGCTACTATCCTACAAAACTCTGCGCTTGGAGGGCCAACACGAGTCTACAAGAAGAAGGTTGCGTAGTAGACATCAAGCTATTTTCTGGCGCCGTTGCCGGGGATGTGAGTGCTTGAAGGTATATCTTTAGATCTTGCAATCGAATCTTTTAGTTTCTTGTTTTATCACTAGTTTAGTTTATAAAAGAAAACTACAAAAAATGGAATTGAGGTTGCCTCATATGCTTCATCTTTTTAATGTCTTTCGTGAAAATGATGGAAAGGAAAATTATGCTCAATTGTTAGAAGAAGAAGTCTATAAAATGTTTGGCACTAAATTTTTTAATGATGAGCATGATTGCAATGTTGTTAGTATGAATTCCTTGAATATTCATGATGCTAATGATATGCAAAGCTACAAGCTTGGGGATGCTATGTTTGATGAAGATGGTATTTTTAGTCCCCCAAGTTTTGATGAGAATATTTATTATGATGGTAGCATGCCTCCTATTTATGATGATTATATTGATGAAAGTGGGTTTGGAAGAGTGTCAACTATAGGTAGTATTGATCCCACTATTTTGGAGGGTGTTGAATCTTTTCACAATATTGATAAAAGTGGATTTGGAGAGGTCATGACTTTATTTAGTGATGAAACCACTATTTTGGAAGAGGTTCCAATTGATTATTATGAGAACAAAGTTGCTATCTATGATGATTATTGTGATGACATGTATGCTATAAAGAATAATGATAACCATGAAACCTGTCATCATGATTTTAATTTTCAATTGGATTATGCCTCACATGATAGTTATTTTGTTGAGTTTGCTCCCACTACTATTCATGAGAATAAATTTGCCTATGTGGAGAGTAATAAAATTTCTATGCTTGTGGATCATGAAAAGAATGCTTTATGTGATAGATATATTGTTGAATTCATTCATGATGCTACTGAAAATTATTATGAGGGAGGAATATATGCTTGTAGGAATTGCAATAATATCAAGTTTCCTCTCTATGTGTTGAAATTTTTGAAGTTGCACTTGTTTTGCCTTCCTATGCAAGTTGATTCTTGTTCCCATAAGTTGCTTGCTCACAAAATACCTATGCATAGGAAGTGGGTTAGGCTTAAATGTGCTAGTCATATTATTCATGATGCTCCCATTATGTTTCAATTCTTATCTTTTATGTGAGCATCATTGAAATCATCATGCCTAGCTTAAAAGGCATTAAAGAAAAGCGCTTGTTGGGAGACAAAGCAATATTTATACCTACTGTTTTTGTGTGTTCACATGATTAATCTACTGTAGTAATCATGTTTTTTAGCTTTTGTTTCAATAAAGTGCCAAGTAAAGCCTTTGGGATAGTGTGGATGATAGTTGACTTGATTCTGTGCAAAAACAGAAACTTTTGCGTCCAGTAACAGAATTGTTAAAATTCACTAGAACGTGTAAAAACTCTGAATTGTTTACAGAGGATTTATACACAAATTTTCTACGTTGTCCTAATGTTTCAGAATAATTTGGAGTTACAGAAGTATGACATTAATTCAGATCTTTCCAGACTAATCTGTTTTTGACAGATTCTGTTTTCGATGCATAGTTTGCTTGTTTTCTAGTTTCTATGGCTTATATTGCTCAATATAAATTGTAGAAATGATAGGGTACATTAGGAATCATGTGATAAAAATTTTGAATCTTGTCTTGACAGTACCAAAGTGAATGATTTGTTTTATCATACTAACCCATCTCACGAAGTTCCGTTAAGTTTTGTGTGATTGAAGTTTTCAAGTTTTGGATGAGAAATCGATATGAGGAGAATAAGGAGTGACAAGACCCTAAGCTTGGGGATGCCCAAGGAACCCCAAGGTAATATTCAAGGAATACCCAAGCAACTAAGCTTGGGGATGCCCCGGAAGGCATCCCCTCTTTCGTCTTCAACATTATCGGTAACCTTACTTGGAGCTATATTTTTATTCGTCACATGATATGTGTTTTGCTTGGAGCGTCATTTTATTTTATTAGGACTTGCTTTATGTTATTTAGAATAATGTTTTGCATCTTTTAGTTCAATAAAAGTGTCAAGTATAACTTCTACCATGCTTATTTTGCAAGTCTATGAGTTGCTGTTTCAAAACAGAAAGTTTATCGCTATTACAAAAATTCCCTAGAAAAGTCAGAATGTGATAAAAGCTTGAAATTTTTACACAACATGCAATGATAAAATATCTACAGTGTGGTAAATTTCCAGAATTTTTTGAGTTAAATAAGTATGGATTATCCTTAGTTCTTTACAGACTGTCCTGTTTAGACATATTGCTGTTATGTTTGCATTGTTTGCATATGTTTGCTTGTTTAATGAGTCTATTTGAGGATAGGAGTCTTAAATATGCAGAGGCATTTAGTATGCAATGTTAAATAATAATTTTAGTGATTTGCTACAGTAGAGAATGATAAGGTTTTGCATTTGATTTATACTAACTTTTCTCACGAGTTCTTGTTGAGTTTTGTGTGGATGAAGTTTTTAAGATTTTAGGAAACCGTGATATAAAAGGAATTAAGGAGACACAAAAGCTCAAGCTTGGGGATGCCCAAGGCATCCCAATATAATATTTCAAGAAGTCTCAAGCATCTAAGCTTGGGGATGCCCCGGTAGGCATCCCACCTTTCTTCATCAACAATGATCGGTCTGTTTTGGTTGAGCCTAAGTTTTTGCTTCTTCACATGATGTGTGCTATTTTTAGAATGTCATTTTATTTTGTTTTGCTTGATGTTTTAATAAAGTACTTAAGATCTGAAATTTTATTTATGAGAGAGAGTCTTGATATAGCTACATAATTATTCAACTACTCATTGATCTTCACTTATATTTTCTTTGGAGTAGTTTGTCCGTTGCAAGAGGGATATAGTAAAAACTTTCATATAAAGAGCATTGAATACTATGAGAAGTTTGATTCCTTGCATTTGTTTTGAGATATAAAGATGGTGATATTAGAGTCATGCTAGTGAGTAATTGTGGATTGGTAGAAATACTTGTGTTAAAGTTTGCGATTCCTGTAGCATGCACGTATGGTGAACCGTTATGTGATGAAGTCGGAGCATGATTTATTTATCGATTGTCTTCCTTATGAGTGGCGGTCGGGGACGAGCGATGGTATTTTCCTACCAATCTACCCCCCTTGGAGCATGCGTGTAGTACTTTGTTTCGATAGCTAATAGACTTTTGCAATAAGTTTGTGAGTTCTTTATGACTAATGTTGAGTCCATGGATTATACACACTCTCACCCTTCCACCATTGCTAGCCTCTCTAGTACCCCGCAACTTTCGCCGGTGCATTACACCCACCATATACCTTCCTCAAAACAGCCACCATACCTACCTATTATGGCATTTCCATAGCCATTCCGAGATATATTGCCATTAAACTTCCACCGTTCCGTTTATTATGACACGCTTCATCATTGTCATATTGCTTTGCATGATCATGTAGTTGACATCGTATTTGTGGCAAAGCCACCGTTCATATTTTCTATACATGCCACTCTTGATCATTGCACATCCCGGTACACCGCCGGAGGCATTCACATAGAGTCATATATTTTGTTCTAGTATCAAGTTGTAATATTGAGTTGTAAGTAAATAAGAGTGTGATGATCATCATTATTAGAACATTATCCCATGTGAGGAAAAAAAAGAGGCCAAAGAAGCCAATCAAAAATAAAAATAAAAAAAGAGGCCAAAGAAGCCAATAAAAAAATGAGTGAAAAGAGAGAAGGGGCAATGTTACTATCCTTTTCCACACTTGTGCTTCAAAGTAGTACCATGTTCTTCGTGATAGAGAGTCTCCTATGTTGTCACTTTCATATACTAGTGGGAATTTTTCATTATAGAACTTGGCTTGTATATTCCAATGATGGGCTTCCTCAAATTGCCCTAGGTCTTCGGGAGCAAGCGAGTTGGATGCACACCCACTTAGTTTCTTTTTTGATCCTTCATAAACTTATAGTTCTAGTGCATCCGTTGCATGGCAATCCCTACTCACTCACATTAATATCTATTGATGGGCATCTCCATAGCCCGTTGATACGCCTAGTTGATGTGAGACTATCTCCCTCTTTTTGTCTTCTCCACAACCACCTTCTATTCCACCCATAGTGCTATGTCCATGGCTCACGCTCATGTATTGCGTGAAAGTTGAAAAGGTTTGAGAACACCAAAAGTATGAAACAATTGCTTGGCTTGTCATCGGGGTTGTGCATGATTTGAATATTTTGTGTGATGAAGATGGCGCATAGCCAGACTATATGATTTTGTAGGAATAGCTTCTTTGGCCATGTTATTTTGAGAAGACATAATTGCCTTGTTAGTATGCTTGAAGTATTATTGTTTTTATGTCAATATTAAACTTTTGTTTTGAATCTTATGGATTTGAACATTCATGCCACAATAAAGAAAATTACATGGATAAATATGTTAGGTAGCATTCCACATCAAAAATTCTGTTTTTATCATTTACCTCGAGGACAAGCAGGAATTAAGCTTGGGGATGCTTGATACGTCTCCAACGTATCTATAATTTTTGATTGTTCCATGCTATTACATTATCCATCTTGGAAGTTTTATACGCATTTATATGCTATTTTATATGATTTTTGGGACTAACCTATTAACCTAGAGCCCAGTGCCAGTTTCTGTTTTTCCTTGTTTTTGAGTTTCACAGAAAAGGAATATCAAACGGAGTCCAATTGGCCTGAAAATTTACGGAGAATATTTTTGGAAAATATGAATAATACTGGAACGAAAAGATATCGGAGAGGAGTCCCGAGGCCACCACAAGGGTGGAGGGCGCGCCCCCCGTCCTTGTCGTGACCTCGTGGGCCCCCTTGACTTGTCCCCGAATCCAACACCTCTTATAAATCCCAAAAACCCCAGAACAAAACCTAGATCGGGAGTTCCGCCGCCGCAAGCCTCTGTAGCCACCAAAAACCAATCGGGACCCCGTTCCCGCACCCTGCCGGAGGGGGAAATCATCACCGGTGGCCATCTTCATCATCCCGGCGGTCTCCATGACGAGGAGGGAGTAGTTCACCCTCAGGGCTGAGGGTATGTACCAGTAGCTATGTGTTTGATCTCTCTCTCTCGTGTTCTTGATTTGGCACAATCTTGATGTACCACGAGCTTTGTCATTATAGTTGGATCATATGGTGTTTCTTCCCTCTCTATCTCTTGTTATGATGAATTGAGTCTTGCTCTTTGAGGTTTCGTTATGTTGGATTGAGTATTGGATTTGAGAACACTTGATGTATGTCTTGCGATGGGATATCTGTGGTGACAATGGGATGTTCTATTGATGCACTTGATGTATGTTATGGCACTCAACTCGCGGATTCCCGAGGTGACATTGGGGTAATCTATGCATAGGGGTTGATGCACGTTTTCGTCCTGCGTTCTCCGATAGAAACTTTGGAGTGATTCTTTGTTGCACGTTGAGGGATTGTTATGTGATCCAATTATGTTATCATTGTTGAGAGAACTTGCACTAGTGAAAGTATGAACCCTAGGCCTTGTTTCCAAGCATAGCAATACCATTTCCGCTAGCTTTTGTTACTAGTTACCTTGCTGTTTTTATATTTTCAGATTACAAAAACCTATATCTACCATCCATATTACACTTGTATCACCATCTCTTCGCCGAACTAGTGCACCTATACAATTTACCATTGTATTGGGTGTGTTGGGGACACAAGAGACTCTTTGTTATTTGGTTGCAGGGTTGTTAGAGAGAGACCATCTTAATCCTACGCCTCCCGCGGATTGATAAACCTTAGGTCATCCACTTGAGGGAAATTTGCTACTGTCCTACAAAACTCTGCGCTTGGAGGCCCAACACGAGTCTACAAGAAGAAGGTTGCGTAGTAGACATCAGGGCGCGAACTCCATAATCGGTGTTTCATATCTCGTGATTTCGCTCGGGCAAGGGAACTCCCCTTTCAGTCCTTCGAGAGCCGCTTGCGCGCCAAAGGGGACCTCCTGAACATCGCGCCTCGGGGGCTCTTACCGAACCTCGGGCCGCTCACCTCCTGGCCTTGACCACGGCATCGCGACCTGGCATACCAGCGACGACCGAAGCTTGCCTGGGGATTGGGTCCTCTCAGTGTAGAGCACTAAGCTACCGTGAGAATAAAAATTGGAACCGTGCCCAAGCGAGAGACGCAAACACAACATAAGTTGGGGACGCTAACATTAAGGCAAAAGTATCACGATCTTTACACACCCCCGCGGGGCCCTTCATGACTTTTGTGCAGGAATGAAACAAAAGGAAAGGACCTCCTGAGGATCGCGACCCAGGTGGTGTCGCCCATGACGCCTGGCCGGCGCCATTCGTCCCTCAAGCCCGAGCGCGGCGGCGCGGCGGCTCGTAGCTGTCGTCGTCGCTTAAGCTTGGTTCGGAGGAGGCGTCGCTGCTGCTGGAGGAATCGCGGACAAGGCCAAGGGCAAGTTCACCACGAGGGGCCTTGCCAATTTGCCAGCATGTGAGGGGGTCCCTGTCTCGATCGCCTTCCCTGGGGCAGCACTCCAGACATCGGCCGTTCTCTCCGAAGACCTTGAAGAAGAGCGTCAACGCCCCATCAGGCGCCATGCGTCAACCTGTCCCGCAGGTGATTGGGGCCCGCAGTGCTTCGCCCTTGCCCTTTGGCTTCGCCTCGAAGCCAAGTCCGAGCGTGCCTTGGGCTCGGGGGCTACTGTCGGCGTTCTGGGAACCAGGGTACCCAGACTTGCCTGCCTGCGGCCCACGGCATGGCACCTTCGACGGCTTGGTACGGCCCACCTCCAAGACCATCAAGACAAGACCCTCGTGAGGGGCTAAGCCTCACGAGGCAGACGATGCCAAGACCTCCCAAGGGAGCGGCCTTCCCAGGCTGCCTCCTGAGGAGTGGAGATTCCTATGCTGGTGCCCAAACCTCATGAGGTTGCGGTGACGCAAGCCATGACGACCAAGGCCAGGCGGGCGCCAGCGGGCGCAGAGAAGACAGTTTCCTCTTTGATGCTAAGGAGGCAAGCACAGGCGTGGGTTCCCGAGGACTCAGGCAAAGGTTTTCGTTCCAGTGCTACAAGACCAAGACCGCCAGGATGGCAGGACGGATGTCATCATCGAGCCCACTGCTGCGTCACAACCAGAGGCTTTGCAGGCGAAGACCACCTTTCGTCAGGATAAGATGTACTACTTGTCCCCTTTCAAATTGGCCACTGTGGGATCCCTTCCCGCCTACGATTTGGGGGAAGAGGACTGAGGCCACTATAAATATAGGTTAGCCACCACCATAGAAGGGGACGGAGACCGGATCGGGACCGAAATCGGAGGGGAACCTCGTCGACTGATTCCCTCACCCATAGACCTCGGGAGGTTGTTCATCCCTTGTACTTGTTCATCCTCAGCCCCTCGTGAGGCAAATCCACCACAAAGAAGGAGTAGGGTCTTACACCGCAAGGTGGCCCGAACCTGGGTAAACTGCCGTGTTCATCTTCTTTCTTGTTCCTCGAGCTAGGCCGTAGGGCGACGAGCCGGTTGGCCAGATAGGTTGAGTTCTTCGCACACGCCCTAGAGTTCGAACCTTTCTTGGGTCTGCGGAGCCCTGAATCAAACAATGATATTTAAACCACTTCTCCTTATGGAGATCAACATGGGTAGCAAAAGATTCACAAAAAGAAGCTACTATCTCAGAGCCAAATCCATATTTAGTGCTAAATTCTTGGAAAGCATCGGTATTCATAAAAGATTTAACACAATCAAACTCAAGATTTATACCTGACTCCTTACCTTCGTCGAGCTCCCAATCCTCGTAGTTGCGTTTAATTGTTTCCAAGAGATCCCATCTGAATTCAATAGTTTTCTTCATAAAAGAACCGGTACAAGAAGTATCGAGCATGGATTGATCATTACGTGAAAGCCGAGCATAATTTTTTTGAATAATTACTTCTCTTGTGAGCTAATGATTGGGGCATGAATATAACATTGACTTAAGCCTCCCCCAAGCTTGAGTGATACTTTCTCCTTCACGAGGCCAAAAATTATATATATAATTCTGATCACGATGAACCAGATGCATAGGATAAAACTTCTGATGAAATTCCAATTTCAATCGGTTGTAGTTCCAAGCCCCAACACCATCACATAGCCTATACCATGTCAACGCCTTTCCCTTCAAAGATAAAGGGAAGACCTTCTTATTGACCTCATCTCTAGGTAAACCTGCAAGCTTAAGTAATCCACAAACTTCATCCACATAGATTAGGTGCATATCAGGAGGTAGTGTTCCATCTCCTGCATTAGGATTAACTAGCAGTTTATCTATCATACTCGAAGGAATTTCATAAGAAATATTTTCAGTAGGTACAGTAGGTTGAGGAGCAACTCTTTGTTCCTCCAGTCGAGGTGAAGATACCCCGAACAAGCCCCTCAAAGGATTATTTTCCATAGTGACAAGTGACAATAAATTTCAGCACGTAATATAAATGTTTCCTTACCAAATTCCACTCACCAAAGGTGCTTCACTCCCCGGCAACGGCGCCAGAAAAGTGTCTTGATGACCCACAAGTATAGGGGATCTATTATAGTCCTTTCGATAAGTAAGAGTGTCAAACCCAACGAGTAGCAGAAGGAAATGACAAGCAGTTTTCAGCAAGGTATTCTCTGCAAGCACTGAAATTATCGGTAAACAGGTAGTAAGATAATTCGTAACGGGTAACAAGTGACAAGTGTAACAAGGTGCAGCAAGGTGGCCCAATCCTTTTTGTAGCACAGGATAAGCCTGGACGAACTCTTATATAAAGCAAAGCGCTCCCGAGGACACATGGGAATTATTGTCAAGTCAGTTTTCATCATGCTCATATGATTCGCGTTCGTTACTTTGATAATTTGATATGTGGGTGGACCGGTGCTTGGGTGCTTTCCTTACTTGGACAAGCCTCCCACTTATGATTAACCGCTCTCGCAAGCATCCGCAACTACGAAAGAAGAATTAAGATAAATCTAACCATCGCATGAAACACGTGGATCCAAATCAGCCCCTTATGAAGCAACGCATAAACTAGGGTTTAAGCTTCTATCACTCTAACAACCCATCATCTACTTATTACTTCCCCATGCCTTCCCATAGGCCCAAACAATGGTGAAGTGGCATGTATTCGACGTTCACATAACACCACTAGAGGAAAGACAACATACATCTCATCAAAATATCGAACGAATACCAAATTCACATGATTAATTATAACAAGACTTCTCGCATGTCCCCAGGAACAAACGTAACTACTCACAATGCATGTTCATGTTCAAGATCAGAGGGGTAATAAATATCATTAAGGATCTGAACATATTATCTTCCACCAAATAAACTAACTAGCATCAACTACAAGGAGTAATCAACACTACTAGCAACCCACAAGTACCAATCTGAGGTTCTGAGGCAAAGATTGAATACAAGAGCTGAACTAGGGTTTGAGAGGAGATGGTGCTGGTGAAGATGTTGGTGAAGATTGGCCCTCCCACGATGAGAGGATCGTTGGTGATGACGACGGCTTCGATTTCCCCCTCCTGGAGGGAAGTTTCCCCGGCAGAATCGCTCTGCCGGAGCCCTAGATTGTTTCTGCCCAGGTTCCACCTCGAGACGGCGGCGCTTCATCCCAAAAGCTTCCTTCTGATTTTTTCTAGGTCAAAACGCTCCATATAGCAGAAGATGGACACGGGGGGCTGGCCAGGGGGCCCACAAGCTCGAAAGGCGCGCCCCCAGGCTTGTGGCCACCTGGTGGGTCCCCTTCTATTGTTTTTTCGCCCAATATATTTTTATATATTCCAAGACAATTCTTCGTATAGTTTCAGGACATTTGGAGTTGTGCGGAATAAGTATATCAGATTTGCTCCTTTCTAGTCCAGAATTCCAGCTGTCGGCATTCTCCCTCTTCATGTAAATCTTGTAAAATAAGAGAGAAAAGGCATAAGTATTGTATGATAAAGTGAAATAATAGTCCATAATGCAATAAATATCATCATAAAAACATGATGCAAAATGGGCGTATCAACGCTCCAAGAAAAACTCATATCATGTGACGAATAAAAATATAGCTCCAAGTAGTATACCCATGGATTGTAGACGAAAGAGGTGATGCCATCTGGGGCATCCCCAAGATTAGACGCTTGAGTCTCCTTGAATATTACCTTGGGGTGCCTTGGGAATCCCCAAGCTTAGGGTCTTGCCGCTCCTTATTCCTTCATCCATCGTGATCTCACCCAAAACTTGAAAACTTCAGCACACAAAACTCAACAGAAACCTCGTGAGATCCGTTAGTATAACAAGCAAATCATAAACTTTAGGTACTATTATGACCCCATTCATATTTTGTTATTGCATAATGCCTACTGTATTCTAACTTCTTCATGACTTATACCCCCTGATGTGTTGGGAAACATAGTACAAAACAAAAAAATCGCCCTACGAACACCCAGGAACAATATGAAGATGCATATCGGGTTTGGATCAACGATCATTACTGACTCTGAAGTGCAGCGGAAGTAGACAAGTTGGTGTATATCATACTTCGAGTCCCTAGAATGTTGCTGATGATCCCACGAACCGTCCTCGAATGATCTCTCGGATGGAAGACCGAAAGCACGGCCTCTCTACTTGGTTGCAAGCGTACGGTCTTCACGATCTGGCAGTGCTTCGTCGTTCAGAGCTAATCGTCACCAGAGAATTAGAGGGAGGAGATTGGAACCACACGACGCTTCTAACTATGAGGATTAGAGGTGGCAAGGTCCAGCTCTAATTAGTCAACTAGGATCAACTAGAACTAGAACTAGAACTAGATCAACTAGAGGAGGCTCCAAAACTTGTATCATCATATGGTGGAAATCCACTAGTATATATAGGTTTAGGGGAGATGAGGGGGCAACCACCAAGGGGGAAGGAGTCCCCCTTGGTGCGCCAGCCTGGGGGGGGGGGTAGTTGGACTCCTACCCCTAGCAGGATTCGGCCTCCCATAGTGGGAAAGGGGGGGCACCTCCCTATTGGGCCCTTGTGGTCCAATTCCTTCTCCACCTCTTGGCCTTATTAGGCTCATTGATATTAAATTAAATACATATATTTGTTCTAAACATTTGCAGAGCATTATATACATAATTTAGCATCTCTGAAAACATTTTCCACCTATAATTAATAGGTAATACCCTGCATTACCCGATATTCACCGAAACCCTTTCGGTGACCCCGAAACGCTTCCGGAACCTCTCAGAACTATTCCGGATATTAATGAAACAATTCCACAAGTATATTCTCATTACTCGCATACCACTAACACTTAGCATATCGTGATTACCTTAAGCTTGTGACCCCGTAGGTTCGGTAAATCATAGACATGAACGAAACACCTTTGTTCAATGACTGATAGCGGAACCGCGGACATCCATATCGGTCCCTATGATTATACGAATGATATTCGAGTGAACCTTTGGTTATCATGTGATGTTCCCTTTGCTTCGGGATACTTTACAAAACCCACTGTGCATCGATATCCTCCCGACACATGACCATGCTCACTATACCGTTGCTCCCGGTACCGGTTTTGTTCTTCTTTCTCGTTAACGTGTTCCGGCATCCCTGTGACGTATTCACCTGTCTCTGGCCAAATGATGATGGATGCCGTCACACCGAGAGGGCCCTAAGAATATCTCTCCATTGCCGGAGGAGCAAATCCTACTCTCGAGCTATCCGGTCACTTGTCGAACTTTCCCGTGAACCTGAAAGTTGTCATTATGATCACCTTGTTACAGATGACGTTTGAGCAACCCCAAAGCCCACCATCCAGTAGGAAGTGGCCGAGACACTCTCATGGTCTGAGGAACTAAAACACATGCTAACACTTCATGTTACAACATATGATTTCAGACAATATAATCACAAAGTATAACAGACAAGTATTGGGTCGATTCAATTTGATGGTTCTTCTAACGTCATACCCTCAATGTTGTTTTAGGACTATCGTTACACTTAACAATATCCTAAGATCTGGAAAACGTGATCACCAACAACACTTGAGCCAGTCTTAGTGGCGAGACCGGGAACCTATTGTTAACCATTTATCATTTGACACGTGCATATGAGTTTTCCACTGAATCGCATATTCCAGGATCATAGCAGTTATAGCATGAAATATAAAATCTTAATTATGAATAATGGAAATATAATAATACAATATTATTGCCTCTAGGGCATATTTCCAACAGTCTCCCACTTGCACTTGAGTCAATAATCTAGCTTCATAGTCTTCAAACACATGTGGATTATCTGGTGTTACTCGTGCTTTGCTTGTGGTAGAGCCTTTGTCATTAGTTTTGACATATTCAAAACACTGTAATATTAGTGTTAGTCTTGTCTGATTTTAAGGATCTCAATCCATCTTGCTTTGAGTTATAACATTTTACTTAAAATAAAATATTATTGGACTCATTGCACTTAGAATCACACCAACTATATCAAGACTCTTCTTGATTATATTCACATCATACTTTGGATGCACCCCTTTATATCAAGACTCTTCTTGCTTAGCCATGTTCACAATATAATGTTTATGGGTTTCTTACAACTTTTGTAACAGCCAATTATATCAAGACATTTCTTGATTCAGACAATATTGAAACATCTAATGTTTTCAAACACATATCTCTATCATTACAGAATCAACAATATTGTTCATAAAATAATTCTAAGTAATTATCATTGCCCAATTATATCAATTATGAAGTTGATATTCATATATTCTCAATAATGAAAATTAACTTCATATTCTCAAAATAATACTTTTATTCTTTTGAGATCCTTGATATCTGTTACTAACACTTAGTAAAACTCTTTGGCCCTTTAATATATCATAACTATCAAGATGAATTCATTCATCTACCCATGCTTATCAATTGATTCTCATAAGCATTGAGTCATATGATATTGAGAGAAAACATTTTCTCTATTTAAACCTTTTAAACCTTTGTCAAAATATATAAACTTATTTTAGCTCAGTCAGACATTTTGATCTATCTTTATAGATTCTTTTATGCCCAATATTTTGCCTTACAATTTGGCGAGAAACATGTTTCAAAACCATTTTGTTTGTGCTCTGAAGTTTTATATTATTTCCATTCCATAATATATCATATACATATGAGATCAGAAATACTATATAGCTCCCACAGAGTTATATATATACACACACAAAGTACTTTTATCATTTTTACAAGATCAAAATGTCAATGCCAGCTCACTTGTTATAATCTTCAAAAAACTCTTTTGAAGTTTGCACATTTATCAGGTGTCCTAAGGATTTTAAAACTTTTTCGGTTGTATAATTCATACATCCTTTCCTATTTAGGAAAGTTGTTTTGATATCCATTCTATTTACTTCATACTCTTTGAAGTATCAACCAAGTTCTAAACTTGTTTATTATGTATGAAAATTAACAACTAAGTTCTAAACTTAATTGTATATGAATTTTCATTCTGGTGTGCATGGCTATGAGCCATTGCTTTGAGCTGGGCACCACCATCGCTTCCCTGTAGTGTGCTAGTTCATCTTCTTCGAAGATGAATATCTCATCGTGAAATTTTAGAAAATTCAATGATATTCCTGATTTGCATAATCCTGTTACAAGCTTTAGAGTTTCTACATCCAATGTAGTAACTTACGGCTTATTTTGCAGACAATCTGTCAGAACACTTCCAGTTTGTTAATGATGTTTATTACCGTTAGAGATTCAATAATCCTTTCCAAGCTGTAATGTCCTCCCACCTATTTCTTTGACAAGAAAACCCTTTCTTGAAAAAGTGTTCATCCGTGACAAACACTTTGCCTTTTGAATATTTCAATGGAAGGAATCCAAATCATGTTTTTGAAATATCGTACAATTTAACATCTATCTAGTTTATAAACTCCATAACTCATATTGTTTCTATTAGACAGACTAATATGCAGTGCTTTGTTTAGTGTATATCTTGTTGTTTCAATTATACCCCAAATTTTATAGAAGCTGATCGGTAATAAAATAATTCCACAATTATTTGAGTGTTTTGCTAAACTTATGACTCAGATAATTTTCTTCAATACTGAAGAATCACTTTATCTTTTTTCATAATGATCCTTATCTTCATTATAAAATATTTGAAATCTGCAAACAATATATTCTAAAATTCCTTTAAACTATTCAAACATTTCATATTTATGTTAAGTAAATCGTATTTTCCTAATCTTTAATGAAGCATAATTATCCATCGCGACCTGTGTTATTCATCAAACCTTATACATAACTATGTATTCTTTTATTTGATTTCTCAATCAAGATAATTCAATACTTCATCTACATGAAGATTATTTCCCGATATAACCAAGTGGTACCACATTTAAGTGGAGCTCATCAGTCCACCGATGATTAGCTCTCAAACCACCTGTATGGTCAAGAGGCGAGGAAGGTATTCATATAACACCCATGGCACAATATGGAATTCTTCCTCAAGAGGACGAAGGATGTGCGGTTAATCATCCACAAGCATTGACCTAAAGTTGCAAGGACCTTCAAAATCATTGAAGGCTCAATATTCGCCTTCCGCTTCACTAGTTTTCTAGATGAGATTCATCTGTCTATGTACTGTCTATGATGCTAATTTCCAAAGGTTTTAGATGTTGCATGTGAAACTTGGTGCTGTTGTGTAATGGGGTTGCTATATGCCTATATGGTGTAACTGAGTGCTGAAGCTATATGATGTTTTACTCTTATGTGTTTTAATTATGAAATCCTGGTAGCCATAATACGAAAATGAAATATATTGTATGTTTGATATGAAATGTCAATTTTATTACTAAATGGATTAAAAATAATAGACCGGCATATTGGGTTTTTCTATTGCAGGCGGTTATTGAGACAATCCTGTGGGCGATGACCTCAGACAACCCTCATAGTTTCTAGAAAGTAGGCGTGTTGGATCAATGAACAATCACAAATGACTTCCTCCGGACAATTGTTTGCGTTAGGCCACCTAGCACAAACATTTCCACATAAAAAGTGTGTGTGATGGACAACCTATGCCATACAATTAGGCATCGTGCGTGATGCATTCAATAACACAAATGATAAAATTATAAATACCGTCTGTGATGGCAACACTATCACAAACAATGTGATGCGGAAAATTGTGTGTGATGTACGTACGAACAGAAACATTTGTATGGGATTCATTGTGTGGGATGCTAAGAACATCTCACACGATTTGACCCGTATAATTGTTTGCGATGGCTCGTCCTATTGCACACGAGCTCTTTTTGCCACGCGTGTGTGACCGAAGGAACTATCGCCAGTGATTTCTGGGTCATGTGGGATGGACTCCCCCTATCACACACATAGGCAAGGCGATGGTTTAAAACTTCGTCGCGGAAAGGGTGTAAAAACCATTTGTATAGAATCTGCCTGCACTAGTGAATCTTTACTGCAAATTCACATGACTCACAGCACCGGGCTTTCTTCCATGTCCTCAAGAATGTGATGGAACTGATCACAAGTCATCAAAATGAAAATGTTCAACGAGAGATGAAAAATGATGGAAATCTTAAAGTAGAAATCTTTCGTCAAATAAACACTAAAGAATCAACTTCTAAACTTCAATTAACAACAAGAAGTGATCATAATAACTAAACTACACCAATTGCACATGGATTTTGTTAATGGAGACGAGTTTTGGGATGCTGTTCTATTGAGGATCATGTGGATGACAATGCTCCCAATGTTGGCTTGTTGTTGGTGATGATGAAGGCATTGATTCCCTGGAGGTGCCAGAATTAGCAAAATCACCCCTCTGAGAGAGAAACTAAGGTGCTCTAGAGGCGTCCACCGCCTCATAAAATCATGGGAAAACTATGGCGTGCCCTTAGAGGAAGAATAGGTACTTCACTTTTAAGGAGATGCAAAGGGGAGATTGGTGGCCCTCACGCAGCCCACGGAAGTTGCTTAAGGAGAGGACCACCTGGCTTTGCCGTGTACCCCCGGCCTCCCCTAGGGGTGGCCCTCTGGCTCCTCGATCCTTTGATGTATATGTTTGCATAGTATTTTTTGGATTTCCTCTATGAAATTGCACTTTTCCGCTGAAAATTCTCCTGCCTATGTTTGTCTACAATTACAAAGGAGTAGAGTTAAAAAGTAGAAACCATGGCTAAATATGTATAATATAAGAGCAATTTATCTTATGCAATAGTGATGCAAAAATGCATGTATCATCGTGTTGACTGATAAGAGGAGCTAGGAGGTAGATGTGGAGCTAGGATTACATAATTAGGGGAGGGGCCATGACCGAACAAGGGTTATACTTGTGTTAAAACTACTTATTCTCTATTTTGACTATATCACTAGTAATGCAGCCTTCAGTCCTACAACTATGACTCCTAATGTCCCATATAAATTTCTAGCATTGGGTCAGGCCAGCCTGTTTTTTGATCTGAAATTTAAAGACCGCCCCGACCTGAATTGTCTTTCGGACTGCACAACGAGGCATGGACCCAACCTGGCTCGGCCAGGGTTTTTGGGTCGGACTAGGGCCAGGTTGCATATGTTGTGACACTTTTGTTTAACAAGAATATGGTTGCCAAGCTATTACCCGAGTCTTCAATATTCTTATCTTTGGTTATAAATTTAGATTTTCTATACAAATAATAAATTAAGGGGCATTGATTTTGATTTCTAGGAAATCTAAAATAATGAAACAAAATAAATATACAGATATACACAGAAATCTAGTAAAATTTTGAAGAAGGGCATCAATGCATAGATCGATATCCACATTATATTTGGTAGAAATATTAAATTTATATTAATTTAGAATATTTTCCCCGATACGAATCGATTTAGTCTACATTATGCTTAGGGAGTCATTAATGGACAACCTATCATACCGCCCTTCTAGAATCTCACGAGGTTACGTTACCACAATGGATGAAACGGCTTTGGACAGTATAGACATTTCCGTCGGCCGGATGGCCTTTAAATACCGACAGTCCTGGTTGATCTGCACCACGAGACGTCGAGGTTGCATTCGTATCGCCATATAGCTATAATGTTTTCATCTAATGTTGCGCTCGCAAGCAAGGAGAAGAACTGCCCGTCAAAGGTATTTCCTACGGAATAGATCATTTAGCATTGTATTTACCTATTCTAATTTAATTTTTAGATCTACAATGTCTAAAGTCGAGCGTGGGTTCTTTGACACAATTGGTATTGAATTGCTTTGTTGTGGAGACGATATTGCATCCCCTAAGCAAGCTTTAAGATCTTAGATTTGTTTATTTGCTATTGGTAGTGTTGTGGTTGATTCTATAGATCTGATTGTGTTGTTGTGTCCAAAATAATAAAGGTAGTTAGATAAAGTTATTATTGTTTAATTGAAGTCATTTCTCCGTAGGATCAAAGATCACTTGATTTCCCATATTAGTTGAAGATCTTGTTAGATTTCAGTATCTAATAGAGTAGATCAGAGTTTTTTTAGTTCACTTATAAATCAACTTCTCTCTGAGTAATAGGTTTTGGTTTTGCTTACTTTAGAGGGTCAGTGCTGCTCTGGTTTTCATCCAATGGATGTTTAATGAGATGTGTGTTTTCTTCTATAAGGTTTAGAGGCAATATATGAGTTATTGGTTTCTCTCCTTCGACCCAGCCCATATAGTATCCTCTGTAGCCACATTTTATTAACAAAACAAAATACAATGGGTCCTCGAAGTTAGTTTTGTGTAGTAATATGATAGTTGAGCTATTTTTTTCATTCCATTTGTAAACTTTCCACTATTGCCAGTTCCTTGCCAGTTGGGATTTCAGTAAATTCTAGAGCTATGGCATCACAATTAATGTAAACAAACTAGTACCAACATACTTAACCTTTTTTACGTTTAATTCTATATACATGCTCTTTGTGAGTAGTCAATTATAATGGAACTGAACTTTATTTTTAAGCATAGTAGAATTATTTGGGGAGTTTATGCAATAAAACTACACACTTACTGTAGACGTAATTGTTAATCATGTGCAGTTTTCCTTCATATTCCCTTTTTAGATTCTATTTTAGATTTTTTTAAACATATACGCTAATAGTTTCTAGAAACCTTAATGTATGAAAGGATTTTGTTTTTACTACTATTTTACTTCTTGCAGCTATTGATCCGTCGTAATGTTTTTGACATGCCATTTGTTTTAAGCAGATCGCCATGGTTGGAGAGTGGCAACCACAAAACGGCCAAGTGCATGATGAGATCGATCTCAGCATCCCAATCGATGAAAAAGACTTCATCTGCAGCAATACTGGCACGATCGATGATGATGATGAAGATGTTGATACCGCGGATGAAGATATTGCTGGTGCCGGGAGTGCTAGTAACATGAGGAAGAGGGGCAGGCATGCAAACCGCCAAATTCAGGAACTTGAAGCGTATGTATAAACATGCACTTAATATATATTTTTATAAATCCAAAAACGACATGAACCAATCCACTCTTGTGATGTGCAGTATGTTCCAGCAATGTCCCCACCCCGATGAGAGTCTACGTATCGCCCTCAGCAAGAGGGTGGGCATGGATCCTCTTCGGGTCAAGTTCTGGTTCCAGAATCGACGTAATGCAAAGAAGGTACGGACCAGTCTTAATTTTCCATTGATGTTTACACAAGATTTGATCAAGTAGCTATACTATAGTACGCGGCTACCAAATCCACCCCACTGAACTAATCCGTTTTATTAACAGAGCCAAATGATATATGCTTGTTTTGACATCTCTTTATTTTGATGAACTTGTTTTGCCATGTTACTGTCAGTAGCTGGACTACATCCCTTGTGTTTACGTGCTACTCCGTACTTTGTTTAGCACCTTAATCATGAAATAACTAAATGCAGAACCAGAATGAGCGTCAACAGAACATGGTGCTCCGGACGGAGAACGTTATGCTAGAAGAAGAGAATCGAGCCATGAAGGCCGCGATGCTGAAGAAGACCTGCCCCACATGCAAAGGCCCGATGGTGTTCATTAAGCCGCTGACCCCGGAGCTGCGGCGCCTACACATGGAGAACGAGAAGCTTAAGGCCGAACTCCTCCGCAGGACGGCCTACCTCCACGGTGTCTCTGCTGGAACCGCAGGCTCGTCACGGATCCTCTGCGATCTCAACGTCGACCTCGTCGTGCCGCTGCCGCCACGCCAGGACGATCTCATGGCGGAGACCATGGGTCACTGTGCTCCCGGCGGCTGCGCATCCACAGCCGGCGGCGCGGAGCACGCTGCGCTTGAGAGGCACGTGCTCGCTGCACTCCACGAGCTCATGATGCTGATGAAGCAGGGCGAGCCAATGTGGCAGCCGGCAGCCCTGGGCGGCGATATGCTCGACCACCAGCTGTATCGCGCGACCACGCTCCCAGGCTTACTCGAGCTTCCCCCGCCGGGGTTCACGGCGAATGGCACTCGGGAGACTGGCATGGTTATGTGCACTGGAGCCGACCTTGTCCGCATCTTCATGGACGAGGTAACACACCTACTGCCATATATCTCATCCCGTAATTTCACATATGACTTCTCCCTGTGTGTGTGTGTTTTGACTTTTGAGCTCTTGGCAGAACTGTTGGCTTGAGACGTTTCCCGATATCGTGTCAAGTGTTTCCGCCAGCAACATCGGACGCGGTTGTATTTGCCAAGGGGGAGTGATACTGGTAATTGTTCCGCTGCAAAATAGCTCTCATACTAGTAGTTGGTTATATGGGTTGCGTTACTAAAAAAATCCGTGGCACACTCGATCGCAGATGAATGCAGGCCTTAGGGTGCTGTCGCCAGAGGTGTCGAGTTGCGATGTGAAGTTCGTGAGGCAATGCCAGATGATAGAGCAAGGCGTTTGGGCCGTGGTGGACGTGTCTCTTGATGCCAATGGCACATCTGAGCTCAGAGCATGGAACACTGGCCTGCTGGGGGCCTGCCGGGTGCTGCCTAGTGGGTGTCTTATCAAGGACATGAACAATGGCTACTGCAAGGTAACTAGTACTCTTATCTGTACACAAACTTCAGAAGCGTAACATATATTGAGGATTTTCGTAAATTCTACTGACATATTGTTGCAAACAAGTAGTAATATAATGGATATATCATATACATTGTGCTTATGTATAATCCCTTGCGCATTCGTTCCAGGTGGCAATGATCGTGAACGCGGAGTACGACAAGGGCTTCATGCCGCCGCTGCTCCACCCGCTGCTGAGCTCAGGGCACACCTTCAGCGCACGCCGCTGGCTGACATCGCTCCAGAGGAGGTGCGAATTCCTTGCGCAGCGCTTGAGCCCCGCCTTTGGCATCAGCAGGGCAGGTGAGTCACGAAACCCGATCACCACACCATCCACCCATATGCATCCAGTCCAGATGATCATGCAATCCTGAAACATTTACGGCAGGTGCTGCTATAACGCCCGAGGGGCGAAACAACGCCCTGGAGCTGGCACGGAGGATGACGGAGAGCTTCTATGTAGCCATCTCTGCGCCCAGGGGCGAGGCGTGGCGCAAGGTCGTCGACTGGCGCGGCAGCTACGGCGTCGGCCGCGAGTCCTTCCAGCTGGCCATGCACGTGGTGACTCCGCTCGCTGCACCCGGACAGCAGGCGGCCGGGCCCGTGCTGTGCGCTACGACGACGGTGTGGCTCCCCGAGGTACCGCCGCAGCGCGTGTTCGACTACATCTGCGACGGGGAGCACCGTGGCGAGTGGGACGTGCTTGCCGAGGGCGCACGCGTGCAGGAGGACGCTTCCCTTGCCACGGCCCAGTTCCCTCTTACCGGCGTCTCCATCCTTCTCCCCACTGTAATGGTTTGCATCCTAGCTTCAAACATTCTTATCGCTACTTCCGTCTCCATTAATTATGATCGCGTCAATGTGGATATCTAACGGTTGACCATGTTTCTTCGAATGGCCGCAGGCTCGTGGTCGTGGTAGAAGCAGCTGCAACAAGAAGCTCATCCTGCAGCAGGCTTGCGGCGACGCGCCGTGCATGGTGGTGGCGTACGCTCCGATTGACGCGGGAGACCTCAAGGACGTGCTGCATGGGGGCAGCCATGCCTCTGTCTCCCTGCTGCCCTCCGGGTTCGCCATCCTTCCTGACGGCGTCGGCGACATGCAGATTGATCCGCTTGATGCCAACTCCTCCGCGGTCGACCCCATAGACCACCAGAGGAACCGCGGATCTCTCGTGTCTGTCCTGTGGCAGACACAGCTGATAGGAGGGAACCTCACCACACAGACCGTCGACAACGTCGGGAATATTGTCTCCGGTTCCATCATGAAGATCAAGGCTGCCCTCCATGCCAAGAGGGTTATGACCGTCTGATGCGCCTTCTTCCATTTCGTATTCATAATCAGAATAATAGCTCAGAAGAGAAACTGAGAATAAGTTTGTGGACTTCGTTACAATTTTTATTTCAATAATTACTACATTGTAGACATTGAACTGCACCAATGGGTTGTTTGTTTTCCAAACGAATTTATGAATCACTTTGCTTTTCTCTGGATATGGTCTTTTTTCGTTGACAAAATGTCAGCAACGCACTTTTCATCAAAATGTTGGATAGAACCATGGTGCAGCCGCACCTACGCTCAAAGCCACACACCTGTTGGCCCCATTTCTCGGGATTTGTGGGTGTGTCTAGAACTCTAAACTCAGTTGACTGAGACTTAACGAAGTCTCAGTCGAGTAACGTCAGCGTGGTTTTTTGGCTACAAATGGCAAGGCTGGATGCAACAAACGATGACGAAAAATGTTGCGATGGTATTGCAAGCAACAACAATAAATGCTACAACCGTTCTAACTGAAATGCTACAACCGTCAATGAAGGATGTTGCAACCGGTGAGATAATATACTACAACCGATGAGAGACGACATGCTACAACCGTAGGAAAAAAAACCGGTGTGATGGATGTTGCAACCGTAGAAAAAAATTATTACAAACGATGACATAAAATGCTGCATGGTCGACTGAGACTTGATTAAATCTCAGTTGGCTGATTTTTAGCAAGCCCGTTTGGCCGTTACAAAATATGGCAAAAATCATCAAAAGATAGTTAGCAGGCTTATAAGTGCTAATTAAATCTACTGCATGCTACAGCACATGAAACAAAATAATCATCTTCGGTCCATAGAGCTGTAGTGTTCACATTCTTTATTGCTTCGTGATGCACATCAAGTTTGGCTCCAGGCTTGCATGGATGCCGTATAAACGAACAGTACCCGCGGAAGATATTTTATCGAGCTGAATTGTTTTCTGAATGCTTCAATTAGACAAATTTCTTTGCACCGCAGCAAAGAGAAAAAGGCAGCAATAGTCTTCCAGAGAAAAATCAAAACTTTATGTATCGTAGTACAACCATGACTCACAATACTAAGATCACGGTGATAGATTCTGCTTGACAGGCATGTCAGGCTTGCTATTCCACTGCAGCAATACTATTCTTCTGTTTCCGTTTACTTTTGTTTATTTTTTCATTTTTCTTCTTTTTGTTTGTTTACTTTCCTTTATTTCTTCCCTTTTATGTTGTGTTTCTATTATTTCTCTCAACACTTATCGTCGATTTTGTTTTCTTTCAACTGGGCTATACCCATTTCCTTTAATTGCTTAACGGAAATACAAAGTCAGTTTGGTAACATAATAAAGATAACAACAACTAAGGGCATCTCCAAATGAGACCCTCAAAGGGTTCCTATTGGATGACACGAGTTAACAAAAATGATTCGGATGTGGTGTCCGAACCACTTTTTTGTTAACTTTTGTCATCCAGTGGAACCCCTATCGGTCCGCGGAGTCGTCCGGACCTCCGTTTTCCCGCAAATCGAAAGCAACTTGGAGGGGTTCTATGTGGGAATCCGGACATCCACTTGACCAACAAAAACCAAACACGTGGTCCTCCTCTCTTTTCTCTCTCTTCTCTCTCTCTCATTCCAACCGCACACCACATGCATGGTCCCCCTGTCCTCTCTCTCCTCCCAACCGGACAAATAGGACTAATTAGTGAATAGCTTTAGATAGCTCCCTCTCGCACCATGGCCACAGAGCACGTCCGGACCGATCCGCCGATGGATACAGGGCCCGTTTTGGGGGTTAGCGTTGGAGGTGCCCTAAGATGAGGAAGAGGGATAAGCGAGTTGGGGCACTAGCAGGAAACCTGGTGCATAGAGCTTGCCATCGAAACTCTAGCTACAGGGGAAAACCTGCTGATACGTCTCCGTCATATCTACTTTTCCTAACGCTTTTGCTCTTGTTTTGGACTCTAATTTGCATGATTTGAATGAAACTAACCCGGACTGACGCTGTTTTCAGCAGAACTACCATGGTGTTGTTTTTGTGCAGAAATAAAAGTTCTCAGAATGGAACGAAACTTTTTGGAGAATTATTTTATAATAAAATAAAAATACTGGAGCCAAGAACCACCGGAGGGGGCCCCCTGGTTGAGCACAACCCACCAGCCCCCCCCCCCCCCCCCTGGCGCACCCAGGTGGGTTGTGCCCACCCGGTGGCCCCGCAGACCCTAACTCCGACGCTATAAAATCCTATTTTCGGAGAAAAAATCAGGGAGGAAGAATTATCGCGTTTCACGAGACGGAGCCGCCGCCACCTCCTATTCTTCATCGGGAGGCCAGATCTGGAGTCCGTTCAGGGCTTCGGAGAGGGGAATCTTTGATATTCGTCATCACCAACCCTCCTTCATCGCCAATTCCATGATGCTCCCCACCGGGAGTGAGTAATTCCTTCGTAGAATCGCTGGTCGGTGAGGAGTTGGATGAGATTCATCATGTAATTGAGTTAGTTTTGTTAGGGCTTGATCCCTAGTATCCACTATGTTCTGAGATTGATGTTGCTATGACTTTGCCATGCTTAATGCTTGTCACTAGGGCCCGAGTGCCATGATTTCAGATCTGAACTGTTTATGTTTTCACCATTATATCTATGTTCTAGATCCGATCTTGCAAGTTATATGCACCTGCTATGTGTTATGATTCGTAAATCCTGGGGTGGCAGTAATCGGGATACTTTCCGGTGATGACCGTAGTTTGAGGAGTTCATGTATTCACTATGTGTTAATGCTTTGTTCCGGTTCTCTATTAAAAGGAGGCCTTAATATCCCTTAGTTTCCTTATGGACCCCGCTGCCACGGGAGGGTAGGACAAAAGATGTCATGCAAGTTCTTTCCATAAGCACGTATGACTATTTATGGAATACATGCCTACATTATATTTATGAACTGGATCTAGTTCTGTATAGCCCTAGGTTATGACTGTTATATGATGAATATCATCCAACGAATTCACCGATCCAATGCCTACGAGTTTTCCACTTATTGTTTCTGCTAAGTTACTACTACTGCTGTTACTGTTATGCTTGCTACAAAAATCATTGCTATCACTGTTACCGTTACTACTATTGTTACCACTGCTATCAAAACTATCATATTGTTGTGCTACTGATCGCTTTGCTGCAGATAATTAATCTCCGGGTGTGGTTGAATTGACAACTCAACTGCTAATACCTTCAAATATTCTTTGGCTCCCCTTGTGTCGAATCTATAAGTTTGGGTTGAATACTCTACCCTCGAAAACTGTTGTGATCCCCTATACTTGTGGGTTATCACCTGCTACCACCAAAAGCTAGGAATTGCTCAAAAGGTCCAGCACTCCAGGATCAAGTACATACTGCGAGATAAGCTTGCTCCAACAAAGACCAAAGTTGAAAACAAATAGCAAAAACATATCCACCGTCCTAGGTTCCAAACTCAAGGAAGACTTCAGCAGCACCATTCACACATGCTTAAGAATCAACTCCTCCATCAGTAGCTGTGACCAGAAGCGATGACAGACGAGCAGTTTTCTCCATCAACACCTGTGTTGGAAATATGCCCTAGAGGCAATAATATTGTATTATATTTTCGTGTTCATAATCTAGAGTTTATATTCTATGCTATAACTGCTATGATCCTGGAATATGCGATTCAGTGGAAAACTCATATGCATGTATAGAACAATAAACAGTAAAATAAGATTCCTACTCCCGCCTCTAAGACTAGCTCAAGTGTTGTTGATGATCATGTTTTCTGGATCTTGAGATATCGTTAAGTGTAACGATAATCTCAAAACAACATTGAGAATATGACGTTAGAAGAACGATCATATTGAACCGATCCAAACTTGTTTGTTATACTTTGAGATAATATCGTCATGAGTCAATTGTTATAACACGGAGTGTTAACTTGTGATTTTAGTTCCTTAGACCATGAGAGTATTGTAGTCACTTCTTTCCGTACGATGAGCTTTCGGGTTGCTCAAACATCATCAGTAACTTGGTGATCATAACGACAACTTAGAGGTTCATCGGGAAGTTTGAGAAGGGACACGATAGCTCGAGAATGGAATTTGCTCCTCCGGCGATGGAGAGATATTCTTAAGGCCCTCTCGGTGTGGCGGCATCCATCATCGTCTGGACAGAAACAGGTAACTTCATCACGGGGATGCCGGAACACGACAACTAGAAAGAAGAACAAAACCGGTAACAAGGAGACCGGTATAGTGAGCATGCATATGCCTCAAAAGGATACCGATATTGTGACGCCCCCGGCTCGATCGTGCACTATTCATACACGCAAATGCACACGATCAAGCCTAAGGACTCACAGGAAGATATCACAACACAACTCTAAAACATAAATAAAGTCATACAAGCTTTATATTACAAGCCAGGGGCCTCGAGGGCTCGAATACATAAGCTTGCGTACAAGCGTCAGCGGAAGCATCAGATATCTGAGTACAGATATTAAAAGAGAAACAGAAAGGCCTTTAGAAAGGCGGGGCAAAATAAAACACTACGATCAAAAGGCGTAGGCCTCCTGCCTGGGACCCTCCGATCCTACTCCTGGTCGTCAGCCAACTCGTAGTAGTATCCATCCTCTGGGTAGTAGTTGTAGTCGATCGACGGGGCATCTGTCTCAGGGGGCTCTGTCCTCTGGTCACGACAAACTGATAAGGGGAGAAAAGGAAAACAAAGCAACCGTGAGTACTCAGAAGTACTCAGCAAGCAAGGATCTACACTACATATGCAACATTTTCAAAGAGAAGGCTGTATATGTGGACTGGGCTGCAGAAATGCCAGAATAGAGAGAAGACCTAGTCATATCGAAGACTAGCATCTTCAGGGGTCTTGCAGCAATAGAAGAGAGTAGAACAGTACAATATAATGTAGCAGTAATGATATCAACCTCACCCAGAGATCCTTTCTCGACTCCCTGCGAGAAAGCAATCCCAGAGCCATACAGTCATCAACCTCGTCCGGAGATCCCTTCTCGACTCCCTGCGAGAAGCAATCCCAGAGCCATAGTATCCAAGTATCCAGTTCTAATTGTATCAATCAGGATACAACTCCGAGTGTCCTGTACCGTAGGACCGGCTATCGATAGAAGTTTTCTTCCCTACAGGGGTGCACCAACTTACCCAACACGCTCGATTAACTCCGGCCGGACACACTTTCCTGGGTCATGCCCGGCCTCGGCCAAACGACACACCGCAGCCCTACCTAAAGCTCAGCAGAGAGGTCCCCGCCGGTCTACATCCTAAGCACTCAGGGGTCTTGGGCCATCGCCCTGTGCACTCCAGGTCGTTGTGTGCAGGGTGGATACCAGCACCGCCTCGGAGGGTCGGTACGATCCGACCGTGCCACAATACTGAACTGGACGTCTGACAGAACTATCGGCTGATGCTACGATGCAGAACGCCCATACTATGCCCACGTGGCGGTTAGTGCTATCGGGCCAGAGGCCCTCTCGGATCAAATATCCAAATCGTTAGTGGACTAGGGGCTTGCGGTAACGAGCAGAGACTCACAAAAGATGTGACCCCGTTGCCCTGTCTCGAGGACTTGCTACAAGGGTTAAGAATGCCCGGCCGCGCCTCGTATTCATCACTCTGGCACCATACAGGCAACCCGTCATCACATCACACGCGGGTACCCCTCAGGGTCGACCCGTCTATCCAGGTAACAGTGTAAAGTCCAAGTATCCGTGTGTCCATAACATCAGGGGAATCCGAGGTATCACCCTCGTTGAATTCCCACTCGATGTATCCGTCAAGGTGAACTCGGAGGAATCACCCTCGATGGGTTCACACTTGATGTGTTGCACGACAGCGTCGTTACCGAAGTGGTGAAGGAGGAATCACCCACGATGAGCACGACCGAATAGCTACTCTACAGAGTTAACATCAGAAGTGCTACAAGAGGTTTCACCCTCGGCACTCGATAGTAACGCTGCAGTGTCGTTACAACTAAGGGGTGGTGATGTGCGGTGTCGGGGCCTGGTCTTCAATCCCGTTGATTGGGTCTTCGGATAATCCAGCAGGGCAATCGGGATAAGTGGGGTCACTGATAGGTCTCTACCCAGCCTATACTAAGTAGTTTAGGATATGCAGGTAATTATCAACATCAGGTTACAATAAACAGGCTATGCATCAGAATAGGTAAAGCAGTAGCAGCAGCAATTCTAATGCAAGCATGAGAAATTAGAATGGGCGATATCGGGATGATCAAAGGGGGGGCTTGCCTGGTTGCTCGGCGGCAAGGGCAAGGTCGTCAATGGTGTCGTCGGTCTCCGGAGCTGCGTCGGTACCAGGGACTGCGTCGGAGTCTAACGAGAGAGAAGAGGGGGAGGAAACAGTATAAATACACAGCAAACATGACCAACACAAAGCAGGCTATGCTAACGTGCAGCGCAGGGTTGCCTTAAGACATGTCTAAGTCATTTAGTTATTTTTGGAATTTGTTTGGATTTATTTTATAAAAGCCAGGCACTATTCATTTATCGAAAACAGGCAAAAAGTTCCATGTTCATCTAGCTAGGGGCATCTGACAGGAATATGGAGGGCATATTCGGGTTCGTATCAAAATTCTGAGCAACTTTCATGTACAAAGTTTTTCGATCTGAGCTACGGATTATTTTATATGAATTTCTAAAGATTTAATCGATTTTCTGGATTTAATAAATTAATTTAATTCAAAAAATTAATTAATGCGTCAGCCTGACATCAGCAGTCAACGTTGACCGTTGACTGGGTCAACCCGACAGGTGGGGCCCACCTGTCATTGACTTAGTTAATTAAACAGGTTTAAATTAACTAATCTAATTCATTAGCCTAATTAAGCAAGGGTTAATTAATTTAATTAATTGCCTAATTAATTAATTAATTAACTAATTATTTTTATTTTTATTATTTTATTTCTTTAAATGTTCTGGGCAGTGGGCCCCGTTCGTCATCGGGCCAGGGGGTGGCCTAACGGGCATGCGGGCGTCGGGCGTCGCCCGAACGGGCGAGTTCGTGCGGGGCTGGCCCCGGGCGCCGGCGCCGGTGGCCACGGGCACGGCGGAGTGAAGCAGCAGTGGGGTTGGGGCGGCGGAGCCGCGGCGAGGCAGTGGCCGGAGCGGGCGGTGGTGTGCGGTGGTGGCGAGCATCAATAGCATGAGCAGCAGCAGTGCGAGCAGTAGCAAGCGACATCAGGCAGCTGAGGCGAGCAGCGGGCGGGCCATGCGCAGGCGGGTGTGTGCCGGCGCGGCCGGGCGCAGTCGTTCACGGCCAGAGGCCATGGCGGGCGCGGTAGGACGACGCGGGGCTTGCGGCCAGGATGACCCGGGGCGCGGGCGGCCGCGGGCTACGAGGCGAGCGGAGAGCTGAGGGGCGCGGCGACGAATCCATCAGGGAGGGAGAGGGGAAAGGAAGTGGGCTCACGGGGCCCTGAAGATGTGCTATAGTGGGCTCGGGGCAGCGCCGGAGCTTGGAGTGGCGATGGTCGACGACGAGATGGCGGCGGCGGGCGATGGCGCGCGACGGAGGCAGGGTGTCTGGGGCGAGGAGGAGACGAGGAAGAAGCGGTCCGGCGAGGGGCGGTCGAGGCGGAGGGCGACGGTGGTGGCTCCGGCGAGGTGACGAGCGGCGCGGTCGGCGGCGATTCCCCTTCCCGATCCAGATCGGGATCGAGAGGTGGGGGCAGACGAGGGAAGTGGGGGAAGTGGGGGATCGGGGGGTTAGGGTTTCGGGGTGTGGGGGGGTTAAGCAGGGTAGGGGTGGTGGGCTGGGCAGATCGGGTGGCCGAGGCCCAGGTGGGGTTGGGGCCTTTTGTTTGTTTTGGCTTTTCTCTCTTTCTTATTTTTTTTCTATTTCTTTTCTTATCTTCTGTTCTGCTAATTGTTATGCCACTAATTGACTTTTACAAAATGTGTGACTTAGCCCATATAACAAAGTGCATTATTTAACACTGCTAGAAATTGGTTTGGAGGCAAATGAATTTCATTTGGATTTTAATTAAATGAATATGGATTAAATACTCCTGTTATGTTGCTGCTAGAGTCACATAATTTATTTAGTATATGTTGAATATAATTTTAGAATTGTCTCTGGATTATTTACAATATTGTGAACATTTTAGTTTTTCAAATTTGAACAACTTTTAATTTCACTTTTAGTTTGAATTTCCAATTGAATTTGAAATTGAAATGAGATATGTTACTCATGATGATTAAGCTCTGTTGATCATGATGACATGGCATTATCAAAAGGGGGATTATTGTGGCTAACCACTGGGGGTGTTACAGATATATCTCACCTGGTGTTTTGTAAAGTATCGCAAAGCAAAGGGAACATCACATGATAACCAAAGGTTCACTCGAATATCATTCGTGTAACCATAGTGATCGATATGAATGTCCACGGTTCCGCTATCAGTCATTGAACGAAGGGGTTTCGTTCATGTCTATGATTTACCGGACCTATAGGGTCACAAGCTTAAGGTAATCACAATCTGCTGAGTGTTAGTAGTACGGGAGTGTTGGGAATTTATTTGTGAAATAGTTTTGCTAATACTCGGAATAGTTCCAAGAGGAACCGGAAGTGTTTCGGGGTCACCGGAAGAGTTTCAGAGTTTATTGGGCAATACCAAGTATTCCTGATAATTAATATATAGGTGGAAAATGTTTCTGGTGATGTTAAATTATACTCCCTCCGTCCCAAAATAAGTGTCTCAAGCTTAGTACAACTTTGTACTAGAGCTAGTACAAACTTGAGACAGTTATTTTGGGACGGAGGGAGTATATAAAAGGCCCTAGTAATTGTTACAGGGATTTTATAATTAATTAAATATCATGGGGCCCAAAAAGGCCTAGTGGTGGAAGGCAATTTGGGCCAGCAAGGCCCAAGTGCGAGAGGCGCCCCATTTGCCATGGAAGGAGGCCGAATTGGGGAAGGGAGAGGACTCCTTCTCCCCTCCCTTGGTCGACACCCCAAGGAGGGACTTCCCTCCTTGTTGGCTGCCCCTATCTCCCCTCTAACCTATATATAGTGGAGATATTGGTCTTTTTCTTCATACAAGTTTTAGGTGCCTCCTCTAGCCCAATACTACTAGTTCTAATTGAGATAATTAGAGTTAGTTCTAGTTCCACTAATCCTCCTAATTAGAAGCCCAGAGTGGCTCTAATCTTCTCCTCTAGTTCTTCGGCGGAGATTAGTTCTGGACTGTGAAGCGCTGCCGGATCGTGATGATCGTATGCTTGCAAACTATAGAGAGGCTGTGCTTTCGGTCTTTGGTTTGAGGGATCATTCGAGGGCGGTTCGCGGGACCGTTCGTCGAAGGTTCGAGGGACTCCAATTATGGTCTACATCGACTCTGCTTCCGCTACAAACATAGAGTTGGTAATGATCATGATCCAATCCCCTAATGCACCTTCGTATTGTTCCTGGGTGTTCGTAGGCCGACTTTTTTTTGTTTTCTACTATGTTCCCTTACAGTGGCATCATGAGCGTTCTTATGAGTAGGTGCAGGTTGCGATCTTGATCACATGTGGATGTGAGGGCCGATTTTCTTGCTATGCTTCCCACGAGTGTTGCTTTGGTTCAGTTCATTGACAGCATGGTGTAGCTTTTCACAAAGTTCTGACAATCGATCGGCTCTGGCTGTCGACGATCTGCTAACAGTTGTTTGGGCTACATCATAGTCAAGAATAGTGAACCATCATAATCATGAGAGGGCAACGAAGATGTTCGATCTTCTAGGGGGGTCACGCGTATTGACAAAGTTTAGTGTGGGGCTAGATATTTTTAATTAAGTCTCTTCCCTCACACACCCTGAAAGTTAATCTAGCAACAAGGATTATCACCTTTGTTTGTGGACATAGGTAGCTAGTGTTGTTCGTAAACCCTAGCAGCCACGTAATTAAAATTTGCTAAACCGATTAGAGGACGTCTAACTTGGTTTTGTAGGGTCACATGTGATGTGGTATAGCCTCTATCATGATAATAAGTTTATGTATGAGATGGTTATATGATGTAACCTTAAGTGGCCTGCGCGTCACAGTACGACATGATGGCTGGAGCCAAGGGATTGTCACTTATACGACCTGCGTGTAGAAACTCGTTATTTTATTTATCGACAGAGTGACGGGCATGCTACGGAGGACCCGGAGCAAGGTGGCTTCACCGGGCGCAGGAAAACATGATGGTGGCTACGACACAGTTCCAGAGTACTTTCATGAAGACCACGGAGGATCATGGAGTAGTTCCCGCAATTATTAGGGTGATCTCTCACTGAAAATATCAAGACTAAAAGGTGATCTTCCTAGTGTAGCAACCGTCTATAACATGTGGATTTTTGGAGTACTACATGCTACCATGAGTACAAACGAATCTTGAAGTGTAAGACGGGTGAAGGTAGGACCTCACAGCAGGATGATACGTCTCCAACGTATCTATAATTTATGAAGTATTCATGCCATGTTTACAACAATTCTATATGGTTTTGGTACGATTTGCATGGAACTAACCCGGACTGACGCTGTTTTCAGCAGAACTACCGTGGTGTTGTTTTTTGTGCAGAAATAAAAGTTCTCGAAATTGGATGAAACTTTTTGATGATTTTTTTGGAAGAAAAGAAAAATACCGGAGCAAAGAACCACTGGAGGGGGCCCCCTGCTACCCACTAGACACCAAGGCGCGCCACCCCCCTCTAGCGCGCCCTGGTGGGTATTGGGCCCCCTGAGGCCCATCTTCGCGTGAAACCGACGCCAAAAAGTCCTATAAATGCAGAAACCCCCAGAAATAACCCTAGATCGGAAGTTCCGCCGCCGCAAGCCTCTGTAGCCATGAAAAACCAATCGGGAGCCCGTTCCGGCACCCTGCTAGAGGGGGAAAATCATCACCCGAGGCCATCTTCATCATCCCTATGGCCACCATGATGAGGAGGGAGTAGTCCACCCTCGGGGCTGAGGGTTTGTACTAGTAGCTATGTGTTTGATCTCTCTCTCTCTCTCTCTCTCTATCGTGTTCTTGATTTGGCACGATCTTGATGTATCACAAGCTTTGTTAATATAGTTGGATCATGTGGTGTTTTCCCCTCTTTATCTTGTTGTGATGAATTGAGTTTTTCCTTTGAGATTTCGTTATTATCGGATTGAATACTTTTATGGATTTGAGAGCACTTGATGTATGTCTTGCTATGAATACCCGTGGTGACAATGGGGCATCATATTGATTCACTTGATATATGTTTTGGAACTCAACTCGCGGATTCCTGAGGTGACATTGGGGTAATCTATGCATAGGGGTTGATGCACGTTTTCATCCTTGTTTCTCCGGCACTCTTTGAAGTTCTTTGTGTTGGATTGAGTATTATGAATCTGAAATTGTTTGATGTGTATCGTATAATCAACTCACGGATACTCGTGGTGACATTGGAGTATCTAGGTGACATTAGAGTTGATTGATGTGTATCATATGGTGTTATTTTAGTACGAACTCTTGGGCTATTTGTGACACTTATAGGAATAGCTCTATAGATTGATCGGAAAGGATAACTTTGTGGTGGTTTCGTACCCTACAAACAATTTCGTCTTATGTTCTCTGCTAGATAGGAACTTGGGAGTGATTCTTTGTTGCACGTTGAGGGATGGTTGTGTGATCCAATTATATTAGCATTGTTGAGAGATTGCACTAGCGAAAGTATGAACCATAGGCCTTGTTACTAAGCATTGCAATACCGTTTGTGCTCACTTTTGTTACTTCCTACCTTGCTGGTTTTTATTGTTCCTATTACAAAAATCAATATCTACTATCATTACTAGACTTATATCACCATCTCTTCGCCGAACTAGTGCACCTATACAATTTACCATTGTATTTGGTGTGTTGGGGACACAAGAGACTTTTTATTATTTGGTTGGAGGGTTGTTTGAGAGAGACCATCTTCATCCTACACCTCCCACGGATTGATAAACCTTAGGTCATCCACTTGAGGGAAATTTGCTACTGTCCTACAAAACTCTGCGCTTGGAGGCCCAACACGAGTCTACAAGAACAAGTTGTGTAGTAGACATCAAGCTCTGTTCTGCTGCCGTTGCCGGGGAGGTGAGTGCTTCAAGGTATATCTTTAGATCTTGCAATTGAATCTTTTAGTTTCTTGTTTTATCACTAGTTTGGTTTATAAAAGAAAACTGCAAAAAAAATGGAATTGAGGTGGCCTGATATTATTCGTCTTTATCATGTCTTTCTTGAAAATGATGGAAGGAAAATTGTGCTTAATTGATAGAATAAGAATTCAATAAAATGTTTGGCATAAAATCTTTGAATGATCAGCACAATTGCAATGTTGCTAGTATTAATTCTTTGAATATCCATGATGCTAGTGATATGCCAAGCCATAAGCTTGGGGATGCTATATTTGATGAACATGATATTTTTAGTCCCCCAAGTTTTGATGCGCAAATTTGTTATGATTATTGCATGCCTCCTATTTATGATGATTACAATGATGAAAGTGGGTTTGGAAGAGTGTCAACTCTAGGTAATAATGATCCCACTATTTTCGAGGGTGTTGAATCTTATTGTAAAATTGATGAAAGTGGATTTGGAGATGTCATGACTTTATTTAATGATGAATCCACTATTTTGGAAGAGGTTCCAATTGATTATGACAACAAAGTTGCCATCTATGATGATTATGGTGATGGCATGTATGCTATAAAGAATAATGATAACCATGAAACTTGTCATCATGATTTTTATTTTCAATTGGATTATTCCAATCAAGTATCACATGATAGTTATTTTGTTGAGTTTGCTCCCGCTATTATTGATGAGAAGAAATTTGCTTATGTGGATAGTAATAAAAATTCTATGTTTGTGGACCATGAGAAGAATGCTTTATGTGATAGTTATATTGTTGAATTTCTTCATGATGCTATTGAAAATTATTATGAGAGAGGAACATATGCTTCTACATATCTCACTAATATCAATTTTCCTCTCTATGTGTTGAAAATCTTGAAGTTTTGCTTGTTTTGCCTTCCTGTGCTAGTTGATTCTTGTTCTCATGAGTTGTTTGATCACAAAATCCCTATGAATAGGAAGTGGGTTAGACTTAAATGTGCTAGTCATATGCTTCATGATGCTCTCTTTATGTTTCAATTCTTATCTTTTATGTGAGCATCATTAAAATCATCATGCCTAGCTAAAAAGGCATTAAAGAAAAGCGCTTGTTGGGAGACAATCCAACATTTACCCCTACTGTTTTTGTATCTTCACATGATTAGGCTACTATATTAATCATGTTTTATAGCTCTTGTTTCAATAAAGTGCCAAGTAAAGCCTTTGGGATAGTGTGGATGATAGTTGACTTGATTCTGTGCAAAAATAGAAACTTTTGCATCCAGTGAAGAAATTCCTATCTTTTACTGGAATGTGGAAAAATTCTGATTTTTTTACATATGATTGATATAAAAATTGCCTACGTTGTCCTAATTTTTCAGAATTTTTAACTTACAGAAGTATAGTCATTATTCAGATCTTTACAGACTGTTCTGTTTTTGACAGATTCTGTTTGCAATGCATAGTTTGCTTGGTTTTATGGTTTCTATGGCTTATATTGCTTAATATAAATTGTGGAAATTATATAGTACAGTAGACATTATGTGGAAATAATTATGAATATTGTCTTTCACAGTACCCAAGTGAATGATTTGTTTTAACTATGCTAACCCATCTCACGAAGTTCCGTTAAGTTTTCGGTGATTGAAGTTTTCAAGCTTTGGGTGAGATATTGATATGAGGAGAATAAGGAGTGAGAAGACCCTAAGCTTGGGGATGCCCAAGTCACCCCAATGTAATATTCAAGGAACATCCAAGTACTTGTTTCTCCGGTAGAAATCTTGGCACACTCTTTGAAGTTCTTTGTGTTGGATTGAGTATTATGAATCTAAAATTGTTTGATGCGTATCGTATAATCAACTCATGGATACTCATGGTGACATTGGAGTATCTAGGTGAAATTAGAGTTGGTTTATGTGTATCATATGGTGTTATTTTAGTACGAATTCTTGGGCTATTTGTGACACTTATAGGAATAGCTCTATAGATCGATCGGAAAGGATAACTTTGAGGTGGTTTCGTACCCTACAAACAATTTTGTCTTATGTTCTCCTCTAGATAGGAACTTGGGAGTGATTCTTCGTTGCACGTTGAGGGATGGTTATGTGATCCAATTATATTAGCATTGTTGAGAGATTGCACTAGCGAAAGTATGAACCCTAGGCCTTGTTTCTAAGCATTGCAATACCGTTTGTGCTCACTTTTATTACTTCCTACCTTGCTGTCTTTTATTGTTCCTATTACAAAAATCAATATCTACTATCATTACTAGACTTATATCACCATCTCTTCACCGAACTAGTGCACCTATACAATTTACCATTGTATTTGGTGTGTTGGGGACACAAGATACTTTTTATTATTTGGTTGTAGGGTTGTTTGAGAGAGACCATCTTCATCCTACACCCCCACAGATTGATAAACCTTAGCTCACCCACTTGAGGGAAATTTTCTACTGTCCTACAAAACTCTGCGCTTGAAGGCCCAACACGAATCTATAAGAAAAAGTTGTGTAGTAGATATCACATGAACACTCGGTTATCTTGAAGTTCTAGCAGAAAAGTTCTAAGCTCGGAGCACGAAGGATCGTAAGATGAACAAGAGTCATATGGAGATACGATCGGCAATAGATTGCCTACCGGTTGAAATTCTTATCATCTGTGATGCTAGCATCCATTACTGTGAACGAGATCAAGGTCTTAAATTACTCACTTTTAATTATGAGAGATATTGATTTGAATGGGAGCGCACTTTATATTAAAATTTGTTTAAACACTAGTGCAACATGAATTATGAACAATGTCTAAAGTGAATCTTGTGTTTATCGTTGTAGATCAATGGCTCACAATATGTTCAACCTAGCCCCTATGTTAGAGAAAGAAAAGTTGGCTGCAAATGGAGGAAACTATGGGGTTTGGATCTGGAACCTGGGATTTGTTTTCAGGAGTGCTAGGAAGGAGTATGTGCTGGATCAGCCCCTGGGTGATGCACCTGCAAAGGATGCACCACAAGAAGCTGTAGATGCTTTCACTTCTCGTAATGATGATTATGAGTTAGTCTAGTGCCTCATGTTGACTTGCATGGATCCTAAACTACAGAAACATTTTGAACGATCAAGTACTCAATTTATAATTGGGTCACTGGATGCTCTGTACAAGGAACAGGCCAGGACCGAACCTTTTGAAATAACCAAGGCCTTGATTGAGTGCAAGATGTCAGAAGGTTCCTCGATGAGTGAGCATATATAGAGTGAAGCTAGCTGGCTATGTTGATAGGCTTGCTGCTGTGGAATTTGGAATTCCTCCAACACTCGGTACAGATATTGTGCTTGCTTCACTCCCCCCATCTTACGATGGCTTTATCATGAATTACAACATGAATGGGATGGAGAAAGCACAAACGAGTTGTTTGCTATGCTGAAGACTGCTGAGGCTGGGATGCAGAAGAACAAACAAGTGTTGATGGTCAATAAGACCGCTAGTTTAAAAAAAAGGGCAAGTCCAAGAACAAATCTTCAGGAGCCGGTAAGGCCGTGTCACAGAAGAGGAACACGGGCGGAGCTACTAAGGAGACTGAATGTTTCTACTACAAGCAGAAGGGACACCAGAAACGCAACTGCAAGAAGTACTTGGCGGATACGAAGAAGAACGGTTCTTCCGGTAAAGGTATAAAAGTTATACAAAGTTAATGTTATTATCCTTGTTAATTCTGTAAAGTAATGGCTATTTGATACTGACCAGTTGCTCTTGTTTGCAAACCAACACGGACTGTAGAAAGTTCACAAGTTGAGAAGGAATGAAGTCATGATACAAGTCGGGAATGGTGATGGGATCGTTGATCAAGCCGTCGAAGTCATGTCTTTAGTTTATCTTCAAGATTTATCCTAGAGCCGAATAATAGTTATTTCGATCAGAAGTTATGTAAGACATTTTCTTTTGGGTTATGCAATGGATATTCATAGAAGTTTTAAACAATGGTTGTTCAAGTTTTTATAAGAGTATGATTTGTATTCACCTCTATTATTGATGGTTTATTCATTATCTTGAAGATTAAGTATACACACTAAAAGACCTAAAACGTCTTGAGAAGACTGATAATACCACTTAAGTGTGGCACTACAACATTGGTCATATCGGAAATAAGAGTATGGAAAACTTCAATTAGATGAAATATTATAGTCTTCTGATCATTGAATCATTTGACACATATAAGAATTATTCGATAGGTAAAATGACATCGCTCAAAAATTGTTTTGATCAAAATGTAAAATCATTAGAATAATACATAGTGATGTATATGGTTTAGTGATCATACCAAGACGCGGTGAAGAATTATACTTCATAAAATTTCACTGATGATTTGAGTAAATATGATTTACTTGGTGAAATAAATGATTATGAAATGTTCAAAGGAATTCAGGATGAAGTTAAGCATCATCATGACAAAAGATAAAAGGTTAATTTTCTCATGGGTTTAGCAAAATAAATGATTATGAATTATTTCATAATTTACAAATACACTTGTAATTATTTTGGGGTTATGCATTTATATGGCAAATACACTAAAATGAAACACTGTGTAAATGTCTAGCAAAACTACACCATATTAGTTATGGAGTGAAGAAACTAGATGAATACTATCCCGTAGATTATCCCTCTTACAGAAATTCAGAGACAAAAGTGTTTGGCATAGAGTATGGATATTTTCTTGAGAAAAGTTTCTCGCTAAAAGAGTAAGTAGGAGGACAATACATCTTGACAAGATTACAGAATCTTCGGTGAATATAAATAGAATCAATTAAACAGAATTTGGTTCAGAAATAGCGATTTTTTCCTCATGAGAAAATAGGGTGGCAATATCTAATTTGGTAAGGTGTGCCACAACAGTTTCAGTTTCATAACCATGAAAAGGATCATATTCAACCAAACTAATTAACTCAGGATCGACAAAGAATTCATAATCCTTATCAGTAACAAAAATAGGAGAAGTTGTAAATTTAGGATCATATTTCATTTTCTCCATCTTAGATTTTTCTTTCAGCTTACTCAGTAATTTCTTAACATCATCTCTATCATTACAAGCAAGAAAGTCTCTAACTATATCTCCATCTATAACATAACCCTTAGGTATTTTCAAGTGTCTCAACTTTAGTAGGAGGGCTAGGCATAATAGATGAATTATAATTTTCATTAGTTTCAGCATTTTCAATTCCTTTAGCTTTAGCAAGTTGTTCATCAAGAAATTCACTTAGTGGGACAGTATCATCAAGTAGAGTACTAGCATCATCATAAGCATAATTCATAGCAGAAGTAGCATCATCGATTACTTCTGACATATCAGAATTAATAGCAGGTGTTGGTGTTGCAAGTCTATTCAAAATAGAAGGTAAATCAAGTGCGGAGCTAGATGGCAGTTCCTTACCTCCCCTCGTCTTAGAGGGAACGATCTTGGTTCTATTATCTTTCAAATTCTTCATAGTGATCAACAGATATAATTCCTAAGTGGCTCCAAATAGAGCTATGCTCCCCAGCAACGGTGCCAGAAAAGGTCTTGATAATCCACAAGTATAGGGGATCGCAATAGTTTTCGAGGGTAGAGTATTCAACCCAGATTTATTGTTTCGACACAAGAGAAGCCAAAGAATATTTGCAAGTATTAGCAGTTGAATTGTCAATTCAACCACACCTGGAGAACTAAATATTTGCAACAAAGTGATCAGTAGCACAGTAGTATGATAGTTTGATAGCAGTGGTAACAGTAACAATAGTAATGGTACTAGTAACCGTTTTATAGCGATTGTAACAGCAGTAGCAGCGAAAGTAACTTAGCAAAAACCAATATGAGAAAGTCATAGGCATTAGATCATTGACGGATATTTGTGTTGGATAACATTCATCATGTAACAGTCACAACCTAGAGCGATATGATAGCTCTAATTCATCAATGTAATGTACGCACATATTCTGTATATAGTCATACGTGATTATAATAAGAACTTGCATGACATATTTTGTCCTACCCTCCTTGGCAGCGGGGTCCATAAGGAAATCTAAGGGATAATAAGGCCTCCTTTTAATAAAGAACCGGAACAAAGCATTAGCATATAGTGAATACATGAACTCCTCAAACTACGGTAATCACCGGAAAGAATCCCAATTTTTGTAGCCTTGCGGTATGCGGATCATAACACGTAATAGGTGCATACAAATTGCAAGATAGGATCAAGAACTCAAATATATTAATGAAAACATAAAGGGTTCAGATCTGAAATCATAGCACTCAGGCCCTAGTTACAAGCATTAAGCATAGCAAAGTCATAGCAACATCAATCTCAGAACATAGTGGATACTAGGGATCAAGCCCTAACAAAATTAACTCGATTACATGATAAATCTCATCCAACCCATCACCGTCTACCAAGCCTACAAGTAATTACTCACTCTCGGTGATGAGCATCATGGAATGGTTGATGAAGGATGGTTGATGATGACAACGGCGTCGAATCCCCCTCTCCGGAGCCCCGAACGGACTCTAGATCAGCCCTCCCGATGAAGAACATGAGGTGGCGCCGGCTCCATATTGTAAAACACGATAATTCCTTCTCTTTGATTTTTTTTTCTGGACGAATAGGTACTTTTGGAGTTGGAGTTAGGGTTGTCGGAGCTGCCTGGTGCCCACAAGCCTGCCAGGCGCACGCCCCTCGGCTTGTGGTACCTGGGTGGCCCCCCTCTGGAAGTTCTCTTCGTGGGTATTTTTTATATATTCTGAAAATATTCTCCATAAATTTTCAACCCAATTCGAGAACTTTTATTTCTGCACAAAAATAACACCATGGCAATTCTACTGAAAACGGTGTCAGTCCGGGTTAGTTCCATTCAAATCATGCAAATTAGACTCCAAAACAAGAGCAAAAGTGTTTGGAAAAGTAGAAACGTTTGGGACATATCAACTCCCCCAAGCTCGACTCATTGCTTGTCCTCAAGCAATTTAGTTGACAAACTGAAACTGATAAAGAAAAACTTTTACAAACTCTTTTTGTTCTTGTTGTTGTATATATGCTTAACTAATGCTCAAGTTTTCAGCAAGTATTATGAACTAACCATATGAATCATAACACTTAGGTCTCACATTTACCCATGTCAATAACATAACCAACTAGCGAGCAATAATAAGATATCTCGGATGCCAGAAAATTTGTCAAAACAATCATGATATAATATGATAACATGGTATCTCGCTAGCCCTTTCTGAGACCGCAAAACATAAATGCAGAGCACCTATGAAGTTCAAGTAGCGACTAAATATTGTAATTCATGGTACGAGAGATCCAGTCAAGTCACACCCAAATATTAACTATACTCAATGCATAAGAATGACAATAGTGATCTCCAACTGGTGCTTGAGTGAAAAGGTGATGACTCAACAATAAAAGTAAAATAACGTAAAAGTAAATAGCTAGGCCCTTCGCAAAGGGAAGCATTGATTTTCATAGGTGCCAGAGCTCAAAGATTAAAACGGAGATGAATATAATTTTGAGAGGTATGCCCTTCCTGTCAACGTCACGACCGAGAGTTCTTAATATCTTCCATGCTAAACACATTAGCGGCGGTTCCTAAGCAGAAAGGTAAAGTTTACTCCCCTCCACCATGCAAACACAATACATGACTAGCCAAATCCTCAGGTGCCCTCCATACCAACAACTTTCCGGGGGAGATTGTTTCATTATTTTTTTTTTGTATTGATCATGGGACTGGGCATCCCAAATACCAGCCCCTCTTGTGTAATGGCAAGTGCATAAACACTCATCGTGAGAATAACCCGCTTAGCATGGAAGATACTGACCACCCCCTGCCGCTCCATGAGCAGTACAGGTGTAACACCCCCTGTCATTAACTACAGTAATCACTTTTGGTAATGACATGCCAGCAAGCCTAATAGTGCATAATCATCATTAGCATCATATTGCATTTCAACTCCTAAGTCAAATTCAAATTAAATGAAAGTGAAATTTAAAGTTGTTCAACATAGAAACAAAAATGTTCAATAAATAGCAAATATTGCAGAGACTATTCTAAAATTAAAACCAACAATTAATAAATTAATTAGGTGGCACTAACATTACCTAAACAGTGAGGATTAATGCATTTTAATTGTTATAAAAATTTGTGTGAACTCAAGTTAACTCCAAACTAATTTTTGGTAGTGGTAGGTAATGCCTAGTATTTGTTGGAGCAATTCCTATGTTATACAAAAATCATTTTGAGGCCCAACTATTTACTAAACAGGAGATATGATTAAATAAAAAGAAAAAGACAAAAGAAAAGAAAACAGAGAAAAAGAAAAACAAGGATAAGACCCCCCTCCCCCAACACCGTCCACGCGGCTCATTACCCTCCAAGGCGACAACACCAGTAACTAGCTACCGAAACGCCCGCTCCGCGTCACCTGCTGCCCCTGCCTTCGCAGACAGATCCTCGGCGGCACCCAGGGTGGGGCCACCGGTCTCTGTGTCGAGACCCCCAGGTCAAGCTTTCGATCGGCCGAACCACGGGCGGCACGTGCGCCAGCTGGGCCCTACCCGCCGTAGAGGGTCTCTCTGGAGGGTTCCCGACCCCCGCGTGCAGGCTGTGCGGCACCTACGGGTCGGGGAATGCCCGCGGGCCGTACCCGCCTCCACTGTCCTGCGCGCCCTGGAGGCCTCTGGTGGAGATCGAGTCTATAAGCTTCTCACCTTCGCCCGAAGAGTCACAGGGCACGTTACGGGGAGCACTTGCCCGGCCTCGCCCCGTGCCCCCCGGGTTGTCGGCGTGTAGGAGACCTCTCGTTCGCGAAGGTAACCAGCTGAAGCCCGCCCCGGCCTCCACCACCTGTTTCCCACACGCCCGGCCGGCCGGCCCCTATATTCCTCCCCCCCCCAGCGACCACAAACCCTAACCCCCACTCACCCCCTCGCTCACTCCCCCCACCCTTTTCCCCGATCCAGAACCGGATCAGGATCGGCCCCGCGCCCTCGACGTCGCTCGACGCCGCCGCCCCGTCACCACGCCGCCTCGTCCCCGACGCCGCCCCCTCGCCGGACCCCGTCGCCGTCTTCCCCGCGCCCACTACCTCCGCCCTACACCGTACGGTGAGGCCCCGGCCTCTCCCCTCTCTCGTCCGTCGCCTGGCTCGCCCCGGCCACTCCGCCCCGCACCTCGCTCACCGCCGCTCGCCGCGCCTCTGTCGCCGGACCGCGCCTGCTCGCGCCGCCCCGAGCCCGCGCGCTCGCCCTGCCCGCGCCTGACACGCCACCGCCGCCGTTGCCTCACGCCCCCGCGCCTGCCGTTGCTGCCGCCACCCGCATGCCCACACTCCTGTGGCCCCTGGGCCACTGCCCGGTGGGGCCCCGCCGCCCCTGTGCCACTGGCCCGTGGGGCCGAACCCACCTGTCAGATGACTGCTGACGTCAGCATGAGGTCATGCTGATGTCGTCATCAACACTGTTTCGGATAATGTTTAATTTAAATAAATAATTAAATTCCAGAAATTAATAAAAACTTTAGAAAATCATATTAAATAATCCGTAACTCCGATGAAAATACTTTATACATGAAACTTGCTCAGAATTCTGATACGAACCCGAATACGCCCTCCGTATTCCCGTCAGGTGCCTCTAGCTATAAGAACATTGAACTTTTAGACCAATTTCGATAAATGAATAGTGCCCAACTTTAATTAAATAATTCCGAATAAATTCCTAAATTAACTAAATCATTTAGTTAGGCAGTAGAACACCCCGGCATATCATTTAGGCATGTCATACATATTGTTTGCATTATTGCCGTGAATTTATTGTTTCTCTCCCCCCTCCTTCTCTCTCGATAGACGCTGAGACCGACGACGCTGCACCTGGGTACGACTACACTACCGACGAGCAGCCCGTTGGCGATCTCCCTCTCTTGCCAGAGCAACCAGGCAAGCCCCCCCTTGAGCATCCAGATATCACCCATTCTATTCTCCTGCTTGCATTAGATTTTGCTACTGTTAATGTATGCTCCTATTCTGATGCATAGCCTGCTGTTGTAACCTGTTCATTTCTACCTTACCTGCCTATGATAAACTTTTTAGTTTAGGTTGGAATGAACCATCAGTGAACCCCACCACCTTATCCTTGTTGCCCCTGCTTGATCATCGACGACCCGATCAACGTGATCGTCGACCAGAGACCGACACCTCACTTCACACCCCCTTAGTTGTACGACTCTCCATAGTAACTATCGAGTGCCGAGGGTGATACCTCGTAACGCACTCCTGATGAATACTCTGCAGTGTAGTTGTTCGGTCGTGGTCATCGAGGGTGATTCCTCCTTCTCCACTTCCGATACGACTCTGTCGTGCAACCCTCAGTGTGAACCTCGAGGGTGATGCCTCATACGTTCACCCTGATGTTTTCGTCGAGTGGAATCCGCCGAGGGTGATTCCTCGGGTTTCCCCCTTGATGTTATGACCACACGATTACTTGACCTCTATTACAGGCGGGTCCACCCTGGTGGGTACCCGCTGGGGATCTATGATTGTCGGGTGTGCCGGAAGGGCACTCGAGTGTGACATTGTGGCGGAGCATCAGAGACTCTGATTGTCTCCGCGTGATACTAATTGAGCCTATTGGATTTGGGTGTGTGATCTGAGTGGGTCGACGTGCCCTATACGCACTACCACCACGCGGGATAATGGTTATGGGACCCTCTGCAAAGTACGTTTCTCCCGAAAGCTCGTCTGACGTCACGATTCACCGTGCGGGCTGATTGTCGGAAATGGGCTGGATACTTCACTAATGAGCTCAGTGTCGCGCCTGCACCCCGGCCAGTCTCGCAACGCGCAGGGTGCCCAGGGCGATGGCCCGAGACCTCTGGGTGCATAGGTTAGTCCGGCGTGCTGACCTCTCTGCCGAGCCTAGGTAGAGCGCTGCTTCGTGTTGATCTTCCGAGGACGGGCATTACCCAGCAAGTGTGTCCGGCCAGAGTTGATCGAGCGTGTTGGGTAATAGTAGTGCACCCCTGCAGGGATGAATCTTCTATCGATAGCCGGTCCTACGGTAAAGGACGCTCAGTTTGTGTATCCCGATCTACTACTTGAACTGGATACTTGTTACTTAATTGAAGCTTCGGGATCGCTTTCTCGCTTGGGAGTCGAGGAAGGATCTTTAAGCTGTACTTTAACATGTTTGCTAAATAAAATGCTATTCTACTCTCTTCTACTGCTGCAAGATGATGGCCTTGTGAAGATGTTTGAAGATGCTAGTCTTCGATAGGACTAGGCCTTCTCTCTATTCTGGCATTTCTGCAGCCCAGTCCACTTAAACAGCCTTTCTCCTTGGATAATGTTGCATATGTAGTATAGATCCTTGCTTGCTGAGTACTTCGGATGAGTACTCACGGTTGCTTTACTTTCTCTTTTCCCCATATACCCCACCTTGATGATACATCAGACGATGGAGTCCAGGAGGCAGATGCCACCGGAGCTTACTACCAGGAGGGTCTAGAGGGTACTTACTACTGGATTGAGCCAGCTGACCAGGAGTAGGATCGGAGGCTCCCAGGCAGGTGGCCAACGCCTTTCGATCTAGTGTCGCTATTTGTGCTAGCCTTCTTAAGGCAAAACTTGTCTAACTATGTCTGTACTCAGATAATATTTGTATGACTGACCTATGTATTCGGATCTTCGGATCCCTGGTCTGTAATATTGTGGACCTCCATTTAAATTGTGTTAGAGTTGTGTTGTGATATCTTCCCGTGAGTCCCTGTGCTTGATCGTACACGTTTGCGTGTATGATTAGTGTACGATTGAGTCGGGGGCGTCACAAGTTGGTATCAGAGCCAGGTTTCGATCCTGGGACCTGTGGGCCACAAAACCATTGACAAATCTGCTTCACAAAGGTGTTAAATTTGAGTGGACAGAAAAATGTCAAGAAAGCTTTTAGACACTAAAAGATAAATTGACATCTGCCCCAGTATTAGCACCCCCGGATTCCCAAAAGGATTTCGTGATATACTGTGATGCCTCCCGTCAAGGATTAGGCTGTGTCCTAATGCAAGAACGCAAGGTGATTGCTTATGCCTCTCGACAATTGCGTCCTCACGAAGAAAATTACCCAGTGCACGATCTCGAACTTTCTGCGGTTATTTATGCCCTGAAGCTATGGCGACATTACCTTCTCGGTAACCGTTGCGAGATATATACGGATCATCAAAGTTTGAAGTATTTATATACTCAACCAGATCTGAACCTTCGTCAACAAAGATGGCTCGAGACAATTGCCGATTATGATATGAATATCTCATACACCCCTGGCAAGGCAAATGTAATGGCCGATGCGTTGAGCCGTAAGGCTTATTGCAGCAACCATGTGGTTCAGGAATCACAACCTATGCTTTATGAAGAGCTTCGTAAATTGAACCTCCATATAGTTCCACAGGGTTATCTCAATACCCTCGTTGTCGAACCAGATTTAGAACACAACATCAAGACTATGCAACGGTATGACTCTGAAGTTGAAAGGATCAAGTGATACCTTGAAAAAGGAAAACCGTCGGAGTTCCATCTTGATAATGATGGGATCCTATTTTTCCAACACCGTCTCTTCATACCTAAGTTCAAAGATGAGAGGGAACACATTATGATGGAAGCTCATGACACTCCTCTGTCAATTCATCCTGGTAGCACAAAGATGTACCGTGACATTTGTCAGAGATACTGGTGGCCTAATATGAAGCGAGATATTGCTCGTTATGTTTCTGAGTGTGACGTTTGCCGCCGCGTTAAAGCTCAACATCAAAGGCCCGCAGGAACTCTGCAACCCCTTGCAATTCCTGAATGGAAATGGGACAAGGTCCAAATGGATTTCATTACTGGTTTTCCCAAATCCCAGAAGGGTCATGATGCTATTTTTGTCGTCATTGACCGATTCTCTAAAGTTGCTCACTTTCTGCCAGTTAAAGAGACAATCACTGCTAGCCAGTTAGCAGACTTGTATGTTTCCCGAATTGTGTCACTCCATGGTGTTCCGTTGGAGATCAGTTCTGATCGTGGCAGCCTCTTCACCTCCAGATTCTGGAATAGTTTCCAAGAAGCTATGGGAACACATCTATCTTTCAGCACCGCTTTTCACCCTCAGTCACATGGTCAAGTTGAACGAGTTAATCAAGTGCTCGAAGATATGCTTCGAGCTTGCGTCATCTCCTTCGGTAAGAAATGGGAGGAATCTCTCCCGTATGCCGAATTCTCTTACAACAATAGCTATCAGGCTAGTCTGAAGATGGCACCGTTTGAAGTTCTATACGGTCGTAAGTGTCGAACCCCTCTGAATTGGTCAGAAACTGGGGAACGCTCACTTGTCGGACCGGACATTATTCAGCAAGCAGAAGACCAAGTCCACATTGTCCGTGAACATTTGAAAACTACTCAGTCTCGTCAGAAAAGCAACTATGACCAAAAACACCAGGAAATAGTCTATCAACCTGGCAAGCAAGTTTACCTCCGCGTCACTCCGTTGAAAGGCACTCATCGGTTCGGAATCAAAGGCAAGTTAGCTCCTCGCTACATTGGCCTGTTCCGTATTCTTGCCCGTCGAGGAGAAGTGGCATATCAATTGCAGTTGCCGCCAAATCTTTCTCAAGTGCATGATGTCTTTCATGTATCCCAACTTCATCGCTGCTTCAAGGATCCTATTCGAGCTGTGGATCACGAAGTGCTTGAATTACGGGAAGATCTGTCTTATCCAGAATATCCCATCCGTATTCTTGATGAAGATGAACATCGGACTCGTCAAAAGTCAATCAAATTCCTCAAAGTTCAGTGGTCAAATCATTCTGAAGATGAGGCCACTTGGGAACGCGAGGATCGTCTTCGTGAAGAATACCCCACTTTCTTTCAGTCTTCCTCTTAATTCTCGGGACGAGAATTCTTAATAGATGAGGAGAATTGTAACACCCCCTGTCATTAACTACAGTAATCACTTTTGATAATGACATGCCAGCAAGCCTAATAGTGCATAATCATCATTAGCATCATATTGCATTTCAACTCCTAAGTCAAATTCAAATTAAATGAAAGTGAAATATAAAAGTTGTTCAACATAGAAACTAAAATGTTCAATAAATAGCAAATATTGCAGAGACTATTCTAAAATTGAAACCAACAATTAATAAATTAATTAGGTGGCACTAACATTACCTAAACAGCGAGGATTAATGCATTTTAATTGTTATAAAAATTTGTGTGAACTCAAGTTAACTCCAAACTAATTTTTGGTAGTGGTAGGTAATGCCTAGTATTTGTTGGAGCAATTCCTATGTTATACATATATTTGTGCTAGCCTTCTTAAGGCAAAACTTGTCTAACTATGTCTGTAATCAGATAATATTTGTATGACTGACCTATGTTCGGATTTCGGATCCTGGTCTGTAATATTGTGGACCTCCATTTAAATTGTGTAGAGTTGTGTTGTGATATCTTCCGTGAGTCCTGTGCTTGATCGTACACGTTTGCGTGTATGATTAGTGACGATTGAGTGGGGGCGTCACCTCTCCCCTCTCTCGTCCGTCGCCTCGCTCGCCCCGGCCACTCCGCCCCGCACCTCGCTCACCGCCGCTCGCCGCGCCTCTGTCGCCGGACCGCGCCTGCTCGCCCCGCCCCGAGCCCGCACGCTCGCCCTGCCCGCGCCCGACGCGCCACCGCCGCCGTCGCCTCGCACCCCCGCGCCTGCCGTTGCTGCCGCCACCCACACGCCCGCACGCCTGTGGTTCCTGGGCCACTGCCCGGTGGGGCCCCGCCGCCCCTGTGCCACTGGCCCGTGGGGCCGAACCCACCTGTCAGATGACTGCTGACGTCAGCATGAGGTCATGCTGATGTCATCATCAACACTGTTTCGGAGAATGTTTAATTTAAATAAATAATTAAATTCTAGAAATTAATAAAAACTTTAGAAAATCATATTAAATAATCCGTAACTCCGATGAAAATACTTTATACATGAAACTTGCTCAGAATTCCGATACGAACCCGAATACGCCCTCCGTATTCCCGTCAGGTGCCTCTAGCTATAAGAACATTGAACTTTTAGACCAATTTCGATAAATGAATAGTGCCCAACTTTAATTAAATAAATCCGAAGAAATTCCTAAATTAACTAAATCATTTAGTTAGGCAGTAGAACACCCCGGCACATCATTTAGGCATGTCATACATATTGTTTGCATTATTGCCATGAATTTATTGTTTCTCTCCCCCCTCCTTCTCTCTCGATAGACACTGAGACCGACGACGCTGCACCTGGGTACGACTACACTACCAACGAGCAGCCCGTTGGCGATCTCCCTTTCTTGCCAGAGCAACCAGGCAAGCCCCCCCCCCCCCTTGAGCATCCAGATATCGCCATTCTATTCTCCTGCTTGCATTAGATTTTGCTACTGTTAATGTTGCTCCTATTATGATGGCATAGCCCTGCTGTTGTAACCTGTTCATTTCTACCTTACCTGCCTATGATAAACTGTTTAGTTTAGGTTGGAATGAACCATCAGTGAACCCCACCACCTTATCCTTGTTGCCCCTGCTTGATCATCGACGACCCGATCAACGTGATCGTCGACCAGAGACCGACACCTCACTTCACACCCCCTTAGTTGTACGACTCTCCATAGTAACTATCGAGTGCCGAGGGTGATACCTCGTAACGCACTCCTGATGAATACTCTGCAGTGTAGCTGTTCGGTCGTGGTCATCGAGGGTGATTCCTCCTTCTCCACTTCCGATACGACTCTGTCGTGCAACCCTCGGTGTGAACCTCGAGGGTGATGCCTCATACGTTCACCCTGATGTTTTCGTCGAGTGGAATCCGCCGAGGGTGATTCCTCGGGTTTCCCCCTTGATGTTATGACCACACGATTACTTGACCTCTGTTACAGGCGGGTCCACCCTGGTGGGTACCCGCTGGGGATCTATGATTGTCGGGTGTGCTGGAAGGGCACTCGAGTGTGACATTGTGGCAGAGCATCAGAGACTCTGATTGTCTCCGCGTGATACTAATTGAGCCTATTGGATTTGGGTGTGTGATCTGAGTGGGTCGACGTGCCCTATACGCACTACCACCACGCGGGATAATGGTTATGGGACCCTCTGCGAAGTACGTTTCTCCCAAAAGCTCGTCTGACATCACGATTCACCATGCAGGCTGATTGTCGGGAATGGGCTGGATACTTCACTGACGAGCTCAGTGTCGCGCCTGCACCCCGGCCAGTCTCGCAACGCGCAGGGTGCCCAGGGCGATGGCCCGAGACCTCTGGGTGCATAGGTTAGTCCGGCGTGCTGACCTCTCTGCCGAGCCTAGGTAGAGCGCTGCTTCGTGTTGATCTTCCGAGGACGGGCATTACCCAGCAAGTGTGTCCAGCCAGAGTTGATCGAGCGTGTTGGGTAACAGTAGTGCACCCCTGCAGGGATGAATCTTCTATCGATAGCCGGTCCTACGGTAAAGGACGCTCAGTTTGTGTATCCCGATCTACTACTTGAACTGGATACTTGTTACTTAATTGAAGCTTCGGGATCGCTTTCTCGCTTGGGAGTCGAGGACGGATCTTTAAGCTGTACTTCAACATGTTTGCTAAATAAAATGCTATTCTACTCTCTTCTACTGCTGCAAGATGATGGCCTTGTGAAGATGTTTGAAGATGCTAGTCTTCGATAGGACTAGGCCTTCTCTCTATTCTGGCATTTCTGCAGCCCAGTCCACTTAAACAGGCTTTCTCCATGGATAATGTTGCATATGTAGTATAGATCCTTGCTTGCTGAGTACTTCGGATGAGTACTCACGGTTGCTTTACTTTCTCTTTTCCCCATATACCCCACCTTGATGATACATCAGACGATGGAGTCCAGGAGCCAGATGCCACTGGAGCTTACTACCAGGAGGGTCCAGAGGGTACTTACTACTGGATTGAGCCAGCTGACCAGGAGTAGGATCAGAGGCTCCCAGGCAGGAGGCCAACGCCTTTCGATCTAGTGTCGCTGTTTGTGCTAGCCTTCTTAAGGCAAAACTTGTCTAACTATGTCTGTACTCAGATAATATTTGTATGACTGACCTATGTATTCGGATCTTTGGATCCGTGGTCTGTAATATTGTGGACCTCCGTTTAAATTGTGATAGAGTTGTGTTGTGATATCTTCCCGTGAGTCCCTGTGCTTGATCGTACACGTTTGCGTGTATGATTAGTGTACGATTGAGTCGGGGGCGTCACAACAGGCACACAAAACAGATGTTTATTTGAATATTTAGAGGTGGCACATGCAAATTTACTTGGAAAGGCAGAGTAATACCGCATATAGGTAGATATAGTGGACTCATCTGTAACAACTTTGGGTTTAAGGATTTGGATGCACAAGCAGTATTCCCACTTAGTACAGGCGAAGGCTAGCAAATAGATTGAGAAGAGACCAACTAGAGAGCGAAAACGGTCATAATCATGCATTGAGAATAATTGACATCGAGCACGAACATGAGTAGGATATAAACACCATGAACATAAATATCATAGAGGCTATGTTGGTTTTGAATCAACTACATGTATGAACATATGCCAAGTCAAGCCACTTGAATTGTTCCGAGGAAGATACCATACTATCATACTACATCATAACCATTTTAATGCATGTTGACACTCAAGATAAATCATTATCCACTCCTAGCTATTTAAGCTTGGCATGAGCAACTATAATCTCTAATTGTCATCATAAATATGTTTACTCATAATATGCTGAATCAAGATTGACCGAGCTAAACATCTTTATAAAAATAAAAACAAGGAGAGTTCATACCAGCTTTCCTTCACCGCAATCACTTCATCAAATCATCGTCATTATTGCCTTTCACTTGCACAACCGAATGGTATGAAAATAATAATAGTGCAAGTGTGCCGTGGACTAAGCTGGAATCTACAAACATTTTATTCAAAGGAGAAGACAAGGTAATATGGGCTCTTTGTTAGATCAACAATAAAGCATATGAGAGCCACTTATCATTTTCATCGCGGTCTTCTCCTTACGATAATTCAAAGAAAAGTATTTCAGAGAAACACACTGAAATGTTTTTGGAGTTTTTGATTTTTCCGAAGAAAGCAAATTAACGAAGGAAAAAATGAAAACGAGATAAACTCTTTACACAGGAAAGCTCCTAACAAACAAAAGAAGAACGAGAAATCTTTTTGGGTTTTTCTTTTACTACTACGAACTAACTAAACAAGAAAGGAAAACCGAAAACAAGCTAGAAACATTTTTGGATTTTTAAAGTTTTTCAAACACACAAGAACAAAGCAGAAAATAAAACTAACATGGATATACAATGTAAAAGAATGAACACCAACAATTGGAATGAATGTATGATACATGAACATAATGTTGGTGAGAAATACGTACTTCCCCAAGCTTAGGCTTTTGGTCGAAGTTGGTCTATGGCCCCTGGAGCCTGGATAATACCCATAGTCGTAGTTCGGGTTGTACTGAAGTGCAGCTGCCACAGCTTGGCGTGCTGCCACGTTGAGACGGGCGGTCTCCACAGTCCTCTCATACTCCTCAGCCTCCTCCTCAAGTATGAAATGTCTATGTTTTTCCTGGAAATTAAAGAAGGTAGGAGCAGGCAAAGTAATATGGAAGACATGACGCCTGTTAAAAATTAACATGTATCTAAGAGGAGGGTCATTCCTCTCAAAGAACTGGTGGCGTTCCATAGCATCATAATCAAGAAAACTAGGTGGCAACATGGTATCATTTTCTTTAATGGGTACACCCAGATAAGCAGCTAAGCGAGTGGCATAAATTCCACCAAAGAAATCACCAACTAAGGCATTATTATGTAAACGACGTGCAATAATAGCCCCCATGTTAAATTGTCTATCTCTCAACACCGCACTCCTAAGAATGCTTAGATCAGAGGCACAAAGATGACTATGATCATGTTTACCATTAATGCATCTACCTATGAATAGAGCAAAATAATGTATATCAGGAAAATGAATGCTCCCCATAATGGCTTATGTTATGTCCCGAGTTTCACCCCTAGTAATATTCAATAGAAATTTATTGCAATCAGATTTGTGAGGCTCAGTGCATGCCCCCAAGTAAGGAATTTTACACACTTCACTAAACTCCTCAAGATTCATGCGAAAAGGATTTTCATATAAGTTGAAAATAACATCATGTGAGGTGTGATGGGGTACATACTCGAATTTCCGCACAAAAGAGTCAATGAGGATATAGTACTTCGGGCACTTATCTGACACGACGTCCGTCAACCCTGCATTATGCACGTACATATCAAACTCCTCCTTAATAGCAGCTCGAGTCATGAAGGAGTCTAACGGCCATTCACACGGGTGCACAAGAGCTTCCCGCGATGGTTTGAGGTCCGGCTCACGTATTGCAAGCCTCGGAGAACTTTTGCTCATAGAACCACCATGGAACATTTTCCTAAATATTTTCTGAAATTTTTAGTAACTCAAAGTAAAAGTGAACCAAACTTAAAAAATTGATAGCAACTACTCCCACAAGTGTCTAGATGCTATGTCATGCATCAAAACTACTTTGGACCTTGTAAATTCAACATGCAAGCTCAAGAACATGGTCACCACAGCAGCAAAAAATTGTAACATATAAAGCACTAGAACAAAAACTAATTGGACCATCGGAGGAATCACATACCGAGGAGTAATCTCCCAAAATAGTTTCGGAAACGGAGTTCCGAGCAAGGAGATCAAAAATTGCAGGCAAAAGAGCAAGAACACGGGTTTGAACGAGTTAGGGATTTTTTCTGGAGGTGGAGGAAGGTGGTGGGCGGCTGGGATAAGTGAGTGGGTCCCTGTGGGACCCACAAGGCTGCTGGGCGCGCCCTGTGAGCTTGTGGCTCACAGGTGCACCCCCCTGGGGTGTGTTCAGTGTCAAAAATTCTTATTTATTCTAGAACAAATCATACTAATTTTTTAGGTGATTCCGAGAACTTTTATTTTCGGGACATTTTTTTATTGCACAGAAATTCAGAAAGGAGGATAATCATGGCATTTCTACTTTATTAATTTTAAATAATAGAGAGCAAATAGTAGGTACACTAGGTTGTACTTACTAAATTCATCGACCACATACCCCTCAAAAAGAATGCATTCATAAGGTTGATCAAGTCGTATTAACAAACTATTTTTGAATGACATGAAACCGAAGAATCTTCGTATAACATTAAGTTACCTCAACGGGGATATGCATCTCCCCAACAATATGAGTTTCATATTTTTTTTGACTGAAGGAAGAGGAAATTTGAAACCTCCAATAGTGATTGTCACAATTTTTTTCAATAATGTTGATACTATTCACTGAACTTTGTTTCCTCAGGAAATAAACCGTATGCCCATTATCATTGACATGAAAAGTAACCTTGACCTTGTTGCAATCAATAATAGCCCCTACAGTATTCAAAAAGGGCCTACCAAGGATAATCAACATAGCGTCATCCTCGGGCATATTAAGTAACAAAGTCTGTTAAGATAGTAACATTTGCAACAACAACGGGCACATCCTCGCAAATTCCAATAGGTATAGCAGTAGATTTATCAGCCATTTGAAAAGATATTTCAGTAGGTGTGAGCTTATTCAAACCAAGTCTTCTATATAAAGAGAAAGACATAACACTAACACCGGCTCCTAAGTCACATAAAGCAGTTTTAACATAACTTCTTTTAATGGAGCATGGTATAGTGGGTATTCCCGGATCTCCTAACTTCTTAGGTACTCCACCCTTAAAAGAATAATTTGTAAGCTAGTGGAAATTTCAGCTTCAGGTATCTTTCTTTTATTAGTGAGAATATCCTTCATGTATTTAGCATATGGAGGCATTTTCAATATATCAGTCAAACGAGTATTGATACGTCTCCAACGTATCTATAATTTTTTATTTTTCCATGCTGTTATATTGTCATTCCTGGATGTTTTATAATCATTTTATAGAAACTTTATATCATTTTTTGGGGCTAACCTATTGACATAGTGCCCAGTGCCAGTTGCTGTTTTTTTCTTGTTTTTTACTTCGCAGAATATCAGAACCAAACGGAGTCCAAAAGCAGCGACACTTTTTGGAGAATTTTTATGGATCAGAAGACACAACTTGGGCCAAAGAAGTACCAGAGGGGGGCTCCGAGGGGAGCACAACCCACCAGGGTGTGCCTGGGGGCCCAGGACTGCCCAGGTGGGTTGTGCCCACCTCGGTGGCCTCCCGCATCGCCTCTTCGCCCTATGAATACCCCAATATTCCAGAAACCCTAGGGGAGTCGACGAAACACAATTCCAGCCGCCGCAAGTTCCAGAACCACCAGATCCAATCTAGACACCATCACGGAGGGGTTCATCATCCTCATTGGTGCCTCTCCGATGATGCGTGAGTAGTTCATCATAGACCTACGGGACCGTAGGCAGTAGCTAGATGGCTTCTTCTCTCTTTTTGATTCTCAATACAATGGTCTCTTGGAGATCTATTTGATGTAACTCTTTTTGCGGTGTGTTTGTTCGGATCCGATGAACTTTGAGTTTATGATCAGATCTATATCCATGAATATTATTTGAGTCTTCTTTGATCTCTTATATGCATGATTACTTATAGCCTCGTATTTCTTCTTCGAATCTTTGGTTTAGTTATGCCAACTAGATCGATTTTGGGACGGAGGGAGTATTATAGATGCATAGTAACAACCAAATAGAAAATTCGCCAACGGACATGGCGCTGATAAATATTTAATTAGTTCTTAGCTAATGAAGAATTAGCAAATACATTCATTTATTCAAAGGCTGCGCTACCTTTGAATAAATGAATGCACTTTGAATAAATATTCCCTGGATTAGGGGAAGCATGTCATCGTGATTGTCGCCATCGCAACATTGTCACCGCTGCAGTCGTTGCCATTGCAATAACATGTGTGTTGGAGCCGTCGTTGCTGTTGCCGCATTGTCGAACTTTCACAGTGTCGCCGCCGTTGTGTTCGCCACTGCGCAGCATCATCCCTGTAGAAGTTGTCGTGACCCGTCGAAACCTCGTCTCGTTGCACTCGCCGCTATGCAACATCCCCGGCATTGCGGTCAACGCCGCGCAAGTTTGTCGATGTTGCAGTCGACGCGATGGGGACATCGTTAGTCTTGCGGCAGGGCGCGCTGCCGTTGCTGAATCATGTGGAGATTTGAACCCTTCGAAGCATGGGGAGTCTACAGTAGCAGCAGCGCCCCTGGCCGCCTTGCAGCACCTCGCGGTCGCCGGGAGCAGTCGTCGTCCCTACAGCTGTGGTGGCTGTCACCCCTTCACGCAACAGCATCACCTCTTGCGGCTGTTCATGGCGAGCTCGTGGCGGTTGCAGCAGCGAGCCGTCAGCTCGTCCAGTTCGCTAGGGCGGTGGCACCATGACTCAATTGCGAGGAGCATCACCGTTTAGGGAGGAACAGGAAAATCGCTCGTTCGGACGAGGAAGGAAGATAAGGAAGAAGGAGAGGGGACATGTGCGGGGCGCACATGACGCCTGTCGCGTGCGCGAGGCGGCCGACGCGCGAGCGTAATGGTGGATTCTGGATTGTGAGCATTTCCCTTTATTCAATGGAGTTTACAAGCAACTGGCTACCCATGTCGAATGTCCATGGCAAGCACTGCTGCCGGTTCGTTCATTCAGTTCAATCCACACCGGCGGTGTCCTGGGAGCACGGCTCCGACGCAAAGGACAGTTTGGCGTCTTTGAGGTCGTACACGAACCTTGTGTCCACCTGCTGCAGCGCGCCGATGACCGTCCGCTCGCCCGGACTCATGGCAAGGCACAGGGCGGCCCCGTGGAGCTTGCTCTCTACCACCGTGAACAGCTGCTCCGGCTTGACGATCAGCCTCGCCGTCTCCTCCGCGAAATGGAAGGACAGCGACTGGAGGTGCCGCTTGATCTCCGCGGTCTTGCGGACGCACAGCCCGTAGCCTTGCCGCTGCACGCGCTCGGCCTTGTGCCGCCGCAATTCACTCCAGACGGCCTCCTCCACGACGCGGTACGCCTCCCGGACCAGCACCGTCAGCGGCGTGCCGGGGTCAATCACGCACCCACCCTGCCCGCCGCGCCGCCGGGCGAACATCTCCGGCCTGATCCCCGTGAGCCTCTTCGCGTCCAGGCTGATGCCCACGAGGCTCACGTAGTACTGCGACTCGTGCGCGTCGAGCGCCGGGAGGATCTTGGTCGTTCGGAGGCCCGGCCGGCTCGGCACGTCGGCGCCGAACCGGAGGAAGCCATGCCGGCTCGCCCCGCCGGAGAAGAGGCAGTACGAGAACTGCGTCTGCCCGCGCGCCGCGACCTGCATGACGAGCGAGGTAGGCATCTTACCCATGGCGGCGACGCCCGCGAAGGTGCGCTGGCTGTTGAAGTGCTCGGCCGAGTGCGCGCACCCGAAGACGAATTCCTTCATGGACTCTGGCCCCATGGTGAGGTTCTCCATGGCCACGAAGCCGTGCACGGACATGCCGTGTTCGCCGGACAGGTGGAAGGCGCACTGCTGCCCGGCGGGCTCCATGGGGTACGGCGGGTGGCAAATCTGGCTCGTGCCGGCGACCTGCTGGAAGGTGGACGAGGCCTTGGGATCGAACAGGGGTCCACGCTGTGGCTGCTTCGGATTGCAGGGCTTGCACTGCAGCCACATCAGGCTACCCGAGGCATCGAGCTTGAGGTTGTAATCGTGTCGGCCTTTGCCCGAGCCCAAGCCAACGACCACGCTGAATGCCATATCGATCGGCGGGGCCACTGGTGGGCGGAGGGTGGCGACGTTCGCCTCCGATGGAAGAAGGTCGTCCAGCCGGCTTTGGACTTGGAGGAAGCCGTCGTCGCGCAGCGCATAGTCATGGTGGGCTACCAGCCGGAAGCTTGAACCGGCGCCCGAGCTAGCCATGGCGACTTTTGGGCTGCCCGCATCAGCATCGGCAGGCGGTATCAGTTGGGTCATGATGAGCACCATCAGGAACACGACGCATTGGAGAGTGTTCTTGATCGCCATGGCCATCGATGTGCTAAGTGTGGGCAGTGGTCGCTCTATTCTACCTCGGATGGAGGGATATATCACGTATATATAGCACATCTACCACTCTGACTTTGCATATCTTTAGGCCACTGAAGCTGGAGTTGGAGATACGGCAGTGATCACATGGCAGCATTTGACGTCAGTACAGCAGCTTAAAGATGTGCTTTGCGAAGCATGTGTAGACCGATATATTGTACTCTATTTACCTTCGGACATCAATGACAAGTTTTTCGGCTAGGTGTACAGTATGTACTTCGTTCTTCGGCCTTGGGCTGCTACCTTTTTTTTCATTATTCATGGGATTTCTAAAACGTGGGAATAGAAAGAACACATAAATAAAATATCAAAATATATATTGAATACTACAAAAATGTATGGTCATTTAATTGTACATAGGAAAATGTAACACCCCAATTTTTGCCTCTTCCTTTTCTTTGAATTTCATTCATGTGGATCTTGGTTGAATTTTGATTTGGATCTTCTTTTGGAAATTTATTTGGACTGGAGTTCAAACCTTTTCATATGCTAAGTTAATATGACTATGACTTGGACCAATTCATATTGGATGTAAATGAAGGAAAGATTATAACAAGTATAAACTTGCTAATCAGGATGGGAGGTTGGACAAAATTTCAACCAATCCATGTAACCCCGCTTTATCACCCTGCAGACCTTGCTGCATGGTTGCACCAAGCCAGGGAGGGGTTATGGTTGCCGGCCATTGGTTGTTCTATATACTTTGACCTCTGGCTTGCTACTTGAACATACATGAACTTGTTTAGTCAACCCCTTCTCTGGCTTGGTCAAGTCATGGTGCCACCGCACTAGTGCAGAATCGGGCTATTGTCCCGGTTCGTAAGGACCTTTAGTCCCGGTTCTGCAACCGGCACCAACACGAACCGGGACCAAAGGCCCACCACGTGGCACGAGCCCGCGCTACCAACCGGGACTAAAAGGTTTAGGGGTTTAGGGGTTTATGATTTATTTTTGTTTTAGTTTTGTGTTTTGCATTTAATTCTTTTTCATTTCAAACATATTTTACGCTACTACATATTGTACACGTTATGCATATACATAAATAGAATTTCTCGTAGAACCGATCATATATATATCATCGAATTTCTCGCACGACCATTCACATACATATATATATATATACAATTTCTCCTACAATTTGCAGATCATTACATGGAGGCATTAGGTCGATCTAGCTAGGTACGGTGTAATGATATTCTCCTTTGGGATCTATGACCTGGTCGAGCAAAAATCCCGCTATTTCCTCTTGAATCGCTCGTACGCGATTCTCTGGTAGGAGCTTATCCCGCATGTCCCTCATCTTTAAAGAAGAAGATCAATATGCATGCATTAGTTGTGTGTATATATATTAGATAATGATGTAAAAATTGTGAATAGTGTTTTGGCAAACGTACCCATTGGTTTCTATCATCTTTGCTCCTTTCGGACGCCATCATGCGAATGTTCTCGCAAATGTAGTATGCACATAAATTAGTCCCCGACGCCTGCTTCAGGGCTTTTACGAGAATAGAATTCAATCAGATAATAATTAATCAAGCATGATAATGGTATTGAAACTAGAATTAAAGGGATGTTAGCTAGCTAGTACTACTTAATTAATTACCTTGGGTCGCACCCATTTCAGCTGTTGTTTTCATTGGCCTTTAACCTTTTTGATGAACTTTTCCCAAGCCCTGCCCGCCGGCAAAGAAAATGAATAAAGGAGTTATTAATTAGCTGATATCAGGAAACAAACTAAAGAGGCCGACATAGTGCGATAATGATTGGAATTACCTGTCGACCATCCCCCTCACGATTGAGTATTCATTAGCATCTTTAAGTAGTGAGTCCAGTACTTGAACTTTTTCCTTGTCAACTTCAATAATTAACAAGATCCAGTGAAAACTGCATGCGCACACATTTGTATAATTAAGCGGGCATGTGCATAACTCATCAACTACACATATTAACATCTAGTAAGCAAAAACAGAATTTGTAGTACAAGACAGTGTCACTCACCCGAAGTTGTAAGGAAGTAGTATTTCTGGTTGGGTATTTAGTCGCACCAAGAACTCTAGCAAGGTTTTCTCTGTGTATGGTCGATCATATTCACGTGACCATGTCTCTTCATTAATGGTATTTGGGTCAATGAACCCAATGCCATAGCGTCCAGCTTTTTTCATTTCATAGATCTTCATTCTGCATAATACCACAGAAAAGAATATAGTGAGGATAATTACAGTTAATGAACGAGCACTACAGCTAGCTAGAGACTTAACTTACAGAAAGAAATCACTTACAGACAATAGCAACTGACAATAGATTTGTCGAGTGCGTCTTGATTGAATAACTAAAACGGTTCTTGAAACTCAACCCACAGAGCTTTTTCATGCAAGTAATGCTCTTCTTTGAGTTGCACCATGAGGGACTCTTTATCGGTAGTCTTGGCTTCTCTCATGTACCATTGATGCAATTCATACATTCTCGTTGATAGACGCTTGATCTCCTCAGGCTTGACCAGAGGTTCGCCGAGGACATATTTCCATTTTAGTTCCTCCTCTTTAAACGTTTCCATGGGCTCGATCTCTAGGAGTTGTTCTACAGTGACACCGGCCTCTTCAGCCATCCTTCTATGATCGTCGGTTATTACCAGCTGATCGGCGTCGGTACTCACATGTGTTGGTACAATGAGCGGGGGGATCGATTGCACCGCCTGTTCTCCCAGCTGGGGAACAGTTTTCCCGCTTTTTTTGGCAGCTGCTTGGCTCGAGCTCGAGCTCGACTCCTTTTTTTTGTGCTTGATATGACTTCTTGGTTTGGCGCTCATAGTCTGAGTCAATATGCTTGGGAGCTGGTGGTTGAGCCATACGAATAAAGTGGTCAATGACAAGCTTAGGTACTTTCTCCTCTGGCAGCGGGGGCGGTTTCGGTCCAAAATGGGCCTTCACTTGGGCTTGCACTTCGATCTTGTTTTCCTTGTCAGTCAGGTGGTAGGGCAACCTCAGAAGAGGCTTGAGGCTTGGACCAAATCTGTATTTCTTGCCTCCTGTTGTACCGCTAGCCGCCGTAGCTGCGGCGCCTCTCTTCCGCTGTTGCTTAGGCGATAGAGCCCGCTGAGGCGGCAGAGACGGCTGACGTGGTGCCTGACTTGGAGGAGGAGTCGGCTGACGCGGTGGCGGACTTGGAGGAGGAGGAGTCGGCTGACGTGGTGCCGGACTTGGAGGAGGAGGAGTGGGCTGACGCGGTGGCGGACTTGGAGGAGGAGGAGTCTGCTGACGCGGTGGCGGACTTGGAGGAGCGGGAGTCTGCTGAGGCGGCGGCGGACTTGGAGGAGGAGCCGGCTGACGCGGTGTCGGTGGCCTTGGAAAGACGATGCAATCCTTTCTCCATAAAATGATACGATGTGCGGCCTCTCCCGGTGTGCGCTCGTCGTCACCTCCAGGAATGTCAAGCTCTAGCCCCGAATATTGTGCCCCCACTACATCAACCCCGACACGAGCATAGCCAGCTGGAATCAGATTGCAATGGAAGGTTGCTTCAGGGGGATTTGTATAAGCAACGTCGTCCGCCACCTTCATGGATATGTTCTTCATTTTAAAGTGTAGCTCACAAGTTGTCGTATCTATGATATCATCCACAGGGTATCTATCCAGCAGTGCATCATCGCCCGGGGCGGAACCCACGCTGCTTCTCGGCATGGACGGGACGGTGCTATCCAATGCTGGATCCGCTAGCTGCTGCCGCTGCTGAGACCCCCTTTCCTGGCTAAGTGAGTCGATCTGCTGCTGCTGCCGCTGGAAAGCGAGTGCCAACTCCGCGTGCTTTGATTCTACGATGCAAAGGCGGTCTGCTTCCTGCTTCCTCTCCTCCTCCTCCAGCTTCCTCTTCTGCTCCTCCTGCTGCTTCTTTCTCGCACGACTTCTGTAGTCGGCGTTCCAGTCCGCAAACCCCTCAAACCACGGAACAACGCCTTTGCCTCATGTTCTTCCCGGGTGTTCAGGATTCTTCAGGGCGCGCGTAAGCTCGTCGTTCTCTCTGTTGGGCTTGAACACCCCCGTTCGAGCCTCTTCTATTGCAACAAGTAAACGCACATCGGCTCCTTTAAGACTTGCCCGCTCCAAGACCTCGCCTGTCTTTGGGTCCAACGCCCCCCCATGCGCATAGAACCAAGTCCTGGACCTGGGGGGCCAGCTCAATGTAACTGGAGTGACCCCTACATCCATCATCTGTTGCTCAGCGAGAGCCCACTTAGGCCGGGCCACCTCGTAGCCACCTGGCCCCAGCTTATGGTGCCACTCCTTTTTCGCGGCATTAATCTTTTTTTTCTCGACCGTTCCTTAGCTACTTCCGATTCCTTGAAGTTCACGAAAGCGTCCCAGTGATCTCTTGCCTTCTCCAGTGTTCCCTTGAATTCTGGAGTCTTCTTTCCTACATTGACGTATGCGGCCCATATACTTTTCTTGTGGTTGTTGAATGCTATCGCCATCTTCCTCAGAGCAGCGTTCTTGACTTTCTCCACATCTGCATCTGTGAAATGATCTGGTAGGGTGAAATGTGACATGAAAGATTCCCAAAGCTGATCTTTTACTCTTTGGTCGACAAAAGTAACATCTGGAAGTTCCTTTGCTGGCTTTTTCCATTCTTGAATGGAGATCGGGATTTGGTCCCTGACAATAACTCCACATTGACGAATGAACTTGTTCACATTCTTCTTAGGTTCGCGCGGTTCGCCATTAGGTTTGATGGCATCAATGTTGTACTTTACGCCATCCTTCAACTTTTTGGCCGGGCCTCAAACTGTCCTATTGCTTGTCAAAGATTAGCTCGATCCGGAGGGCTAAAAGAAGAAAGATCGATTCGTTAATATATATACAAATAAATTAAAACATGTGATGATCACCAGATGCCTTCTTATATAAATATACCTTGCCGGTCTTTGTTATTTCAAGAACAACATTTCCTTCGTCATCAAAGGTCTGGACTTCACCTATTTGTTCGTCTTCATCAAACATCATACCTTGACCGGTAGGGTTCAGATATTGCGAGCCATCATCTTCTTCATTCCCATCTAGGCTCGGGGAGCGTATGATGTTGAACAGGGCCTCTTCTCCTTCTCTGCAGGTATTGTCCATAGCTTTTATTTAACTAATCCAGAAGAAAGATAAAACAATTTAGTATTCAAATTAGAATTCATGCATGCAATCAATAAGGAAAAACTGAATCATAGTAGATAATATGCATCTCAAATAATCCAGATAATTAATATGCATCATCGAATATAATCTCGAATACATCGTCTCGAATATTATCGAATAATATAATCTCGAATACATCGTCTCGAATATTATCTCGAATACATCACTAGCTAATACAGATCGAATACTATCGAATAATCTAGTTCACTCGCGGTGGACACCCAAAGAGAAGGAACCATCACAGGATCATAGCTCGGGTGAGATCCCTGAAGAACCTGCCAGGTATTAGAGAACCTGACGTCCAACGCAACCATGTAGCGACGGACATGCTTGTCCTCCTCCCTGACAAGGTGACGTACGACCTCCGCGGGGGACACCAGCCTCCGCACCGAATGTGGCCCACGCGCCCGCCACCAAAGAAGCTCTGGGTCGACGACGGGACCCGGGTTCCTTACCAAGATGTGCGCCCCTGAAGGTAGCACCTCCCCGTGCCGCCCGGCGGAGCCCAGTCCCGGACATGGCGCCTCTGAAGCAGGACGTCATCGTGAACGGGTCGACGACGAGGATGCGGACCGGGCATCGTTGACGTCGAGAACAAATTCTATGCAGATGTAACATTTTTTAAATGTTTGGATTGTGATTTCTTAATATACGAGGAAAACCTTTAGTCCTGGCTAGGAACAGGATTCAGAATCATAACGGATTCTCTTAACCTTTAAGGGATTTAACAAAATGGCGCCATTCTGGATGTGCAGAAAATGGTCCATATTTTTCCTGATCTCATCTACCCTTCTATATGTCACGTTGTCTAGTGTCAAAGTATTCAAGAAAACCATGGCTTCATCATTAGCCGGAAGTAACAGGCGCATGATGGTATGAAGCTCTTCAAATTGTTTTGGAACGGAGTCCCGGATAGGATAATTAGCTTTTTGGTACGAAGTTCAGCAAGAGCCTTCCGAATATCGCTATTTGGAAGGCCTTTGCTGAAATTCGTACCAAAAAGCGAATTATCCTATCAGCAACTCCGTTCCAAAACAACTTTGGAGAGCTTCGTACCATCATGCGCCTATTACTTCCGGCTAATGATGAAGCCATGGATTTCTTCAATACTTTGACAGACAACGTGACATATAGAAGAATATATATATATATGAGATCAGAAAAAAATAGATCAACTTGTGCACATCCATAATGGGGGCATTCTTGATAAATCCCTTATTAAAGGACTAAGAGAATCTATTGTACTATACATACATATACTAATTAATTGCAAATACATAACAAACTTTTGCAAATACAACATTAAAATATGCAACTTTTGCAAATACTAATTGCTATACATTGGATCAAATGTCAAAATTCTAGTTACATGGATGTCAAAATTCAAACTTGCTCTCAAATGTACATCTATGTCATTCTTGCACTATGTCAAAATTCAAACTTTGATATATGATCAAATATTGCAATTTGATCATATTTCACTTAGATCAAACTTTGACATATGATCAAATGTTGCATATGTCAAAATTCAAACTTTGTCATTTTATTAGAAAATTTTGAGCAAAATATCCTCTTTTCAATTATAATGTCCCATTCCTAGGTTATAACTACCCAATAATATTCCTTTCTCAAAACATTCCAAAACTTTTCCCATTATAGTCCTTCTAACAAATATATATATGGTCAACTTTTTTCTATGCAACTTTTTCCTATAAGTATAAAAAACTAAAAAACAGAAAATCTATGTAAATTTCACCGTTCATTCATCTACACATATAATTTACATAGACATTGTATAAAAATAATCATCTAAAACATCTAACATTCCTATATATACATACATATACATTATTATACATCTAACATAAAAAATTCCTATACTCATGTAACATATATAGTACATAACATTATTTATATACATACATATATATATACATCTAACATTCATCTACATATACATCTAATTCCTACTCATCTATATAACACAAAAAAAAGATGAACAACAATGGAAAAAAAAGATGGCCGCCGCCGGAGCTCACTCAGGGGGTCGGGTCGTCGGGGTGGGGGCCGGGCGGCGTGGAGGAGCGACGCGGGCTCGTCGGGGCGGGGGATCAGAGGAGTGAGGCGCCGACGCGCGGGCTCGTCGGGGCGGGGTCGGAGGAGAGCGAGGCGCTGGCACGCGGGCTCGATCGGAGAGGACAACGACGGCGCGTGGCGTGTGGGAGGCGTCGACGGGGCGCGCGTGGAGAGCGGCGCTGGCGGGCTCGAGCGCTGCGCGTGGAGGCCGGCGGCGGCGGCGACGGCGCAGTTGGGCAGCCTGATGGCGTCGTCGAGGCGGGCGGCGGAGCGGAAGAGGACGGATGGAGTGAAAAATTCATAAGTTTTGTATATATAGGAGGCACCTTTAGTCCCGGTTGGAGCCACCAACCGGGACTAAAGGTGAATTTTAGCCAGGCCAAGCGGCGGGAAGCGACCACCTTTAGTCGCGGTTGGTGGCTCCAACCGGGACTAAAGGGGGGCCTTAGTCGCGGTTGCAGCCACCAACCGCGACTAAAGGTGGTGTGCTCCCACAGCCGTGGTGCACGAAGTTTAGTCCCACCTCGCCCAGCGAATGGCAGCCGCACTGGTTTATAAACCCAGCCGCGGCTGCTCCTTTGAGCTCCTCTCTAAAGCAGGCCTTCTGGGCCTACCTCACCTGTGCTGCCCTCTGGGCCTACTGGGCCTTGCGGGCTTGCATCCTGGACCAACTACAGGTTGGGTTTCTAGTCGTATGCAGGCCGTTGTGGCCCAGTAGGCGGGCTTTTTTTTAATTTATTTATTTTTCATTTTTTTGTTTTCTTCTTTATTTATTTTCTTTCGTTTCTGAGTTGTTTTTTTCTTTATTTAGAGTTTCTTTGTGAATCTTTTTGCTTTAGGTAAAAAAAATATAAACTTTTTGTTAGTGCTAGTAGTTTTTAAATTTGGATAGTTTAAATTTGAATTTTGTGTGAATCACTAGTTTGTGAATAACTTTACTTTAAAAATAGATTTTTCAGTGATTCTTTTTTCTTCTGTTTAATATTAGTGTGTTTTATCATTATATTCAATTTGGTAATTCTTAGGTTATTTAAAAAAATAAAATGCCTTTGTAATAGTTGAGTTTTCGTCCGAAACCCTGATACTTCGAAAGAGATTGTCCATTTTGTACACGAAGTGCATCCAGTTTTTGTCGTAACCCTCTCAACTTTTTAGCACATGCTATGTGGGTGAAATGATGATACCATGCCAACTTTCAACCTTTTCAGAGTTCATTTGTACTACTTTTCAATTTCAGGGTCATTTAGCTCAAAAAATCTGTAAATGCATGAAAAATAGCAAATGAAGTCAGAAAGGGTTGAAAATTGATGACGTGGCTTTGAATGGTGCATACTGAATGCACAAAAAGTCTGGAGTTGAAATAAGTTTAATAAAATGAAATGCCTTTGTATAGCAGATGAGTTTTCGTCCGAAACCCTGATACTTCGAAAGTGATTGTCCATTTTGTACACGAAGTGCATCCAGTTTTTGCCGTAACCCTCTCAACTTTTTAGCACATGCTATGTGGGTGAAATGATGATACCATGCCAACTTTCAACCTTTTCATAGTTCATTTGCTGTGATTTTCAATTTCAGGGTCATTTACCTAAAAAATCAGTAAATGCATGAAAAATAGCAAATGAAGTCAGAAAGGGTTGAAAATTGATGACGTGGTTTTGAATGGTGCATACTGAACGCACAAAAAGTCTGGAGTTGAAATAAGTTTAAAAAATGAAATGCCTTTGTAACAGATGAGTTTTCGTCCGAAACCCTGATACTTCGAAAGAGATTATCCATTTTGTACACAAAGTGCATCCAGTTTTTGCCGTAACCCTCTCAACTTTTTAGCACATGCTACCATGCCAACTTTCAACCTTTTCAGAGTTCATTTGTACCGCTTTTCAATTTCAGGGTCATTTAGCTCAAAAAATTAGTAAATGCATGAAAAATAGCAAATGAAATCAGAAAGGTTTGAAAATTGATGACATGGCTTTGAATGGTGCATACTGAATGCACAAAAAGTCTGGAGTTGAAATAAGTTTTAAAAAATGAAATGCCTTTGTATAACAGATGAGTTTTCGTCCGAAACCCTGATACTTCGAAAGAGATTGTCTATTTTGTACATGAAGTGCATCCAGTTTTTGCCGTAACCCTCTCAACTTTTTAGCACATGCTATGTGGGTGAAATGATGATACCATGCCAACTTTCAACCTTTTCAGAGTTCATTTGTAGTTCTTTTCAATTTCAGGGTCATTTAGCTCCAAAAAAATTCAGTAAATGCGTGAAAAATAGCAAATGAAGTCGGAAAGGGTTGAAAATTGATGACATTTGTCCGAAGCACATAAGTACATGTTTCAAATGCCAAAACACATAAGCACCCTAACTATTACAAAGATTCCCTCCGGTTTGTCCAAAGTGGGACTTTCCTGATATATAAGTCTCGAATACAAGTGATGACAGTGAAGCCGGTCACATCCCAGAGTGTGATCTTTGGGTGTAAATTTTTTTCTTCGCGTGTGTCCCTTTGTGCTGTAACCATGGACAATCTTCATCATTTAACTGGATGCTCGGGTCAATATTCACTTTGAAGGGAGCAATTTCATGAAACTTTTCATAATCTTCTGACATGTCTGTCTTGTCATCCACTCCCATGATGTTTCTTTTCCCTGAAAGAACTATGTGGCGCTTTGGCTCATCATATGATGTATTCGCTTCCTTATCTTTTCTTTTTCTCGGCTTGGTAGACATGTCCTTCATATAGAAAACCTGCGCCACATCATTGGCTAGGACGAATGGTTCGTCTGCATACACAAGATTGTTGAGATCCACTGTTGTCATTCCGTACTGCGGGTCTTCCGTTACCCCGCCTCGTGTCAGATTGACCCATTTGCACTGAAACAAAGGGACCTTCAAACCATGTCCATAGTCAAGTTCCCATATCTCCTCTATGTAACCATAATATGTGTCCTTTGCCCCCTTGGTTGCTGCATCAGAGAGGACACCATTGTTTTGGTTGGTGCTCTTTTTATCTTGGGCGATCATGTAAAATGTATTCCCATTTATCTCGTACCCTTTGCAAGTCATTATATTCGAAGATGGTAAATGGGACAGCAAGTACAGGTCATCTTCAACAGCGTCGTCATGCATGGCACGTGTCTGCAACCAACCGGCGAAAGTCCCCGTTTGTTCACGTGTAATCCAGTCGTCAGACTGCTCCGGGTGTTTGGAACGTAGAATATTCTTGTGTTCCTCGATATATGGAGCCACCAAGGCAGAATTTTGTAGAACTATGTAGTGTGCTTGAGTGATAGAATGCCCATCCATACATATTATTGCTTTCGGTCCTAGCGTGCCATTTCCACCCAATCTGCCCTTATGCCGCGATTCAGGAACACGAATCGGCTTAAGGTCAGGAATAAAGTCAACAAAAAACTCAATGACCTCCTCATTTTCATGGCCCTTGGAGATGCTTCCTTCTGGCCTTGCACGGTTATGAACATATTTCTTTAAGACTCCCATGAACCTCTCAAAGGGGAACATATTGTGTAGAAATACAGGACCCAGAACGGCAATCTCTTCGCATAGGTGAACTAGGACGTGCGTCATGATATTGAAGAAGGATGGTGGGAACACCAACTCGAAACTGACAAGACATTGCACCAAATCATTCTCTAACCTTGGTATGATTTCTGGATCGATTACCTTCTGAGAGATTGCATTGAGGAATGCACATAGCTTCACAATGTCTAATCGAATGTTTTCCGGTAGAAGCCCCCTCAATGCAACCGGAAGTAGTTGCATCATAATAACGTGGCAGTCATGAGACTTTAGGTTCTAGAACTTTTTCTCTGCCATATTTATTATTCCCTTTATATTTGACGAGAAGCCAGACGGGACCTTCATATTGAGCAGGCATTCAAAGAAGATTTCCTTCTCTTCTTTGGTAAGAGCATAGCTAGCATGACCCTGATGTATGTCGTCTTTTCCGTGCATATGTTGCTGGTCCTCCCGTGCCTCCGGTGTATCTTTTGTCTTCCCATACATGCCCAAGAAGCCAAGCAGGGTCACGCAAAGATTCTTCGTCACGTGCATCACGTCGATTACAAAGCGGACCTCTAGGTCTTTCCAATAGGGTAGGTCCCAAAATATAGATTTCTTCTTCCACATGGGCGCGCGTCCGTCAGCATCATTCGGAACAGATTGTCCGCCAGGACCCTTTCCAAAGATTACCTTTAAATCCTTGACCATATCATGTACATCATCACCAGTACGGTGGCGAGGCTTCGTCCAGTGATCTGCCTCACCTTTGAAATGCTTGCCTTTCTTTCTTACGGGATGCCTGCTCGGAAGAAATCGACGATGTCCCAGGTACACATTCTTCTTACAATTATCCAAATATATATTGTCGGTATCATCCAAACAGTGTGTGCATGCGCGGTGTCCCTTGTTTGTCTGTCCTAAAAGGTTACTGAGAGCAGACCAATCATTGATGGTCACAAACAGCAACGCATGTAGGTCAAATTCTTCCTGATTGTCCTCATCCCACGCATGTACACCTTTTTCATTCCACAGCTGTAAGAGTTCTTCAACTAATGGCCTTAGGTACACATTAATGTCGTTGCCGGGTTGCTTAGGGCCTTGGATGAGCACTGGCATCATAATGTACTTCCACTTCATGCACAACCAAGGAGGAAGGTTATACATACATAGAGTCACAGGCCAGGTGCTATGATTGCTACTCTGCTTGCCAAAAGGATTAATGCCATCTGCGCTTAGACCAAACCATTCGTTCCTTGCATCATCTGCAAAGTCCCTCCACTTCCTATTGATTTTTCTCCACTGCGACCCGTCAGCGGGTACTCTCAACTTCCCGTCTTTCTTACGGTCTTCTTTGTGCCATCGCATTAACTTGGCATGCTCTTTGTTTTGGAACAAATGTTTCAACCATGGTATTATAGGACCATACCACATCACCTTGGCAGGAATCTTCTTCCTGGGTGCTCGCCCTCGACATCACCAGGGTCATCGCGGCTAATCTTATAGCGCAATGCACCGCATACCGGGCATGCATTCAAATCCACGTACTCACCGCGGTAGAGGATGTAGTCATTAGGGCATGCATGTATCTTCTGCACCTCTAATCCTAGAGAGCAGACAACCTTGTTTGCTTCGTACGTACTGTCGGGCAATTCGTTGTCCTTTGGAAGCATCTTCTTTAACATTATCAGCAACTTTCCAAATCCCTTGTCAGATACACCATTCTCCGCCTTCCATTGCAGCAATTCCAGTGTGGTGCCCACCTTTTTCTTGTCAGCTTCGCAATTTGGGTACAACGATTTCTTGTGATCCTCTAACATGCGCTGCAACTTCAGCCTCTCCTTTTCACTTGCGCAGTTTCTCTTTGCATCGGCAATGGCCCGACCAAGATCATCAGTGGGCTCATCTGATGCCTCTTCTTCAGCTTCTTCCCGCATTGCCGGCTCAGCTTCTTCCTCCATTGTTGTACCATCGTATTCAGGGAACCCATGGCCAGGATAGTTGTCGTCGTCCTCTTCTTCTTCATTGTCTTCCATCATAACCCCTCTTTCTCCGTGCTTGGTCCAAACATTATAGTGGGGCATGAAACCGGACTCAAACAGGTGGACGTGAATGGTTCTTGACTTAGAGTAATTCTGATCATTCTTACAGCCAGCACATGGACAAGACATAAAACCATCCACCCGCTTGTTTGCCTCAGCCGCAAGCAGAAAAGTATGCACGCCATTAACGAACTGGGGAGAGCATCGGTCATCGTACATCCATTGCCGGCTCATCTTCATTACACAACACCGAAAATACCAAATTAATACAAGTTCATACACACTTATTCTCATAAAACAACATACAAACTCTCTAGGTAAAGCATTTAAATGCAACAACAAATGCGATCAAGATCGCAACTAAGGCAACAATTGATCCAACACCATAATGATACCAAGCCTCACTATCAATGGCATATTTTCTAATCTTTCTAATCTTCAAGCGCATTTTCTCCATCTTGATCTTGTGATCATCGACGACATCGGCAACATACAACTCCAGTTTCATCTTCTCTTCTTCAATTCTTTTCAATTTTTCTTTCAAATACTTGTTTTATTTTTCAACTAAATTTAACCTCTCGACAAGAAGGTCGGTTGGAATTTCCGGTTCACATACCTCATAGATAAAAATATCTATGTCAACTTGATGGGCATAATTTGTCATAAACATGAAATGTAACAAATAGTTATATAAGAGAATATACCACATCCGAATCATAAACCGGACGAGGGCCGACGGGGACGGATATCAAAACCATGCCACTATGTATAACAAACACCATACGAGTAAGAAAATTATACAAGTAACTATATATCTAAATCACACAAACATGATTTTTTTTATATAAAAAAGATAAGAACAAGAGGCTCACCAAGGTGGTGCCCGCGACGGGACGGTGCGGGAGATCGACGGTGGTCCTTAGGACGGGGACGGGAAGACACTAAGTAAACCACACCTACATATGCAAACTAAGAGTTAATTTGAGCTCAAATTGCATGTAAATCAAATAAACTACCACATATAATTACTCCCAAACTAAAACCCACAAATCACTATACTTATAGAGCATTGCAAGAGCTAATATAGCAATGAGAGATGAAAGGACAAAGTTGCTAACCTTTGTGATCACTTGGATGGATGGTGGGCCTTCAAATCTTGACAAATTTTGACAAAAATGAAGGATGAGCTCGAGCAATGGGGAAGAACAGAGGAGAGGAAGGAATGAAAGGGGAAAACAGAGAGAAATGGGCTCGGGCTCGATGAAGGGTTTATATAGAGGCATCTTTAGTCCCGGTTGGTTATACAAACCGGGACTAAAGGTGCATCTCTAGTCCCGGTTCGTGCTACGAACCGGGACTAAAGGGGTTGGTGGGGCCCCAGCCTGACACCAGCCTGCCACCACCTCTTTAGTCCCGGTTTGTGGCACGAACCGGTACTAGAGGTTCAACACGAACCGGGACTAATGAGTGCCGCCCGCCTTGTCGTTGGAACCGGCACTAATGGTCACATTAGTGTCGGTCCGTAATTGAACCGGGACTAATGAGGTGAACATTAGATCATTTTTCTACTAGTGCCTGAAAGTGCGTTATATCGACTAGAGGGGGGGTGAATAGGCGATTTTTACAAATTCGTCACTGAGGAATTTCAAGGTGAGGAAATTCCTAAGCGACGAACTACTTAGCAGCGGAATAAGTACTCAGATGCAAACATAATAGAGCAGTAGCACAGTCATCATGATGAAATGAAAACAAGCACAGAGTACAAGTAGCGTAAACACAGGATAAGGAGGCTGAAGACAAACTGACTGAAGAAATTGAACTGAGGAAATTGAGAAAGTCTTCAGTCAAAGTCTTCAAACAGTAATGATCAAATACATAGCAAGTATGCGAGGAAATGAAAGGGTTGAGGAAATAGAACCAGTAGCTCGGTGAAGACAATGATTTGGTAGACCAGTTCCAACTGCTGTGACAGTTGTACGTCTGGTTAGAGCGGCTAGGTATTTAAACCTAAGGACACACAGTCCCGGACACACAGTCCTCACCGTATTCTCCTTGAGCTAAGGTCACACATACCTCGCCCAATCACTCGTGGTAAGTCTTCAGGTGACTTCCAAACCTTCACATACTCGGTCACTCGGCAATCCACAATTTCCTCTTGGATGCTCTAGACCATGACGCCTAACCGTCTGGAGGATGCACAGTCCTCAAAGGTAACAAGTGTCGGTTCCACACAGGAACAATCTCTTCAGTGATGCTCAATCACTTTGGGTTTGTAGGTGTTTAGGTTTTTGGGTTTTTCCTCACTTGATGATTTTCGCTCAAAGTCCTCGGAGGATGGGATGCTCTAAATGACAAGTGTCAATCTATCTCTCGGAGCAGCCAACCAACTAGTGGTTGAAGGGGGCGGCTATTTATAGCCTAGGGAGCAACCCGACATGATAAGACATAAATGCCCTTCAATGATATGACCGTTAGGTGGGTAGGATATTTGGACAGCTGGCGCGCAGCACAGCAACGGTCGGATATTTGAGTATCAAATTCCTCAGGGCTATCATGTTCCTCACTTGTAGGCAATCCGCACTGGCGAATTCCTAACTCCTCAGTCAGAACAAATTCCTCAGAGAACAGAAGAACTTCGTCTCTGTCACTGAAGAACTTGACTAAACTGTATGAGATTTCCAATGGCTTCACTCGAAAGGATTGGGTAGGTGTAGGATTTTGAGTTGAGCATCACTTGGAAACTTTTCCTTAGTTTTACCTCGACCCCCTTTAACAGTACAGTGTTTCCTATGACTCAAGAAGAAGAAAAATGAAACTACGAAAACAAAAGTCTTCATGCTTCATAATCCTCGCATGAATATCAAGTCTTCAGGGTCACACCAATTTCTTCACTTTCAAAGTCTTCAAGAAAACCAAAGTCTTCAGTTGAAGACATTCATTTTTAGGGGTCGACAATCATCGTAAATAACAAACTCCTCATAGACTTATAGACCTGTGTACACTCACAAACGCATTAGTCCCTTAACCTATAAGTCTTCAATACACCAAATCACTAAGGGGCACTAGATGCACTTACAATCTCCCCCTTTTTGGTGATTGATGACAATATAGGTTAAGTTTTCAACGGGGATAAACATATGAAGTGTAAATACTGATAATGAGGAATTTGTTTGCAAGATATAGAAGAACTCCCCCTGAAGATGTGCATATTTGAGGAATTTGCTTTGAAATAGCAAATGCACATTGTTGAGTAATATCATGGAGATCTCCTCCTATATCTTGAAATTCATATACGCATTTAACATATGATATGAAGAATTTGAAATGCATGATGAAATATGGTGTCTGATGAAATTCAGCATGCGTGCATTATGGTATTGAGGAAATAGCATGCAGAAAAACAGAGCAAAAGTATCAGACCACCATAGGACTTAAGTTTACAACTCATCAGAGCAAACAACTCAGAAAAGCAAGAGTTGTAACTTAACAGAAATATAGCCCATATATAAGACCCGCTTGAAGACTAACTCAAATTTCTCCCCCTTTGTCATCAAATGACCAAAAGGGACGAAAAATGAGGACTAACGCCCCTGAAGAATATCATCATGATGTCGATGGAGGAGTGCCAGCATTGTTGGGGTCGTCCGTTGAGGTAGGGCCTGCCGCAGTGTCGTTCAAGTCTTCAGCTTCATCCGTCTTGCGCGATGAAGAATATGAACTGGCAACAAGCTGAGGAACTTTGACTTTCTTGAATTTCTTCGAAGGTGGCTGAGACCAGTCAAAGTCCTGTTGGAATCCCATCTCCTTGAGTTCTTCAGCACTATAAAGATTAGACAGAATGGCCCAAGTGCGGTCAAAAACTTCATGCAAGTAGTAGTGATTCTTCTTCATAGTATTTTGAGTGACTGTCATGTTCTGAAGAATTGCACCAAACTGACGCTTGACCCACTTGTGATTTCGATCAACTTTCTGATGAAGACTAAGGAGAAGTTCACGATCAGTCATCACACGCGGAGCTGTGGCTTGAGGATTATGTTCTGAAGCTCTGGCGGCAGAATCTTGAGTTGTAGAGTCATCATTGGTGGAATAGGAAGTAGCTATGCGAAACTGTCCATCCAATGGACGAGTACCTTCATCAATAACAGCAGCCTTGCCCTTCTCGTCAGCTGAGGAAATAGTCCGTTTGAGGACTTCAATAGGGGGCAAATAGCTGAGATGATTTTGAAAGTCAGCCTTATAATGAATTGAAGACCTTGATCTGATGAATCTCATGATCCAGGGAGCATAAGGCTTCAACTCAAAAGGCGACAGAGCAGCATTGGCCAAAGTCCTCATGAAGAAATCGTGGTAGTTGATAGGTATACCATGAATGATATTGAACAGTAGATTCTTCATGATGCCAACAACTTCTTCATCATCAGAGTTATGGCCCTTGATTGGACTGAGGGTTTTGGTCAATATGCGATAAACTGTCCTTGGCACATAGAGCAATTCCTTAACGAGGAATTTGGTCCTTGGAGCTTGGCCTGGCTTCAAAGGCTTCATCAGCACTTGCATCAGATGATCAGACAGTTCAGGTTCAACATAGAGAAGCCTTGCACCTTCAGTGGGAGGACTGACTGGGACGGCATGAAGCAATTCAGAGGCCGGTGCTTTGAAATGAGTATTATCGATCATCCAGTCCAATACCCATGAATTGACATCATCAACATTTCCAGTAATGTGCAGCGTGGCGAAGAATTAAAGAATGAGTTCTTCATTCCAATCGCAGATGTCGGTGCAGAAATTGAGTAACCCAGCGTCATGAAGAACACTGAGGACTGGGGTGAAGCAGGGCAGCGATTCCATATCTACATGAGGAATTTGCTCATGTTCAAAGATCTTATCCTTATCAAACAAAAATGAGGAATAGAAGTTCATCTGGCTTGCAGTCCAGAAGTGCTTGCGACGAAGTCGAGCAGAGTCATAGGGATTGTAGTCAGTGAAGAATATGTGCTCATTGAAGAAATCCTCAGCATTAAACTTCTGCTTCTTGGAGTGAGGGTTCTGTGGCTTGGGCTGAAGATTAACAGTTGAAGTCTTCATAGCCTCTTGAGGTATAGCCACTGGAGCCACAGGCTGAGAAATTTCAGCAGCAGCCTTGGCCTCCATTTCTTCAGACATATGTACATCAGCGCTAGTGGCTGGAACTTCTTCAGGAATAGAATGAAGTGAAGCTTGACGTTCATCAGAGCCCGTATGAATTTCTTCAGTTGGCACAGGGGACTGAGGAACTTGATGTAGCGGGGTTGTCAGAGGTGAATTGGGGTGATGACTTTCCCAAAAGTCATCATTCAGAATAGGTGTTGTAGACCCAATATCCACATCCTCATCTTCTTCAATTTCTTCAACGCCTGCCTCTTCAGCTGTGAACTGAGGCATGGGCGATGATACCAGTGGGGTTGAAGGGATAGTATCCACTTCAATTTCTTCATCCAACTGTTCTGTCGAAGCAGCAGAAGGATCTTCTTCATCAGATTTACTTGGAATTTCATATTCCTCACCAAAGGGAATGATCTCCTTTGATGCCATGCTTGATATTGGAATAGCATCAATTGGGTTTTCAGATGAACTCGTCAAAGTCTTCACTTTCTTGGGAGCTGAAGACTCTGAAGATGCAGATGCTTTCCTTTTCTTCACAGCTGCTCGCTCCGCAGCCTTGGTTTTCTTCGCTTCTGTTGCAGAAGGAAGGTTGATGCTTGTCATCGGTGCAGGAGGAGCAGAGGAAATTGGTTGAATTTCTTCAGGCACAACTGATGCAGTTGCCCTGGCTTGTTCAGATTCCTCAGGCACAGTAGCAGATGCGTCAACTGGCCTGGATTGCTCTTCAGGCGCAACATTGGAGGTTGCCCTGGCATTTTCTTCAGAGGCTGGAATTTCTTCATCAGCCCTGTTGCTTTCATTTTCTTCAACAGTCTGATTTTCATCAGCTATGCTTGCATGATCTTCAGTAGGCTGAGCAGATGTCTCAACCTGAGGAATTTCTTGTTGCGGTGAAGCTGCAACATTTGGAGTGAATCCTTTTGCCATTCTGACGAATCTGACTTTGGCTCCTAGCCAATCTGCACGATAAGCGTCAAATTCATCACTGAGTGCTTTGATCTCCTTTTGCAGATTCACAAGTTCATCAGGAGACATGTTTACAACATTATTCTTCAGAAAACGCTCCTTCTTGTACTGAGCCTTCCTCACCTGCCTGGCTTTTTCAAATTTCCATTTTTCTTCAGTAATGAAGGCCGTCAACATGTGACTTTGACCAGGAGTGAGGTTTAATTCAGGCAAAGGTGTGTTAGGGTTCTTGTGCCATAGATCAATAAAATCAAGGATCTTCTGTGGATCCAGCATGAGGGGCACCACACTGCCTTTGGCTCTAGCGGCCCTTTGTTGTCGATCTCTGATGATCTCAGCTAATTCTTCATCATCAGCTTCGTCTTCGCTTGACGGAACCTGAAAGGCGACCTGCTTCTTGTGAGGACTTGGTCTTATGCCTCGTCCAGCAGTGGCCTTTTTCTTCAGCAAGATAGGAGTTGTTGAAGACTGAGGTGGAGCTGAAGAACTTGCAGAGACTCCTGAAGCAATTGAGATTCCAGTAGTCCTTTGGCATGTGGCAAGATGCACAGGTGCTGAGGACTTTGCAGGAGCAGCTGAGGATTTTGCAACTGAGGGAGTTGGAGCTGCTTTTGAGGAATTTGCTTGAGGATCAGGCCGTGAGGGCTTTGAAGAGCTTGGCCGTGAGGGCATTGCAGCTGAGGAACTTGTCTTGACTGCTGATTTCTTCAGCATAGCCTTCTTAGGCTTGATAGCAGAGGCCTCAGCGGCGGCAGCAACAGAATCTTCATTGAATTTCTTCACTGCCTCCTTAGCCATTTTGGCCAGCTTGGCTTGTCACTTAGCCCACTCCTTGGGAAATTCCTCACCTCTTCTGATGCTAGTGGGATCAGCCTCTTGGCCAGGAGCCAATGGAGGTCTTGGACATGGAGGATTAACAGCGAATTTCTTCATGTACTTGGGAGTGACATAGCGATATTCCCTCCATTCTCTTGCCCATCTCCTCTCAATCTTCTGAATGCGCACTTTGCGCTGATTTTTGTTCTCCTTGCCATGAGTTGCTTCATCAGGAGTACAATATTCATCATAGATGTCATCAGGGATCTCAAAAGAAGTATTTGTTTCTGGCCTCTTTCCTCCCTTCTCAGGTCTTTTACCATCAGCCATTTTCTTCACTAGAGGATTTTGAACAATGGATGTTTCTGAGGAAGTGTGTAACTTATCTTCGAGAAATGCTGCAAATGAGTTAAGTTGATGAGAACCTAGTGATTTAGCAGCAGACATGTGTACCTGTGAACAGAATATAGGTGCGAAGAATTTGGAGAGGTCATATGCGTTCTCAGAAGTTTTTCAAAAGTATCAAGTTTGAGGAACTTGACCAGGGGTGTCTTGAGGAATTTCACTAAGCGTTCTTTGACTTAGGTTCCAGGGTTGTATAGATTGAAAAATCCACACAATTGAGGAATCTTGAAGAAAAAACGTTGCTTAGAGAAACAGATCAAGAACAGAAGCTAGTTGGTGTTTAAGAACATGAAAGTTGAAGAATAAACACCTTTTGAAGATTTTGTGGAAATCATCAGAATCAACAAGGGCAGTAAAAATAAAATTTATTTACCGTTGACGAAGAACACGACGAACTGAGAGTAGCAATGGAGAAGTTCATCCGTTCAGATCTTCCACGCCCTAACTTGGCGATGGAAAACAGCTACGGCGGCGGCAGAGGGAAGATTTCTGCGGCCGGCGTGAGTACGACGGCGACGAGGTCGAGGCAGTGAAGCTCTTCCTCGCCGACAACGATGGAGTGTAGCGGCGGCGCTAGGTCTGAGAGCTCGAGCGAGGGAGTAAGATCGAGCGGGGTAAATGAGATCTGAGGAGGGCGAGGGGTATTTATAGCAGAGGTGAAAAACCGCTCGTCCGAAGAAAATGGACGAACGTGCCCCTGACCCTTCTTATCCTAACGACATGTGTCACCCATGTACTGTGAAGTGGAGATCGTGGGTGAATAGATAAATCTTATCGAGGGATATGGAACGGTTTGAGCGGCAAAAGCCGAAAATTCAGATAAGAATATTTTAATGTTTCGTTCGCAAATTCTTCAGCTGTCAAGAACACAGTGAAGACTTTGAACAGGTTTCAAATAGAACGCACATGAAGAATTTGTGAATGGACTGGATTGAGTTTAGCATAGAGGGGGAACGGGTCCGATCACATTCACTTAGAAGAAAAACAACTTGAAGAATTAGCAATAAGTGAATGCTGTAGAGGACAGAAAACTCAAATATATATATAGTCAATAAAGAACACAGTCGGAAAGAGTGAAGATTTTGCAAAGTTGAAGAATTTGAAAATTTGAAGAATTTGCACAATGATGAAAAACTCAAATTTTGAAGATTTTCAACTTTTTGTGGTGGCGTGACCCACCGTGTAAGAATGATGATTTTAGACACCGCGTACAATTGTCGTAGGGCTCTGAGAATCAAATTCTTCATTAATTTCTTCACACTTAGAGGGTTAGTCTTCATTGATTGAAGAAAAACATTTCTTCGTGTGTTGCACATCTAAGTCATCAATTTGCATAAGTGTTAGGATGTTTGTCCTTTTCAAAGGACATTCGAAGATTCTAAGATATTTAGCTCACACCGCACCTTGCTAAATCTCTTCTCATCCAAGGGCTTTGTGAAGATATCCGCTAGCTGTTCTTCAGACTTCACGGGATCAATAGAGATGTCACCCTTCAACACATGATCTCGAAGAAAATGATGACGAATCTCGATGTGCTTTGTCTTCGAGTGCTGAACTGGGTTATGAGCAATTTTGATGGCACTCTCATTGTCGCAGTAGAGAGGCACATTCTTCACATTGATGCCGTAGTCCTTGAGGGTTTGCTTCATCCACAGCAATTGAGCACAGCAAGAACCAGCAGCAATATACTCAGCTTCAGTAGTAGAGAGTGATACGCAGTTCTGCTTCTTTGAGGACCAACATACTAAGGATCGTCCGAGGAAATGGCATGTGCCTGATGTTGACTTGCAGTCCACACGATCACCAGCATAGTCAGAGTCAGAATATCCAATGAGATCAAAAGCCGAGCCCTTGGGATACCATAATCCAAGTGTTGGAGTGTGAGCTAGATATCGAAGAATATGTTTCACAGCCTTATGGTGTGATTCCTTCGGTGTAGCTTGAAAACGGGCACACATGCAAACACTAAGCATAATATCCGGCCTAGATGCACATAGGTACAATAAAGAGCCAATCATGGAGCGGTATACCTTTTGATCGAAGTCTATTCCATTTTCATCAGTGCATAGATGGCCATTTATGGGCATAGGGATTTTGACGCCTCTGCATTCTTGCATACCGAATTTCCTCAGAACGTCCTTGAGGTATTTCTCTTGAGAAATGAAGAAGCCATTGCGTTGTTGACGAATTTGAAGACCTAAGAAGAATTTCAATTCTCCCATCATGGACATTTGATATTCCTCACTCATCATGTAAGCAAATTCGTCACTGTAATGTTGGTTAGTACAGCCAAAGATAATATCATCAACATATATTTGGCACACGAATAATTCATCATCATAGGTTTTGGTGAAAAGAGTTGGGTCGAGTGAACCGGGTTTGAAGCCTTTCTTCATGAGGAATTCCTTCAAAGTATCATACCACACCCGAGGGGCCTGCTTGAGGCCATAGAGGGCCTTATTGAGTCTGAAGACTTTGTCAGGATGCTTAGGATCTTCAAAACCTGGGGGTTGAGCAACATATACTTCTTCCTCAAGGTTACCATTGAGGAATGCACTTTTCACATCCATTTGATATAAGGTGATATTATTATGGTTAGCATAAGCAAGCAATATGCGAATAGCCTCAAGTCTAGCAACAGGTGCAAAAGTTTCATCGAAATCAATTCCTTCAACCTGTGTGTAGCCTTGAGCCACAAGACGAGCCTTGTTCCTCACCACTAGGCCATTTTCATCTTGCTTATTGCGGTAGATCCATTTGGTACCGATGATATTGTGCTTGCATGGGTCCGGTTGCTTGACAAGCTCCCACACATTGTTCAGCTTGAATTGATGTAATTCCTCTTGCATCGCTTGAATCCATTCAGGCTCCAGAAATGCCTCATCAACTTTGGTGGGCTCTGTGATAGAGACGAAAGCAAAATGCCCACAAAAGTTAGACAAATGTGAAGCTTTTGAGCGAGTCAGAGGACCTGGTGCGTTGATGTCGTTGATGATTCTCTCAATCTGTACTTCATTTGCAACGCGAGGATGAGCAGGTTGAACGACTTTGATTTGGCTCAACATTTTCTTCAGAGCCATTTTCTTCAGGTGCGCCAGCATGCTGTTCTTCATGTTCTGGAATGATTTCTTCAGCAGATTCTTCAGTAGGAATGACATCCTCAGTAGCTTTGAACTTGATGGTTTCCTCAGGCGTCTTTTCATCTAGCACAGGAGGTAGGTGCTCTCTTTGCGAGCCGTTAGTTTCATCGAACCGCACATCTACAGTTTCAACAACCTTGTTGTGATAGGTGTTGAAGACCCTGTAGGTGTGCGAGTCCTTTCCGTAACCAAGCATAAAACCTTCATGTGCTTTCGGTGCAAATTTAGAATTGTGATGAGGATCTCTAATCCAGCATTTAGCACCGAAGACTTTGAAATAACTCACATTGGGTTTCTTGTCAGTGAGGAGTTCATATGAGGTCTTCTTGAAGAATTTGTGAAGATATACCCTGTTGATGATGTGGCATGCAGTATCAATTGCCTCAGGCCAGAAGCGACGAGGTGTCTTGTATTCATCAAGCATGGTGCGAGCCATCTCAACAAGAGTCCTGTTCTTGCGCTCCACAACGCCATTCTGCTGAGGAGTGTAAGGGGCAGATAGCTCATGAGTAATACCAAGTTCATCGAGATAGTCATCAAGACCAGTATTCTTGAACTCGGTCCCATTGTCACTACGTATATGCTTGATCTTCACACCGAAATTCGTCGAAGCCCTTGAGGAAAATCGTCTGAAGACTTCCTGCACTTCAGTTTTGTAAGTAATGACATGCACCCATGTGTAACGAGAATAGTCATCAACAATGACAAAGCCATATAGAGATGCTGCATTTGTTAGTGTGGCATAATGAGTAGGGCCAAAGAGATCCATATGAAGCAATTCAAAAGGACAATAAGTAGTCATGATAGTCTTCGAGGGGTGCTTGGCTCTGGTCATCTTTCCAGCCTCACAAGCCCCACAAAGATGATCTTTGAGGAATTTGACACCCTCGATGCCAATGACGTGCTTTTTCTTCACGAGCGTGTGTAAGTTCCTCATGCCAGCATGACCTAGTCGTTGATGCCATAGCCAGCCTTCTGAAGCTTTAGCAAGTAGACAAGTGGCAGGCTGTGGTCCTGCAGAGAAATCAACAATATAGAAGTCTCCTCTCCTAAAGCCTTCGAAGACTTTGGAATTGTCAGATTCCATGAGCACTAAGCAACGATATTTGCCAAAGACAACAACCATATCAAGATCACAAAGCATTGAGACAGACATGGGTTGAATCCGAGGGACTCGACAAGCATGACTTTATCCATGTGTCGATCCTTTGAGATTGCAACCCTACCTAGACCCAATACCTTGCTTTTGCCTTTGTCAGCGTAGGTGATATGCTTCAAGTGTGATGGAGATAAAGGAGTGTTCATCAGTAAGCTCTTGTCACCGGTCATGTGATTTGTACATCCACTATCGAGGACCCACTCAGTAGCTTTGGGTAAATCATCCTTGGCACCTTTTGCCATGAAGCAATAGGTGGGAACATAGTCATCATTGCCGTCATCAGCAGTGTTGGGGAAGCAATTTTCCTCAGTGTTGAAGATGGACTTGCTAACGTAAGCAGTAGCGAGGGCTAGGCTCGCCACACCAGAGTCTGACTCCTTAGATGCCTCCTCTTCCTCATGTTCCTCAGTTTCAGCTTCAGAGTCCATTTCCTTGCCAATGAATGCCCGAGCCTTTTTGGAACTGCTCTTCTTGTGAGATGAAGACTTTGAAGATTTTGACGATGAGGACTTTGAAGATTTCTTCTTCTTCTTTGAGTCATTGGAACTGTCATCCTTGTATTTCTTCTTCTTTGATTCCTTCTCCCACTGAGGACAATCAGTAATGTAGTGACCAGGTTTCTTGCATTTATGGCAAGTTCTCTTCTTGTAGTCACGGGATGAGGAATCTGATTTCATGTCATCACCTCTTGAGGATTTTCCAAATCGGCCACGTCTAGAGAACTTCTGGAATTTCCTCACGAGCATTGCTAGCTCCTGACTCAGTTCTTCAGGATCACCAAGGCTGCTACCAGAATCTTCATCTTCAGATTCAGAGACTGCCTTGACCTTCAGTGCACGAGATATACCATAGCTCGGTCCGTAGAGATCTCTCTTCTCAGCTAGTTGGAATTCATGAGTGTTCAGCCTCTCAAGAATGTCAGCAAGATCAAGTGACTTGTAGTCACCACGTTCTTGAATCATCAGTGCCAGTGTATCGAATTAAGAATCGAGTGACCTCAGCAATTTCTTCACCACCTCATGGTCGGTGATGTCAGTGGCACCCAGTGCTTGAAGCTCGTTTGAAATGTCAGTGAGGCGATCAAAGGTTTGCTGAACATTTTCGTTGTCGAGTCTTTTAAAGCGGTTGAAGAGATTGTGAAGAACGTCAACTCGAGAGTCACGTTGAGTTGAGACTCCTTCGTTGACCTTGGACAGCCTATCCCAGATAAGCTTAGCTGTCTCCAAAGCACTCACTCTGCCATACTGCCCTTTGCTCAGATGGCCACATATGATATTCTTCGCTTGAGAGTCGAGTTGCTTGAATCTCTTCACATCAGCAGCGTTTACGGAAGGAGTGACAGAGGGAACGCCATTTTCCACAACGTACCAGAGATCGTTGTCAATTGCCTCAAGATGCATGTGCATCTTGTTCTTCCAGTAGGGGTAGTCCGTCCCATCGAAGGTAGGACACCCAGCCGAGACCTTGATCATGCCTGCAGTCGACATAACTATAACTCCAGGTGGTTAAACCAAAATCACACAGAACAAGGGAGTACCTTGCTCTGATACCAATTGAAATTGCGTTATATCGACTAGAGGGGGGGTGAATAGGCGATTTTTACAAATTCGTCACTGAGGAATTTCAAGGTGAGGAAATTCCTAAGCGACGAACTACATAGTAGCGGAATAAGTACTCAGATGCAAACATAACAGAGCAGTAGCACAGTCATCATGATGAAATGAAAACAAGCACAGAGTACAAGTAGCGTAAACACAGGATAAGGAGGCTGAAGACAAACTGACTGAAGAAATTGAACTGAGAAATTGAGAAAGTCTTCAGTCAAAGTCTTCAAACAGTAATGATCAAATACATAGCAAGTATGCGAGGAAATGAAAGGGTTGAGGAAATAGAACCAGTAGCTCGGTGAAGACAATGATTTGGTAGACCAGTTCCAACTGCTGTGACAGTTGTACGTTTGGTTAGAGCGGCTAGGTATTTAAACCTGAGGACACACAGTCCCGGACACACAGTCCTCACCGTATTCTCCTTGAGCTAAGGTCACACAAACCTCGCCCAATCACTCGTGGTAAGTCTTCAGGTGACTTCCAAACCTTCACATACTCGGTCACTCGGCAATCCACAATTTCCTCTTGGATGCTCTAGACCATGACGCCTAACTGTCTGGAGGATGCACAGTCCTCAAAGGTAACAAGCGTCGGTTCCACACAGGAACAATCTCTTCAGCGATGCTCAATCACTTTGGGTTTGTAGGTGTTTGGGTTTTTGGGTTTTTCCTCACTTGATGATTTTCGCTCAAAGTCCTTGGAGGATGGGATGCTCTAAATGACAAGTGTCAATCTATCTCTCAGAGCAGCCAACCAACTAGTGGTTGAAGGGGGCGGCTATTTATAGCCTAGGGAGCAACCCGACATGATAAGACATAAATGCCCTTCAATGATATGACCGTTAGGTGGGTAGGATATTTGGACAGCTGGCGCGCAGCACAACAACGGTCGGATATTTGAGTATCAAATTCCTCAGGGCTATCATGTTCCTCACTTGTAGGCAATCCGCACTGGCGAATTCCTAACTCCTCAGTCAGAACAAATTCCTCAGAGAACAGAAGAACTTCATCTCTGTCACTGAAGAACTTGACTAAACTGTATGAGATTTCCAATGGCTTCACTCGAAAGGATTGGGTAGGTGTAGGATTTTGAGTTGAGCATCACTTGGAAACTTTTCCTTAGTTTTACCTCGACCCCCTTTAACAGTACGGTGTTTCCTATGACTCAAGAAGAAGAAAAATGAAACTACGAAAACAAAAGTCTTCACACTTCAGAATCCTCGCATGAATATCAAGTCTTCAGGGTCACACCAATTTCTTCACTTTCAAAGTCTTCAAGAAAACCAAAGTCTTCAGTTGAAGACATTCATTTTTAGGGGTCGACAATCATCATAAATAACAAACTCCTCATAGACTTATAGACCTGTGTACACTCACAAACACATTAGTCCCTTAACCTATAAGTCTTCAATACACCAAAATCACTAAGGGGCACTAGATGCACTTACAGTGCCGAGCCGAACTTATCTCAGTGCAATCACATTTTCCTTATCTAGGGAAGACCCTAGCTTGGTTTCACGTGCCTCTTATTTTTATCACCATAACTAAGAGTGTTAAACTTGTGTGCCTCTCTGTCAAGTAGGCACTGTCTAATCCCTGGAGGCTTGGCAGGTATGGTTACGCGCGTTAGAAATGAATGTGTCTAGGAAGAGAAAGTTTAAGCCACAGATGTGGTAGAGCCCTAGGTGGGCAGTGTCAAGAATCTAGCACAGGGCCCAGGTGCCTCCCCCATGACATGACCTATAGAGGCGTGTCGGTGGTATGGTAGGAGAGTCATGCGGTAGACAAGTTCTATTGGAGTCAAGTCCATGGTGTGGGCAAAATGCACAACCTCTTCAAAGTGTATAAATCTATTCGAATAGCCGAGTTCACGATAATAGGTATAGTTCGTACTAGGTCACATTGTGTGGTCAATGCCAATGATGATTGAACTTGCAACCCTAAGGTGGCTAAACACAAGGACTTGTCTTGATCATAGACATGACCGAAAGATGGAAGATATGGGTCACGAGGTGACCAAGAGTTGATAAATGGTCACGAGTGACCAACTGTTGATATGAGCAAGGTCATAAACATAATCATTTGGTAAGTTTTTTGACCAGATGGTCAAGATGGTAAGGTTGCATACAGCTAAAAGGTAGGTATGCTTGAGATCATAGTAGTAATAATAAACCTGGGTAATCAAGACGTGTGGTAAGTTTTTTGCAATCAACCCCTATAACCCTTGTCTATCTCCTAGTAGACCTTGCTGCACCAAGTGAGGGAGAGGGTGAGGTTGCTGGAAGTTGGTCATTGTATATACTTTAACCCCGACTTGCTACTTGAACCTAAAGCAAGTATGACCTTGATGGATCTTTGCTCGCCTTTCTTTTACGCCGGCACTGCTCCCATGCTGCTTTGAGGTCAAGGTCAATTAGGAGATTGGACCATATTTTAATTCATATGAGGGTCTTAGATAGGGGGCTCACTATCTCCTTTTCTCTCTGGCCTAGTAGTGGATGTATTAGCCATAATCATGGAAATGACTAGAAAAGATGGTGTGGTGGCAGGGGTCTTGGAAGAGAAAATTGAGCAGAGTGTAAACGTTTTGTAATATGTCGATGACACAATTTTTTGATGATGATGAGGAGACTACAAAAATTGGAAATTTATTTTATTCCTTCAAGCAAATGTTAGGGTTGACTATTAACTTCCATAAGAGTGAGTTGTTACTTTTTGGGTGGACTTGGAGCATGTCTGATTTTTACCGAGAGATCTTTACTTGCTAACTTGGTGACATGAATTTGAAATACTTAGGGACTCATGTATCTAATGGTAGAATAGGAACAAACATTGGAAGAATGTCGAGAACAAATTGAGGATAAATGTTCTGGCTAGCAAGCCAAGTTGTTGAACATTGTTCATATTTCGTTGTACAGGATGTCCTTTAATACTCGTCCGATTTAGGAAGAGGTGTGTGTAGGATCGAAAGTATGTCCAGAGGGGAGGTGATTAGATTACTTGCCAAATTAAAAATGTCTCATTTCCCAATTTTAGTTTTTGGCATATTTTAGCAATAGTAAGCAGGTCCAGTAACACCCTACACATGTAAGTCTAATCATAGGTAGCGAAAAGTAAGGACATTGCAAGTGATAGTAAGTAGAGGGAAGGGTTTGGAGATATGCAAACGCTATGTTGACACGGAAGGTTTTGACTCATGGTTCTAATAGGTGGTGCTATCATACATCCACATTGATGGAGGCTTCAATCTCAAGGAGGAATGATCACAAGGATAACAGTTGCGGCTTCCATGGTGGAAAAGAGTCCATGGAGGGTTCCACCCACAAAGGGTCCACGAAGTAGCAACCTTGCCTATCCCACCATGGCTTACGCCCACGTAGGGATAGCCTCACTCGTGGTAGATCTTCACGAAGTAGACGATCTCCCTGCCCTCACAAACTTCTTGGTTTCTCCACATGATTTGAAGACTCCCAAGCACACCTAGCTAATCTAGGAGGCACCACCCTCCAAAGGGTTGTAACATCCCAAATTTCAAATTTGGAATGTTTACAACTATTAGCTAAGCATCTATGCATTTTGTTTGAATTGAGTGGCATTTGGAGAAATTCAGAGGCAATTGAGTTTTATTTCACTTTGAATTTAAATTGGAATTTGAAATTTATTTCAAAAATCTCTGACAAATACTTTGCAGAAGTATGAGAGGAGCTAACATGACACTCCAAAAATGTCAGATGAAAATAATGCCAAAAGTTGGAATTCAAAATGTTTTATTTGGAATTTTCAAAAATATGTTTTTTATAAAGTTTTTATTTTGCCTCTGAAAAATAGTTCAACTTTTATAGTTTATTTTTCTGAGCATTTTGATATATATATATATGTCCTATATAAAAGTATTTTTATTTTCTCTCTCTATATATTTTTTCTCTGTCTTATTCAAAAAAAAAGGAAAACGGCCCAACCACCAGCAGCCGCCAGTTGGCCCAGCCGCCCGCGCAGGCCGCGCAATAGTGCCCCAACCCCACACTCCCATCGCTCGCTCGGGAATCCTTCCCCCATGTAACCCTCTCTCCCTCTTGTTTTTTTTCTGATCGTTGGACCCCAGCCCGCTCTTTCTTCTTCTCCATGTACGTATAGAATAGGATCCTACCCGTACACGCTCACGACGCCGCTGCCGCGTTTGATCTTCGTGGGAACCCTATCCCGAGTCAACCCCTCGTCCAAGCCTCATGTCCTATAAATAGGCACGACCCTCCTCTTCTGATTGCCCTTGAAACCCCTCGCCAAAACCCACCGTATCACATGCCCTCGCCGTTTGGATATCGCCGGAGTTCATGCGATTCACCGGTCGATTCCTTCGCATGTAAGCATCTTCGAAACTTTTCCTTCCATAGACTATTGTCCATCATCGTTGCGAACCTCTTTGACTTGTTTTGGACGTCTCGGAAGCACCGGAGCCACCGCCTCGAGCTCACAACACCGCTGTAGTTCACGAAGTTCACCTCGACACTACGCTCGACCCTGATGTCCCCTCGCCTCACCATCCACAGAAAATCAGACGCCCCCGAACTTCCGCATCGCGTGGACATCCTCGCCGCCGCCACCGCCGCCGCCGACCAGAGCCCCGCCGCCCACCGGCCTCTTCTTCCCTACCACGCCCGGTTCTTCTCTGTAAGCACGAGCGCTCCTTCTCTATTCACTCATTTTTTTTGTTCTTCTTTAGATCGAATCGTTATGTTAGATTAGATCGGTTTAGTAGATCATTTTTTTATTAGAACGGTTTTCTTTTTACGGTTTAGTTGGTTTAGATCCAACCGGTCGGTTTACTGTTATTATACGCGCACTGTGTTTTAGTTAAAGTCTGGCCGAGCGTTAGATAGTTACAGATCGCACCCTCTAGGCCCAGTAGCGTCCTTTTTTTTTAGTATTTTCGTTTCTGTTTTTAAAACAGAAAAGTTCCAATCTTGTAAAATCAATATCTCCTAGGTTTTTATTGTTTTTAATTGATTCTTTGCATTAGGTTTTAAATTTTATGCGATTCCTCTAGGTACAAATTTTGGCCATGTTTGAAGTTTTTAAAATTGATTTACATGAATTTTATTCAAATCACTATTTTTGCAATATGTTGAGCTAGGATTAATATTTTTTAGTGATTCTTTTTGCCACTGTTTTCTTATGACTTTGTTTATCAGTAGGTTTAGTTGGGTTAATTTTAGAATTTAATAAAATTAGTTTACCATGAAAACAGTACTAGTTTTCTTTTTATACCTTTGTTCTTATTTCTTTTATTTTAATTTGCTTTAAATTAGTTTCTTTTTATTCTTTTTGACATGTTCAGATTAGTTCTGTAGATTAATAGTAGCAATTTTATTTATAGTAAAAATATATTTTAGTAGCTTGTTTTCTTTTGTTTTGCTAGGAAAATTGTTTTGAGCTTATTAGGAGTTTCATAAAAGGTTTTAAAATGATTCTTTTTGCATAAAATTTTATTTGCGATTTTATTTTTGTTATTTAATAAAAACCTTATTTGTGTTCTGTTAAAGAAAATTTTAGTTGTAGAAAACTATTTTATAGCTTGTTCTACTTGTAGTAGAAACTTTGCTTTGAGTTTATTGTTTTCCTTGGTTCTGTTTTGGTTTTCTTTTGTGTGTTATATTGATTGTGTGATAATTAGTTTTACTTGATGTTATGTTATTATATTGTATGATGGTATGCTTATTGTGCTTTGTTTGTTTCGATAGAGTACCCGGAGTGCGAGGCTTGTTACTACGAGTCATTAGCGTTCGAAGATCGTCAGCAAGGCAAGTCTTTGATCATGAAATTTTATTTCCTATGTTTTATTGCATTATTAGTATTCCTCCCCACCATGCATGCAAGTAGGAGAAATTGAATCAAGTTCTTGAGTAGTATCCTATGGTAGGTTGACCCAAATGCCTATGTTACCATGGCCCAGGACGTAGTAGTTATTATGATATGCTTCATAGACAGGGTTGATTGAGTGGTTCACATGGGAGATGTGAGAGTCAAGATGGACAACCTCAAGATTTCAAGATGCTCAAGATGGACTTCAAAATCACTACTGGGTGGAGGGCGGATGGACGGGTACCTTGGAGCACCCAGTGGTTGACCCAGGGATGCATGGAGAAGCGCCATGACATCTTGCGGAAAGCTTCACCCAGCCATGAAGAGACGGATGGATATACCTTGACCAGAAGCTTACCTATGAAGACCCTGTTTCATTTGACCCATCTTCAAACACCAGGCAGTGCGAGGGAACGATAGGAGGGAACGATTCTTGCGGGTAAAGTGCACAAGACTGCAGAGTGAAATCTAATCGATTAGCCGTGTCCCCGGTTACGGACAACTGAGCCTCTAGAATTGGAGTTATTCATAAATCTCAACACCAAACTTAATAATAAATTGATTGGGTTATAATGATTTTGGGTATGAGACACTGGTTGGTGGAACCATCTCAATAACAACCAATTTTTTTTTTAGTAATTGCAAGCAAGTCCTTTTGTTGTAGGAAAAAATTTGCTTTTCGCTTAAAACTTAAACTTAGAGCCCCACAGCCAAAATTGCATATAGTATTAGCATTTTATTGTTATTTATCTCTCTATGACTTGCCGGCATATTCAAAATGCTGACCTACACGGCTGCAACGTCTCATGTTGCAGAGGAGTTTTCCGACCAGGAGTGAGGCTACGATTTACGCTCGGTGATTGCCCTATGAAGTCGGATGGACTCGCTTATCATCTACGCTTCCGCATTTAGTTTTTCTTATGAGTTGGACTTCGACCGAATTTATTATGATGTAATAAAGACTCTATATGAGAATCGTGTAATAAATAAGGTGTGATTGAACTTTGAAATTTTCATCAATGTACTGTGTGTGCCAGCATAATCTTGGGATGGTACGGATACACAGAGACTTGACCATTTTCGGGTCGGGTCGCTACAGTAATAGGTGGGGTTGTTGATGATGAACTTCTTGTGCTTGAAATATAATCTCCTCAACCTCAAACACTCTCTCATAGATTTTTGCTTTGGAGTAGGAGAGGGTTTGAGTGGAAAGCAATGAGGTGACTAAAAATCAAAGGTTCTATGGTTGGAGTGGAATCCCTTTGATCTCAACACAAGGATGGGGAGCTCTCTCTCTCATAAAAATGGAAATTCCGAGTTGCAATGACCTGAGCGTCTTGAGGGATAATATTATGTGAGGGTTTTCACACTTCGGTGTCACCGATTGAAACCAGTCAGAAATTTGAGTGAGCTGCAATAGGCGACAGAAGGTTTCCAAGTGCTCTTCTGTTAGACCGAAGGTTCAACTCGGTGAAACCAAAGTTTTAGGGTTTAGGCAATGACTATGTCATGAATGACTTAGTGACTCCGGGTGTCTTTGTTTCGGTAAGTCCAAGTTTCACTTAGGGTTTGTCACATAGTGGAATGTGCAAATTTTAATGATGCTTTTGGAGCTTGATCCCTAAACACCACAATCCCCGCAGCTGCGTTGTCACTTAACACAACTATGCTCACACCCAAACTGGAGTTTGGAAATAATTCACTTAAGTAGGTTGCTAGGGGACGCTAAAAAGAGAATTAAACTAAAGAAAATAGAAAATAAATACTAAGCTAAACAAAGAAAATAAACTGAGAGGTATGTGATGTTTTAGATGAGGTTGCTGGAATCTAGGTACAGTCTCGTTCGGTACAAGGCACATAATGGATTTAAGCTTTATGACTATGCCACGTGGTGGCTAAGTCAGTACCCGCATTATAGGATATGATAATCTACGAATGGTGGACGGTCCCTGACATAATGTTATCTCTCAAGAAGCGCTGTATTGACATAACTCATTCATCCTACTTCTTGTCCCATACCTGCGGCAGCTAACACAAAGATATTAAGGTCCTCTTGGTTTAGAGGACCAGACGAAGGCATTAGGTTCTATGGGCAACCGTGCTCCTAGAACAACTATGTTCCCCTTAATTAAAATGTCTGCACCTGACACGTTGCATGTGTGCTGGTTTCCACAACATTCTATCAAATTCATGTGTGGCCTAAGAGTTGAACGTCTCCAACTATGCCACTGGATTGAACGTCTCCAATCACTAAATTACCACATAGGCAAATAAGCAACACGAAGCAACACACATAAATAGACAAAACATATCAAACAACCACTTACTAATCAACCTACCAATAGCCAACAATTACTCAAATAACATCACATAAAGAGGGGTTCAAGAGTTATTGCAGCCCATCACGGAGACCATGATGGAGGAGGAAGAAGGGGTGATGATGGTGGTGATGGCAGTGCAGCGGATGATGATGATGATTGTGGCGCAGCGGCGGCGGGCCATGGCTACGCCTCACCGACGGTGGCTCCCTTCCAGTCTCCCTCTTGTTTTCCCCAATGGCATTCTTGATGTGGATGGTAGGTGACGTGGAGATGAATGATGAATGATGAGATGATTGTTGATGACAGCGGCGGCTAGGGTCGATGGTTTTTATATAAGAGCTCTCCCATAGCCTCCTCCGTTGATGTAACATCTCTCCTTTGATCTAAGGGCTCTAGGTGAGCCTTATCCTCTCCCAAATCATCCCTTGAAGGCCAGGGAAGTCGTGGGAACAAATGGGGACGAAATCCATGAAGAATTAATCCCATCACGAGAGGCAACTTTCGGTGTTGTCTTGGCTTCATATGAGCGTCCGTACGACCAGCGACGGTCACATGGAATGTCGTGTTTTGTTCTGCCCCTCTCTGGTAAAACGACCGTCATTTCTTCATACAAACTTGGAATTTGACGTTCTTGTGCTCGTTGGATTCTTATGAATGATGCAGACCCATTTCTAGTTTCAGATCTTGATTTGAAGCACTTAAAAAATAACTTTTTCCACCTTCGAAATGGCTAAGTCTGGGGTCCTCGGTGTCCACCATTTGAACTCCTTTCATTGTGCTAAGTCTTGGGAAGTCCATCTCACCTACAAGTCACACAAAGACAAAGAAAACTAATAAAGACTGACAATACAGATTATGCAATGCTCATGGTGAAAAGGATAAAAACTGAAAATCATGCATATGGACATGTAATTGGCTCAATGGAACATGATATGACTTGATATACGGAGATAATGTGCAACAAATGAGCTCTAAAGATGCGTAAAACATGGTGTCATTAACCTCCCCAATATTAAACCTTGCTCGTCTTCAAGTAAGAAGGTTGACTATCTAAGCTCATTGTTGCTAACTCTGAAGCATACATTGAAAACCAAAGTCCAAAAAGTTGTACCCATGTTCATCATGAAAGCTTGCAAAAGTTAGCTAGCATGGGAGTAATACCTGCAATCCTCTTAGTTCCATTGCCATGGAGGTCAAGAAAGAGGAAATACTTTTATGGAGTCCAAATCTTGGATCATTAGACTTGGGTGGATGAAACCAAATGAAGTATTTGTGAAACTGAATGTCAACACCTCGTTTCATGAAGATTCAGGGGTAGGAGGAACTCGTGCAATCAATAAGGATGAAATGGGTTGGTCCATTGTAGCTAGTGCCTCGGGGGTTCCTTTTGTAGATGATCAAGCTAGAGCTCTCCTAAATGGATTGATATACTTGCTGATCAAATGGGATGCTCTAAACTGCTTGTTGAGTCAGATTGCATGGAAGTGGTAGAGACTATGCAACAAGGGGGAAATTCTATCGGAACTGTGGCGGCGACGTATGAAGTGCACTTTCTTATGTCACAATTTTACTTTTGTTATATTTTTTCTCATTGTACTAGAGAAGCAAATATGGCAGCTCATGTGATATCTAGTATGGTGGTGGATGCACAAACAATTGTGCGGACAGTAGACCCACCTGATTCTTAGTTAATGTACTGGCTGACGATATATCTTTATTCGCCAAATCAATATAATCCTCCGCGATGGCATTCCCTAAAAAAAGAGGAATCGACTAGATTTGTCGCCTGTTGCCTACTGGCTAGCACCCTGACTACACCGTCAAGCATACGCTCGGATTTGGCAATGTCATCGCCCTTTACCATGCACGTCCGCCTACTTACCGTCCTAATTCAGTCCTTGGAGACTTGGAACGGCTACGTGTCATATTGATAAAGGTAAGCCATAATTAATCTCTAGGTTGTCCCTCGGATCCTTCTAATTTCTAAATTCCTTCTAATTTTCCAATTTACTTGCTCTAAACTCCGTGAATCTTATCAAAATATCAACTATGTGCATAATGGAGCAATTGGCAATTAGGTTAATTGAGTCTAGCTTCATGTGATAATTTTTTTAAACAAATTTGAGTATTTGAGTAGAATAAAATTAATAAGAAATTGTCGCCTTCATCTATGCAGATTATTTAACATTTCAACTATTTGACATTGGTAAAACCAAAATTGAGTTTTTTTTGCAAAATCTACAATTGCCAGCATGATTGAAATAATTGACTTGAAAACAATTCTCCTAGATCCATCTAAAAGGAAGAGAATCACATATTTCATCCCAATCGAGTTAATTTTTTTCTTACTCTTACTTATCAATGCTTACATCATTTCTAGATTTTAGTATGTTCTTTTTCCTTACAACTTGCAGGTTAGAACTTTATTGAACAAGATAGATGTTCGCTTTTCGAGTTTAGGAACAACGTACTATATGTTGTCAATTTTCTTTTAAAACGGTAAAATTCACTTTGGCTTTTGTGACTAACTATCATGATTTTGTGTGATGAAATTATCTTACAAGAAGATATCTGATTTTGCATCAGTTTTCATAACATGTTCATCAAAAGTAATCTTCTAGTCAAATATATACTCTCTATATGTATGGTGTGGTCAGTTTTGTAAACTATCCTCGCAAAAATAATTGTACACATCTTTGCCCCCTCACATTTTTTGTCCTGGCTCTACCCCTGCTCCCCGGACCAAACCAATACCTTCATCCTTCAAGGCACTAACCAAACTAACTTCAGGCAAGGATGTTCCTACCAAGCATAATTCTCCTAGGGCACAAATCAAACATGTTCCGTGTCACAATTGATGGTTGTCATTGTAATATGAAGTTTGGTGTTCTTTCTTCCATACTTTTTCTTTAGTGGTGGTTTGTGTCTATAGGCTTCCTAACCCGACAGGTGGAGTGTTTCAGTCTTGCTCCTTGATACGTCTCCAATGTATCTATAATTTTTATTGTTCCAAGCTATTATAGTATCAATCTTAGATGTTTTATATGCAATTATATGCTATTTTATATCATTTTCTGGGACTAACCTATTAATCCAGTGCCTAGTGCTAGTTGTTGTTTTTTTGCCTATTTTTGGTTTTTCAGAAAATCAGTACCAAACGGAGTCCAAACGCTACGAAATGTTTTGACGATTTTTTTGGACAAGAGAGACCCTAGAAGCTTCGGGAGGAGACCAGAAGGCAAACAAGGAGATGACAGGCCCCTCGTGGGTCCGTCTGACCTAATTCCACCTCTATAAATTCTCTAAAGTCGGGAAACCAACAAAGAGCCACCCAAAACACTTTTTCCGTCACCACAAGTTTCTGTTATTCCGTGATCTCATCTGGAAGCATTTTCTGGTTCTCTGTCGGAGGGGGAATCGATCACGGAGAGCTTCTACATCATCCTTGCTTCCCTCCGATGATGCATGAGTAGTTCACCATAGACCTACGGGTCCATAGCTAGTAGCTAGATGGCTTCTTTTCTCTCTTTGATCTTCAATACAATGTTCTCCTCGATGTTCTTGGAGATCTATTTGATCTATCTTCTTTTGCGGTGTGTTTGTTGGGATCCGATGAATTCTGGGTTTATGATCAGATTATCTTTGAATATAATTTGAGGGTAAAATGATGGAGTTTATTCATATTGATTGGGTTTACTTTATCTACATCATGTCATCTTGCTTAAGGCGTTACTCTGTTTTATACTTAATACCCTAGATGCATGCTGGATAGCGGTCGATGGGTGGAGTAATAGTAGTAGATGCAGGCAGGAGCCGGTCTATTTGTCTCGGACGTGATGCCTATATACATGATCATTGCCTTGAATATTGTCATAACTATGCGCTTTTCTATCAATTGCCCAACAGTAAGTTATTCACCCACCGTATGCTATGTGCTCAAGAGAGAAGCCTCTAGTGAAAACTATGGCCCCTGGGTCTACTTTTATCATATATATAAAAAAACAAAAATACTTTGTTGCAATTTTCTATTTTCTTTTATTTTATCTTTACAATTTATCTATCTACCACTACCAGATTTAATCCTTGCAAGTAACCGCCAAGGGGATTGACAACCCTCTTGTTTGCATTGGGTGCAAGTATTTGCTTTTGTGTGTGCAGGTGCTGTTCATGAGGCTTTGTGTGATTCTCCTACTAGATTGATAACCTTGGTTCTTAACTAAGAGAAATACTTATCTCTACTGTACTGCATTGTGTGGCTTGAATTTGTGTTGGTATTTCCCGAAAGAGGAAGGGATGATGCAGCACAGCTACGGCAAGTATTTCCCTCAGTTATGAAACCAAGGTTATCAATCCAGTAGGAGAACCAAGCAACACTATGTAAACGGTACCTGCACACAAAGAACAAATACTTGCAACCCAACGCGTAAGAGGGGTTGTCAATCCCTCCACAGTAAAAAGATAGATTAAATTGTATGAGATTGGATAAATAGATCTAGCAAAAACACAAAATAAAATAAGCAAAGAAAAAGCGTAGCAAGGTATTTTTGGGTTTTTGGAATAATAGATCTGAAAACAATATGATAAAAGATAGAGTCGGGGCCGTAGATTTCACTAGTGGTTTCTCTCGAGAAAATATCATACGGTGGGTAAACAAATTACTGTTGGGCAATTGAAAGAAAAGCAAATAATTATGAAGATATCCAAGGCAATGATCACGTTTATAGGCATCACGTCGAAGATTAGTAGACCGACTCCTGCCTGCATCTACTACTATTACTCCACACATCGACCGCTTGATAACGCACAAGTATAGGGGATCGTTTGTAGCATTTTTCGATAAATAAGAGTGTCGAACCCAATGAGGAGCTATAGGTAGAAAAAATATTCCCTCAAGTTCTATCGACCACCGATACAACTCTACGCACAATTGACATTTGCTTTACCTAGAACAAGAATAAAACTTGAAGTACTTTGTAGGTGTGGATAGGTTTGCAAGATAATAAAGAACATGAAAATAAAAGTTAGGTGCTGTTTTAATAAAAGTACAATTTAATAAAGCAAGTGTGGAAAAGTGGTGATAGGATTTGCGGAATTGTCCCTAGGTGATTGATAACTAAACCGGTGATCATTGTTGCAATTTTATATGAGAGAGAGGCATGAGCTAGCATACTTTCTCTACTTGGATGATATGCACTTATGATTGGAACTCTAGCAAGCATCCGCAACTACTAAAGATCATTAAGGTCATAAAACCCAACCATAGCATTAAGTATCAAGTCCTCTTTATCCCATACGCAATGACACCCAAACTCGGATCTGTGCTTCTGTCACTCACGCCACCCACCATAAGCGAACCATGAACGTATTGCAACACCCTGCAGCAGGGATCCCTCCATTTGCGCGATGCGGAGGGCACCGTAGGACAGCACCAAAATAAAATATACAACTCAAACCAATCATGATCATCTATCATCGCATAGGACAAAATAGATCTACTCAAACATCAGGATGGCAACATAGTATTGGATAATAATGTGAAGCATAAAGCACCATGTTCAAGTAGAGGTTACAGCGGGTTGCGGGAGAGTGGACCGCTGAATATAGATGGGGGAAGGTGATGGAGTTTTTGGTGAAGATGACGGAATTGTTGGAGCAGATCGTCGTCACACGATGATTGCCCCGGCGGCGTTCCAGCGCCACCGGGAGAGAGGGGGAGAGAGCCCCCCTCCTTCTTCTTCTTCTTCCTTGGCCTCCCCCCTAGATGGGAGGAGAGTTCCCCCTCTGGTCCATGGCCTCCATGGCGGCGGAGGGGCAGGAGCCCCTCCAAGATTGGATCTCCCTCTCTGTTCTCTTTTGTTTCGCGTTCTCAGATCTGGCCAAAAACTGTTTCTTAAATATCCGGAGATTCGTAACTCCGATTGCGCTGAGATTTTAACACGATTTTTTTCCGGATATTAGCTTCCTTGCGCCCGAAGTAGAGCCCCAACCGACTTACGAGGTGAGCACAACACACCACCCCACGCCTGGAGCCTGGGGCGCACTCTGGTGTATGTTGGGGGCTGTGGGCCCCCGTTTGTGTTGATTCCACCTCCCAAAAATCACAAATATTCCAAAGTAATTCTCCGTAATTTTTTATCACGTTTGGACTTCGTTTGATATGGATATTCTGTGAAGCAAAAAACATGCATAAAACAGGAACTGGCACTAGGCACTGGATCAATAGGTTAGTCCAATAAATCATATAAATTGTTGCCAAAAGTATGTAAAAGTTGTATAATATTGGCATGAAACAATCAAAAATTATAGATACGACAGAGACGTATCAGCATCCCCAAGCTTAGTTCCTGCTCGTCCTTGAGTAGGTAAATGATAAAAAAGAATAATTTTTTATGTGGAATGCTACCTAGCATAAAGTTGGTCATATGTCTAATCATGGCATGAATATCAAGACACAAGTGATTCAAGGCAATAGTCTATAATTTGACATAAAGACATCAATACTCAGGCATCCCAACAAACAATCATGTCTTTTAAAATATCAACGCTAAAGAGAGCTATCCCTACAAAATCATATAGACTTGTCATGCTCTGTCTTCTCAACACAAAGTATTTATCATGCACAAACCCGATGACAAGCCGAGCAATTGGTTCATACTTTTTAACGTGCTTCAGCTTTTTCAACCCTCATGCAATACATGAGCGCAAGCCGTGGATATAGCACTATGGGTGGAATAGAGTATGATGATAGGGGTAAATATAAAGAAGACAAAAAAGTAAGAAAGTCTCACATCGATGCGGCTAATCAACGAGCTATGGAGATGCCCATCAATTGATATCAACGTGAGGAGTAGGGATTGTCATGCAACGGATGCACTAAGAGCTATAAGTGTATGAAAGCTCAATATGAAAACTAAGTGGGTGTGCATCTAACTCTATAATGAAAAATTCCCACTAGTATATGAAGTGACAACATAGGAGACTCTCTATATGAAAAACATGGTGCTACTTTGAAGCACAAGTGTGGAATTAGCATGCCCCTTCTCTTCCTTCTTTCTTTCATTTTTTTTCTTTTTCTTTTTTTCTTTTCTTTTCTTTTCCTTTTTTTTCTTTTGGTCCGGAGTTTCATCCCGACTTGTGGGGGAATCATAGTCTCCATCATCCATTCCTCACTGGGACAATGCTCTAATAATGAATAATGATGATCATCACACTTCTATTTACTTACAACTCGATACCTAGAACAAAATATGACTCTATATGAATGCTTCTGGCAGTACTAGGATGTGCAATGATCTAGCGTAACATGTATAAAAAAATGACAAACGGTGGCTGAGCCACAACTACTATGTCAGCTATATGATCATGCAAAGAAATATGACAATGAATGCTCAAGTCATCAAAACGGAAGCGGTGGAAGTTGCATGACAATATATCTCGGAATGGCTATGGAAAGGCCATAATAGGTAGGTATGGTGGCTGTTTTGAGGAAGATATAATAAAGCTTATGTGTGATAGAGCGTATCATATCACGGGGTTTGGATGCACCGGCGAAGTTTGCACTGACTCTCGAGGTGAGAAAGGGCAATGCACGGTACCGTAGAGGCTAGCAAATTGCGGAAAGGTAAGAGTGCGTATAATCCATGGACTCACATTAGTCATAAAGAACTCATATACTTATTGCAAAAATTTATTAGCCCTCAAAGCAAAGTACTACTACGCATGCCCCTAGGGATAGACTGGTAGGAAAAGACCATGGCTCGTCCCCGACCGCCACTCATAAGGAAGACAATCAATAATAAATCAAGCTCCAACTTCATAGCATATCGAGAGACTATACGTGCATGCTTTGGGAATCACAAATCTTAACACCAATATTCCTACTAACCACAACCATTCACTAGTTCCTCCCACATACTATCATCTCTATATCGCAAAACTATTTCAAGGAATCGAACATATCATATTCAGTGATCCATAAGTTTTATGTAGGATTTTATGACTAACCATGCAATTGACCAATTCCTATTGACTCTCTAAATAGATATAAGTGAAGCATGAGAGTTTAATTCTTTATACAAAAGACCATGCTCTAATAAATATAAGTGAAGCAAAAGAGCATTCTACAAATAACGGCTTTCCATGTGAAGAGAAACAGGCAATCCAAACTTCAAATGATATAAGTGAAGCACATGAAGCATTCTATAAAGCCATGCTCAAAAGATATAAGTGAAGTGCAATGAGCATTCTATAAATCAACCATGGACTATCTCATACCAGCATGGTGCATAAAAGAAAAATGAAAACTAAACACAAAAGACGCTCCAAGATTTACACATATCGCATGAACGAAACGAAAATGAAAACTTACCGATACTTGTTGAAGAAAGATGGGATGCCTTCCGAGGCATCCCCAAGCTTAGACGCTTGAGTCTCCTTGGATATTTACTTGGGGTACCTTGGGCATCGCCAAGCTTGAGCTCTTGCCTCTCCTCCTTTTCCTCATATCGAGACCTCCTCGATCTTTGAACACTTCATCCACACAAAACTTAATAGAAGACTGGTGAGATCCGTTAGTATAATAAAGCAAATCACTACTTTAAGTACTATTGAAAACCAATTCATATTTTGTTTTTGCATTGTAGCTACTTTATTATAACTTTTCCATGGCTTATACCATCAATGAAATCGATAGTTTCATCAAAACAAGCAAAACAATGCATCAAAAACAGAATCTGTCTTAAACAGGACAGTCTGTAGTAATCTGAACTTTAACCATACTTCTGGTACTCCAAAAAATCTGAAAAATTAGGACAAAATAAAAAAAATTATATAAATACTTTGCAAAAAGTTTGAGAAACTTTTGACGTTCCAGTAAAAAAATGTAAAATCACGCACTACAGCCAAAGTTTCTGTTTTTACACCACACGTACCAACAAGCAATCTAATCATCCTAAAGGCAAATCTTGGCACATTATTTTTATAATACAATGGATTTGAAAAAGGGGATAATTATTTTTGTTGAAAAGTTTCTGTAATCAAGATCCACAAAGTTTCCATGGGCATGAACAAAGTTCAAGGATATCCCCACTTCCACGGTGCTCGTCTTTTTCACTTTCACTTTTCTTTTTGTGAAGTTCTAGGTTCCCCTCTATATATTTTTGTTTTTAAACTTTATAAAAGAACTCAATAGAATAAAATGACTCTCTAAAACTTCCGAGTTGTCTCCATGACAGCGCTTTCTTTAAAGCCATTAAGCTAGGCATAAAGTGCTCAAGTAATGGATCCACCCGGATCCCAAGGTATATCAAAGCCAATTTAATTAGCAATGATTTATAATTTAGTAGTGAGCACAAAGCAACATATATCATGCAATGATGAGGTCTAACTCACTTCCTATGCATCGGCATGTCATACAAGAACAATTCATGCACATCAAGTAAAGGCCAATACATAGCATAAGAAGTTTCTTGCAATTTTATCGTGTTGGAAACATAGAGAGGTGGAGATATAGTTCCTCTCTCGTAATAATTGCAAGTAGGAGCAGCAAGCACATGCATATTATATTCATCAAAATTATCATGTGCAACGATAAAAGGAAACCCATCAATGTAATCCTTAATAAGAGCAAACTTCTCTAATATAGTGTAGTTTGGAGAATTCAAAAAGATAATAGGACTATCATGTGTGGGTGCAATAGCAATAATTTCATTCTTAACATAAGGAACCATAGCAAGTTCATCTCCATAAGCATAATTCATATTGGCATCTTGGCCACAAGCATAGCAAGCATCAAGTTCATCAAAAAGGGATATTTCAAAAGAATCAACGGGATCATAGCAATTATCATAGCATTCATCCTTCGGTAAGAACGAAGGGACATTAAATAATGTATGAGTTGAAGAGTTACTCTCATTAGAAGGTGGGCACGGGTAGCTAATCCGTTCTTCCTCCATTTGTTCTTCGCTCTCCTCATCATCTTTTTCATACAATGAGCTCACAGTTTCATCAATTCCTTCTTCCATAGACTCCTGCAAAATATTAGTCTCTTCTTGGACAGCGGAGGCTTTCTCAATAAATACATCAATATCGGAATTGTATTTATAATTCTCATAGCAATATTTAAGTATAGCAAAAAATTTAGGTCTATAAACTGAATCATCAAAATCTTCATGCTTTTCAAACATAGATTCGATTTCATAAGCACCCTTAAAAGCAACAAATTCTTCTATTCGCTCCACATCATAGTAACCATATCTACCATTAGCATAAGAAGCTAAGGTTTCATTATCATTAAATTTGCATGAAAAGGGAAGGTGTGGAGCCTTCATCCTAGAGCAACAAGTATAATCATATCTCTAGCATAAATTCCAAGCATACCAATGCCACATATCAATTTGATCCCATAAGAGTTTCCCTTTTTGTGTCAAACGATAATCCCCAAAGTATTCATGTTGATCCAACGTGTCTCCCATTATAAAGTTGAATGGGGCTTTCTCAGGATTATCAATGTAGTGCATAATATCTTTCACATAATGAGCATCGAGGGTTTTAGGAGGTTCCCCATCTCCATGAGTAGCAAGTACAACTAATTTTTTTGGTGTTTCATGTTCCATATCCATAACTAAAGATAGAGAACAACTTAGAACAGAAAATAAAAACTACTTAGTGATAAAGCAAACAAGCACACACGAGAATATTCACCCCACGCTATTGTTCCCCGGCAATGGCGCCAGAAAAAGGTCTTGATAACCCACAAGTTAGGGGATCGTTTGTAGCCTTTTTCGATAAATAAGAGTGTCGAACCCAATGAGGAGCTAAAGGTAGAACAAATATTCCCTCAGGTTCTATCGACCACCGATACAACTCTACACACGCTTGATGTTTGCTTTACCTAGAACAAGAATAAAACTAGAAGTACTTTGTAGGTGTGGAGAAGTTTGCAAGATAATAAAGAACATGAAAATAAAAGTTAGGTGTTGTTTTAATAAAAGTACAATTTAATAAAGCGAGTGTGGAAAAGTGGTGATAGGATTTGCGGAATTGTCCCTAGGTGATTGATAACTAAACCGGTGATCATTGTTGCAATTTTATATGAGGGAGAGGCATGAGCTACCATACTGTAACACCCCATGTATTAAGCTACAGTAATCCCCCCTTTTGATTATGCCATGTCATCATGATCAACAGTGCTTAATCATCATTAGTATCATATCTCTTTTCAAATTCAAATTCAAATGGAAATTCAAAATGAAAGTGGAAATAAAAGTTGTTCAAATTTGAAAAACTAAATTGTTCATAATATTGTAAATAATCCAGAGACAATTCTAAAATTATATTCAACATATACTAGAAAATTATGTGACTCTAACAACCACAAAACAGAGTTATTTAACCCTTTTTCAATTAAATAAAATAAAGATAAAATCATTTGTACTCCAAACCATTTTCTAACAATGTCTAATATTGCACTGTGAATATTTGGGCAAGTTTCATAAAATACAAAAGTCATTTGAATTAAAAATAAGAGACAAAACAGGAACTAAAAAGAAAACAGAAAGGGGAAAATAAAACAAAAGACAAAAACAAGAAATAAAAGAAAAAGAACAGAACCCCCTCCTCTGGGCCAACAGGCCCAGCTGGCCACCCACGCGGCCCAGCCGGCCCACCCCCGCTGCCCTTGGCATTAGGCCACACCCCCCCCCCCCAAACCCAAACCCTAATCCCCCACCTCGCTCAACCCCCCCCCGGTCTAGACGGATCGGGCGCTCGCGCTCGCCCCCGACGACCGCGTCGCCCGTCGCCGCGCTGACCCCGCCGCCACCTTGCCGACACCGCACGGCGCTACCCCACCGTCACCGGCGCCCGCCTCCTCAACCCTCCGCCCCGCTTGGATCCGGTCGGGGCAGCCGACGCCCCCGATGCCCCACGCCTTCCGTCGCCTCCCCGACCCGTCGCCGGACCGTCCCCGTCTTCCTCCCCACCGGCCGACCCCGAGCCTCGCCGCCCCCTCCTCTCCTCGCACATGAGCCTCCCCTCCTCTCTTCCAGCGGTCGCCGCGCCACTCCCCGTCACCGCACTCGCCGGCCGTGCCCCGAGCCCCCCATGCCCGTGCTCCTCGCGGACGGCCTCGACGCACTCGCGCCGCTTTTCTGGCGCCCGCGCTCGCCGCGCTCGAGCCCGCGCCAGCGCGCTCGCCTCGCCGCTTCCCGCTCGCCCTCGAGCTACTGCGCGCTCACCCCGCTGCTCGCGCTCGCCTTCCCCCTCGCCACCGCGTACTGCTGCTGCTCCCGTAGCTGCTCTGGCAGCCGCAGCTCGCCACTGGCCACCGCTCCCCGCGCCGCCGTCGACCGCGGCCCCCGCTCGGCCTCCACCTTCCTGCTGCCGGCGCCGCCCGTGCCGCCGCGCGCCGCTGCCGTGGTGCGGCTGTGTGTGTGCGTGTGTGTTTGTGGCCAATGGGCCACTGACCATGGGCCCAAACCCCTGGCCCTATGACATGTGGGGCCCATCCCCCTGAAACGTTTAAAAAAAAGAGAATTAAAAGAAATAGATAATTAATTAATTGATTAATTAATTAACTATATAATTAACCTAATTAACTCTGTTTAATTAAACTAATTAATTAGTTAGCCTAATTAATCTATAATTAGTTTAGTTAATCATGAATTAGCCTAATCAGACGCTGACAGGTGGGACCCACTAGTCCTGTTGACCGCTGACGTCACTATGATGTCATGCTGACATCACAGTTACTGTTTCGAATAATGTTGGATTTAATAATTTAAATAAATAATTAAAATCCAGAATATTGGTTAAATATTTAAAAATTGTTATAAAATAATCCGTAGCTCAGATCAAAAAACTTTGTACATGAAAGTTGCTCAGAATTTCGAGACGAATCCGAATACGCGATCTGTTTGTCCGTCACACGTCCCTAGCTACCCGAACATGGAACCATTCCCCTCCGGTCATCTGTCTAAAAATGCCAAACACCGGGGATACTTTCCCGGATGTTTTCCCCCTTCGCCGGTATCATATATCCCTGCGTTAGATCACCCCTGGCACCGCGTATTGCCTTGTTATATTCTGTGTTGCATATGTTTGTTGTGTATTTATCTGTTTCCTCCCCCTCTTCTCTCTCGGTAGACCCTGACACCGACGTCATCCCCGAGATCGACGCAACTCAGGAGCCCGAAGACACCATTGACGACCTTGCCCTTGCCGCCGAGCAACCAGGCAAGCCCTCCCTTTGATCATCCCAATATCGTCCATTCTATTTTCTCATGCTTGCATTAGAATTGCTGCTGCTACTGCTTTACCTATTCTGATTCATAGCCTGTTTATTGTAACCTACTATTGATACCTTACCTGCTTGTCCTAAATTGCTTAGTATAGGCTGGGTAGAGACCTATCAGTGACCCCACTAGTCCCGACTGCCCCGCTGGATTATCAGAAGACCCGATCAATGGGATTGAAGACCAGGCCCCGGCACCGCACATCACCCCCTTAATTGTAACGACACTGCAGCGTTACTATCGAGTGCCGAGGGTGATACCTCGTGTAGCACTTCTGATGTTAACTCTGTAGAGTAGCTATTCGGTCGTGGTCATCGAGGGTGATTCCTCCTTCACCACTTCCGGTAACAACGCTGTCGTGCAACACATCAAGTGTGAACCCATCGAGGGTGATTCCTCCGAGTTCACCTTGATGGATACATCAAGTAGGAATCCAACGAGGGTGATACCTCGGATTCCCCTGATGTTATGGACACACGGATACTTGGATTTTACACTGTTACTTGGAAAGGTGGGTCGACCCTGAGGGGTACCCGCGTGAGCCTAAGTGGCAAGTGTTGTGGAGACGGGTTGACCTGGATGGTGCCCGAGTGATGAATACGAGGCGCGGCCGGGCATTCTTGGCCCTTGTCGCAGGTCCTCGAGATGGGGCAACGGGGTCACATCTTTCGTGAGTCTCTGCTCGTTACCGCAAGCCCTCGTCCACTAACGATTTGGATATTTGATCCGAGCAGGCCTCTGGTCTGATAGCACTAACCATCACGTGGGCATAGTATGGGCGTTCTGCATCGTAGCATCAGCCGAAGGCTCTGTCAGACGTCTAGTTCAGCCTTGCGGCCGGGACGGACCGGCGCCCTCCTGGTGCCTGGCTTCACCCTGCTCGCAATGACCCGGAGTGCACAGGGCGACAGCCAAAGACCCCTGAGCGCTTAGGATGTAGACCGGCGGGAACCTCTCTGCTGAGCTGTAGGTAGGGCTGCGGTGTATCATTTGGCCGAGGCCGGGCATGACCCAGGAAAGTGTGTCCGGCCAGAGTTAATCGAGCGTGTTGGGTAAGTTGGTGCACCCCTGCAGGGAAGAACACATCTATCGATAGCCGGTCCTACGGTAAAGGACACTCGGAGTTGTATCCCGATCGACATAACTTGACCGTGAGATGATACCTGGATATATGGCTCTGGGATTGCTTCTCGCAGGGAGTCGAGAAGGGATCTCATGACGAGGTTGATGACTGTATGGCTCTGGGATTGCTTTCTCGCAGGGAGTCGAGAAAGGATCTCTGGGTGAGGTTGAGACTTAATAATACTACTACATTATACTGTGCTGTTCTACTCTCTTCTATTGCTGCAAGACCGCTGAAGATGCTAGTCTTCGATAGGACTAGGCTTTCCTCTCTATTCTGGCATTTCTGCAGCCCAGTACACATATACAGCCTTCCTTTGATAATGTTGCATACGTAGTGTAGATCCTTGCTTGCTGAGTACTTCTGAGTACTCACGGTTGCTTTGTTTTCTTTTCCCCCATATCAGTTTGTCGTGACCAGATGACGGACCACTGAGACAGCTACCCCGCTAACGATCGACTACAACTACTACCCCGAGGGTGGTTACTGCTTCGAACTTGCCGACGACCAGGAGTAGGTTCGGAGGGTCCCAGGCAGGAGGCCTGTGCCTTTCGATCGTAGTGTTTTATTTTGCCCCGCCTTTCTAAAGGCCTTTCTGTTTCTCTTTTAATATATGTACTCAGATATCTGATGCTTCCGCTGACGCTTGTATGCCATCGAGCTATGTATTCGAGCCCTCGAGGACCTGGCTTGTAATATAAAGCTTGTATGATTTTATTTATGTTTTAGAGTTGTGTTGTGATATCTTCCCGTGAGTCCTTAGGCTTGATCGTGTGCATTTGCGTGTATGATTAGTGCATGATTGAGCCGGGGGCGTCACACATACTTTCTCTACTTGGATCATATGCACTTATGATTGGAACTCTAGCAAGCATCCGCAACTACTAAAGATCATTAAGGTCGTAAAACCCAACCATAGCATTAAGTATCAAGTCCTCTTTATCCCATACGCAATGACCCCCAAACTCGGGTATGCGCTTCTGTCACTCATGCCACCCACCATAAGCGAACCATGAACGTATTGCAACACCCTATAGTGGGGATCCCTCAGTTTGCGCGACACGGAGGGCGCCGTAGGATAGCACCAAAATAAAATATACAACTCCAACCAATCATGGTCATCTATCAACCCATAGGACAAAATAGATCTACTCAAACATCATAGGATGGCAACATAGTATTGGATAATAATATGAAGCATAAAGCACCATGTTCAAGTAGAGGGTACAGTGGGTTGCGGGAGAGTGGACCGCTGAATATAGACGGGGGAAGGTGATGGAGTTGTTGGTGAATATGACGGGGTTGTTGGAGTAGATCGCCGTCACACGATGATTGCCCCGGCGGCGTTCCGGCGCCACCGGGAGAGAGGGGGAGAGAGCCCCCTCCTCCTTCTTCTTCCTTGGCCTACCCCCTAGATGGGAGGAGAGTTCCCCCTCTGGTCCATGGCCTCCATGGCGGCGGAGGGGCAGGAGCCCCTCCAAGATTGGATCTCCCTCTCTGTTCTCTTCTGTTTCGCGTTCTCAGATCAAGCCAAAAACCATTTCTTAAATATCCGGAGATCCGTAACTCCGATTGCGCTAAGATTTTAACATGATTTTTTTCGGATATAAGCTTCCTTGCACCCGAAGTAGAGCCCCAACCGACTTACAAGGTGAGCACAACCCACCACCCCGCGCCTGGAGCCTAGGGCGCGCCCTGGTGTATGTTGGGGGCTGTGGGCCCCCATTTGTGTTGATTCCACCTCCCAAAAATCACAAATATTCCAAAATAATTCCTCGTAAATTTTTATCGCGTTTGGACTTCATTTGATATGGATATTCTATGAAGCAAAAAACATGCAAAAAACAGGAACTGGCACTAGGCACTGGAGCAATATGTTAGTCCAATAAATCATATAAATTGTTGCCAAAAGTATGTAAAAGTTGTATAATATTGGCATGAAACAATCAAAAATTATAGATACGACGGAGACATATCACCGCTATCTAGCATGCATCTAGTGTATTAAGTTCATGGAGAAACAAAGTAATGTAATAAGAATGATGACATGTTGTAGACAAGATCTATTCATGTAGGAATAGACCCCATCTTTTTATCCTTAATAGCAACAATACATACGTGCCTCTCTACCCCTTCTGTCACTGCGTGGGGACACTGCAAGATTGAACCCATCACAAAGCACCTCTTCCCATTGCAAGAAAAATCAATCTAGTTGGCCAAACCAAACCAAAGTTTTGGAGAAGAAATACGAGTCTATAAATAATCATGCATATAAGAGATCAAAGAAGACTCAAATAATATTCATGGATATAGATCTGATCATAAACTTGCAATTCATCGGATCCCAACAAACACGCGACAAAAAGTCATTACATCAAATAGATCTCCAAGAACATCGAGGAGAACATTGTATTGAGAATCAAAAAGAGAGAAGAAGCCATCTAGCTACTGCCTACGGACCCGTAGGTCTATGGTGAACAACTCACGCATCATCGGAGGAGCACCAATGAGGATGATGAACCCCTCCGTGATCGTGTTCCCCTCCGGCAAGGTGCAGGAATAGGGCTCTAGATTGGATCTCATGGTTCTAGAACTTGCGGCGGCTAGAATTGTGTTTCGTCGACTCCCCTAGGGTTTTTGGAATATTTGGGAATTTATAGAGCTGAGAGGTGGTGGAAAGGACTCCCGTGGGCCCCACCACCCACCTGGGCACGTCAAGGGCCTATGGCGCGCCCTGGTGGGTTGTGGGCCCCACGGGCCTCCCCCTGGTGCTTCCTTGGCTCCCAAGTTGTCTTCTGGTCCAAAAAAATCTCCAAAAAGTTTCGTGGCATTTGGACTTCATTTGAAACTGATATTCTACAAAGTAAAAAGTAAGCAAAAACAGCAACTGGCACTGGGCACTATGTCAATAGGTTAGTCCAAAAAATGATATAAAGTTGCTATAAAATGAATGTAAAACATCCAAGAATGATAATATAACAACATGGAACAATAAAAAATTATAGATACGTTGGAGACATATCAGCATCCCCAAGCTTAATTCCTGCTCGTCCCCGAGTAGGTAAATGATAAAAAACAGAATTTTTGATGTGGAATGTTGCCTAACATGTTCATCGCATATTCTTTTCTTTTGTAGTATGGACATTTGGACTTTTAGATGATTCAAAGTAATAGTCTATAATTGACATGAAGATTTCAATACTCAAGCATATCAACAAGCAACCATGTCTTTCAAAATATCAACACTAAAGAAAGTTATCCCTAGCCCATCATGCTCAATCATTGATCCATTCATGAAACACACTCGAATATTAGCTACATCCAATGCACAAGTATGATCATAGTGCTCCCTAGTTGGTGCTTTATAAGAGAAGATGGAGACTCAAATAAAAATAAAATTGCATAAAGTAAAAAAGATAGGCCCTTCGCAGAGGGAAGCAGAGATTTGTAGAGGTGCCGGAGCTCAAAGCAAAAATTGAGAGATAATTTTTTTAGAGGCATACTTTTCCCTGTTAACGAAAACGGCCGAGTAGTTCCCAATACTTTCCATGCTAGATACATCATAGGCGGTTCCCAAACATAAAATAAAGTTTATTCCCTTTTCCACCATTCTTTCACAATCCATGGCTAGCCGTATCCACGAGTTCCTTCCATACCAACACTTCCCAAGGAATTTATTATTTGACAATATAAAGTAAATTTCTTTTTCATTTTGGGAGTGGGCATCCCTATTACCGCCATACTCTTGTGCAATGACAAGTGAAAAAACATTCATCTTGAGAATAACACATCTAGCATGGAAAAATATCGGCCATCCGCCTGCCGCTTCATGAGCGGTACGGGCACACAAAAAGGAAATTCATTTCGAAAATTAGAGTTGGCACATAAAAATTTACTTAGAATGGCACGAAAATACCGCATATAGGTAGGTATGGTGGACTCATATGGTAAAACTTGGTTCAAGGATTTTGGATGCACAAGTAGTATTCCTACTTAGTATAGGTGGAGGCTAGCAAAAAGATCGAGAAGCAACCAACCAAGAAAAATTCTCATAAACGAGCATTAAGCATAAACACTGAATAATGCACCACAAGTAGGATGTAATTTCATTGCATAACTATTGACTTTCGTGCTTGCATAGGGAATCACAAACCTTAACACCAATATTCTTACTAAACACAATCACTCACCAACATGTCTCATATATTACTATCAGCATATCTCAAAACTATTACAAAGAATCAAGTTTATTTTATCCAATGATCTTCATGAAAGTTTTTATTATATCCCTCTTGAATATCTATCACTTTGGGACTAATTTCATATATTGCCATTGCTTTTAACTAGCTCAAAATAATTTAAGTGAAGAACATGAGCATAAAAATTTTCATCTCTCAAAATAATATAAGTGAAGCATGATAGAATTTCTTCAAAATTTTACTAACTCTCAAATAAATCTAAGTGAAGCATGAGAGTATTTATTCAAAAATTAAAGCACACCGTGCTCAAAAAGATATAAGTGAAGTACTAGAGCAATTCCATAGCTCAAAACAAAATTTAAGTGAAGCACATAGAGCAATTTTAACAAATCATAACATCATTATGGCTTTCTGAAAAAGGTGTGTCCGGAAAGGATTATTGTGACAAACAAAAAATCAATACAAGCAAAGACTCATATAATACAAGACTCTCCAAGCAAAACTCATGATATGTGATGAATAAAAATATAGCTCGAAGTAAAATTACCTATGGTCGTTAGAAGAAAGAGGGGATGCCTTTCGGGGCATCCTCAAGCTTAGTTGCTTGGTTCTCCTTGAATTTTACCTTAGGGTTCCATGGGGCATCCCAAGATTAGGCTCTTTTCACTCCTTATTCCTTCATCCATCGTGATCTCACCCAAAACATGAAAACTTCAATCACACAAAACTTAACAAAACCTTCGTGAGATCCGTTAGTATAAGAAAACCAATCTTCACTTTAAGTACTGTTCCAAACCCATTCATATTTTTCTATTGCATTATACCTACTGTATTCTAAGTTTACCATAGCTTATACCCCCCTATACCATCCATAGATTCATCAAAATAAGCACACAATGCAACAAAAACAGAATCTGTAAAAACAGAAAAGTCTGTAAAGACACGCATTCTACTCATACTTCTGTAACTCCAAAAATTGTGAAAAATAAGGAAAACTTAGGAAATTTGTACATAAATCTTGTGTAAGAAATTCAGAATTTTTCGTCTCTTCTGTGAATTTTCAAAATTCTGCTACTGGATGCAAAAGTTTCTGTTTTCCAACAAGATCAAATTAACTATCACCCAACATGATCTCAAAGGCTTTACTTGGCACAAACACTAATTAAAACATAAAAAACTCAATCATAACAATAGCATAATTGTGCAAACACTCAAGAACAGAAAGAAAAAGGCAAAAATAAATTTTATTCATTGGGTCGCCTCCCAACAAGCGCTATCGTTTTATGCCCCTAGCTAGGCATAATGCATAGATTCAAGTATTGTCATCTTTCTTCTTATCCTCCATAGAAGTGTTTTTGTTAGGAGGTTTCTCAAATATAACTTGCAACACATTGTCCATAGAAATTTTAGCATTATCAAGTTGTCCATCTTTATATCCCCTTTGATTCCCGGCTACAATCCAAGAATATTGTTGATTAACATCATTAAAAGCTTGTTGGATCACATCCAAAACGGGGATTTCCTTTTTAAGGTTCTCATAAAAAATTTGATTATTTCCAAGAGATGTCTCAAAACATAATCATTATTGTAAAGGATCTGATCTATTACCAGTTTTTCTTGGTTCATGCCATAAAAATCAAAAAAATCCCTAGCTTCCCGTACTATGTGATCAAATTCATTTATAAGAACAAGGGTGGCTAACTTTTTAGCTTTCGGATCCTTTATAATGGGTAGCTCATAAAACAACCTTTGTAAGGTAGGATGAGTACGATTAAATCTATTTTCAAGTTTTAGAAGTAGTGCTGAAATAGCTTCAATGTAAGTTTTAGTTCTTTAAGTATAGGGGCATCATCACAAGTCAAAGTTCCAACACAATTGAAGAATTCTTGGATAGCTTCTTTTCCTATAATGTTCCCTTGTCCCAAAACAAAAGTTTTGGCATCCAGATTACCAGAACGTCCAATTTTAGGAGTTCTGCCATCATCCGTTTCTGTCATACCAAAGTCACTCATGATGACAAGTTCAAAGGGGAAAACAAGCAAACAAAAGATCTAGCGGGAAAAACGCAAACAGAAAAGAAGGGAAATAAAAAGGCAAATATTTTTCTGTTTTTCGCAAAAACATTTTAGAAGTGGGGGAGATGAAAACGAGAGGCAAATGGAAAATAATGTAAATTGGAAGAGGATGAGATTTGTGATTAGGAACCTGATAGATGTTGATGATGTCTCCCCGGCAACGACGCCAGAAATTCCTTTGACGTGGCTTGAATCTGCTTTAGTATTTCCCCAAAGAGGAAGGGATGATGCAGCATAGCTATGGCAAGTATTTACCTCAGTTATGAAACCAAGATTATCAATCCAGTAGGAGAACCAAGCAACACTATCTAAACAGTACCTGCACACAAAGAACAAATACTTGCAAGCCAACGCGTAAGAGGGGTTGTCAATCCCTCCACGGTAAAAAGATAGATTAAATTGTATGAGATAGGATAAATAGATCTAGCAAAAACACTAAATAAAATAAGCAAAGAAAAAGTGCAGCAAGGCATTTTTGGTTTTTGGAATAATAGATCTGAAAACAATATGATAAAAGATAGACCCGGGGGCCGTAGATTTCACTAGTGGCTTCTCTCGAGAAAATAGCATACGGTGGGTAAATAAAAATACTGTTGGGAAATTGATAGAAAAGCAAATAATTATGACGATATCCAAGGCAATGATCACGTATATAGGCATCATGTCCAAGCTTTGTAGACCGACTCCTGCCTGCATCTACTACTATTACTCCACACATCGACCGCTATCCAGCATGCATCTAGTGTATTAAGTTCATGGAGAAACGGAGTAATGCAATAAGAATGATGACATGATGTAGACAAGACCTATTCATGTAGGAATAAACCCCATCTTTTTATCCTTAATAGCAACGATACATACGTGCATCGCTACCCCTTCTGTCACTGGGTGGGGACACCGCAAGATCGAACCCATCACAAAGCACCTCTTCCCATTGCAAGAAAAATCAATCTAGTTGGCCAAACCAAACCAAAGTTTTGGAGAAGAAATAGGAGGCTATAAATAATCATGCATATAATAGATCAAAGAAGACTCAAATAATATTCATGCATATAGATCTTATCATAAACTCGCAATTCATCGGATCCCAACAAACACACCGCAAAAAGTCATTACATCAAATATATCTCCAAGAACATCGAGGAGAACATTGTATTGAGAATCCAAAAGAGAGAAGAAGCCATCTAGCTACTGCCTATGGACCCGTAGGTCTATGGTGAACTACTCACGCATCATCGTAGGAGCACCAATGAGGATGATGAACCCCTCCGTGATCGTGTTCCCCTTCGGCAAGGTGCCGGAATAGGGCTCTAGATTGAATCTCGTGGTTCTGGAACTTGCGGCAGCTGGAATTGTCTTTCGTCGACTCCCCTAGGGTTTCTAGAATATTTGGGAATTTATAGAGCTGAGAGGCGATGGAAAGGACTCCTATGGGCTCCACCACCCACCTGGGCGCGCCAGGGGCCTCTGGCGCGCCCTAGTGGGTTGTGGGCCCCACGGGCCTCCCCTCTGGTGCTTCCTTGGCTCCCAACTTGTCTTCTGGTCCAAAAAAATCTCCAAAAGTTTCATGGCATTTGGACTTCGTAGTAAAAAACAAGCAAAAAACAGCAACTGGCACTAGGGACTATGTCAATAGGTTTGTCCAAAAAAATGATATAAAGTTGCTATAAAATGAATGTAAAACATCCAAGAATGATAATATAACAGCATGGAACAAAAAAAATTATAGATCCGTTGGAGACGTATCATGCATCTCCTCTCCTCTTCGAGGAAATCCTAACGCACCTCACAAGTAGCACTCCTCGTCATGCCTTATTATGTTTTTGATTTTCCTTTCCCACATTTTAGCTCTAATAATGTTAGATTGTGGTATTTCTTATAAGCTTTCTCCTGTAAATAGAGAGTTCATATTTGATCTTTCTTGGCTTAAGACTGGACATTTTATCCCTGGTGTGAAGAACATTGTGGAAAACCTGTCAATAGTAATGATGTCATTTATATTCTCAATAGATTTAAGAAGTATTCTAAGGGGTGGGGATCAAATATTTTTGTCCATAATAGGAAAAGAAGACAAGAACTTCAAACTAATATTTTGTTTTTGAAAGTTTGGAGGAACTCACTACTTTAAATATGGGCCAACATATGTAAAAAGTTGAAATTCAGGCTGAGCTTCACAGTTTGTATGCTGATGAAGAACTCCACTGGATTAAAATGACTAGTGAGAGATGGTTACGTTAGGGAGGGGGTGATGCGGCTTGAACTACGTCGGTATTTCCCCAAAGAGGAAGGGATGACACAGAACAGCTACGGTAGGTATTTCCCTTAGTGATGAGACCAAGGTTATCGAACCAGTAGGAGAACCAAGCAACACTATGTAAACGGTACCTCACACAAAGAACAAATACTTGCAACCCGACGTGTTAAAGGGGTCGTCAATCCCTTTCGGGCAACAGTGCCAGAGATTGGCGAGTGGATGGGATAAGAATTGAAATAGATTGGATAAATAGATCTCGAATAAATGCGAAATAAAATAAAGTGCAACAAGGTATTTTTGGGTTTTTGGAAATATAGATCTAAAAATAAAAGCGAATAAAAATAGATCTCAAAGGCAAATATGATAAAGAATAGGCCCGGGGGCCATAGATTTCACTAGTGGCTTCTCTCGAGAAAAATAGCATATGGTGGGTGAACAAATTACTGTTGGGCAATTGATAGAACTTCAAATAATCATGATGATATCCAGGCAATGATCATTATATAGGCATCACGTCCAAGATTAGTAGACCGACTCCTGCCTGCATCTACTACTATTACTCCACACATCGACCGCTATCCAGCATGCATCTAGTGTATTAAGTTTCATGGAGAAACGGAGTAATGCAATAAGAACGATGACATGATGTAGACAAGATCTATTCATGTAGGAATAGACCCCATCTTGTTATCCTTAATAGCAACGATACATACGTGTCTTGTCCCCTTCTGTCACTGGGATTGAGTACCGTAAGATCGAACCCATCACAAAGCACCTCTTCCCATAGCAAGAAAAATCGATCTAGTCGGCCTAACTAAACCAAAGATTCAAAGAAGAAATACGAGGCTATAAGTAATCATGCATATAAGAGATCAAAGAGACTCAAATAACTTTCGTGGATAAAAAGATAGATCTGATCATAAAGTCAAAGTTCATCGGATCCCAACAAACACACCGCAAAAAGAGTTACATCAAATAGATCTCCAAGAGACCATTGTATTGACAATCAAAAGAGAGAGAGGAAGCCATCTAGCTACTAACTACGGACCCGAAGGTCTACAATGAACTACTCACGCATCATCGGAGAGGCACCAATGAGGATGATGAACCCCTCTGTGATGGTGTCTAGATTGGATCTATGGTTTCTGGAACTTGCGGCAGCTGGAATTGTGTTTCGTCGACTCCCCTAGGGTTTTTGGATTTTCGGGGTATTTATAAAGTAAAGAGGCGGTGCGGGAGGCGGGCGAGGTTGGCACAACCCACCTGGGCGCGCCCTAGTGGGTTGTGCTCCCCTCGGATCCCCCCTTTGGTACTTCTTTGGCCCAACAGTTGTCTTCTGGTCCAAAAAAAATCTGCAAAAAGTTTAGCTGCATTTGGACTCCGTTTGGTATTGATTTTCTGCGGAGTAAAAAACAAGCAAAAAATAGCAACTGGCACTGGGCACTATGTCAATAGGTTAGTCCCAAAAAATGATATAAAGTTGCTATAAAATGATTATAAAACATCCAAGAATGATAATATAACAGCATGGAACAATCAAAATTTATAGATACGTTGGAGACGTATCAGCATCCCCAAGCTTAATTCCTGCTCGTCCTTGAGTAGGTAAATGATAAAAACAGAATTTTTGATGTGGAATGCTGCCTAACATGTTCATCACATTCTTTTCTTTTGTAGCATGGACATATGGACTTTTATATGGTTCAAAGCAATAGTCTAGTTTTAACATGAAGATTTCAATACTCAAGCATATCAACAAGCAACCATGTCTTTCAAAATATCAACACTAAAGCAAGTTATCCCTAGCCCATCATGCTCAATCATTGATCCATTCATGAAACACACTCGCATATTAGCTACACCCAATGCTCAAGTACGATCATAGTGCCCCTTAGTTGGTGCTTTATAACAGAAGATGGAGACTCAAGTAAAAATAAAAATTGCATAAAGTAAATAGAAAGGCCCTTTGCAGAGGGAAGTAGGGATTTGTAGAGGTGCCAGAGCTCAAAGCGAAAAAGATAGAGATAAAACATTTTGGGTGGCATGCTTTTCATGTCAACGAAAATGATCGAGTAGTTCCCAATACTTTCCATGCTAGATATATCATAGGCGGTTCCCAAACAGAAAATAAAGTTTATTTCTTTTTCCACCATTCTTTCACAATCCATGGAAAATTGTATCCATGGGTGCCCTCCATACCAACACTTTCCAAGGAACTTATTATTGACAAACATAAAGTAAATTCATTTTTCATTTCGGGACTAGGCATGCCTAATACCTTTGCCGTACTCTCGTGCAATGACAAGTGAATAAACACTCATCTTGAGAATAACACATCTAGCATGGAAAAATATCAGCCACCCCCTACCGTTTCATGAGCGGTACGAGCACACAAAAGGGAAATTTATTTTGAAGATTAGAGATGGCACTGAAAAATTTGCTTAGAACGGTATTGAAATACTGCATATAGGTAGGTATAGTGGACTCATGTGGCAAAACTGGCTTAAGGATTTTGGATGCACAAGTAGTATTCTGATACGTCTCCAATGTATCTATAATTTATGAAGTATTCATGCTGATATATTATCATTCTTGGATATTTTACAATCATTTTATAGCAACTTTATATCATTTTTTGGGACTAACTTATTGACATAGTGCCCAGTGCCAGTTGCTGTTTTTTGCTTGTTTTTTACATCACAGAAAATCAATACCAAACGGAGTCCAAACGCAGCGAAACTTTTTGTGGATTTTTATGGACCTGAAGACATCCAATGGGCCAGAGCAGCACCTGGGGGGTGCCCCAAGGGGGGCACAACCCACCAGGGTGCGTGGGCCCCCAGGCGCACGACGGTGGGTTGTGCCCACCTCGGTGGCCTCCCGCACCGCCTCTTCGCCCTATAAATTGCCAAATATTCCAAAAAACCCTCGGGGTTGCCCTAGATCAGAAGTTCCGCTGCTGCAAGGCCTCTGTATCCACGAGATCTAATCTAGACCTCGTTCTGACACCCTGCAAGAGGGGGAGATCATCACCGGTGGCCATCTTCATCATCCCGGCGACCATCACGATGAGGAGGGAGTATTCCACCCTCGGGGCTGAGGGTTTGTACCAGTAGCTATGTGTTTAATCTCTCTCTCTCTTGTGTTCTTGAGATGCACAATCTTGATGTATCGCAGGCTTTCTTAATATAGTCGGATCATATGGTGTTTTCCCCTCTCTATCTTGTTGTGATGAATTGAGTTTTCCCTTTGAGATTTCGTTTTATCGGATTGAATACTTTTATGGATTTAAGAGCACTTGATATATGTCTTGCATACAAATACCCGTGGTGATAATGGGGGTATTATATTGATTCACTTGATATATGTTTTGGCACTCAACTCGCGGATTCGCGAGGTGACATTGGGGTAATCTATGCATAGGGGTTGATGCACGTTCTTGTCTTTGTTTCTCCGGTAGAAATCTTGGGGCACTCTTTGAAGTTCTTTGTGTTGGATTGAGCATTACGAATCTGAATTTGCTTTTGTGTTATTTTAGTACGAACTCTTGGATAGATCGATCGAAAAGAATAGCTTTGAGGTGGTTTTGTACCCTACAAACAATTTATTCTTATGTTCTCCGCTAGATAGGAACTTTGGAGTGATTCTTCATCGCACGTTGAGGGATGGTTATATGATCCAATTATATTAGCTTTGTTGAGAGATTGCACTAGCGAAAGTACGGACCCTAGGCCTTGTTTTCAAGCATTGCAATACCGTTTGTGCTCACTTTTGTCACTTGCTACCTTGCTGTTTTTATTTATTTAGATTATAAAAATATATTTCTACCATCCATATTACACTTTTATCACCATCTCTTTGCCGAACTAGTGCACCTATACAATTTGCCATTGTATTGGGTGTGTTGGGGACACAAGAGATTTCTTGTATTTGGTTGCAGGGTTGTTTGAGAGAGACCATCTTCATCCTACGCCTCCCACAGATTAATAAACCTTAGGTCATTCACTTGAGGGAAAATTGCTACTGTCCTACAAAACTCTGCGCTTGGAGGCCCAACACGAGTCTACAAGAATAAAGTTGCGTAGTAGACATCAAGCTCTTTTCTGGCGTCGTTGCCGGGAAGGTGAGTGCTTGAAGGTATATCTTTAGATCTTGCAATTGAATCTTTTAGTTTCTTGTTTATCACTAGTTTGGTTTATAAAAGAAAACTACAAAAAAATGGAATTGAGGTTGCATCATATTATTCATCTCTATAATGTCTTTCGTGAAAATGATGGAAAGGAAAATTGTGCTCAATTGATAGAAGAAGAATTCTATAAAATGTTTGACAAAAGATCTTTGAATGATGAGCATGATTGCAATGTCGTTGGTATGAATTCTTTGAATAACCATGATGCTAATGATATGCAAAGCTACAAGCTTGGGGATGCTATGTTTGATGAAGATGATATTTTTAATCCCCCAAGTTTTGATGTGCAAATTTGTTATAATGGTAGCATGCCTCCTATTTATGATGATTATATTGATGAAAGTGGGTTTGCAAGAGTGTCAACTCTAGGTAATAATGATCCCACTATTTTGGAGGGTGTTGAATCTTTTCACAATATTGATAAAAGTGGATTTGGAGAGGTCATGATTTTATTTAGTGATGAATCCACTATTTTGAAAGAGGTTTCAATTGATTATGAAAACAAAGTTGCTATCTATGATGATTATGGTGATGACATGTATGCTATAAAGAATAATGATAACCATGAAACTTGTCATCATGATTTTTATTTTCAATTGGATTATGCCTCACATGATAGTTATTTTGTTGAGTTTGCTCCCACTACTATTCATGAGAATAAATTTGCTTATGTGGAGAGTAGTAAATTTTTTGTATGTTCACCTGATTAGGCTACTGTAGTAATCATGTTTTATAACTTTTATTTCAATAAAGTGCCAAGTAAAGCCTTTGGGATAGTGTGGATGATAGTTGACTTGATTCTGTGCAAAACAGAAACTTTTGCCCCAGTAATAGAATTGTTTAAATTCATTGGAGCGTCAAAAAACTCTGAATGTTTTACAGTTGTTGGGTATACAAATGATCTACGTTGTCCAAAATTTTCAGAATTTCGGAGGTACATAAGTATGACCTTAATTCAGATCTTTACGTGTTGTTCTATTTTTGACAGATTCTGTTTTCAATGCATAGTTTGCTTGTTTTCTAGTTTCTATGGCTTATATTGCTTAAAATAAATTGTGGAAATTGTAGAGTACAGTAGGCTTTGTGTGAGAACAATTATGAATCTTGTCTTTGACAGTACCAAAGTGAATGATTTGTCTTTATCATACTAATCTTAAGATCTTCTTTATTATTATTACTAGAAGTTGCACCCTTGTTCTTAGTGATTTGAGTAATCTTGCTAATTTTAACTAGAGTTTTTTCAATAGTTTTACCAGAAGCGAAAGCCGAGCTTAAATTGCTAAAAATTTCTTCCAACTTATCGATCCGAGAAGGACTTTCTTCAATTCTTTCGTGAATTACGGTCCCCTTCTCTTTTAACAACTTAAAAACCTCTCCCGCTTTTGACCCAATTTTACTAGCAAGATTATGCATCTTTTTATCCAAGTTCTCAAGATGTTCTTCAGTAAGCATTTTCTTTTCAATAGCATCTAGCCTTTCCATAACATGCTCGAGAGTCAAAGTTGTTTCATTAATCATAAGAGGTGGTGATCCCACTAAATTTCCCATAGCATTAAAAGCATCTAGAGAGGGACACATCAAGAAATTTCCACCGGCAATCATATCAAGGACGAATCTATACCAAGTAGTGATGCCCACATAGAAACAGCAGAGAAGACCAATGGTAGATTACTTACAAATAGATCTATTATGAGCATTGCAAATTCTATACCAAGCATCTTTTAAATTCTCCCCTCCCCTTTGTTTGAAATTAAGAACCTCGTTCTCGGGGGTGCACGCAATAGAGGAAGAACTGTCCATAATGGCAAAAGTGACAAACAAAACTGCACACAAAAACAGATCTGACGAGAAAATGGCGAACGAAAAAGAGGGGCGAATAAAACGGCAAATTTTTGTGAAGTGGGGGGAGATGAAAACGAGAGGCAAATGGCAAATAATGTAAATTGCAAGGAGATGAGATTTGTGATTAGGAACCTGATAGATGTTGATGAGGTCTCCCCGGCAATGGCGCCAGAAATTGGCACATGGCCGGGAGACTATCTTGACTTGATCCTCCCCGGCAACGGCGCCAGAAATTCCTTTTGATGCGGCTTGAACTACGTCGGTATTTCCCCAAAGAGGAAGGGATGATGCAGCACAGCTATGGTAGGTATTTCCCTCAGTGATGAGACCAAGGTTATCGAACTAGTAGGAGAACCAAGCAACACTATGTAAACGGTACCTGCACACAAAGAACAAATACTTGCAACCCGACGTGTTAAAGGGGTTGTCAATCCCTTTTGGGCAACGGTGCCAGAAATTGGCGAGTGGACGGGATAAGAATTGAAATAGATTGGATAAATAGATCTCAAATAAATGCGAAATAAAATAAAATGCAACAAGGTATTTTTGGGTTTTTGGAAATATAGATCTGAAAATAAAAGCGAATAAAAATAGATCTCAAAGGCAAATATGATAAAGAATAGAGCCGGGGGCCGTAGATTTCACTAGTGGCTTCTCTCGAGAAAAATAGCATACGGTGGGTACACAAATTACTGTTGGGCAATTGATAGAACTTCAAATAATCATGACGATATCCAGGCAATGATCATTATATAGGCATCACGTCCAAGATTAGTAGACCGACTCCTACCTGCATCTACTACTATTACTCCACACATCGACCGCTATCCAACATGCATCTAGTGTATTAAGTTTCATGGAGAAACAGAGTAATGCAATAAGAACGATGACATGATGTAGACAAGATCTATTCCTGTAGGAATAGACCCCATCTTGTTATCCTTAATAGCAATGATACATACGTGTCATGTCCCCTTCTGTCACTCGGATTGAGCACCGTAAGATCGTACCCATCACAAAACACCTCTTCCCATGGCAAGAAAAATTGATCTAGTCGGCCTAACTAAAGCAAAGATTCGAAGAAGAAATACGTGGCTATAAGTAATCATGCATATAAGAGATCAAAGAGACTCAAATAGCTTTCATGGATAAAAAGATAGATCTGATCATAAGCTCAAAGTTCATCAGATCCCAACAAACACACCGCAAAAAGAGTTACATCAAATAGATCTCCAAGAGACCATTGTATTGAGAATCAAAAGAGAGAGAGGAATCCATCTAGCTACTAACTATGGACCCGAAGGTCTACAATGAACTACTCACGCATCATCGAAGAGGCACCAATGAGGATGATGAACCCCTCCGTGATGGTGTCTAGATTGGATCTGTGGTTTCTGGAACTTGCGGCGGCTGGAATTGTGTTTCGTCGAATACCCTAGGGTTTTTTTATTTTTGCGGTATTTATAGAGCAAAGAGGCGGTGCGGGAGGCGGCCGAGGTGGGCACAACCCACCTGGGCGCGCCTGGGCCCCCAGGCGCGCCCTGGTGAGTTGTTCTCCCCTCGGATCCCCCCTCTGGTACTTCTTTGGCCCAACAGGTGTCTTCTGGTCCAGAAAAAATCTCCAAAAAGTTTCACTGCGTTTGGACTCCGTTTGGTATTGATTTTCTGCGAAGTAAAAAACAAGCAAAAAACAGCAACTGGCACTGGGCACTATGTCAATAGGTTAGTCCCAAAAAATGATATAAAGTTGTTATAAAATGATTGTAAAACATCCAAGAATGATAATATAACAACATGGAACAATAAAAAAATACAGATACGTTGGAGACGTATCAGGAGGGGTAATAATACTGCTTACTTTTCATAGAGTAGCTAATGGGAGAAAATAAAAAAAACTTCTTCATTCTGTGAATGGTGATTGTGGGGTTATCAAGGGAACTGATGCTCTATTCCAACATGCTACCTCTTATTATAAATCCCTCTTTGGACCTGCTCCTGGTAACCTTTTCTCTATTTCTCCTAACAGTGAGGAGGATAATGTATTACTCCCTCCGTCCCGTAATTCTTGTCGCGGCGGCATTTTTGCAATTTAGCCCTCGTCGTTTTCCCAACCAAACCCGCAGTCCTCTCTCTCCTTCCTCACTATTCTCCGACGCCGGCCGATTTGGTCGCGCTTGCCCCCGCCGCCTTGCTCCCCTCCCACCGCCCTACGCCGCTCCCTCCCGGCGCCCCACGCCGTCGCCTCGTTTCCCTCCCCTCGGCCCGCCGCATCGTTCCCCTCTGCTAGCGAACCTTGAAGATTCAATTTTTGGAGACCACCGTCCGGAGTCCTCGCACTCCTTCCGCCTCTGTCCATCATCGACCACCTCCTCGACTTGGACCATGAAGCTCTCCCCCTCCATGGACACCATCGACCCGAGCACTAGAAAGCAAGGGTGCCCCTTCTCCACTCCACGGACGGCTACGCGCTCAAGGTGGAGGAGCTCACTGTGTTCAAAAAAGGTGGAGGAGCTCACCGTCGAACTCGCCGGAGTGGTGCTCGCCGTCGTCCCCGCCCATCCGGGCCTGGCGCCGCCACCAAAGACCACCTCTTCAAGGTATCAGACGCGCCCACCATTCTTGCCATTTCAGTTTTCAGAGAGACCATATGCATCAGATGCATATCTAATTTCGAATTTCTGCACATTGTTTCAGCTCTGTCTATCTCTCTCAGGGGTCGCAGGACCACCCAGACCTGGTCACCATTACCATGGAGGAGATCCTGTAGTTCGCGGGGTCCATCGGTGGCGCCGTCAGGGTCTCATCCTAGCAGGTGGTGCAGGACACCCACGTCTTCGATTTGCTGGAGCCCAAGGAGCAGGAGGTCCTGGTGCTGGAGGATGCACAGGGCAAGACCCATCTCAGGGGCCTCTCCAAGGTACACTAGTATCGATAATAGGCTTACTCTGCTCTAACAAATCAGCCTCTTTTCAAATTACACATAGGATTGCAGAAAAGTTATGTTTGTTGTGTGTATCACAAATTCAGTTTTAGTTCTAGTGAAGTTTCTTGTCCTTTAGGTTTATTATTATCAGAAACAAATTCAACTAACCAAATAAATGGTTGTCTACCATTTTGGTATTGCCTAGGTGACTGGGTATATAGTGGAAATAAACTGAAAAAGAAGAAAAAAATGCATTCTTCTTATAAATGAGTGTAGCTGCTAATGTTACACATACTCCGCCAAGTACAATAGTGTGCATATCTTGGAAACATCACTAAGCCAAGTTTACTTAGACATTCTTCTTACTGAATTTTACTATTGATGTTGATCTTCAACCAAGTTTACTTAGACATTCTTCTTAATGAAGTTTGCAATGCCTCATTGTTACTAGATAGGTTCAATTAATTTGCTTGAATTATCAAAATTACTGTCAAAACTACTGTATGCTTTGACACTGTCAAAACTAAATATTTGAAAGAGTTTTGCTTGATGTTATACTGCTGTCCCATTTTGAAACTGAAAATTTGCAAGAGTTTTGCTTCATTTTTTTCTGTTGATAGTACAAGTCCAAACCTGTATTGCCAGTACATGTTCTATTTTTCTATTGTTGATCAGATCCATATTGTCCTAAATTGTAAAGTAAGTTAGCACAAATTCAGTTTTAATCCAAATTATTCAAATAAATCCAAATATCTTAAATTAATTCAAATAACTAAAATTAATACAAATCAATTCAAATAATTCAAATAACCCAAATTAATTCAAATAATCCAAATAATTCAATTAATCTAAATAACACAGATAATTCAATTAATCCAAATAACCCAAATTCCAATAAATTCCAACAAGGAGTTGATATACAAGGATTAGACAAGGCATACACAAGGACATGACATAAGGGCCTCTTTGTCCCCTCTAGACACAAGATTACACAAGACATACACAAGGAGCACTTGGTATCAACAACTGCCTGACTACATGACATAAGGACCTCTTTGTCCCCCATTGACTACATTCTTTTCCTTTCTCTGGCTAGTTCTTCACTTCCCTTCCCTTTACTTTTCTTTCTTTTCCCTTCTATTGCTACTTCTTCCCTTCCCTTTACTTTTCTTTCTTTTCCCTTCTATAGCTAATTCTTTCCTTCCCTTTTCTTTTCCTATTGCAATTTCCATTTCTTCTATAATGGCCCTGGTATCAACAACTACCTGACTGTCGCAATATACACTGATTATTTCCCTGCCAGCATTCTGAATACGATCCTTGTGCAAGTGTGGCAACTTATATTGATTTCCTCCTTTGTCTTTCATAACTTCAAACATAACTCTTCTAATGTGATAAAGCTTCCGTACAACTTGTGGGGATCATAGTTCTCGAATTCATCTTCCACACCCTGTACCAGTTCCTGGATGTTTGTAGGTGACCTATAGTCGGTTAGAGACCGGAGAGAGTTATGGAAGCAGAGGTCCAAATAATTGAACTCAGGGCTATTTGGGGGCTGTTGTAGCAATTGGATGTCAATATCAGTTTGTTCCACAGCTTCTCGAAAATCTACAACATTGGGAAGGACATGAGGCTTTGCGTTATCCTGTTGGATGAATATTTTTACTCCCTCATCATCGTCAGGCCACTTATCTTGAATTGCTGGGATAACCTTATTGATGAGATAATCTCTGCACACAGGCCTGGTTACTTTCACTGATTTCAGCACTTTTGTTCCCTTTGCTCTGTTCTGACTTGTCTGCACCACCTCAGTTTCTTCGATGAATGCCCAAATGCTGATCTTCCCATCGAATGTTAGCTCCCCCTCGTTGTTATATCGAGGCCTGGCCACAGCAGTTAGGAACATTACTTTCCCAATGCTGCTAGTGTTTGACACGGTGCGCTTGGGTTCAGGTTCCCCTGGAAGTACATAGTAACTATCCTTCACTCTCGTCATGTCAAACCACTTTTCATCTATGTGCACCATATTGGTCATTGGCTTGAACATAGCCTGGGAAGTTGAGATCCAATTGTCATCGAGCATGGACATGCAAAATTTCAATATCGCAATCTTGTTCTCTGGCTTGAGGTGAGGGTTCACAGTGCTTGTGATGTGGTTGAGCTCATTCAACTGGAACCTCTTATGTAGGGTCGATCGGGCCACACCTAGAGACCGTGCCAGAGATCGAATTGTCCTTCTTCTGTTCAGCGGGATTGTTGAGGTCCTTGCAAGATCCAACTCTTTTCTCTTTTGGCCAGCTCTTCTTTTCTTATTGTTTGAGACATCTACTTCTTTGCCCTCGACAATCTGCTTTATGGCATCTTTCCAGATTCTTTCAACAGATCGTACATGTATGTTCAACAGGGTTGAGACTAGCAGTTTGTCATCTGGTTGAACAGATCCATCTCTGAGCTCGATTATTAACAAGGCGAAGTAAACACCATGCCTCTCATTATCTAACAATTCACTTCTTTTCTGTTTACCTGCTACATCTTCTTGATCTTCTTCATCTCCTTGAGCTTGTTCATCTTCTTAAAGTATCCAATTCATAACTTCATCATCTTCCTCTTCATCTTCTTGAGGCATCCAATTCATAGCTTCATCTTCCTCCTCTTGAGGCATCAAGTACAAATCCACATCTCAATTCGCTGCCTCTTGAGGTTCTTCCTCTCCAGGGTTCCAATTCAAATTAATACCTTCATCCTCTTCCTCTTGAGGCATCATGTTCAAATCCATACTCCTGATATCAATGACAAAAGATGAGTACATCATGGTTTACAGCAGCACGAAAATATTAAAGCAATCAACAACAATCAGTAGGTTACTAGTGAACTTTTACACACAAGTAAGGTTGGTTTTTCCAAACTCATGTGAATTAGCATCAATAACTATGATCAGTGAACTTTCTACATCCTGATATAAGAGATGTGCAACCAACATGCATGCATTTGTGTTTGATGAATCCCCTCCATCACCACACACAAAATAATTAGGATCATACTCCCCTGTACTGAAAAGAATTCAGTTAACACTATTTTTGCAGAATTGTTGTTTTAAGTTAACTGAAATTACAGTGACTATCTACCTAGCTACTGTTCCGAATCTCCTATGTACTGCTTCTTTCTTATCCAAGATTATGGCATGACAAGTGCTTAACAATTCAATTTATCTATAGCTTCATCTTAGAAATTTAATTAGTGCATTTGTACACTTTAAACTGGAGTACATTTTGATTTTGATAACTAACAGCATATTCATACACTGATTTTGATTTTGGTTTTGTTTTCTATATAGGACAATTGGCTTCTTCAAGATATCTTCAACATCAAGGTTGAAAAGGCTGAAACTCTATCATTGAATGACAAGGTAAAACCGAAACTCGTTCAGCAGCAACAAGATTACTCAACAGCAACAAGATAAAAAGTCAGTGTATGTCTGTGATATGATAATACTCCAGTTTACAGAAGTTTGTGTTGTCAATTCCTATAATAACTGCCACTTGATCTAACCAAATGTGGCTCTACAAATCACAACAGGAAGTACTCTAAGTGGCTCTACTAAAAATTGTTTGAAATAGGAAAATGGATCACAATTGTTCTGCTGAAAATTGTCATAGTTAATCTGAAATTTCAGAACCTTAAGATAGAAGTACTACAGTTAATCTAACCATTTACAAAATTTTAAAAATCTGACCATGATTCTGTTCTAGCTCTAATGCTCTAACAGTAATCACGCATGCTAGCTAGGCTGCAATCATGCGTGCAGGTGGAGGCAGACAAGACAATCGCGAGTCAACAGATTAAAGAATGTTAGTGACTCGAAATTGGTATGGTACTTAGACTGGATGAAATCACCATCAACCTTAGCGAGTACAAACAGTTGAACTACTGACTAACAAACATTCCACCAATCAAGCCATAGTTTATCAACCACAAGATTGCAAGCAGTAGAGGCAGCCCAAGAACCAATTTTAATTTTGGAGAGTAGAGCGGAGAAGAGAGCATCACTAGACTACATGGCAGGGCAGGGCAAAAACCTACTAACACCAGACACTATAGAAATCAGAATCAACCAAGATCACAGAACAGTGTATTCAGAGAGCATTAGAGCTAGGACACGTATTATCACAATGATCAACGGTAGTTTCTGTATAACAATGAATGTACTCCTACATGATTGAGTGTACTCCATGATTGGCGTTGTCATGATTCGGTTAACATTAAATCAATTTCACAAATTTTCAGGTAGCAGTACTCTGATGGAGTAGCTTCTTCAGAGTGCAAATAGCAGCAGCATCAACATGGCACGGTCACTTGGATCAGCAGCAGCAGCAACATGGTGATGTCTGCTAGAACTACGTCGGTATTTCCAGGAAGGGATGATGCAGCACAGCGACGGTAGGTATTTCCCTCAGTGATGAGACCAAGGTTATCGAACCAGTAGGAGAACCACGCAACACTACATGAACGACACCTGCACACAAATAACAAATACTCGCAACCCAACGTATTAAAGGGGTTGTCAATCCCTTTCGGGCAACGGCGCCAGAAATGGCTAGTGGACGGGAGAAAGTTGTAATAGATTGTTAGATCTCGAATAAATGCAAAATAAAATAAAGTGCAGCAAGGTATTTTTGGGATTTTGGAAATATAGATCTGAAAACAAAAGCAAATAAAAATAGATCGCAAAGGCAAATATATTAAAGAAGAGACTCGGGGGCCGTAGGTTTCACTAGTGGCTTCTCTCGAGAAAAAATAGCAAACGGTGGGAAAACAATTACTGTTGGGCAATTGATAGAACTTCAAATACTCATGATGATATCCAGGCAATGATCATTATATAGGCATCACGTCCAAGATTAGTAGACCGACTCCCGCCTGCATCTACTACTATTACTCCACACATCGACCGCTATCCAGCATGCATCTAGTGTATTAAGTTCATTGAGAAACGGAGTAATGCAATAAGAACGATGACATGATGTAGACAAGATCTATTTATGTAGAAATAGACCCCATCTTGTTATCCTTAATAGCAACAATACATACGTGTCGTTTCCCTTTCTGTCACTGGGATCAAGCACCGTAAGATCGAACCCATTACAAAGCACCTCTTCCCATTGCAACATAAATAGATCAAGTTGGCCAAACAAAACCCAAATATCGGAGAAGAAATACGAGGCTATAAGCAATCATGCATATAAGATATCAAAGAAGACTCAAATAACTTTCATGGATAAAAACATAGATCTGATCATAAACTCAAAGTTCATCGGATCCCAACAAACACACCGCAAAAAAGAGTTACATCATATGGATCTCCAAGAGACCATTGTATTGAGAATCAAACGAGAGAGAGAAAGCCATCTAGCTACTAACTACAGACCCGTAGGTCTTCAAGGAACTACTCACGCATCATCGGAGAGGCACCAATGGACATGATGAACCCCTCCGAGATGGTGTCAAGATTGGATCTGGTGTTTCTGGAACTTGCGGCAGCTGGAATTGATTTTCGTCGACTCCCCTAGGGTTTCTGGAATATTGGGGTATTTATAGAGCAAAGAGGTGGTGCGGGAGGCCACCGAGGTGGGCACAACCCACCTGGGCGCGCCTGGGCCTCCAAGCATGCCCTGGTGGGTTGTGCCCCCCTCGGGGCACCGCCCAGGTGCTTCTCCGGCCCACTGGATGTCTTCTGGTCCAAAACAAAATCCACAAAAAGTTTCGCTACGTTTGGACTCCGTTTGGTATTGATTTCCTGCGATGTAAAAAACATGCAGAAAACAGCAACTGGCACTGGGCACTATGTCAATAGGTTAGTACCAAAAAAATGATATAAAATGATTGTAAAACATCCAAGAATGATAATATAACAGCATGGAACAATCAAAAATTATAGATACGTTGGAGACATATCAGCATCCCCAAGCTTAATTCCTGCTCGTCATCGAGTAGGTAAATGATAAAAAAAGAATTTTTGATGTGGAATGCTGCCTAACATGTTCATCACATATTCTTTTCTTTATAGCATGGACATTTGGACTTTTATATGGTTCAAAGCAATAGTCTAGTTTTGACATGATAACTTAAATACTCAAGCATATCAACAAGCTACCATGTCTTTCAAAATATCAACGCTAAAATAAGTTATCCCTAGCCCATTATGCTCAATCATTGATCCATTCATGAAACACACTGGCATATTAGCAACACCCAATGCTCAAGTACGATTATAGTGCCCCTTAGTTGGTGCTTTATAAGAGAAGATGGAGACTCAAAATAAAAAAAAAATTGCATAAAGTAAAAGAAAGGCCCTTCGCGGAGGGAAGTAGGGATTTGTAGAGGTGCCAGAGCTCAAAGCTAAAATTGAGAGATAAAAACATTTTGGGAGGTATACTTTTCCCACTAACAAAAACGACTTAGAGTTTCCCACACTTTCCATGCTAGATATATCATAGGCGGTTTCCAAACAGAAAATAAAGTTTATTCCTTTTTCCACCATTTCTTTCACTTTTCATGGCTAGCCGTATCCACGGGTGCCCTCCATACCAACACTTTCCAAGGAATTTATTATTTGACAACATAAAGTAAATTCATTTATTCATTTTGGGACTGGGCATCCCTAATACCTTTGCCTTACTCTCGTGCAATGACAAGTGAATAAACACTCATCGTGAGAATAACACATCCGGCATGGAAAATATCGGCCACCCCTCACCGCCTCGCGAGCGGTACGAGCACACAAAAGAGAAATTTATTTTGAAAATTAGAGATGGCACATGCAAATTTGCTTAGAACGGCAAAAGAATACCGCATATAGGTAGATATAGTGGACTCATATGGCAAAACTGGTTTAAAGCATTTTGGATGCACAAGTAGTGATCATACTTAGTGCAAAATGAAGGCTAGCAAAAGATTGAGAAGCGACCAACCAAGAAATGAAAAATCTCATAAGCGAGCATTAAGCATAATTAACACCGAATAATGCACCACAAGTAGGATATAATTTCATTGCATAACTATTAACTTTCGTGCATGCATAGGGAATCACAAACCTTAACACCAATATTCCTACTAAAGCATAATTACTCATCAACATAACTCACATATCACATCACCATATCTCAAAACTATTACAAGGAATCAAGTTTATTTTGTCCAATGATCTTCATGAAAGTTTTTATTATATCCTTCTTGGATATCTATCACTTTGGGACTAATTTTCATGTGTTGCTTTTGATAAGCTCAAACAAATATAAGTGAAGATCATGAGCATAATATTTCTTTCTCTCAAATTAATTTAAGTGAAGCAAGAGAGAATTTCTTAAAAAAATTACTAACTCCCAAATAAATATAAGTGAAGCATGAGAGCATTTCTTCAAAAATAATAAAGCACACCATTCTCAAAAAGATATAAGTGAAGCACTAGAGCAATTCCATAGCTCAAAAAGATTTAAGTGAAGCATAGAGAGCAATTCTAACAAGTCATGGCATAATTTTGGCTCTCTCAAATAGGTGTGTCCAGCAAGGATTCAAGACTTAAAACAAAAAGCAAAACAAGCAAAGACTCATATCATACAAGACGCTCCAAGCAAAACTCATAGTATGTGACGAATAAAAATATAGCTCCAAGTAAAATACCGATGGTCGTTAGAAGAAAGAGGGGATGCCACTCGGGCATCCCCAAGCTTAGTTGCTTGCTTCTCTTTGGATAATAGCTTGGGATGCCATGGGAATCCCCAAGCTTAGACTCTTCTTACTCCATATTCCTTCATCCATCATAAAATCACCCAAAACTTGAAAACTTCAATCACACAAAACTCAACAAAACCTTCGTGAGATCCGTTAGTATAAGAAAACAAATCACTACTATAATTACTGTAGCAAACCAATTCATATTTTATTCTTGCATTATATATACTATATTCCAACTTTTCTATGGCAAAAACTCTTCGAAGAAAACCATAGAATCGTTAAAACAAGCACACAACGCAAAGAAAACAGAATCTGTATAAAACAGAACAGTCTGTAGCAATCTGAATATTTCGAATACTTCTGTAAGTCCAAAATTTTTGAAAAATTAGGACAACAGAGGTGATTTGTATATAAATCTTGTGTAAAAAAATTCAGAATTTTTCTTCTCTTATGTAATTCTAAACAATTATTTTTATGGATGCAAAAGTTTCTGTTTTCCAACAAAATCAAATCAACTATCACCCAACATAATTCTAAAGGCTTTACTTGGCACAAACACTAATTAAAACACAAAAAACTCAATCATAACAGTAGCATTATTATGCTAACACTCAAGAACAGAAAGCAAAAGGCAAAAAAAAAATTCATTTGGTTGCCTCCTAACAAGCGCTATCGTTTTACGCCCCTAGCTAGGCATAACGCAAAAGATCTACGTATTGTCAACTTTGTTCTTGTTTTCCTTGGAGGTGTTTTTCTTAGGAGGCTTTGCAAAAACAACATAAAACACATTATCCATGGAAACTTTAGCACAATCAAGTTGCTTATCATCATATCCCTTTTGATTTCCGGCACTGATCCAAGAATAATGTTGATTAACATCATTAAAAACTTGTTGGATAATATCTAAAACAGGGACTTGCTTTTTAAGATTATCCCCAAGTAAATGTCTTAAAGCATAATCACTATTATAGAGAATTTCATCTATCATGGGTTTTTCATGATTCATACCATAAAAATCAAAGATTTCCCTAGCTTCCCGTATCATGTAGTCAAATTCATTCATAAGAACAAGAGTGGCCAACTTTTTAGCTTTGGGATTCTTTATAACGGGTAACTCATAAAACAATATTTGCAAGGTAGGATGAGTACGGATAAATCTATTTTCAAGTTTTAGAACTAGCGCTGAAATAGCTTCCGCATAAGATTTAGTCCTTTTAAGTATAGGAGCATCATCAAGACTCAAATTTCCAACACAATTGAAAAATTCTTGGATATGTTCTTTTCCCATAACATTCCCCTGCCCCCAAAACAAAAGTTTTGGCATCCAGATTACCCGTATGCTCCATTTTAGGAGTTAGGCCATCATCTGTTTCCATATCCAACCACCAAGATGCCAGGCCCCATCGTCCACAACGAGACCACCGCGGTCGAGCTTCAAGGCTTTGTAGCCATCCTCACCAATCTCACCCGTCATGCTCTCGGCATCGAAGAGCGGCTGGAGTATGTCATGTACCAAGAGCACGCGAGTGATGCCATCCACCAATTCTGGGCCACGGTGCACATCTACAGGAGGGGCATCACCGCAGAGCGCCCCTACCGGTTTACTGGGAGGACGACCTCCGACGAGCCCCAAGCCATCCAACTTGCAGCTCGAGAGGCTGTAGTTCAACTCCGACATCTGTCGCCGAGGGTTAACTATCGCTCTTTCTACTACTACCCTAGTCGTGAAAGCTATGGTAGCCCAACCCAAGTCTCCAACGAAGACCATGAGACGGACCCCGCCCTGGTGCATCTGGTGCGCTACCTGAGAGCGCAAGAAGCACTCTTCGATCAGGTCACCCTTGATCTGATTGCCACCCGCAGGACGCTTGCTCTCCTGACCCCGGTGAGAAGTGAAGCTGCACCCGCCACCGACACCCCGACAGTGCTGCTTGGGAGGCTAGTTGAACCCCCAAGGTCTACCCCTGTTACCCACCCGGGCAATGCATTCATTTCCCCGGATGAACTCCGTCGTCTCTTGGGGATTTTCTCCAACGGAACTGTAGCCATTGCACCCCGCGTGGGTCATCATCGCTACCCCAACCCTGTAGCTCCTCATTCCTCTCCAGCCAACTCCGACGTTGAAGCCCCCGGAGAAGCCTCGACATCTGCGAGACACGCCCGGCTGGATGTCGACGAAGTGGACTGAGTCCGCCGGAGTAGTTGTCGAGTCCTTAGTAACCCTGTTGCCCCGTAGATTTCGCCGTCGTGCCGTAAACGGACTTGTGTATGTTTCTAGCAGTGTGTAGCGTATGATTGAATAATGTGCTTTTGTGTTGTTGCCTTGTATATGATTGCTTGTCTGTTATGATTTGCATCTAGTTCCTCCACCCTTAACAAATCTCGAGGATGAGATTTTCTTAAGGGGGGTAGAGTTTGTAACACCCCAAAAAATTCAACCATTATTTTATTAAATAAAATTTGGCCAGAATTAAAATTTTGAATTTTACTAGGTCTTTTATTAATTTCAGAACCATTTTCTGTTTCTGTTATTCCAAAAATTCTTCCCTCCATATAGCAATTTTTGGAAATAATATTGTGGCTTTGGTAGTTCTCTTAAAACATTTCAATTATAGTTTAATAACAGTAAGAATTATTTTCATAATAAAAATTGCCCAAAAACAATTCTTTATAGCTATTTCAATACTTTAAATGCCTTTGTTGCACTACAACCATTTTAAATAATTCTTTTAAAATCCCATAAAAATTATGAGAGGTCATGTAATGCCTACAGATCACTTTTATGCAAACACCTAGCCTGTCCTTTTGAAAATTTTGAGCAAAACATCCTCATTTCATTTTTGTCCTATTCTTGAGTTTTAACTACAACCCTAATTTTCTTTACTCCAACAATTCTGAAATTTTTCCCACCAGTAGTTCTTCCAACTAAACCCTTAAGTCCAGAATATCTGCTCCATTTTCATATTGGAAGCCCACCAAATAATTTCCCAAAAGTTTGATCCAGATCTGAAATTCCACCAAAACTTGCACTTGCAAGTTTTTAATTTTTGACAAACCAACCCTTCCAGCCTCTCTATCATCTAAAGAGGCATAACCCTGGCAAGTTTCATAACCAACAAAACCACCTAGGGCACCATTTCATTTCATCATACACCTTGAGTGCATGACAGAATTCTGTCATCACCAAAACCTCCACATGACTCTAGCTCCATTTGCAAAACCAATAGGTCCAACATCTCTTTTTCCCCATTAGCATCACCATGCCAAAATCCACGGCCATAGGATCGACCTAGCGTGCTCTGGCATTCTGTCGGGCACATTTCATGCATGCCCAGGGAGTACCCGGAGCACGCCAACCGCACCCACTGGCATCGAGCTCCTACTACTCTCTGTTGCTTCCCTCGCTTGTCTTGATCTTCATCTGGATCACCCCGTCCATGCTAAGCATCTCCGACACCCCACCCTGGCCTCTAGCACCGGCCAGCCATCAATATCACCGCCGCCGACGCCGCCTTTTCTGATACGCCACCGCCCGAGCCAAACGAAGCCGTCAGCTCACCCTAGCCTTAACCGCCACCTACCCAAGCTCATCTGTTGCACCGGCCTCCCCACCGACTTCGGCCACTGCCCACAACCACATTTCTGACGCAGTTATGGCGATCGCCGACGTGTTCGTTCTCTGGAGACCGCGGGAACCGACGTCCACTCCCTATAAAAGCCACCCCAAGCTCACCCCTCTGGTGGGCAGCCTCTCCTCGCCTCTGTAAACCACCTCAAGCAATCGGAACGACCAAAGGTGGCCGTCTCCCTCGTCTCCGGCAGTTTCTGCCACTGCCACCGCCCCGGCGATTTCGAGCTAGCTACGGCCTCCCCCTCTCCACTATCTTCACCAGAAGGCTCGCCTTGAACCCACAAACCTTTTCCCCCTCTCAATTTGGCTTGGGAGCCGCCGTAGGCGAAGTTCCCATTCCGTCCAATGCCGCCGTCCGCCGGGATCCTCGCCGCACTCCACTTCGACCATCCCCGGCGCTGGCCAGAATACCTACGGGCGCGGGATGGAGTGGCGGATCCGTCCCGGCCATCGCCCGAGGCCGCTGAGCTCTTCATCGATGGCGGCAAGCAACGCTGGAGCTCCTCCTCTGTTCGGTCCAAACGCACGAGAGGAGGGGGACGAAGACCAGTCAAACCTGACTGGTGGGCCCGCGGGGCCCACCGTCAATGACCGAGGGCCGGGACCCATGTTCATAAGTGAAGATGTAATCCACGGATACGCCTTCGACGTCGCTGCTTACTGCACAGCTGATCGGCTGGGCCGGTCCAGTGGTGCCGCCCTGGGCGCCCCTCTGCCTTCTCTCCTTTTCTTTTTCAGCAAAACTAAAATAATTCCACAGCCACTATTACAAGTCCAAATTTGATGATTCAAATTTTTATAGATTCCTAAAATCATGATCTATTAAACTTGCTAGGGTGAAAAGTTTTCATGAGCTTAGTTTTTGTTGGGTCTATTAAATAGTCCATTTAGTCATTTATTCCAGATTAGTAATTCCATAAGTAATCCATATGAACTCCAAATAATTTGATTCTTTTTCTGGTATTTCTAATTTTTCATCTAGTTTATTTTAGTAAATTTTTTTAAAAAAAGTCCAGACAACTTTTTAGCACTGTTTAAACTCTATGTGGTGATTTAAATATTTTTGAAAATAGGAAATGGAGGGGAGATAAATATTTCAAACTTTTGGAGTGCACCCAATATCTCTGCATGCTAAAGGCAAGCATCTTGAACACTTGATATGGTGATTGCATGGTTAAATGTTTGCAAGAATATATGAGTCATGCATAGGTTGAATTCAAATAAAATTTGCATGCATGTAGAGTTGGCATATTTCATCATACCATGCATCGTGCGCTTGTCATGACTAACTTGCAGGAGCAGGCATAGTAAAATACCGTTACCGGCAGAAGGGTGATCATGTTGGAACGTGATCATGCCTTGTTGATTATGCATGTTGGAGCATGCAAGGGTTGTGGCCATGTTTGGTATTGCTGTTGGAAGAATACTTTGTTGTGCTAATCACTGCAGGAAATATTTGAGCCTCCTGAGTCGACCGTAGATCGAGTCTGGTTCCGGTAACCCCCATACTTGATTCGTGCTGCCACTTGTCCCTGCCACAGGTGGGGTATGGTTTAGTAAGTTGTTAACCCCTTTCCGTGCACACACCACATAGAGGGCTATGATGAGGGTTTCCACAGCCATGGACTAAATCCTGTCATCGGGTCAGGGGGCATGGGTTTATCCGGTTGTAAACGAGAGGGGGCACCCCTTGGAATCCGTGCGTATTAATAGTGATCCCATGCTACTCGAGATTGTTGTCTCCCCGACTTAGAGTTTTTCTGAAACGATGCTTTGGGTGATTCCTGGCATCCGGACGGTTAATCTGGTGTGTGCTGGTCAGGTGTGTTTTCAACCCAAAGACCGTAACGGGAATTAGTCAGTGCCACGGTACTGACTAAAGAAATCATGTACTTTTGGGTAAAGAGTACACCCTCTGCAGAGTTTTAACCTATTCGAATAGCCATGTCCGCGGTTAAGGACTACGGTCTGGGTTGGTCAAGTGTCGGTCTTAGTGTCGGTCTTCGGAGGAAAATAATTAAATTGGGCCTGAACTATTTTGCAGGATATTGTTGTCATCACTAACACGGTCGTGGTTATTTTGAATACTATTGTTGTGAATATTTTTATGGTTATGCATATTATTGAGGAATAACCCATTTCTCTTATTTTATATTTCCTGAGTGTCTCAGGGGCTGGCTAGACTACCCCGGGCACTCAACTTTATTTTCAAGACCTCTTCGTGGCGTCCCTCGAGTTAACAGGCGGTTTATCACGCCACTACTCTTGTGGATACCCGATAGGCATTTCTCTTCAAGTCCGACCATGGCGTCACTTTTGACACCCGACTGGCATTTCTTTTCAAGACCTCTTCGCGGCGTCCCTCGAGTTTACAGGCGGTCCCGCCACTACTCTTGTGGACACCCGATTGGCATTTCTTTTATTTTTATGAATGACACTTGGGCTGGCTAGACTACCCATGGCATTCATTTGCTTTATCTCTAATAAGTTTGATTATGACTAACATGCTATGTTCACGTCCATATCATTTTATTGTCATGTCATGATTTAAATTTCAGTCAGCATGAGCATAACATTTAATCCAACATGAGCATATGCATTCGCTATATCTTCTGTTCATGATGTTTGTGAGTACATTCAAACATACTCACAGGCTTGTCCCTGGATATTTACTTGACCAGGTCAGGAATTCAGCGAGGAGTACCTCAGCGACATCCGTGCGAAGCCTAGGATAGCAGCCACGTGGATAGGAAATATCCAGGTCAGCTATTCCTGTGGGAATGGAGCCCCATCGACGTTGGAGAACCACAAGTCGCTTCCGTCACCCGTCACCAGATATCATTGTTGTATCATTAGACCTTTATGGTCTTGTATCCAATTCTTGTAATAGCTTGGTAATCTGTAACAAGGACGTGTCCACTAGTAACAGTAATCCTGGGCTGGTGGTAACACGAGGGGTTAAATTTCTGGGATATTTTGTGTCCCCGAAATCCGGCCCCGACAGCACCAAAATCACTCATGATTGCAAGCAAAAAGACAGATCTGACGAGAAAATGGCGAACGAAAAAGAGGGAGAATAAAACGGCAAATTTTTGTGAAGTGGGGGAGAGGAAAACGAGAGGCAAATGGAAAATAATGTAAATTGCAAGGAGATGAGATTTGTGATTAGGAACCTGGTAGATGTTGATGATGTCTCCCCGGCAACGGCGCCAGATATTCCTTTTGATGTCTGCTAGAACTACATTGGTATTTCCCCAAAGAGGAAGGGATGATGCAGCACAGCGACAGTAGGTATTTCCCTCAGTGACGGTAAGTGCCTTCACTCAAACTATCATCTACTTGCTCTACTTTTTATTTGCCTTTGCCTCTATTTTTCATCTCCCTTCACTTCTCGTAAAAACCAAAAACAAAAAATATATTTGTTTGCTTGTTTCCTTGCTTTGTTTGAAGTTGCTACCATGTCTGAATTTGAAAAAGTTAGTGATGCTCCTGCCACTTGTGCGGAACCTTTTGACCATCAAACTATACTTATGGTTAATGAAAATATTAAAAGAAGTTTTGATGAAGTTGCTAAAGAAAAGTTAGATCACCTTGCTGATGATGATCCTGATAAAGAAGAACGCACTATTATGCATACTAAAAAGCTCCATATAGGTAGTGGTAATATAATTGGAAAATGGATTATTCAAGATTTCTTTACTTGTGTTGGCACATTACCTATGCTAGGAGGATACACTCTTGCTAAAACTACTAGTCTCGCAGATGCCATATCTTTGCTTATAGTTGAGTTTGAAAGACAATTTATGCATATGCATCCTGCTATACAAAGGGTACTTCTAGAATTCTCAAATATTCATGAACCTTCTGTTAAATTCTTAGCCACTGTATTACTAGCTTATAAATTTAGCCACATCATGAAGGAGGCACGATAAATATTTGCTTATCAATTTCACCTTCACTACTGCAAGATGGTCCAAACGTGACAGTCCAATCGGAGACCCTTCGACGAAACTGTGTGCGATGCATCAATCACAAACGGTGATGTAATAAAACAGTCAAAAAAGATGCAAAATGTTTGTGATGGCGGTGACATCAAACACGGTTCATATTGGAGTTGCGTGTGCGATGCGTGGCAAACGGTTAATCCAGCAGAACTGTTTGCGATGAGGCAGAATAACAGAAATGGGCAGCCAGATGAGGGTGTGTGTGCAATATACGGCATACAGTTCACTAGGATGAGCTGTGTGTGATTAGGCAACACAATACAAACGGTTGAACTGAACAAGATGCGTATGATACGCGGCAAACAAGTCCATAATCAGAAATGTGTGCGAAGACCAATAATAATACTGATGATTGCTGCTAATAAGCCGTGTGATTTGCTTTGTCTATAGAAGAATAACATATATATATATATATATATATATATATATATATATATATATATATATATATATAACTGAAATAAACATCCAATTACATAAGTGACTATATAGATCATTCGCACACACCTCAATAAACAATTGTATGCATTCTAAACTAGGAGAAACGATGGTCTAGTCATCTACTTCTTGTGACGCTCCCGCCACTGCTCTGTGGCTCGATCCCTCGTCTGGGGCAGGAAGAAGACACTCCCTCATGTCAATGATCTGCATGTACATCTCGTAGCTTGTGTACGCGTCCTTGGTCGCGTACTTGACGTGTTGTTCATCCAGTCTCTCATGCCAGACACTGTGCCAGGCGTTCTTGTCCTTCTTGCTCTCATCCTTCATCTTCATGTAGTAGGGGTTGATGATGGCCAAGGCGAGGTCAACCAGGGAGTTCTGTTTGTTGTTGTCGCTGCCCCAGACCTTGTAGTAGTCCTGAATGTTGACAAGATTCTAGCATTTCAAGCCCGAAACCTTGAGCGCTTTTAGATCGTTGGTGGTGTCCATCGTAGCAAAACTATAGTCGGAGTTGTTGATAAACCTGGAGAAATGCTTGCAAGGCCTTGTGGCCAGGTGGTAGTGGTAGACGAAGATGTCATGTCGCACGCACAACTGGGCGACGGCAACCTTCTGATCATGCCCGGCACGACCGATGGTGTACTCGAGGTAGAAGCCGACCACTTGGTACTTGTCCTCGGCAAGCAATTGCTCCATAGTTTGGATGGAGCTCTCCACCAAGACCGGCTCATTCGTGTACACCACCGAGAGGGCCTTCCCCCTCGCATGGGTGTCCACTACGTGATGCGTGGTGAACTGCCCGCCGTTGTCGTCGTCGGCCGCTGGGAGCCCCATTGGAACCACTGGATGTCCTCTCTGTATGTGTCGTCGTGGGTGTGCTTATTGTGTCATGTGGCGCGAGAGATGAAGGTCAATGGCCGCAGAAATAAATGGGGGACGGGCGTCCTGGATTCTCGGTGCGTCCGCATGGTAGTTTTTGCAGCGGGTAGCTGCATCGGCCCCCGGGGCAACCGCATGCACACGAACGTGCGTGATCATGCGCCGGCCCCAAACACTGGCAGCGCGCGTGGAGGGACGAGGGCAGAGCGCCCGGAGGGACGCGAGAGCAGAGCGCGTGCGGTGGGACGCAAGCAGAGCGCGTCGCGGCCGCCTCAACCGCAAGCAACCACACACATAGAGCAGTTGAACACGCAGGAAATGGTCGTCTACAAGCCGGCCGACAGTTGCATCGCTGCGTAGAGAGCGGCTGTGTGCTGCTACCGCCGTCTTGGTCTATTAGTCCCCTTTATATTATGTGCCATATTTTGACCTTAAATTTAACCAACAAAATGTTAATGCATGTTACAAAAATTATATAATTGAAAACTATGTTAAAATACGAATCCAACGATATAATCTCTGGCGACATGCATTCGTATTTTATTAGTTAAATCTCTAGTCAAAATTTGGCACAAAAATACATAGACGACTTATAAACCAGGACGGGGTAGTAGGTAATTTAATCACAAACATTTTTATTTTATTAACCGTATGTGTACGTGTCCTTTCGTCCTCCTCTCGCACGTCTTGTCACCCCGCTGCCGCAGACGGCTTAGAGCGCAAGCTTGAGCAGCGCGCGGGGGCATTCTTTTGGCCAAACGGTGGTGAGCCCGTTCCCGTGCAACCGCGCAGGTTCCCGCGCAAGCTTCCCGCCCGACTCGGTGAAATCCCCCAAAATCCCAATGCTTACCGGCCTGCTATATAAACCATCATAGCCGGCGAGTCCTGCGTCACATTTTCCCCTCCCTCCCTGTAGCTTATCTCGTCTGCTTCTCCCACAATCGCCAATGGCACCGGTCCTTTGTCGTCGCTCAGCCACTCCACCATCATCAGAGGACAGCTCCAGCTGGGAGGCTACACCGCGGTGGCGGCGCAGTCCCCGGCGTAGTGTAGTGCGTGTGGTGTCCCTGTTGGGTGTGCGTGGAACACCCACCACACGCTCCGTCGCCGCTGCCCGTCGGCAGCTGTTGCCGGCTGCCGTTGCCGCCACCCCACCGTCTGCCGCCGTGGCCGCCACACCACCGTCGAAAGCCAGGGCCATCGCCCGCTCTGCTGCCGCGGCCTGAAGGCGGGAGGTGGCCGTCGTGGCCGCCACCCCACTACAGGCCACCGTGGCCATCACCCGCTCCGCCGCAGCGGCCCGAAGGCGGGAGGTGGTGGTCGTGGCCGCCACCCCATCGTCGGCCGCCATGGCCGTCAGCCCACCGTCAACTGCCGGGGTCATCACCCGCTCCGCCACCGCCGCCTGAATGCGGGAGGCAGAGGTGGAGGCCCGCACGTGCGTCAGCGACCTTGCGTGCTACATCGAGTTCCTGCGGGAGGAGGAGGAGTGCCTCGTCGAGCACACAAAGAGCCTTACCGCCGCCGTGGCCGCAGCACACGCCGCCGCAGAGGCGAGGAATCAAGAGATCTACGAGGAGAACCACTGCTTTGAGAGGGGTCGTCTGGAGCGTCAGACACTAGTACAGCGAGGTGCTATACAAACAGTTTTTAACCCCTTTCCGCAATGGCATTTGGAACCGTCGCCTAGTGAGTCACTGCGATAGGGGGGTCCTTCCCACACGACCCAGAAACCGTCAGGGATATGCCCTCCTGGCACACACGCTCGGCAAAATGAGGTCGTGTGCGACCAGCGAGCGATCAAATATGGTTATACGTATAGTAGTGCTAAAACAAATTCAATTATATAGGCGAAATCGTTTTCGGTCGTAAGTTCATCCCACACAGTCAGTCCCCGCTAAACATTTCCGTCCGTATATACATCCCACATAGTCGCTCCAAGGAAAATGTTTCTGTTCGCAGGTACATCACACACAATTTTCCCCGTTAAATCGTTTGTGATAGCGTTAAAATTGCACACGGTATTAACAATTTTATCGTTTGTGTTTATGAATGCATCACACACAGTGTGTAGAAGAAACTGTGTGGCAAAGGCTGTCCATCACACACAGTTTTTATGTGGTAAACGTTTGCGCCAGGTGGCCAAACGCAAACAGTTTTCAAGAGGATGTCGTGTGTGATTGTTCATTAATCCAACACGGTTTATTCCTAGAAACTGTGTGTGTTGCCTGAGGTCATCGCCCATGGTGTTTTCTCAATAACCGTTTGCAATAGAAAAACCCAATTAGCAGGCTAATTATCCTATTATTAATCTAATTGACATTTCATATTAAGCACACAATATATTTCATTTTCATAATTGAAATACATCAGAGTACAACATCATATAGCTTTAGCACTCAGCTACCCCATTACACAACTGCACCAGCATCAAGTTTCACATGCAACATCTATAACCTTTCGAAATTAGCATCATAGACGGTAAATAGAAAGATGTATCTCATCTGGAAAACTGCTGAAGCAGAAGGTGAATATTGAGCCTTCATTGATGTTGAAGGTCTTTGCAACTTTAGGCCAGTGCCTGTGGATGATTGACCGTCCATCCTTCGTCCTCTTCAGGAAGACTTCAATATTGAACCGTGGGTGTTGTATGAATACCTTCCTCGCCTCCTGACCATATAGGTGGTTTGAGAGGTAATCATTAGTGAACTGCTTTGGAAAGGCCTGAAAACAAGGATGTGCATAAATATCTTCTCTATATTGGAAATGGGGCAAAGGAATAAAAAAGGCAAGGCATAATAGTTAGTACCATCCTATAGTGAACTGATGTCTTCTTCATTGTGCAGACAAAGATCTTGTTGTTTTTTGTCGCTAATTTCTTTATCCTAACAATCTTTCTGAGTTTCTTGACTTGACTGATATTCATGGACAACTCATTTCCCCATATGCAAAAAGGGTCGATCAGTGGGTCAAAACCTCTGACAGCAGGACCTACATGTGCAAGACCAAATTGTTAAAAACCTAAATATTAGAATGGTTCCTGCAATTGCACAATAATGTGCTATTAGACAAAGGACCATGCATGTGCAAACCTCGATTGTAAACCTCAGTGCTTCCCATTATTTCCCTGCAACACATATAAGGTAGTTAGTGATTAGGTTAAGTGAGGGTTCACATGCTATTAGTAAAATATGTTGATGAAAAATAAGCACATTGCAGATTCATCAGATTAATTCAAGCCACATGGAAAACCCATTTATCCAAACCAAGCATGATTAAGAACTAGGAAATATAGCAATTGTATATGTTTCTCATGTATTAAGTGCAGCCAAATTCGATTATTCCTCACATGCATAACAATACAAAATTCTACCCACGACAATTGGACATCGCATTGCAGAATTGAACCAAGCAGTTAACTAAACACCACAACAAATGAACCAAATATTAACTGAGCACCACATTGCACAATATGACATGCTCTTAATAGAAGATCAGACAGTTAACCAAACCAAGCATGCTTAATAACTTGGAAATATAGCAATTGTATTTGTTTCTCATGTATTTAGTACAGCAAAATTCAATTTATTTCTCACATGGTATACAATAACAGAATGCACCCACAACAATTGAACATCGCATTGCAGAATTGAACCAAACAGTTAACTAAACACCACAACAAATAAACCAAACGTTAACTGAGCACCACATTGCACAATATTACATACTCCTAATAGAAGATCAGACAGTTAACCAAACCAAGCATGCTTAACAACTTGGAAATATAGCAATTGTATTTGTTTCTCATGTATTTAGTATAGCCAAATTCAATTTATTCCTCACATGGTATACAATAACAGAATGAGCCCACAACAATTGAACATCGCATTGCAGAATTGAACCAAACAGTTAACTAAACACCACAACAAATGAACCAAACATTAACTGAGCACCACATTGCACAATATTACATACTCCTAATAGAAGATCAGACAGTTAACCAAACTAAGCATGCTTAACAACTTGGAAATATAGCAATTGTATTTGTTTCTCATGTATTTTGTAAAGAAAAAATTGATTTATTTCTCACATGGAAGACAATACAAAATTGCACACTGAAGAATTGAACATCACATTTGCATAATTGAACCAAACAGTTAACTGAACACGACAACTAATTAACCAAACAGTTAATAAGTGAGCACCACATTGCATGACATATAGAACATATACACTAGAGCAACAGATTGCATGGTAAAAGTAGATAGCACAATTCACTAGAATTTGTTAAGGAAAGGCAGTAGCTAGCAAACTGAACATGGGTCCTTATAGTGAGCTAATAAGACAAGCTACTCCTCATTGTCGGCGATATCGATGATGATTGGCTCCTTGGACATGGAAGAGGGCGAGGCCTCCGCATCGTGGGTGCCCTCGTCATAATGGTGAGTTGCCTGAGCCACTCCGGACACCAACCTACTGGCTCTCGAGTTGAGGTAAGCACGCACACGCTGAGAAAACACCTCGTAGTCTTGGTCAAAGGCACCGAGGCTGGCCTCGAGAAAATGCCATGAACTGCCGTTTAAAGCAGCCAACCGCATCACGGCGTCGGCGCGCGAGGCGTCGACGGTGGCCTCGACGGTGAGGTGCTCCTCCAAGATCTAGGGGTCAGCACGAATGGCAGCCATCGCGACCTCATCCGCGCGTGCGACCGCGATTTGCTTCTCCGCTGCCAAATGCTCCTTGAGCTCCTGGCTATACTGTGTGCACCATGGCTTAGGGCGGCGCTTATTTGGTGGAGGGGTCGGTGATTTGGGTGGAAGGTGTAGCGCCGGCGGTCGGGGCATGTGGGATGTGGAAGGAGGAGGAGGATGGGGGTCGGGTGTGGATTACCTACCTGGATAGACGAGGCCGAGCAGCGTGAAGGAGGGTCGCCGGCGAGGAGGCGGCGCTGCAAGCAAGGAGTGAAGGTTTCAACTTGGAAAGGAAGGCGGAAACAGGGGAAATGTGGCTTTTGGTAAGGGGGAGGGGGCGGCAGGTAGATATTTCCGCGGAAGCCGAAAATTTTGAATTGCTTCAGCGAAAAAACTGGCGCGCAAAGTGTCATCAGACACGGTCCCTTATTCAGAACTGTGTACGATATGCGAACATCACAAATGATTCAGATAGCTTAACCCGTGTGTGATGAGTTTGAACGTCAGAAATTTTGGTTCAAATTTCCCTGGTTACAGTGGTCATCCGGTTGTGGACTGTAGCCGACGCACCTTCTTGCATATGCCGTATGCGTACTATACACCGATGGTGCTCCAGGATATTTTGTACCGCATCTCACACGGTTGGGGATAATAAACTGTGTGCGATCTACTTTTATCTGCAGTGAACATGCAACTATAGGTGTGTCGTCAAAAAAATTGGAATTATTCAGGGTTCGTTTGGACATTTTTATGCATTAACTTGGTTTTCTAGGCATTTCAAGTGCACAATTCAAAATTAAACTACATGCACATGCTCCGGTGCACCAAAATGGGTTGTAAAACGATATATGTGTCCATGGGTTGATGCTTATGTCCCATTTGGGGCAGGTTGGGGTATAAACTTCTCACAAACCAGAGCTTCTCGCAACAAGCCTCATGGTTACGGTAGGGAACATTTCACCTTTCTGGACGAAACGATATCCATTGCCTCTTCTTGATTTCAATTTTTTCTCCAGTGTCAACATAGAACAACAGGAGTGTTGTGTGAAATTTTGGGATTTTTCGGGGTTCGTTTGGACATTTTTATACATTAATTGAGTTTTCAATGCATTTATGTGCATAATTTAAATTTGAACTACAGGCACATGCTCTAATGCATATAAATTGGTTGAAAATTCAAATATGTGTCCTTGGTTGCATGCTTAGGTCCCATGCAAGAAATAGGAATGAATGTCAAACACCCTGCCATCGTCACTCGGCCGCAAACATTGAGATACCTGGTTTATAAATTCTAGTAAATCCAAAACTCGTCTGAAATTCATGAAACTTGGCATGCTATCATGGAGTGGTATCAACATGCCGTGGTAAAAATTTTGTCCCATTTGGGGCAGGTTTGGGTATAAGCTTCTCACAAACCAGAGCTTCTCACAACAAGCCTGATGGTTTTGGTAGGGAACGTTTCACCTTTCGGGACAAAACGATATCCGTTGCCTCTTATTGCTTTCAAAAAAATTCTAGTGTCAACATAGAACAACAGGTGTGTTGTGTTAAATTTTGGAATTTTTTTGGGGTTCGTTTGGACATTTTTATACATTAATTGGGTTTTCTAGGCATTTTATGTGCATAATTCAAATTTGAACTACATGCACATGCTCCAGTGCATATAAATTGGTTGAAAAATCAAATTTGTGTCCTTGGGTGCATGCTTAGGTCCCATGCAAGAAATGGGAATGAATTTCAAACACCAGGGCACTATTGATTGCCGGCAAAACATTGAGATACTTTGTTTTTAAATTCTAGTAAATCCAAAACTCGTCTGAAATTCATGAAACTTGGCATGCTATCATGGAATGGCACCCGACATGCAGTGGTATTTTTCGTGTCCTTTTTGAGAGAAGGCACACTCGAATAACAGCCAACAAAGGCATTTTGAAACAAATAGCTGCCACTCTAACATCGCAAACGTTTTAGATAGAACACCCGTATGTAAACCGACAGCTTCCCCAGTAAGCCAAGGGAAAATGTGCTGAGCAGGATTTGTGCAGCTCTTCATCGCAAACGTTTTAGATAGAACACCTGTATGCAAAGTGAGAGCTATGGTAAGCCAAGGGAAAATTCACCATGCAGGATTTGTGCATCTCTTCAACGCAAATGGTTTGGATTGAATAAGGTATGCAAAGCGAGACTTCAGCGCTAAGCCAAGAGAAAATTTGGCAAGCAGGATTTGTACCTCCCTTCAACACAAACGGTTTTTTCGGATGACCCGTGTGCAACCACTTACAAACAATTTGGTAAGATTTGCATCTGTCATATTGGGTATATTGCCATTTGTCAAACTAGAAAGATTGACATTTGTTGATCTATTATCATTGCCATTTGTCAATCCTTGTAACACTATGATTTGTCAAAATATGCAGCTAAAAATCACTAGCACTATCTAATTTTTGTAACTAAAATTCAGTAATTAAGCATAGATTTCATTCATAGATTAAGCAGTCGTTCTTTATACAAATAGTTCAACTCGACAGCTGAACCAACCAAACTTTTCCCCAATTGTTGCCAACCACGTACTGAAATAGCTAGTTCAACTATATATACTACCTAATTTTAAGTACGTTATATAGTTCCACCACATCTATAGTCAGATGAACTGAACAAAATAGCCCCTAAATACTACTACTACTATGGAGGGGCTTTGTACTACTTCCGGCAGCCTCTCCTCTGCCTAGCGCGCTCAGTAAGAGGAAGATGAGGAGGGGCCTATCGACGAGCTGGACAACTGCAATACGGTGCATGTCGTGGCTGCACCTTCTGCGACGCTCACCTCGAACGCCCTCTGCCACTCCAGACGACCCCTCTCGAAGCGGCCGGAGTGCTTGTAGATCTCCTGATTCCTCGCCTCTGCGGCAGCGTGTGCTACGGCCACGGCTGCGGTAAGGCTCTTTGCATGCTCAAAGAGGCGCTCCTCCTCCTCCCGCAGGAACTCGATGTAGCGCACAAGGTCGCTGATGCATGTGCGGGCCTCCACCTCCGCCTCCCTCCTTCGGGCGGCGGTGGCGCAGCGGGTGATGATCCCGGCAGTCGACGGTGGGCTGGCGGCCACGGCGGTTGACAATGGGGTCGCGGCCATGCTACTTCTTGAGCTTGCATTGGTTTTTCCCTTAAAGAGGAAAGGGTGATGCAGCAAAGTAGAGTAAGTATTTCCCTCAGTTTTGAGAACCAAGGTATCAATCCAGTAGGAGACAACACGCAAGTCACCGAATACCTGCACAAACAAACACCAAACTTGCACCCAACGCAATAAGGGGTTGTTAATCCCTTCACGGTTATTCGCAAAAGTGAGATCTGATAGAGATAGATAAACGGTAAAGTAAATATTTTTTGGTATTTTTGTTTTATAGATTGGAAAGTAAAAGATTGCAAAATAGTAGATCAGAAACTCGTAGATTGGAGAGTAGAAGATTGTATGATGGAAAATAGACCTGGGGGCCATAGGTTTCACTAGATGCTTCTCTCAAGATAGAAAATAATACGGTGGGTGAACAAGTTACTGCCGAGCAATTGATAGAAAAGCGCAAAGTTATGACAATATCTAAGGCAATGATCATGAATATAGGCATCACGTCCGTGTCAAGTAGACCGAAATGATTCTGCATCTACTACTATTACTCCACACATCGACCGACTCCTGCCTGCATCTAGAGTATTAAGTTCATGAAGAACAGAGTAACGCATTAAGAAAGATGACATGATGTAGAGGAATTAACTCAAGCAATATGATGAAAACCCCATCTTTTTATCCTCGATGGCAACAATACAATACGTGCCTTGCTGCCCCTACTGTCACTGGGAAAGGACACCGTAAGATTGAACCCAAAGCTAAGCACTTCTCCCATTGCAAGAAAAACCAATCTAGTTGGCCAAACCAAATCGATAGTTCGAAGAGACTTGCAAAGATATCAAATCATGCATAAAAGAATTAAGAGAAGATTCAAATAATATTCATACATAAGCTGATCATAAATCCACAATTCATTGGATCTCGGCAAACACACCACAAAAAAAAGTATTACATCGAATAGATCTCCAAGAACATCTAGGAGAACATGGTATTGAGAATCAAAAAGAGAGAAGAAGCCATCTAGCTACTAGCTATGGACCCGTAGGTCTGAGGTAAACTACTCACGCTTCATCGGAAGGGCAATGGTGTTGATGTACAAGCCCTCCGTGATCGAATCCCCCTACGGCAGGACGCCGGAAAAGGCCCCTAGATGGGATCTCACGGGTACAGAAGGTTGCGGTGGTGGAAAAGTCTTTTCGTGGATGCCTCTGGTGGTTTATGCATATAAGAGTATACATAGGCGAAAGTATTAGGTCAGGAGAGGCACGAGTGGCCCACAAAGGTGGGGGGCGCGCCCTCCGTCCGTGTGGACACCTCATGGCTTCTCTGACTTGCACTCCAAGTCCTCTGGTTTCCTTTTGGTCCAAGAAAGATCATCGCGAAAGTTTTATTCCGTTTGGTATTCCTTTTCCGCGAAACTCAAAAATAGGGAAAAAAACAGGAACTGGCACTGGGCTCTAGGTTAATAGGTTAGTCCCACAAATAATATAAAATAGCATATTAATGCATATAAAACATCCAAAACAGATAATATAATGGCATGGAACAATCAAAAATTATAGATACGTTGGAGACGTATCAAGCATCCCCAAGCTTAATTCCTGCTCGTCCTCGAGTAGGTAAATGATAAAAACAGAATTTTTGATGTGGAATGCTACCTAACATATTTATCCATGTAATTTCTTTATTGTGGCATGAATGTTCAGATCCGTATGATTCAAAACAAAAGTTTAATATTGACATAAAAATAATAATACTTCAAGCATACTAACAAGATAATTATGTCTTCTCAAAATAACATGGCCAAAGAAAGCTTATCCCTACAAAATCATATAGTCTGGCTATGCTCCATCTTCATCACACAAAATACTCAAATCATGCACAACCCCGGTTTTGGCCAAGCAATTGTTTCATACTTTAGTATTCTCAAACTTTTTCAACTTTCACGCAATACATGAGTGTGAGCCATGGACATAGCACTATAGGTGGAATAGAAGGTGGTTGTGGAGAAGACAAAAAGAGGGAGAACTTCTCACATCAACTAGGCGTATCAATGGGCTATGGAGATGCCCATGAATAGATATCAATGTGAGTGGGTAGGGATTGCCATGCAACGGATGCACTAGAGCTATAAGTTTATGAAAGCTCAAAAAAGAAAACTAAGTTGGTGTGCATCCAACTTGCTTGCTCATGAAGACCTAGGGCAATTTGAGGAAGCCCATCGTTGGAATATACAAGCCAAGTTCTATAATGAAAAATTCCCACTAGTATATATGAAAGTGACAACATAGGAGACTCTCTATCATGAAGATCATGGTGCTACTTTGAAGCACACGTATGGAAAAAGGATAGTAACATTGCCCCTTCTCTCTTTTTCTCTAATTTTTTTTCCTTTTTTTCTTTCTTTTTTTCTTTCTTCTTTTTTCTTTTCTCTTTTCTTTTTTTCTTTCTTCTCCTTTTTTTTCTTTTCTCTTTTTTTTCCTCACATGGGACAATGCTCTAATAATGAAAATCATCATACTTCTATTTACTTACAACTCAAAAATTACAACTCGATACTAGAACAAAATATGACTCTATATGAATGCCTCTGGCGGTGTACCGGGATGTGCAATGAATCAAGAGTGACATGTATGAAAGAATTATGAACGGTGGCTTTGCCACAAATACGATGTCAACTACATGATCATGCAAAGCAATATGACAATGATGATGCGTGTCATAATAAACGGAACGGTGGAAAGTTGCATGGCAATATATCTCGGAATGGCTATGGAAATGCCATAATAGGTAGGTATGGTGGCTGTTTTGAGGAAGGTATATGGTGGGTTTTTGGTACCGGTGAAAATTGCGCGGCACTAGACAGGCTAGCAAAGGTGGAAGGGTGAGAGTGCGTATAATCCAAGGGCTCAACATTAGTCATAAAGAACTCACATACTTATTGCAAAAATCTATTAGTCATCGAAACAAAGTACTAGATGCATGCTCCTAGGGGAAGGGTTGGTAGGAGTTAACCATCGTTTGATCCCGACTTCCACACAAAGGATGACAATCAAAAAATATCTCATGCTCCAACTTCGTTACATAACGGTTCACCATACATGCATGCTACGGGACTCACAAACCTTAACAAAAGTATTTCTGAAATTCACAACTACTCACTAGCATGACTCTAATATCACCATCTTCATATCTCAAAACAATCATAAGGAATCAAACTTCTCATAGTATTCAATGCACTTTATATGAAAGTTTTTATTATATCCCTCTTGGATGCCTATCATATTAGGACTAAATTTATAACCAAAGCAAACTACCATGCTGTTTTAAAGACTCTCAAAATAATATAAGTGAAGCATGAGAGTTCATCAATTTCTATAAAATAAATCCACCGCCGTGCTCTAAAAAGTTATAAGTGAAGCACTAGAGCAAAATTGCCTAGCTCAAAAGATATAAGTGAAGCACAAAGAGTATTCTAATAAATCACGATTCATGCGTGTCTCTCTCAAAAGGTGTGTATAGCAAGGATGATTGTGGCAAACTAAAAAGCAAAGACTCAAATCATACAAGACGCTCCAAGCAAAACACATATCATGTGGTGAATAAAAATATAGCCTCAAGTAAAGTTACCGATAGACGAAGACGAAAGAGGGGATGCCTTCCGGGGCATCCCCAAGCTTAGGCTCTTGGTTGTCCTTGAATATTACCTTGGGGTGCCTTGGGCATACCCAAGCTTAGGTTCTTGCCACTCCTTATTCCATAGTCCATCAAATCCTTACCCAAAACTTGAAAACTTCACAACACAAAACTCAACAGAAAATCTCATAAGCTCCGTTAGTATAAGAAAATAAATCACCACTTTTGATACTGTTGTGAACTCATTCTTTATTTATATTGGTGTAATATCTACTGTATTCCAACTTTTCCATGGTTCATGCCCCCCGATATTACCCATAGATTCATCAAAATAAGCAAACAACACATAGAAAACAGAATCTGTCAAAAACAGAACAGTCTGTAGCAATCTGGAAATCTCGAATACTTCTGTAACTCCAAAAATTCTGAAAAATTAGGAAGACCTAAGAAATTTGTTTATTAATCTTCTGCAAAAAGAATCAAATCAAAAGCACTCTTCTGTGAATTATAAAAATTATTTTCCTGGGTGCAAAAGTTTCTGTTTTTCAGCAAGATCAAATCAACTATCACCGTAAGCTATCCCAAAGGTCTTACTTGGCACAACCACTAATTAAAACATAAAACCACATCTAACCAGAGGCTAGATGAATTATTTATTGCAAAACAGAACCTAAAAAGCAAAAACAAAAATAAAATTGGGTTGCCTCCCAACAAGCGCTATTGTTTAACGCCCTTAGCTAGGCATAAAAACAAGAATAGATCTAAGTATAATCATAACAGTGATATGGCAAATCTCGAAAACTCATCTCATACTCCCTTCGCTCAGCAGCAAGTTTCTTTGTGGTAAGTAAAAGTAATTGAAAGGGCTAAATTTAATAGGGTAAGAATCCCCAAGATCAATTTCGGGAGGAATAGGTTCCTCCTTCGGCCCCTCATATTGTATAACCAACTCATCATTATAAGCATTATTTTGGCAAAAAGTCATGAGCTTGTGTCCAAGAGAGAAACCTAATCTGTTGGTTTGTATAGAAAAATTATCATTAAGCTCAGAAATCTTATCAACTCAAACATCGGTAGGGACTCTCTTTCTTAAATTTTCATTATAAGCAACAGGATCTAGAGATCGTAAATGCATTATGTCCTCTTGATTAAAAAGAATTCCTTCTATGGGAGGACGACCACCGTCTACCTTATAATGCGCAAAAATTTCACTAGCTTCTTTCATAATAAATCTAAACTCATGTGCTAGGAATATAGTAGCGGCGCACTTAACAGAAGAATGCTCAATATTAGAAAACTCTAGGAAATTCCTTTGAATGGATGGACGCATATGAACAAATTGTCTTTCAAGTTCAACTATGAGCAAAGATATAGCATCCGCGAGACTACTAGTTTTATGGAGAATAGATCCTCCAAAAGTGGGAAGCGCACCGGCACAAGTAAATAAATCTTGAATAACCCCTTTTCCAATAATATTGCCGCTGCCTATGCGAAGTTTTTTAGTGTGCAAGGTAGTAGATTCTTCATGAAGATTAGTATTAGCAAAAGCATCAAAGTTTCCCCCATCATTACTACTATCCTTTTCAGCGATAACCTCCCTAATTTCATACATGGTGGCAGCAACAAATCTAGCAAATCGAATAAGCCGAAGGCAAGCGAAGAAGACGAACGAAAAAGGGGCGGAGAAAAGGCAAAGAGAGAGGCGAAGAAAAGGCAAACATTTCAAAAATCGTTTTAGAATTGGGGGAGAGGAAAACGAGAGGCGAATGGCGAATAATGTAATGCGAGAGATGAGAGTTTATGATGGGTACTTGGTATGTCTTGACTTGGTGTAGATCTCCCCGGCAACGGCGCCAGATATTCTTTCTGCTACTTCTTGAGCTTGCGTTGGTTTTTCCCTTGAAGAGGAAAGGGTGATGCAGCAAAGTAGAGTAAGTATTTCCCTCAGTTTTGAGAACCAAGGTATCAATCCAGTAGGAGACAACACCCAAGTCACCGAATACCTGCACAAACAAACACCAAACTTGCACCCAACGCGATAAGGGGTTGTCAATCCCTTCACGGTTACTCGCAAAAGTGAGATCTGATAGAGATAGATAAACGGTAAAGTAAATATTTTTTGGTATTTTTGTTTTATAGATTGGAAAGTAAAAGATTGCAAAATAGTAGATCGGAAACTCGTAGATTGGAGAGTAGAAGATTGTATGATGGAAAATAGACCTGGGGGCCATAGGTTTCACTAGATGCTTCTCTCAAGATAGAAAATAATACGGTGGGTGAACAAATTACTGCCGAGCAATTGATAGAAAAGCGCAAAGTTATGACGATATCTAAGGCAATGATCATGAATATAGGCATCACGTCCGTGTCAAGTAGACCGAAATGATTTTGCATCTACTACTATTACTCCACACATCGACCGACTCCTGCCTGCATCTAGAGTATTAAGTTCATGAAGAACAGAGTAACGCATTAAGAAAGATGACATGATGTAGAGGAATTAACTCAAGCAATATGATGAAAACCCCATCTTTTTATCCTCGATGGCAACAATACAATACGTGCCTTGCTGCCCCTACTGTCACTGGGAAAGGACACCGTAAGATTGAACCCAAAGCTAAGCACTTCTCCCATTGCAAGAAAAACCAATCTAGTTGGCCAAACCAAATCGATAGTTCGAAGAGACTTGCAAAGATATCAAATCATGCATAAAAGAATTAAGAGAAGATTCAAATAATATTCATAGATAAGTTGATCATAAATCCACAATTCATTGGATCTCGGCAAACACACCACAAAAAAAAGTATTACATCGAATAGATCTCCAAGAACATCGAGGAGAACGTGGTATTGAGAATCAAAGAGAGAGAAGAAGCCATCTAGCTACTAGCTATGGACCCGTAAGTCTGAGGTAAACTACTCACGCTTCATCGGAAGGGCAATGGTGTTGATGTAGAAGCCCTCCGTGATCGAATCCCCCTCCGGCAGGACACCGGAAAAGGCCCCTAGATGGGATCTCACAGGTACAGAAGGTTGCGGCGGTGGAAAAGTCTTTTCGTGGATGCCTCTGGTGGTTTGGGCACATAAGAGTATATATAGGCGAAAGAATTAGGCTAGGAGACGCACGAGGGGCCCACAAGGGTGGGGGGCATGCCCTCCGTCCTTGTGGCTGCCTCGAGGCTTCTCTGACTTGCACTCCAAGTCCTCTGGTTTCCTTTTGGTCCAAGAAAGATCATCGCGAAAGTTTTATTCCGTTTGGACTCCGTTTGGTTTTCCTTTTTTGCGAAACTCAAAAACAGGGAAAAAATAGGAACTAGCACTGGGCTCTAGGTTAATAGGTTAGTCCCAAAAATAATATAAAATAGCATATTAATGCATATAAAACATCCAAAACAGATAAAATAATAGCATGGAACAATCAAAAATTATAGATACGTTGGAGACGTATCAGGCCACGACCACCACCTCCCGCCTTCGGACCGCGGTGGCGGAGCGGGTGATGGCCACGGTGGCCGGCAGTGGACGGCCACCTCTCGCCTTCGGGTCGTGGCGGCGGAGCGGGCGATGGCCCTGGCTTTCGACGGTGGTGTGGCAGCAATGGCGGCCGGCAACAGCTGCCGATGGGCAGCGGCGGCGGAGTGTGTGGTGGGTGTTCCGCGCACACCCAACAGGGACACCACGTGCACTACACTACGCCGGGGACTGCGCCGCCGCCGCGGTGTAGCCTCCCAGCTGGAGTTGTCCTTTGATGACGGCGGAGTGGCTGAGCGACGACGATGGACCGGTGCCATTGGCGATTGTGGGAGAAGCAGACGAGATAAGTTACAGGGAGGGAGGGGAAAATGCGAAGCAGGACTCGCCGGCCGTGAGGGTTTATATAGTAGGCTGGTAAGCATTGGGATTTTGGGGGATTTCACCGAGTCGGGCGGGAAGCTTGCGCGGGAACGGGCTCACCACCGTTTGGCCAAAAGAACGCCCCCGCGCGCTGCTCAAGCTTGCGCTCGAAGCCGTCTGCGGCAGCGGGGTGACAAGACGTGCGAGAAGAGGATGAAAGGACACATACACATACAGTTAATAAAAAAACATTTGCGATTTAATTACCTACTATACCCCCGTCCTGGTTTATAAGTAGGATTTAACTAATAAAATACGAATGCATGTGCCAAAGATTATATCGTTGGATTCGTATTTGAACATAGTTTCCAGTTATATAATTTTTGTAACCTGCATTAACATTTTGTTGGTTAAATTTAAGGTCAAAATATGGCACAAAATATATAAAGGGGACTAATAGACCAAGACGGCGGTAGTAGCACACGGCCGCTCTCTACGGCGTATCACACACATCTTGTTAAGTTGAACCTTTTCTATTGTGTTGCCTAATCACACACAGTTCATCCTAGTGAACTGTATGCCGTATATCGCACACACCCTCATCTGGCTGTCCGTTTCTGTTATTCTGCATCATCGCAAATAGTTCTTCTTGATTAACCGTTTGCCACTCATCCAATGGAGGGAAGCTTCTACATTCGCAGGGGACATGGCATTGACCATTGGGCGGCAACAGTCGGTCATCCGGGTGCGCAATAAAGGATGTAAAGAGGGATCCTACAGCAGCAAGGACCAGCTTCCCTACCGATAGCTCATCTAACAGAACTCCCAAGTTAACTGTGCTGAGGCTGGAGTAGTCATCGGATGGGTGACCGGATGGGAAGTGGCCTCGATGTTAAATTAACTGATTTGATGGGTCACTGTAAACATTTAATTGCGTTGAATGTATATAGTGCTCCGTCATATTAGTTGAATTAACCTCGAGGTCCTTGTTTTTTAATTTTTGACATTTTTTGTTTTTTGAACACATGTTGATTGGCTTGAAGAAGGTCTATCTTGTTACTTTTTGATAATTTTTGTTTTTTGAACACATGTTGATTGGCTTGAATGAAGGTCTATCTCGTTAATTTACGACATGTTTCCAAAACATGGACCTCGAGGTTAATTCAACTAATAGGACCAAGCACTATATACATTCAACGCAATCAAATGTTTTCCAAAAAAAGTGATATGATTTCTGTGAAACTTATAAGTCATGTATGTCAAATTAACCTCTGTGTACTTGTTCTCAAATTAACCTCCGGGCCTGTTTGTCATGTATCACACACATCTTGTTAAGTTGAACCATTTATGTTCTCTTCCCTAATCGAAAACAGTTCATTCGAGTGAACTGTATGCCGTATATCACACACACCTTGATCTGGCTGACTGTTTCTGTTGCTTTCCCTAATAGCAAACGGTTCATCGAAGCGAACTGTATGCCGTATATCGCACACATATTGATCTGGCTGCCCGTTTCTGTTGTTCTGTACAATCGCAAATAGTTCGTCTAGATCAACCATATGCCTAGCATCGCACACGCAAGTAAAATTTGAACCGTGTTTGATGTACCCGCCATCGCAAACGTTTTGCATCTTTTTTGACGGTTTTTTTACATCACCGTTTGTGATTAATGCATCGCACACAGTTTCATCAAAGGGTCTCTGATCGTAGTGTCACGTTAGCGGCATCCTGCAGTAGTGAGAGGGCATTCGAGGTGAGCGTCGCTGAAGGTGCAGCAGTGGCAGGCATCGTATTACAGTTGTCCAGCTCGTCGGTAGGCTCCTCCTGTTGGGAAATGTTGCATGGAGAACAAAAAAAATTATATGCACACGCAATGATCTATCCATGGAGATGCATAGCAACGAGGGGGAGAGTGTGTCTACGTACCCTCGTAGACCGTAAGCGGAAGCGTTTCACAACGCGGTTGATGTAGTCAAACTTCTTCGCGCTTCAACCGATCAAGTACCGAACGCACGGCACCTCCGCGTTCTGCACACGTTCAGCTCGGTGACGCCCCTCGCCTTCTTGATCCAGCAAGACATCGAGGTAGTAGATGAGTTCCGTCAGCATGACGGCGTGGTGACGGTGATGGTGAAGTGATCTCCGCAGGGCTTCTCCTAAGCACTACGAAAATATGACCGGGGGTGTAAACGGTGGAGGGGAGGAGGGAGCAGCCAGGAGGGCGCCCCAAGTAGGCTGAATCCTACTTGGGGTCTTCCCAAGTGGCGCGCCCCCTGCCTTATTTGTCGGAGGGGGAAGGAAAGGGGGGGGAGGTGGAAGGAAGGGGGAATCCTATTCCCTTTCTTTCCTTTCCTCCTTTCCCTTTCCTTCTCCACCTTGGCCGGCCCATATGGGGGGCGCACCAGCCCCTTGTGGCTGGTGTGTTTCCCCTCTTTGCCCATAAGGCCCATATCTTTTGCCGGGGGTGTCTGGAACCCCTTCCGGTGACCCGATATGTACCTGGTACCCTTCGGAACACTTCCGGTGTCCGAATACCTTCATCCTATATATTAATATTTACCTCATGACCATTTTGAGACTCCTCGTCATGTCCGTGATCTCATCCGGGACTCCAAACAACATTCGGTCACCAAATCACATAACTCATATAATACTATATTGTCATCGAACGTTAAGCGTGCGGACCCTACGGGTTCGAGAACTATGTAGACATGACTGAGACACCTCTCCGGTCAATAACCAATAACAGAACCTGGATGCCCATATTGGCTCCAACATATTCTACAAAGATCTTTATCGGTCGAACCGTTATGACAACATACGTAATTCCCTTTGTCCATCGGTATGTTACTTGCCCGAGATTCGATCGTCGGTATCTTCATACCTAGTTCAATCTCATTACCGGCAAGTCTCTATACTCATTCTGTAATACATCACCTCGTGACCAACTCCTTAGTCATTTGCTTGCAAGCTTATGATGTGTATTACCGAGAGGGCCCAAAGATACCTCTCCGAAACACGGAGTGACAAATCCTAATCTCGATCTATACCAACTCAACAAATACCTTCAGAGATACCTGTAGAGAATCTTTATAATCACCCAGTTATGTTGTGACATTTGATAGCACACAAGGCATTCCTCCGGTATCCAGGAGTTGCATAATCTCATAGTCGAAGGAATATGTATTTGACATGAAGAAAGCAATAGCAATAAAACTGAACAAGCATTATGCTAAGCTAACGGATGGGTCTTGTCCATCACATCATTCTCCTAATGATGTGATCCCGTTATCAAATGACAACTCATGTCCATGGTCAGGAAACCTTAACCATCTTTGATCAACGAGCTAGTCTAGTAGAGGCTTACTAGGGACACGGTGTTTTGTCTATGTATTCACACATGTATTATGGTTTCCGATCAATACAATTCTAGCATGAATAATAAACATTTATCAGGAATAAGGAAATATAAAATAACAACTTTATTATTGCCTCTAGGGCATATTTCCTTCAGTCTCCCACTTGCACTAGAGTCAATAATCTAGATTACATTGTAATGATTCTAACACCCATGGAGTCTTGGTGTTGATCATGTTTTGCTCGTGGAAGAGGCTTAGTCAACGGGTCTGCTACATTCAGATCCGTATGTATCTTGCAAATTTCTATGTCTCTATCCTTGACTTGTTCATGAATGGAGTTGAAGCGTCTCTTGATGTGTTTGGTTCTCTTGTGAATCCTGGATTCCTTCGCCAAGGTTATTGCTCCAGTTTGTCACAAAAGATTTTCATTGGATCCTATGCACTAGGTATTACACATAGATCGGATATGAACTCCTTCATCCAGACTGTAAGTGCATCTAGTGCCCCTTAGTGATTTTGGTGTATTGAAGACTTATAGGTTAAGGCACTAATGTGTTTATGAGTGTACACAGGTCTATAAGTCTATGAGGAGTTTGTTATTTACGATGAAAGTCGACCCCTAAAAATGAATGTCTTCAGTTGAAGACTTTGGTTTTCTTGAAGACTTTGAAAGTGAGGAAATTGGTGTGACCTTGAAGACTTGATATTCATGCGAGGATTATGAAGCGTGAAGACTTTTGTTTTCGTAGTTTCATTTTCTTCTTCTTGAGTCATAGGAAACACCGTACTGTTAAAGGGGGTCGAGGTAAAACTAAGGAATAGTTTCCAAGTGATGCTCATCTCAAAATCCTACACCTACCCAATCCTTTCGAGTGAAGCCATTGGAAATCTCATACAGTTTAGTCAATTTCTTCAGTGACAGAGACGAAGTTCTTCTGTTCTCTGAGGAATTTGTTCTGACTAAGGAGTTAGGAATTCGCCAGTGCGGATTGCCTACAAGTGAGGAACATGATAGCCCTGAGGAATTTGAGAGCTCAAGTTTCCGACCGTTGCTGTGCTACGTGCCAGCTGTCCCAAATATCCTACCCACCTAACGGTCATATCATTGAAGGGCATTTATGTCTTATCATGTCGGGCTGCTCCCTAGGCTATAAATAGCCGCCCCCTACAACCACTAGTTGGTTGGCTGCTCCTAGAGAAACTAACACTTGTCATTAAGAGCATCCCATCCTCCGAGGACTTTGAGCGAAAATCATCAAGTGAGGAAAAACCCAAAACCCAAACACCTACAAACCCAAAGTGATTGAGCATCATTGAAGAGATTGTTCCTGTGTGGAACCGACGCTTGTTACCTTTGAGGATTGTGCATCCTCCAGACGGTTAGGCGTCATGGTCTAGAGCATCCAAGAGGAATTGTGGATCGCCGAGTGACCAAGTCTGTGAAGGTTTGGAAGTCACCTGTGAAGACTTACCATGAGTGATTGGGCGAGGTCTGTGTGACCTTAGCTCAAGGAGAATATGGTGAGGACTATGTGTCCGGGACTGTGTGTCCTCAGGTTTAAATACCTAGCCGCTCCAACTAGACGTACAACTGTCACAGCAGTTGGAACTGGTCTACCAAATCATTGTCTTCACCGAGCTACTGGTTCTATTTCCTCAACCCTTTCATTTCCTCGCATACTTGTTGTGTACTTGATCGTTACTGTGTGAAGACTTTGACTGAAGACTTTCTCAATTTCCTCAATCCTATTTCTTCAGTCACTTAGTCTAAAGCCTGCTTATCCTGTGTATCATGCTACCTGTACTCTGTGCCTATTTCATTACATCATGATGACTATGCTTATGCCATGTTATGTTTGCATTTGAGTACTTATTCCGCTGCTAAGTAGTTCGTTGCTTAGGAATTTCCTCACCTTGAAATTCCTTAGTGACGAATTTGTAAAAATCGCCTATTCACCCCCCTCTAGTCGATATAACGCACTTTCAATTGGTATCAGAGCAAGGTACTCCCTTGTTCTGTGTGATTTTGGTTTAACCACCTGGAGTTTTAGTTATGTCGACTGCAGGCATGATCAAGGTCTCGGCTGGGTGTCCTACCTTCGATGGGACAGACTACCCCTACTGGAAGAACAAGATGCGCATGCATGTTGAGGCAATTGACAACAATCTCTGGTACATTGTGGAAAATGGCGTTCCCTCCATCACTCCTTCCGTGAACGCTGCTGATGTGAAGAGATTCAAGCAACTCGACTCTCAAGCGAAGAATATCATATGTGGCCATCTGAGCAAAGGGCAGTATGGCAGAGTGAGTGCTTTGGAGACAGCTAAGCTTATCTGGGATAGGCTGTCCAAGGTCAACGAAGGAGTCTCAACTCAACGTGACTCTCGAGTTGACGTTCTTCACAATCTCTTCAACCGCTTCAAAAGACTCGACAATGAAAATGTTCAACAAACCTTTGATCGCCTCACTGACATTTCAAACGAGCTTCAAGCACTTGGTGCCACTGACATCACTGACCATGAGGTGGTGAAGAAATTGCTGAGGTCACTCAATTCTTCATTCGATACACTGGCACTGATGATTCAAGAACGTGGAGACTACAAGTCACTTGATCCTGCTGATATCCTCGAGAGGCTAAATACTCATGAGTTCCAACTTGCTGAGAAGAGAGATCTCTACGGACCGAGCTATGGTAGATCTCGCTCACTGAAGGCCAAGGTAGTCTCTGAATCTGAAGATGAAGATTCTGGTAGCAGCCTTGGTGATCCTGAAGAACTGAGTCAGGAGCTAGCAATGCTCATGAGGAAATTCCAGAAGTTCTCTAGACATGGCCGATTTGGAAAATCCTCAAGAGGTGATGACATGAAATCAGATTCCTCATCCCGTGACTACAAGAAGAGAACTTGCCACAAATGCAAGAAACCTGGTCACTACATTACTGATTGTCCTCAGTGGGAGAAGGAATCAAAGAAGAAGAAATACAAGGACGACAGTTCCGATGACTCAAAGAAGAAGAAGAAATCTTCAAAGTCCTCATCGTCAAAATCTTCAAAGTCTTCATCTCACAAGAAGAGCAGTTCCAAGAAGGCTCGGGCATTCATTGGCAAGGAAATGGACTCTGAAGCTGAATCTGAGGAACATGAGGAAGAGGAGGCATCTAAGGAGTCAGACTCTGGTGTGGCGAGCCTAGCCCTCGCTACTGCTTACGTCAGCAAGTCCATCTTCAACACTGAGGAAAATGGCTTCCCCAACACTGCTGATGACGGCAACGATGACTATGCTCCCACCTAGTGCTTCATGGCAAAGGGTGCCAAGGTACTCAAATATCCCTCTTCTGAATCAAGTGAGGATGAATCTGATGAAAACCTCAAACCCAGCTATTCCAAACTTGCTAATATTGCTGTTAAACAACAAAAGGCTTTGGAAAAGGTTCAAAATATGCTAGACAAAAGCGATGACCTGTTAGGTGAGGAAATGGATCGAACTCAAACACTGACTGATAATCTCCAGCAACTACAGTCTAAGTTTGACAACCTTCAAAGTCGTCATGAAACTCTCTTAGCCGATCATGAGAAGCTTTCTTATGAATTTCTTCAAAGAAAGCAAGATCTTGAGAAGCTAAGGGTGAGTCATGAAGATCTTCAGAAGAAAAATGATTCATTACTTGCTCAACAGATCAGTTCCGCTTAGGAATAATTTATTCCACCATGTTTGAAATGCATTGAATGTGAAACTGCTAATTCCTCACCTGAAAGTTCAAATGCTTCTATTGCTACAAATTCTTCAACTATCTCTGTGGTCACAAATTCCTCATCTGAGGATACCACTAGTATCACTGACGAAAATGCAGGGTTGAAGGAATTGTATGTGATAGGCATGTACAAAATCCTCAAAGGGCATCAGACTCTTTGTGATGTGCTCAAAAAGCATATCTTGAACAGGAACCCTAGGAAAGAGGGTATTGCCTTTGAGAGGAAACTCAATGCTGATGGAACCTACTGGAAACCTGAGCAGTATCCCAAAACCTCATGGGTTGCTGCGAAGGGACCTCCCGTAGATCCATCCACTTTATCTGGCTTTACTTGTGAATCCTCATATTCATCTGATGAGTCATTTGACTCCAACTATAAACTGTTCAAAAATCAGAATGGTGAAGTATTTGCTAGATATGTTGGAACTAACTGCAGGAATGGTCCCCCTATGAAGAAAATCTGGGTTCCCAAAAGGTGCCTTGAAAGTCTTCAGGTGAATGTCCTCATGACACCACCTGTGAAGAATAGGAACCCCAGATCGAATTCTTCATATGGACCAAAGTCTTCATATGGATCCAAGTCCTCTTATGGATCAAATTCCTCATATGATCATCATCATGCTAATGCTTCTATTTCGCAGGGAAAATCTAAGAGTTCTGATTATGTGCATTATTCTTCAAATCATTATGTTCATAAGTCCTCGAAGAATTTCTCAGCTTACTCATATGCCTATACTAATCCCTCTCCTGTGAAACGAAGCGCTTTGGCTTCAATGCCACCTTTCTCTTATGGAGCTCGCAGAATGATGAACTCTTTGCCACCCCTCCAGATGTGGGTGGTGAAGAAAAAGAACTAACCTCTTATGCAGGGTCAGGTCTCCAGATGAACTAAATCGTCTGAAAAATATTCTGGAGACCTGAAATGCTTGAAAGGACACAAGCTAATCATGAAGAAATGATTTATTCATTTCTCACGTCCTCATACTACTATACATACATATGTTGAACTATTTTATGAAATTCTGTCTGATGAATTTGATGTCATATTCTTCACTCTGAAGTATATGTGTTCGTAAAATGCACTAATTCATCTGCAGGATGATTTACCCAAAGCTACTGAGTGGGTCCTCGATAGTGGATGTACTAATCACAGGACCGGTGACAAGAGCTTATTAATGAACACTCCTTTATCTCCATCACATTTGAAGCAAATCACCTACACTGACAAACGCAAATGCAAGGTAGGGTTGCAATCTCAAAGGATCGACACATGGACAAAGTCATGCTTGTCGAGTCCCTCGGATTCAACCTCATGTCTGTCTCAATGCTTTGTGATCTTGATATGGTTGTTGTCTTTGGCAAATATCGCTGCTTAGTGCTCATGGAATCTGACAATTCCAAAGTCTTCGAAGGCTTTAGGAGAGGAGACTTCTATATTGTTGATTTCTCTGCAGGACCACAGCCTGCCACATGTCTACTTGCAAAAGCTTCAGAAGGCTGGCTATGGCATCGATGACTGGGTCATGCTGGCATGAGGAACTTACGCACACTCGTGAAGAAAAAGCATGTCATTGGCATTGAGGGTGTCATATTCCTCAAAGATCATCTTTGTGGGTTTGTGAGGCTGGAAAGATGACCAGAGCCAAGCACCCCTCGAAGACTATCATGACTACCTCTCGTCCTTTTGAATTGCTTCATATGGACCTCTTTAGCCCTACTCATTATGCCACACTAACAAATGCAGCATCTCTATATGGCTTTGTCATTGTTGATGATTATTCTCGTTACACATGGGTGCATGTCATTACTTACAAAACTGAAGTGCAGGAAGTCTTCAGACGATTTTCCTCAAGGGCCTGAACGAATTTTGGTGTGAAGATCAAGCATATACATAGTGACAATGGGACCGAGTTCAAGAATACTAGTCTTGATGACTATCTCGATGAACTTGGTATTACTCATGAGCTATCTGCCCCATACACTCCTCAGTAGAATGGCATTGTGGAGCGCAAGAACAGGACTCTTGTTGAGATGGCTCGCACCATGCTTGATGAATACAAGACACCTCGTTGCTTCTGGCCTGAGGCAATTGATACTGCATGCCACATCATCAACATGGTATATCTTCACGAATTCTTCAAGAAGACCTCATATGAACTCCTCACTGACAAGAAACCCAATGTGAGTTATTTCAAAGTCTTCGGTGCTAAATGCTGGATTAGAGATCCTCATCACAATTCTAAATTTGCACCGAAAGCACATGAAGGTTTTATGCTTGGTTACGGAAAGGACTCACACACCTACAGGGTCTTCAATACCTATCACAACAAGGTTGTTGAAACTGTAGATGTGTGGTTCGATGAAACTAATGGCTCGCAAAGAGAGCACCTACCTCCTGTGCTAGATGAAATGACTCCTCAGGAATCCATCAAGCTAAAGGCTACTGAGGATGTCATTCCTACCGAAGAATTTGCTGAAGAAGTCATTCCTGATCGTGAAGAAAATGATGCTGGTGCATCTGAAGAAAATGGCTCTGAAGAAAATGCTGAGCCAAATCAAAGTCGTCAACCTGCTCATCCTCACGTTGCAAATGAAGTACAGATTGAGAGAATCATCAATGACATCAACGCACTAGGTCCTCTTACTCGCTCAAAAGCTTCACATTTGTCTAACTTTTGTGGGCATTTTGCTTTCGTCTCTATCACAGAGCCCACCAAAGTTGATGAGGCATTTCTGGAGCCTGAATGGATTCAAGCGCTGCAAGAGGAATTGCATCAATTCGAGCTGAACAATGTGTGGGAGCTTGTCAAGCGACCAGACCCACGCAAGCACAATATCATCGGCACCAAATGGATCTACCGCAACAAGCAAGATGAAAATGGCCTAGTGGTGAGGAACAAGGCTCGTCTTGTAGCTCAAGGCTACACAGAGGTTGAAGGAATTGATTTCGATGAAACTTTTGCACCTGTTGCTAGACTTGAGGCTAGTCGCATATTGCTTGCTTATGCTAACCATCATAATATCATCTTATATCAAATGGATGTGAAAAGTGCATTCCTCAATGGTAAGCTTGAGGAAGAAGTATATGTTGCTCAACCCCCAGGTTTTGAAGATCCTAAGCATCCTGATCAAGTCTTCAGACTCAATAAGGCCCTCTATGGCCTCAAGCAGGCCCCTCGGGCATGGTATGATACTCTGAAGGAATTCCTCATGAAGAAAGGCTTCAAACCCGGTTCACTCGACCCAACTCTTTTCACCAAAACATATGATGATGAATTATTCGTGTGCCAAATATATGTTGATGATATTATCTTTGGCTGTACTAACCAACATTACAGTGAGGAATTTGCTTATATGATGAGGGAGGAATATCAAATGTCCATGATGGGAGAATTGAAATTCTTCTTAGGTCTTCAAATTCGTCAACAACGCAATGGCATCTTCATTTCTCAAGAGAAATACCTCAAGGACATTCTGAGGAAATTCGATATGCAAGAGTGCAAAGGCGTCAAAATCCCTATGCCCACAAATGGCCATCTATGCACCGATGAAAATGGTATAGACTTCGATCAAAAGGTATACCGCTCCATGATTGGATCTTTATTGTACCTATGTGCATCTAGGCCAGATATTATGCTTAGTGTTTGCATGTGTGCCCGTTTTCAAGCTACACCGAAGGAATCACACCATAAGGCTGTGAAACATATTCTTCGATATCTAGCTCACACTCCAACACTTGGATTATGGTATCCCAAGGGCTCGGCTTTTGATCTCATTGGATATTCTGACTCTGACTATGCTGGTGATCGAGTGGATCGCAAGTCAACCTCAGGCACATGCCATTTCCTCAGACGATCCTTAGTATGTTGGTCCTCGAAGAAGCAGAACTGTGTATCACTCTCTACTGTTGAAGCTGAGTATATTGCTGCTGGTTCTTGCTGTGCTCAATTGCTGTGGATGAAGCAAACCCTCAAGGACTATGGCATCAACATGAAGAATGTGCCACTCTACTGCGACAACGAGAGTGCCATCAAGATTGCTCATAACCCAGTTCAGCACTCAAAGACAAAGCACATCCAGATTCGTCATCATTTTCTTCGAGATCATGTGTTGAAGGGAAACATCTCTATTGATCACGTGAAGACTGAAGAACAGCTAGCCGATATCTTCACAAAGCCCTTGGATGAGAAGAGATTTAGCAAGTTGCGGTGTGAGCTAAATATTTTGAATCTTTGAATGTTCTTTGAAAAGGACACACATCCTAACACTTATGCAAAATTGATGACTTAGATGTGCAACACACGAAGTAACGTTTTTCTTCAATCAATGAAGACTAACCCTCTAAGTGTGAAGAAATTAATGAAGAATTTGATTCTCAGAGCCCTACGACAATTGTACGTGGCATCTGAAATCACCATTCTTACACGGTGGGTCACGCCACCAACAAAAGTTGACAATCTTCAATTTGAGTTTTTCTTCTGATTGAAATTCTTCAGTTGTTAAATTCTTCAACTTTGCAAAGTCTTCACTCTTTCCGACTGTGTTCTTCATTGACTATATATATATATGAGTTTTCAGTCCTCTACAGCATTCACTTATTGCTAATTCTTCAAGCTGACTTTTACCTAAGTGAATGTGATCGGACCCGTCCCCCTCTATGCTAAACCCAACCCAGTCTGTTCACAAATTCTTCATGTGCGTTCTATTTGAAACCCGTTCAAAGTCTTCACTGTGTCCTTGACAGCTGAAGAATTTGCGAACGAAACATTAAAATATTCTTATCTGAATTTTTGGCTTTTGCCGCCCAAACCGTTCCACATCCCTCGATAAGATTTATCTATTCACCCATGATCTAACACGATCTCCACTTCACAGTACGTGGGTGACACATGTCGCTAGGATGAGAAGGGTCAGGGGCACGTTCGTCCATTTTCTTCGGACGAGCGGTTTTTCACCTCGGCTATAAATACCCCTCGCCCTCCTCAAGATCTCATTTACTCCGCTCGATCTTACTCCCCTCGCTCGAGCTCTCAGACCTAGCGCCACTGCTACACTCCATCGTCGCCGGTGAGGAAGAGCTTCACTGCCTCGACCTCGTCGCCGTCGTACTCACGCCGGCCGCGGATATCTTCACTCCGCCGCCGCCGTAGCTGTTTTCCATTGCCAAGTTAGGGCGTGGAAGATCTGAACGGACGAACTTCTCCACTGCTACTCTCAATTCGTCGTGTTCTTCGTCAAGGGTAAATAAAATCTATTTTTACTGCCCTTATTGATTCTGATGATTTCCACAAAATCTTCAAAAGGTGTTTATTCTTCAACTTTCATGTTCTTAAACACCAACTTGCTTCTGTTCTTGAGCTGTTTCTCTAAGCAACGTTTTTCTTCAAGATTCCTCAATTGTGTGGATTTTCAATCTATACAACTCTGGAACCTAAGTCAAAGAACGCTTAGTGAAATTCCTCAAGACTCCCCTGGTCAAATTCCTCAAACTTGATACTTTTGAAAAACTTCTGAGAACGCATATGACCTCTCCAAATTCTTTGCACCTATACTCTGTTCACAGGTACAAAATGTCTGCTGCTGAATCACTAGGTTCTCATCAACTTAACTCATTTGCAGCATTTCTTGAAGATAAGTTGCACACTTCCTCAGAAACATCCATTGTTCAAAATCCTCAAGTGAAGAAAATGGCTGATGGGAAGAGACCTCAGAAGGGAGGAAAGAGGCCAAAAACAAATACTGCTTTTGAGATCCCTGAAGACATCTATGATGAATATTGTACTCCTGATGAAGCAACTCATGGCAAGGAGAACAAAAATCAGCGCAAAGTGCGCATTCAGAAGATTGAGAGGAGATGGGCAAGAGAATGGAGGGAATGTCGTTATGTTACTCCAAAGTACATGAAGAAATTCGTTGTTAACCCTCCATGTCCAAGACCTCCTTTGGCTCCAGGCCAAGAAGCTGATCCCACAAGCATCAGAAGAGGTGAGGAATTTCCCAAGGAGTGGGCTAAGCGTCAAGCCAAGCTGGCCAAAATGGCTAAAGAGGAAGTGATGAAATTCAACGAAGATTCTGCTGCTGCCGCTGCTGAGGCCTCTGCTAGCAAGCCTAAGAAGGCTATGACAAAGAAACCAGCTGTCAAGACAAGTTCCTCAGCTGCAATGCCCTCACGGCCAAGCTCTTCAAAGCCCTCACGGCCTGATCCTCAAGCAACTTCTTCAAAAGCAGCTCCAACTCCCTCAGTTGCAAAATCCTCAGCTGCTCTTGCAAAGTCCTCATCACCTATGCATCTTGCCATGTGCCAAAGGACTACTGGAATCTCAATTGCTTCAGGAGCCTCTGCAAGTTCCTCAGCTCCACCTCAGTCTTCAATAACTCCGACCTTGCTAAAGAAAAAGGCCACTGCTGGACGAGGCACAAGGCCAAGTCCTCACAAGAAGCAGGTCGCCTTTTAGATTCCGTCAAGCAAAGACGAAGCTGATGATGAAGAATTAGCTGAGATCATCAGAGATCGACAACAAAGGGCCGCTAGTGCCAAAGGCAGTGTTGTGCCCCTCATGCTGGATCCAAGGAAGATCCTTGATTTCATTGATCTATGGCACAAGAACCCTAACACACATTTGCCTAAATTAAACCTCACTCCTGGTCAAAGTCACATGTTGACGGCCTTAATTAATGAAGAAAAATGGAAATTTGAAAAGGCCAGGCAAGTGAAGAAGGCTCAGTACAAGAAGGAGCGTTTTCTGAAGAACAATGTTGTGAAAATGTCTCCTGAAGAACTTGTGAGTATGCAGGCTGAGATCAAAGCACTCCGTGATGAATTTAACGCATACCGTGCAGATTGGCTAGGTGCCAAAGTCAGATTCATCAGAATGGCAAAGGGATTCACTCCAAATGTTGCAGCTTCATCACAACCCGAAATTCCTCAGACTGAAACATCTGCTCAGCCTACTGAAGAACATGCAAGCACAGCTGATGAAAATTAGACTGTTGAAGAAAATGAAAGCACCAGGGCTGATGAAGAAATTCCAGTCTCTGAAGAAAATGCCAGGGCAACCTCCAATGTTGCGCCTGAAGAGCAAACCAGGCCAGTTGATGCATCTGCTACTGCGCCTGAAGAATCTGAACAAGCCAGGGCAACTGCATCAGTTGTGCCTGAAGAAATTCAACCAATTTCATCTGCTACTCCTGCAAAGTCATCACAGATGAAAGATGTCCACCTTCCTTCTGCATCGAAAGCGAAGAAGATCAAAGCCGCAGAGAAGGCTACGGTGAAGAAAAGGAAAGCATCAGCATCTTCAGAGTCTTCAGCTCCCAAGAAAGTGAAGACTTTGACGAGCTCAACTGAAAACCCAATTGATGATGTTCCAATATCAAGCATGCCATCAAAGGAGATTGTTCCCTTTGGTGAGGAATATGTCGTACCTGATGACAGTGATAAAGAAAATCCTTCTGCTGCTTCGTCAGAGCAGTTGGATGAAGACATTGAAGTGGATGATATCCCTGCAACTCCGCTGGTATCATCGCCCATACCTCAGTTCACAGCTGAAGAGGCAGGCGTCAAAGAAATTGATGAAGAAGATGAGGATGTGGATATTGGGTCTACAACTCCTATTCTGAATGATGACTTTTGGGAAAGTCATCACCCCAATTCACCTCAGATAACCGCACTACATCAAGTTCCTCAGTCCCCTGTGCCAACAGAAGAAATTCATACGGGCTCTGATGGACCTCAATCTTCACTTCATTCTATTCATGAAGAAGTGCCAGCCGCTAGTGCTGAAGAAATGGAGGGCAAGGCTGTAACACCCCATGTATTAAGCTACAGTAATCACCCTTTTGATTATGCCATGTCATCGTGATTATCAGTGCCTAATCATCATATTGTATTTCAGACTCCAAATTCAAACTTCAAATGAATTCAAAGTGGAAAATAAAAGTTGTCCAACATAGAAACTAAAATTGTTCAATAAATAGCAAATATTACAGAGGCTATTCTAAAATTGTAACCAACAATTAATAAATTAATTAGGTGACTCTAACATTACCAAAACAGCAAGGTTTAATACATTTTATTCAATATAAAATTTGTGTGAACTCCGTTTGTCTCCAAAACAATTTTTGGCAGTAGTAAATAATGCCTAACATTTAATGGTGCAAGTCACATGTTTTGCTAAAGTCTTTTGGTGGCCTAACTATTTACAAAACAGAAAATATGAGAAAAGAAATAAGAAAAAGGAAATAAAACAAACAAAAATAAAAATAAAACCCCAGCCCACTAACCCAGCTGGGCCGAAGCCCACCTAACTACTCCTACTTAGGCCCCCCCCTCTCAGTTGACCTAGCCCAACCACCCCGATCCCCCCCACTTCCCCACTTCTCTTCTCCCCCCACCCTCCCCCCGCGCGCAGCCCACCTCCCTCCCCCGATCCACAGTGGATCGGGATCGGGAGGCCGCTCCCACGCCGACCGGCCGACCCCGACGCCATCGCCCCGGCGCCTCGCCGCCCTACGTCGCCACCTCACCGGCGTCGTCTCCCCGCCGGACCGCCCCGTCACCGCATCTCCCTCGCCGGCGCCGCCCTTCGCCCTCGCCCTCGACCCATCCTCCGACCATGGTCGCCTGTGCCGCCGCTTGATCTGCACTCTCCGGTCGCCCCCGACGCGTCTGAGCACGCCAACAGCTCCGGGGTGAGCTCCCACAGCTACTCCCCCTCTCCCCCTCGTCGATTCACCACCGTAGGCCGACGTACGCGTCGTCCGGTCTCCGGCCAGTGGGCACAGTCACCGCGACCGTGACCGCATCGCGCGCGCACCCGATGCCCCACCGCGCCGTGATGCGCTCGCCCGACGCGCTCCCAGCGCCCGCTCCTCGCAAGCCCTCCGGCCGCTCCCACTGCCCCGCCGTGGCTCGTCCGCTCGCCCAGCCCGTGCGTGCTCTGCCCCTTGCTGCCGCTCGCCTCCTCGCTCGCCGCTCGCCTCACCGCCACCGCTAGCGCCCAAGGCCGTTGCCCCGCGCTGCCCTGCTCTGGTCCCCGCCCGCACGGCCCCTGGCCGCCGGCGCCCGCGCCCGCGCGCTCCTCCCTCGCCCGCCACTCCGTCGTGCGGCTCCGGCTCGCTGCTGTGGCCGGCGCCCCGGGAGGCCTCGGGCACGAGCACCCGCACCCGCGCGCCCGATAACCCGCCCCGCTAGGCCACTGGGCCTATGACAACGGGCCCCACGCCTCTGATGTTTTAAAAAAAATATAGTAAAATAAATAAATATAATTAATTAATTAATTACTAATTAACCTAATTACTCTGATTAATTAAGACTAATTAAGTTTAATTAACTTAATGTTTAATTAAGCTAATTAACTAACAGAGGCTAACATGTGGGCCCCACACGTCAGTTTGACTAAGTCAACGCAGTGTTGACTGCTGACGTTATGCTGATGTCATGCTGACATCAGCATACACTGTTTCGGATAATGTTGAAATTAAATAAATAATTAAATTTCAGAAATTGTTTAAATCTTTATAAATTCATATTAAATAATCCGTAACTCCGATGGAAAAACTTTGTACATGAAAGTTGCTCAGAACGACGGGACGAATTCGGATACGCGGTCCATTCGTCCGTCACGCGTCCCTATCTATCCGAACATGGAACCGTCCCCCTCCGGATCGTCTGTCCGATAATTCCAAAGACCCAGGAAATATCGTCAGATATTCTCCCGCTCCGTCTGATACATGTAGTACTGCGTTAGACTACCCCTAGCACCGTGTATCGTATTTGTCATGCTCATGTTTGCTGTGTATTTATACTGTTTCCTCCCCCTCTTCTCTCTCGTTAGACCCCAACGCAGTTCCCGGTACTGCCGCAGCTCCGGAGCCCGAAGACACCATTGACAACCTTGCCCTTGCCGCCGAGCAACCAGGCAAGCCCGCCCCCCCCCCCTTTGATCATCCCGATATCGCCCATTCTAATTTCTCATGCTTGCATTAGAATTGCTGCTGCTACTGCTTTACCTATTCTAATGCATAGCCTGTTTACTGTAACCTGCTGTTGATAATTACCTGCATATCCTAAACTGCTTAGTATAGGCTGGGTAGAGACCTATCAGTGACCCCACTAGTCCCGACCGCCCCGCTGGATTATCCGAAGACCCGATCAACGGGATTGAAGACCAGGCCCCGGCACCGCACATCACCCCCTTAGTTGTAACGACACTGCAGCGTTACTATCGAGTGCCGAGGGTGATACTTCGTGTAGCACTTCTGATGTTAACTCTGTAGAGTAGCTATTCGGTCGTGGTCATCGAGGGTGATTCCTCCTTCACCACTTCCGGTAACGACGCTGTCGTGCAACACATCAAGTGTGAACCCATCGAGGGTGATTCCTCCGAGTTCACCTTGACGGATACATCGAGTGGGAATTCAATGAGGGTGATACCTTGGATTCCCCTGATGTTATAGACACACGGATACTTGGACTTTACACTGTTACTTGGATAGGCGGGTCGACCCTGAGGGGTACCCGCGTGCGCCTGAGAGGCGAGTGTTGTGAAGACGGGTGCCTGTGTGGTGCTCGAGTGAGAATACGAGGCGTGGCCGGGCATTCTTGGCCCTTGCCGCAAGTCCTCGAGACGGGGCGACGGGGTCACATCTTTCGTGATTCTCTGCTCGTTACCGCAAGCCCAAGGTACTAGCGATTTGGATATTTGATCCGAGCAGGTCTCTGGCCTGATAGCACTAACCATCACGTGGGCATAGTATGGGCGTTCTGCATCGTAGCATCAGCCGACAGTTCTGTCAGACGTCCAGTTCAGCATTGCGGCCGGGTCGGATCGTGCCGTTGGCGCTGGTATCCACCCTGCTCACAACGACGCGGAGTGCACAGGGCGACGGCCCAAGACCCCTGAGCGCTTAGGATGTAGACCGGCGGGGACCTCTCTACTGAGCTATAGGTAGGGTTGCGGTGTGTCGTTTGGCCGAGGCCAGGCATGACCCAGGAAAGTGTGTCCAGCCGGAGTTAATCGAGCGTGTTGGGTAAGTTGGTGCACCCCTGCAGGGAAGAAAACTTCTATCAATAGCCTGTCCTACGGTAAAGGACACTCGGAGTTGTATCCTGATTGATACAATTTAGAACTAGATACTTGGATACTATGGCTCTGGGATTGCTTCTCGCAGGGAGTCGAGAAGGGATCTCAGGACGAGGTTGATGACTGTATGGCTCTGGGATTGCTTTCTCGCAGGGAGTCGAGAAAGGATCTCTGGGTGAGGTTGAGACTTAATGATACTGCTACATTATATGGTACTGTCTACACTCTTCTAATGCTGCAAGACCTCTGAAGATGCTAGTCTTCGATAGGACTAGGCCTCCTCTCTATTCTGGCATTTCTGCAGCCCAGTCCACATATACAGCCTCCCTTTGAAAATGTTGCATATGTAGTGTAGATCCTTGCTTGCTGAGTACTTCTGAGTACTCACGGTTGCTTTGTTTTCCTTTTCTCCCCATATCAGTTTGACGTGACCAAGATGACGGAGCCCCTGAGACAGATGCCCCGTCGATCGACTACTACTACTACCCAGAGGATGGATACTACTACGAGTTGACTGACGACCAGGAGTAGGATCGGAGGGTCCCAGGCAGGAGGCCTGCGCCTTTCGATCGTAGTGTTTTATTTTGCCCCGCCTTTCTAAAGGCCTTTCTGTTTCTGTTTCATATCTGTACTCAGATATCTGATGCTTCCGCTGACGCTTGTACGCAAGCTTATGTATTCGAGCCCTCGAGGCCCCTGGCTTGTAATATAAATCTTGTATGACTTTATTTATGTTTTAGAGTTGTGTTGTGATATCTTCCCGTGAGTCCTTAGGCTTGATCGTGTGCATTTGCGTGTATGATTAGTGCACGATTGAGCCGGGGGCATCACAAAGGCTGCTATTATAGATGAAGGCACTCGTCCATTGGATGGACAGTTTCGCAAAGCTGCATCCTACTCCACCAATGATGACTCTGCAACCCAAGATTCTGCCGCCAAAGCTTCAGAACAAAATCCTCAAGCCACAGCTCTGCGTGTGATGACTGATCGTGAACTTCTCCTTAGTCTTCATCAGAAAGTTGATCGAAATCACAAGTGGGTCAAGTGTCAGTTTGGTGCAATTCTTCAGAACATGACAGTCACTCAAAATACTGTGAAGAAGAATCACTACTATATGCATGAAGTCTTTGACCGCACTTGGGCTATTCTGTCAAATCTCTACAGTGCTGAAGATCTCAAGGAGATGGGATTTCAACAGGACTTTGACTGGTCTCAGCCACCTTCGAAGAAATTCAAGAAGGTCAAAGTTCCTCAACTCGTCGCCAGTTCATATTCTTCATCGCGCGAGACGGATGAAGCTGAAGACTTGAACGACACCGCGGCAGGCCCTACTCCAACGAACGACCCCAACAACGCTGGCGCTCCTCCATCGACATCATGATGATATTCTTCAGGGGCGTTAGTCCTCATTTTTTGTCCCTTTTGGTTATTCGATGACAAAGGGGGAGAAATTTGAGTTAGTCTTCAAGCGGGTCTATATATATGGGCGTTTTTTTGTTAAGTTACAACTCTTGCTCTTCTGAAGTGTTTGCTCTGATGAGTTGTAAACTTAAGTCCTATGGTGCTCTGACTCTTTTGAACTGCTGTCCTGCATGCTTATTCCTCAAGTACCTTAATGCATGCATGCTGAATTTGTCAGACACCATATTTCATCATGCATTTCAAATTCTTCATATCATATGTTAAATGCGTGTATGAATTACAAGATATAGGGGGAGATCTCCATGATATTACTCTACAATGTGCATTTTCTATTCAAAGCAAATTCCTCAAATATGCACATCTTCATGGGGAGTTCTTCTATATCTTGCAATCAAATTCCTCAATATCAGTATTTACACTTCATATGTTTATCCCCGTTGAAAACTTAACCTATATTGTCATCAATCACCAAAAAGGGAGAGATTGTAAGTGCATCTAGTGCCCCTTAGTGATTTTGGTGTATTGAAGACTTATAGGTTAAGGGACTAATGTGTTTATGAGTGTACACAGGTCTATAAGTCTATGAGGAATTTGTTATTTACGATGAAAGTCGACCCCTAAAAATGAATGTCTTCAGTTGAAGACTTTGGTTTTCTTGAAGACTTTGAAAGTGAGGAAATTGGTGTGACCTTGAAGACTTGATATTCATGCGAGGATTATGAAGCGTGAAGACTTTTGTTTTCGTAGTTTCATTTTCTTCTTCTTGAGTCATAGGAAACACCGTACTGTTAAAGGGGGTCGAGGTAAAACTAAGGAAAAGTTTCCAAGTGATGCTCATCTCAAAATCCTACACCTACCCAATCCTTTCGAGTGAAGCCATTGGAAATCTCATACAGTCCAGTCAATTTCTTCAGTGACAGAGACGAAGTTCTTCTGTTCTCTGAGGAATTTGTTCTGACTGAGGAGTTAGGAATTTGCCAGTGCGGATTGCCTACAAGTGAGGAACATGATAGCCCTGAGGAATTTGAGAGCTCAAGTTTCCGACCATTGCTGTGCTACGCGCCAGTTGTCCCAAATATCCTACCCACCTAATGGTCAAATCATTGAAGGACATTTATGTCTTATCATGTCGGGCTGCTCCCTAGGCTATAAATAGCAGCCCCCTACAACCACTAGTTGGTTGGCTGCTCCTAGAGAAACTGACACTTGTCATTAAGAGCATCCCATCCTCCGAGGACTTTGAGCGAAAATCATCAAGTGAGGAAAAACCCAAAACCCAAACACCTTCAAACCCAAAGTGATTGAGCATCACTGAAGAGATTGTTCCTGTGTGGAACCAACACTTGTTACCTTTGAGGACTGTGCATCCTCCAGACGGTTAGGCGTCATGGTCTAGAGCATCCAAGAGGAATTGTGGATCGCCGAGTGACCAAGTCTGTGAAGGTTTGGAAGTCACCTGTGAAGACTTACCACGAGTGATTGGGCGAGGTCTGTGTGACCTTAGCTCAAGGAGAATATGGTGAGGACTGTGTGTCCGGGACTGTGTGTCCTCAGGTTTAAATACCTAGCCGCTCCAACCAGACGTACAACTGTCACAGCAGTTGGAACTGGTCTACCAAATCATTGTCTTCACCGAGCTACTGGTTCTATTTCCTCAACCCTTTCACTTCCTCGCATACTTGCTGTGTACTTGATCGTTACTGTGTGAAGACTTTGACTGAAGACTTTCTCAATTTCCTCAATCCTATTTCTTCAGTCACTTAGTCTTCAGCCTGCTTATCCTGTGTATCATGCTACCTGTACTCTGTGCCTATTTCATTTCATCATGATGATTGTGCTTATGCCCTGTTATGTTTGCATCTGAGTACTTATTCCGCTGCTAAGTAGTTCGTTGCTTAGGAATTTCCTCACCTTGAAATTCCTCGGTGACGAATTTGTAAAAATCGCCTATTCACCCCCCCTCTAGTCGATATAACGTACTTTCACAGACTCCTTCATTTGTTGCTTCCGAAGCAGCTATGTACTCCGCTTCACACGTAGATCCCGCCACGACGCTCTGCTTGGAACTGCACCAACTGACAGCTCCACCATTCAATATAAATACGTACCCGGTTTGTGACTTGGAGTCATCCAGATCAGTGTCAAAGCTAGCATCGACGTAACCATTTACGACGAGCTCTTTATCACCTCCATAAACGAGAAACATATTCTTGGTCCTTTTCAGGTACTTTAGGATGTTCTTGACCACTGTCCAGTGATCCACTCCTGGATTACTTTGGTACCTCCCTGCCAGACTTATGGCAAGGCACACATCAGGTCTGGTACACAGCATAGCATACATGATAGAACCTATGGCTGAAGCATAGGGAATGACTTTCATTTTCTCTCTATTTTCTGCAGTGGTCGGGCATTGAGTCTTACTCAACTTCACACCTTGCAACACAGGCAAGAACCCTTTCTTTGACTGATCTATTTTGAACTTCTTCAAAACTTTATCAAGGTATGTGCTTTGTGAAAGTCCTATTAAGCGTCTCGATCTATCCCTATAGATCTTGATGCCCAATATATAAGCAGCTTCATTGAGGTCTTTCATTGAAAAATTCTTATTCAAGTATCCTTTTATGCTATCCAGAAATTCTATATCATTTCCAATCAACAATATGTCATCCACATATAATATCAGAAATGCTACAGAGCTCCCACTCACTTTCTTGTAAATACAGGCTTCACCAAAAGTCTGTATAAATCCATATGCTTTGATCACTTCATCAAAGCGTATATTCCAACTCCGAGATGCTTGCACCAGTCCATAGATGGATCGCTGGAGCTTGCACACTTTGTTAGCACCTTTAGGATCGACAAAACCTTCTGGTTGCATCATATACAATTCTTCCTTAAGAAATCCATTAAGGAATGCAGTTTTGACGTCCATTTGCTAGATTTCATAATCATAAAATGCGGCGATTGCTAACATGATTCGGACGGACTTAAGCATCGCTACGGGTGAGAAAGCCTCATCGTAGTCAACCCCTTGAACTTGTCGAAAACCTTTTGCGACAAGTCGAGCTTTATAGATAGTAACATTACCATCGGCGTCAGTCTTCTTCTTGAAGATCCATTTATTTTCTATGGCTTGCCGATCATCGGGCAAATCCACCAAAGTCCACACTTTGTTCTCATACATGGATCCTATCTTAGATTTCATGGCCTCAAGCCGTCTGTCGGAATTTGGGCTCATCATAGCTTCTTCATAGTTCGTAGGTTCGCCTTGGTCTAGTAACATGACTTCCAGTACAGGATTCCCATACCACTCTGGTGCGGATTGTGTTCTGGTTGACCTACGAAGTTCTGTAGTAACTTGATCCAAAGTTTCATGATCATCATCATTAGCTTCCTCTCTAGTTGGTGTAGGCATCACGGGAACGGTTTTCTCTGATGAACTACTTTCCAATTCGAGAGAAGGTACAATTACCTCATCAAGTTATACTTTCCTCCCACTCACTTCTTTCGAGAGAAACTCCTTCTCTAGAAAGGTTCCATTCTTGGCAACAAAGATCTTGCCTTCGGATCTGTGGTAGAAGGTGTACCCAATTGTTTCCTTAGGGTATCCTATGAAGACGCACTTCTCCGATTTGGGTTCGAGCTTATCAGGCTGAAGCCTTTTGACATAAGTGTCGCAACCCCAAACTTTAAGAAACAACAGCTTAGGTTTCTTGCCAAACCATAGTTCATATGGTGTCGTCTCAACGGATTTAGACGGTGCCCTATTTAATGTGAATGTAGCTGTCTCAAATGCATAACCCCAAAATGATAGTGGTAAATCGGTAACAGACATCATAGATCGCACCATATCTAATAAAGTACGGTTACGATGTTTGGACACACCATTACGCTGTGGTGTTCTAGGCGGCGTGAGTTGTGAAACTATTCCACATTGTTTTAAATGAAGGCCAAACTCGTAACTCAAATATTCGCCTCCGCGATCAAATCATAGAAACTTTATTTTCTTGTTACGATGATTCTCCACTTCACTCTAAAATTCTTTGAACTTTTCAAATGTTTCAGACTTGTGTTTCATTAAGTAGATATACCCATATCTGCTCAAATCATCTGTGAAGGTTAGAAAATAACGATACCCGCTGCGTGCCTCAACACTCATCAGACCGCATACATCGGTATGTATTATTTCCAATAAGTCATTAGCTCGCTCCATTGTTCCAGAGAACGGAGTTTTACTCATCTTGCCCATGAGGCATGGTTCTCAAGTATCAAATGATTCATAATCAAGTGATTCCAAAAGCCCATCTGCATGGAGTTTCTTCATGCGGTTTACACCAATATCACCTAAACGACAGTGCCACAAATATGTTGCACTATCATTATCAACTTTGCATCTTTTGGCATCAATATTATGAATATGTGTATCACTACAATCGAGATTCAACAAAAATAGACCACTCTTCAAGGGTGCATGACCATAAAAGATATTACTCATATAAATAGAACAACCATTATTCTCTGATTTAAATGAATAACCGTCTCGCACTAAACAAGATCCAGATATAATGTTCATGCTCAACGCTGGCACCAAATAATAATTATTTAGGTCTAAAACTAATCCTGAAGGTAGATGTAGAGGTAGCGTGCTGACGGCGATCACATCGACCTTGGAACCATTCCCGACGCACATCGTCACCTCATCCTTAGCCAATCTTCATTTAATCCGTAGCTCCTATTTCGAGTTACAAATATGAGCAACCGAACCAGTATCAAATACCCAGGCGCTACTACGAGCATTAGTAAGGTACACATCAATAACATGTATATCAAATATACCTTTGTTCACTTTGCCATCCTTCTTATCCGCCAAATACTTCGGGCAATTCCGCTTCCAGTGACCAGTCCCTTTGTAGTAGAAGCACTCAGTTTCAGGCTTGGGTCCAGCTTTGGGTTTCTTCCCGGGAGTGGCAACTTGCTTGCCATTCTTCTTGAAGTTCCTTTTCTTTCCCTTGCCCTTTTTCTTGAAACTAGTGGTCTTGTTAACCATCAACACTTGATGCCCCTTCTTGATTTCTACCTCTGCAGCCTTAAGCATTGCGAAGAGCTCGGGAACTATTTTGTTCATCCCTTGCATATTATAGTTCATCACGAAGCCTTTGTAGCTTGGTGGCAGTGATTGAAGAACTCTGTCAATGACACAATCAACTGGAAGATCAACTCCCAGCTGAGTCAAGTGATTATAATACCAGACATTTCGAGTATGTGTTCACTGACAGAACTGTTCTCCTCCATCTTGCAGCTACAGAACTTGTTGGAGACTTCATCTCTCAACCCGGGCATTTGCTTGAAATATTAACTTCAACTCTTGGAACATCTCATATGCTCCATGACGTTCAAAACGTCTTTGAAATCCCGGTTCTAAGTCGTAAAGCATGGCACACTGAACTATAGAGTAGTCATCAGACCGTGTCTGCCAGACGTTCAAAGCGTCTACATTAGCGGGAAGGGGCTTGTCACCTTGCGGTGCATCAAGGACATAATTCTTCTATGCAGCAATGAGGATAATCCTCAAGTTACGGACCCAGTCCATGTAGTTGCTAGCATCATTTTTCAACTTAGCTTTCTCTAGGAACGCATTAAAATTCAGGGGAACGGTAGCACGGGCCATTGATCTACAACATAGATATGCAAATACTATCAGGACTAAGTTCATGATAAATTAAGTTCAATTAATCAAATTACTTAAGAACTCCCACTTAGATAGACATCCCTCAAGTCATCTAAGTGATACGTGATCCAAATCAACTAACCCATGTCTCATCACGTGAGATGGGGTAGTCATCAATGGTGAACATCTCTATGTTGATCATATCTACTATATGATTCATGTTCGACCTTTCGGTCTCCAGTGTTCCGAGGCCATGTCTGTACATGCTAGGCTCGTCAAGTTTAACCCAAGTATTCCGCATGTGCAAAACTGTCTTGCACCCGTTGTATGTGAACGTAGAGTCTATCACACCCGATCATCACGTGGTGTCTCAACACGACGAACTGTAGCAACGGTGCATACTCAGGGAGAACACTATTATCTTGAAATTAAGTGAAGGGATCATCTTATAATGCTACCGCCATTCTAAGCAAAATAAGATGCATAAAGGATAAACATCACATGCAATCAAAATATGTGACATGATATGGCCATCATCTTGTGCTTTTGATCTCCATCTCTAAAGCATCGTCATGATCTCCATTATCACTGGCTCGACACCTTGATCTCCATCGTTGCGTCGTGGTCGTCTCGCCAACCATCGCTTCTACAACTATCGCTAACGCATAGTGATAAAGTAAAGCAATTACATGGCATTTGCATTTCATACAATAAAGTGACAACCATAAGGCTCCCGCCAGTTGCCGATAACTTACAAAACATGATCATCTCATACAACAACGTATATCACATCATGTCTTGACCATATCACATCACAACATGCCCTGCAAAAACAAGTTAGACATCCTCTACTTTGTTGTTGCAAGTTTTACGTGGCTGCTACGGGCTTCTAGCAAGAACCGTTATTACCTAGGGCAAAAACCACAACGGTGATTCGTCAAGTTTGTTGTTTTAACCTTCTTCAAGGACCGGCCGCAGTCAAATTCGATTCAACTAAAGTGGGAGAAACAGACACCCGCCAACCACCTTTATGCAAAACTAGTTGCATATCTGTCGGTGGAACCGGTCTCATGTACGTGGACATGTAAGGTTGGTCCGGGCCACTTCATCCCACAATACAGCCGAATCAAAATAAGACGTTGGTGGTAAGCAGTATGACTATCACCGCCCACAACTCTTTGTGTTCTACTCGTGCATATCATCTACGCATAGAATTGGCTCATGATCCCACTGTTGGGAAATGTTGCATGGAAAACAAAAAAAATTCTATGCACACGCAATGATCTATCCATGGAGATGCATAGCAACGAGGGGGAGAGTGTGTCTACGTACCCTCGTAGACCGTAAGCGGAAGCGTTTCACAACGCGGTTGATGTAGTCGAACTTCTTCGCGCTTCAACCGATCAAGTACTGAACACACGGCATCTCCGTGTTCTACACACGTTCAGCTCGGTGACGTCCCTCGCCTTCTTGATCTAGCAAGACGTCGAGGTAGTAGATGAGTTCCGTCAGCACGACGGTGTGGTGACGGTGATGGTGAAGTGATCTCCGCAGGGCTTCGCCTAAGCACTACGAAAATATGACCGGGGGTGTAAACGGTGGAGGGGGTGCCGCACACGGCTAGGCAATTGTCTGGTGTGCTAGGCGCCCCCCCCCCCCCACATATATATAGGTGGAGGGGAGGAGGAAGCAGCTAGGAGGGCGCCCCAAGTAGGCCGAATCCTACTTGGGGTCCTCCCAAGTGGCGCGCCCCCCTTGCCTTATTTGTCGAAGGGGGAAGGAAAGGGGGGGAGGTGGATGGAAGGGGGAATCCTATTCCCTTTCTTTCCTTTCCTCCTTTCCCTTTCCTTCTCCACCTTGGCTGGCCCATATGGGGGGCTCACCAGCCCCTTGTGGCTGGTGTGTTTTCCCTCTTGGCCCATAAGGCCCATATCTTTTGCCGAGGGTGTCCGGAACCCCTTCCGGTGACCCGATATGTACCCGGTACCCTCCGGAACACTTCCGGTGTCCGAATACCATCGTCCTATATATTAATATTTACCTCTTGACCATTTCAAGACCCCTCATCATGTCTATGATCTCATCCAGGACTCGGAACAACATTCGGTCACAAAATCGCATAACTCATATAATACTATATTGTCATCGAACGTTAAGTGTGCGGACCCTACGGGTTCGAGAACTATGTAGACATGACCAAGACACCTCTCCGGTCAATAACCAATAGCGGAACCTGGATGCCCATATTGGCTCCTACATATTCTACGAAGATCTTTATCGGTGGAACCGTTATGACAACATACGTAATTCTCTTTGTCCATCGGTATGTTACTTGCCCGAGATTCGATTGCCGGTATCTTCATACCTAGTTCAATCTCATTACCGGCAAGTCTATTTACTCATTTCATAATACATCACCTCGTGACCAACTCCTTAGTCGTTTGCTTGCAAGCTTATGATGTGTATTACCGAGAGGGCCCAGAGATACCTCTCCGAAACTCGGAGTGACAAATCCTATTCTCGATCTATGCCAATTCAACAAATACCTTCGGAGATACCTGTAGAGCATCTTTATAATCACCCAGTTACGTTGTGACGTTTGATAGCACACAAGGCATTCCTCCGGTATCCGGGAGTTGCATAATCTCATAGTCGAAGGAATATGTATTTGACATGAAGAAAGCAATAGCAATAAAGCTGAACGATCATTATGCTAAGCTAACGGATGGGTCTTGTCCATCACATCACTCTCCTAATGATGTGATCCCGTCATCAAATGACAACTCATGTCCATGGTCAGGAAACCTTAACCATCTTTGATCAACGAGCTAGTCTAGTAGAGGCTTACTAGGGACACGGTGTTTTGTCTATGTATTCACACATGTATTATGGTTTCCAATCAATACAATTCTAGCATGAATAATAAAAATTTATCATGAATAAGGAAATATAAAATAACAACTTTATTATTGCCTCTAGGGCATATTTCCTTCACCTCCTCCTCTGCCTCTTACTGAGCGCGCTCGGCAGAGGAGAGGCTGCCGGAAGCAGTACAAAGCCCCTCCGTAGTAGTAGTATTTAGGGGCTATTTTGTTCAGTTCATCTGACTATAGATGTGGTGGAACTATACAACGTACTTAAAATTAGCTAGTATATATAGTTGAACTAGCTATTTCAGTACGTGGTTGGCAACAATTGGGGAAAAGTTTGGTCGGTTCAGCTGTCGAGTTGAACTGTTTGTATAAAGAACGACTGCTTAATCTATGAATGAAATCTATGCTTAATTACTGAATTTTAGTTGCAAAAATTAGATAGTGCTGGTGATTTTTAGCTGCATATTTTGACAAATCACAGTGTTACAAGGTTGACAAATGGCAATGTTACTACATCAACAAATGTCAATCTTTCCAGTTTGACAAATGGTAATATACCCAATATGACAGATGCAAATCTTACCAAATTGTTTGTACGTGGTTGCACATGGGTCATCCAAAACAACCATTTGCATTGAAGGGATGTACAAATCCTGCTTGGCACATTTTCTCTTGGCTTAGCACCAAAGTCTGGCTTTGCATACCGTATTCAATCTGAACCGTTTGCGTTGAAGAAATGCACAAATCCTGCACTGCGAATTTTCCTTTGACTTACTGGGGAAGACCATAGCTCTCACTTTGCATACGGGTGTTTTATCTAAAACATTTGCGATCAAGAGCTGCACAAATCCTGCTCGTCACATTTTCCCATGGCTTCCTGGGGAAGCTGTCGGTTTGCATACGAGTGTTCTAACTAAAATGTTTGCGATGAGTGTTTTATATTTAAAAACCATTGACATTTTAAAAAAAATCATTTGATAAGTCTGTACATTAAGCGAGAAAAACACAAGTTCATTCAAACCATATCTTTCATTCAATCACACTGCGAATTTATATTCATATGATCGAGATACAGTATTAAACCGGCGTTGTCGTTGTCGTCCTCCGGGATGCCGTTGTTGAAGTCTTCAAGGCAGCACAAAATGTTCTTCACTTGGAAATCAAACATCATGTCGTCGCGCGATCGACGGGCGGGGCGCGGGAGGACAGCAACTGGCGGCATTGCAAGGTAGCGATCGATGGCGGCGTCCCATGCCGCTGAGGAGGGCGCGCGCACGGGCACGGGCACGGCGGGTGCAGGCAAACGCACGTGGACCGGCGCCGCGGTGGGTGCAGGGGCGCATATGGGCACGGGCGCTGGCGCTGGCATGTACACAAGCTCGCGCGGGTCCGCGGAGACCTCGCTGACGCCCGCGGCTTCCAGCTCTGTGATAGTGCTCGGCGACCAGCCCGTCAATGCTACAGGGATGGTCGCTGGCGCGGGTGCGGGGATGGGAGCTGGGACGAGCGCGGGGGCAGCAACCGCCGCGGCCAGCTCGTTCAGGGCCATGTCCATGAGGCCCCATTCCTCCTTATTTTCTATCTCCTCCGGCTCAGAGTCGACTTCACCAAACTTGAAGACTAGTGGCAGATGATCCTTCTGCGCCATGGCGTTCGTTGAGGTCTGCAGGAGGGAGGGGAATGGGAGGCGAACAGTAAGGCCGCCCATATTAAACAGCGGCTCGGGTGCCATTAATGCAGAGGATGCGAGCAAGGCGGGCGGCCATGGAAGTCAAAGGGCTCGCTTCCCAGTGAGCCTACGCAGCGTACAGCTCGCACTATTCCCGGTGAGCCTGCGCATTGGAGGATAGCTTACACACCTCTCGGTTAGCCTGCGCACCGGACTACGCTCGCACGCCTCCCGTTCAGTCAAGCAGCTGTCCGCACGGCACCTCCTATAGCCATTAAAAGAGAGACACGTGGCGTCACGTGAATGGTTAACAGAACGCACACGATTTAAATTAGACAAACGTTTGAGATGTTAAAGTGGCAGCTATTTCTTTCAAAATGCCTTGGTTGGCAGTTATTCGAGTGCGCCTTCTCTCAAAATGGACACGAAAAATACCACAGCATGCCGGGTGCCATTCCATGATAGCATGCCAAGTTTGATGAATTTTAGACGAGTTTTGGATTTACTAGAATTTAAAAACAAAGTATCTCAATGTTTTTCCGGCAATCAACAGTGCCCTGGTGTTTGAAATTCATTCCCATTTCTTGCATGGGACCTAAGCATGCACCCAAGGACACACATTTGATATGTCAACCCATTTTTCTGCACTGGAGCATGTGCATGTAGTTCAAATTTGAATTATGCACATAAAATGCCTATAAAACCCAGTTAATGTATAAAAATGTCCAAGCGAACCCCAAAAAATCCCAAAAAATTGGCACAACACTCCTGTCGTTCTATGTTGACACTAGAAAAATTTTGAAAGCAAGAAGAGGCAACGGATATCGTTTCGTCCCCAAAGGTGGCACGTTCCCTACCGAAACCATCAGGCTTGTTGTGAGAAGCTCTGGTTTGCGAGAAGCTTATAACCAGACCTGCCCCAAATGGGACAATTTTTTACCAAAACATGTTGATGCCGCTCCATGATAGCATGTCAAGTTTCATGAACTTCAGACGAGTTTTGGATTTACTAGAATTTAAAAACCATGTATCTCAATGTTTGCGGCCAAGCGACGGTGGCAAGGTGTTTGACATTCATTCTCATTTCTTGCATGGGACCTAAGCATGCAACCAAGGACACAGATTTGATTTTTTCAACCAATTTACATGCAGTGGAGCATGTGCGTGTAGTTCAAATTTGAATTATGCACATAAATGCATAGAAAACTCAGTTAATGTATAAAAATGTCCAAACGAACCCCAAAAAATTCCTAAAATTAACACAACACTCATGTTGTTCTATGTTGACACTAGAAAAAAAATTGAAATCAAGAAGAGGCAACGGATATCGTTTCGTCCAAAAAGGTGAAACGTTCCCTACCATAACCATGAGGCTTGTTGTGAGAAGCTCTGGTTTGTGAGAAGCTTATACCCAAACCTGCCCCAAATGGGACAAAAAATTTACCACAGCATGTTGATGCCGCTCCATGATAGCATGTCAAGTTTCATGAACTTCAGACGAGTTTTGGTTTTACTAGAATTTAAAAACCATGTATCTCAATGTTTGCAGCCGAGCGACGGTGGCAAGGTGTTTGGCATTCATTCCCATTTCTTGCATGGGACCTAAGCATGCAACCAATGACACATATTTGATTTTTCAACCAAGTAACATGCACTGGAGGATGTGCCTGTAGTTCAAATTTGACTTATGCACATAAATGCATAGAAAACTCAGTTAATGTATAAAAATGTCCAAACAAACCCCGAAAAATTCCTAAAATTAACACAACACTCATGTTGTTCTATGTTGACACTAGAAAAAAAATTGAAATCAAGAAGAGGCAACGGATATCGTTTCGTCCAGAAAGGTGAAACGTTCCCTACCGTAACCATGAAGCTTATTGTGAGAAGCTCAGGTTTGTGAGAAGCTTATACCCCAACCTGCCCCAAATGGGATAATACTTTTACCATGGCATGTTGATGCCGTTCCATGCTAGCATGTCAAGTTTCATAAATTTCGGACGCGTTTTCGATTTACTAGAATTTTAAAACCATGTATCTCAATGTTAGCGGCCGAGCGACGGTGGCAAGGTGTTTGACATTCATTCTCATTTCTTGCATGGGACTTAATTAAGCATGCAACCAAGGACACACATTTCAATTTTGAACCCATTTATATGAACTGGAGCATGTGCATGTAGTTCAAATTTGAATTATGCACATAAATGCATAGAAAACTCAGTTAATGTATAAAAATGTCTAAGCAAACCCCAAAAAATCCCAAAAATTGACACAACACTCCTGTTGTTCTATGTTGACACGAGAAAAATTTTGAAAGTAAGAAGAGGCAACAGATATCGTTTCGTCCCCCAAGGTGGCACGTTTCCTACCGAAACCATCAGGCCTGTTGTGAGAGAAGCTCTGGTTTGCGAGAAGCTTATACCCAAACCTGCCCCAAATGGGACAATATTTTTACCACAGCATGTCGATGCCATTCCATGATATCATGTCAAGTTTCATGAATTTCAGACGAGTTTTCGATTTACTAGAATTTTAAAACCATGTATCTCCATGTTAGCGGCCGAGCGACAGTGTCAAGGTGTTTGACATTCATTCTCATTTGTTGCATGTGACCTAAGCTTGCAACCAAGGACACACATTCGATTTTTCAACCCGTTTTTATGCACTGGAGCATGTGCATGTAGTTCAATTTTGAATTATGCACATAAATGCCTAGAAAACTCAGTTAACATATAAAAATGTCCAAACGACCCCCAAAAAATTCCAAAATTTAACACGACACTCCTGTTGTTCTATGTTGACACCAGGAAAAAATTGAAAGCAAGAAGAGGCGACGAATATCATTTTGTCCACAAAGGTGACACGTTTCCCTAACGAAACCATGAGGCTTCTTGTGAGAAGCTCTGGTTTGTAAGAAGCTTATACCATAACCTGCCCCAAATGGGAAAATATTTTTTACCCCAGCATGTTGATGCCATTCCATGATAGCATGCCAAGGTTCATGAATTTCAGACGGGTTTTGGATTTACTAGAATTACAACAGCAAGTACTTCAACGTTTGCCGGAGAGCCACGGTGCTGTGGTGTTCGAAATTCATCCCCATTTCTTGCATGGGACATAAGCATAAACCCATGGACACATATATGATTTTACAACCCATGTTGGTGCACCGGAGCATGTGCATGTAGTTTAATTTTGAATTGGGCACCTGAAATGGCTAGAAAACCAACTTAATGTATAAAAATGTCCAAATGAACCCTGAATAATTCCAATTTTTTTACGACACACCTATAGTTGCATGTTCATTGCAGATAAAAGTTCTAGTAATTCAAACACCCTCCATTGCCGCTGTGACCCCATTATGTAATTCAAATCACAATGAAAAATCAAGTAGATCGCACACAGTTTATTATCACCAACCATGTGAGATGCAGTACAAAATATCTTGGAGCACCGTCAGAGTATAGTATGCCTATGGCTTACGCGAGAAGGTGCGTCAGCTACAATCCATAGCCAGCGTGTTAAGCACACTAGCTCGCTCCCCAAATATCATTTCACTGTTCAATCGTCGTCGGTGAAAGATGGGGACGTGGACCCACGTCGTAAGGGCAACTTCGGCGGCCCACTCCGGAGAGAGTGCGGCCGCAGCCGCCATACGCGTGCTAATAAGGTGCATGAGCGCGGCCGCAATCTGCGACCGGGCGGCCAAGGCAGCCCAAACGACCGTTGTTGCTTCTCAGGTGGCGGCAGCAACATCTGCCTCGGGGATAGCAACTGGCGAGAGCGGCACAACAGCTGTCCGTTCCGTAGCGGCGGCCTTAGCCCTGATGGAGGCCGCCCACGACCATGTTGAGGCTGCCCACGCCCAGCTCATGGCGGTCACCGCACAAATCGAACGAAGCTTCTCCGACAATGGTTGGCAACCCACGGCCGAAGAGTTGGCAATCGCCGAGAGCGTTCGAGCAGCCATCCGTTCCTCCGCCGCATACCTTGCCACGACGGAGCCCGTCCAAGCCTAGATCGCGGCCGCCCACGCCCAGCTTGTGGCGGCCTTTTCCAAAGAGATGGCAGATGCAGATGGCGAGATGCTTGCCGAGTATGGTGTGATGGATGCCATGGAGCCCCTTCCCTAGGAGACCGTCGGGCGCGAGCTGGACATGGAGGAGGCGGCGGAGATCGACAAGCACCAGCCGTAGTAGTACTCTTTGTTTTGTTTAATTAAGAGCGATGTTCTTTAATTTGTTAGAGTAATGTTTAGGTCAGCTAGCTCTGTTTAATTGCTGAACATGCTCGATTAAGAAGTGTGGGTGTGCTGTAGTCTCCTTTGTGTACCCAAATTATGCAATGACGTGGATGACCACTGTAACTAGGGAAATTTGAACAAAAAAATTTGACGTTTAAACTCATCACACACGAGTTAAGCTATATGAATCGTTTGTGATGTTCACATATCGTACACAGTGCTGAATAAGGGACCGTGTCTGATGACACTTTGCGCGCCAGTTTTTTCGCTGCACCGATTCAAAATTTTCGGCTTCTGCGGAAATATCTACCTCCCCGCCCCCTCCCCCTTACCAAAAGCCACATTTCCCCTGTTTCCGCCTTCCTTTCCAAGTTGAAACCTTCACTCCTTGCTTGTAGTGCCGCCTCCTCGCCGGCGACCATCCTTCACGCTGCTCGACCTCGTCTATCCAGGCAGGTAATCCACACCCGACCCCCATCCTCCTCCTCCTTCCACATCCCACATGCCCCGACCGCCGGTGCGACACCTTCCACCCAAATCACCGACCCCTCCCCCAAATAAGCGCCACCCTAAGTCATGGTGCATGCAGTATAACCATGAGCTCAAGGAGCATTTGGTAGCGGAGAAGCAAATCGCGGTCGCACGCGCGGATGAGGTCGCGATGGCTGCCATTCGTGCCAACCCCCAGATCTTGGAGGAGCACCTCGCCGTCGAAGCCACCGTCGACGCCTCGCGCGCCGACGCCGCGACACGGTTGGCTGCTTTAAACGACAGTTCATGGCATTTTCTCGAGGCCATCCTCGGTGCCTTCGACGAAGACTACGAGGTGTTTTCTCAGCGTGCACGTGCTTACCTCAACTCGAGAGCCAGCAGGTTGGTGCCCAGAGCGGCTCAGTCAACTCACCACTACGACGAGGGCACCCACGATGTGGAGGCCTCGCCCTCTTCCATGTCCAAGGATCCAGTCATCATCGATATCTTCGACGATGAGGAGTAGCTTATCTTATTAGCTCACTATAAGGACCCATGTTCAGTTTGCTAGCTACGCCGGTTAAGCATGCTCGGTTTACCCGTTGCATGTGCTGCTCCTGCCTTTCCTTAACAAATTCTAGTGAATTGTGCTATCTACTTTTACCATGCAATCTGTTGCTCTAGTGTATATGTTCTATATGTCGTGCAATGTGGTGCTCACTTATTAAATGTTTGGTTAATTAGTTATCGTCTTCAGTTAACTATTTGGTTCAATTCTGCAAATGTGATGTTCAATTCTTCAGGCTGCAATTTTGTATTGTCTTCCATGTGAGAAATAAATCGAATTTATCTTTACAAAATACATGAGAAACAAATACAATTGCTATATTTCCAAGTTGTCAAGCATGCTTGGTTTGGTTAACTGTCTGATCTTCTAATATGTTATACTATGTGCAATGTGGTGCTCAGTTAACGTTTGGTTCATTTGTTGTGGTGTTTAGTTAACTGTTTGGCTCAATTCTGCAATGCGATGTTCAATTGTTGTGGGTGCATTCTGTTATTGTATACCATGTGAGAAATAAATCGAATTTGGCTGTACTAAATACATGAGAAACAAATACAATTGTTATATTTCCAAGTTGTTAAGCATGCTTGGTTTGGTTAACTGTCTGATCTTCTATTAGGAGTATGTTATATTATGCAATGTGGTGCTCAGTTAATGTTTGGTTCATTTATTGTAGTGTTTAGTTAACTGCTTGGTTCAATTCTGCAATGTGATGTCCAATTGTCATGGGTAGAATTTTGTGTGGTTGTGCATGTGAGGAATAAATCGAATTTGGCTGCACTTAATACATGAGAAACATATACAACTGCTATATTTCCTAGTTCTTAATCATTCTTGGTTTGGATAAATGGGTTTTCCATGTGACTTGAATTAATCTGATGAATCTGCAATGTGCTTATTTTTCATCAACATATTTTACTGATAGCATGCAAACCCTCACTTAACCTGATGACTAACTATCTTATATGTGTTGCAGGGAAACAATGGGAAGCACTGAGATTTACAATAGAGGTTTGCACATGCATGGTCCTTTGTCTAATAGCACATTATTGTGCAATTGCAGGAACCATTCTAATATTGAGGTTTTTAACAATTTGGTCTTGCACATGTAGGTCCTGCTGTCAGAGATTTTGACCCACTGTTCGACCCTTTTTGCATATGGGTAAATGAGTTGTCCATGAATATCAGTTAAGTCAAGAAACTCAGAAAGATTGTTAGGATAAAGAAATTAGCGACAAAAAACGACAAGATCTTTGTTTGCACAATGAAGAAGACGTCAGTTCACTACAAGATGGTACTAACTATTATACCTTGCCTTTTTTTATTCCTTTGCCCCATTTCCAATATAGAGAAGATATTTATGCACATCCTTGTTTTCAGGCCTTTCCAAAGCAGTTCACTGATGATTACCTCTCAAACCACCTGTATGGTCAGGAGGCGAGGAAGGTTTTCATACAACATCCACGGTTCAATATTGAAGTGTTCCTGAAGAGGACGAAGGATGAACGGTCAATCATCCACAGGCACTGGCCTAAAGTTGCAAAGACCTTCAACATCAATGAAGGCTCAATATTCGCCTTCCGCTTCAGCAGTTTTCCAGATGAGATGCATCTGTCTATGTATCGTCTATGATGCTAATTTCAAAAGGTTATAGATGTTGCATGTGAAACTTGGTGCTGATGCAGTTATGTAATGGGGTAGCTGAGTGCTGAAGCTATATGATGTTGTACTCTGATGTATTTCTATTATGAAATCCTGCATCCTTAATATGGAAATGAAATATATTCTGTGCTTAATATGAATTGTCAATTAGATTAATAAATGGATTATTTATAATAGGGCAATTAGCCTGCTAATGGCCAATTAGCCTGCTAATTGAGTTTTTCTATTGCAAACGGTTATTGAGAAAACACCGTGGGCGATGACCTCAGGCAACGCACACAGTTTCTAGGAATAAACCATGTTGGATCAATGAACAATCACACACGACATCCTCTTGAAAACTGTTTGCGTTAGGCCACCTTGCGCAAACATTTACCACATAAAAAGTGTGTGTGATGGACAACCTTTGCCACACAGTTTCTTCTACGCACCATGTGTGATGCATTGAATAACGCAAACAATAAAATTGTTAATATCGTGTGCAATGGCAACGCTATCACAAACGATTTAATGGGGAAAATTATGTGTGATGTACCTGCGAATGGAAACGTTTTCCTTGGAGTGACTGTGTGGGATGTACATATGAACGGAAACGTACTTCTTGGATTAACTGTGTGGGGTACTTCTTGGATTAACTGTGTGGGATGTACATACTAACGGAAACGTATTCCTTGGATTGACTATGTGGAATGTACATACGAACGGAAACATTTAGCAGGGACTGACTGTGTGGGATGTACTTACGACCGGAAATGATTTGTCCTGTATAATTGTATTTTTTAGCACAACTGTACGTATAACCGTATTTGATCGCTCGCCGGTCGCACACGGCCTCATTTTGCCGAGCGTGTGTGCCAGGAGGGCATATCCCCGACGGTTTCTGGGTCGTGTGGGAAGGACCCCCCCTATCGCAGTCACTCACTTGGCGACGGTTCGAAATGCCGTCGCAGAAAGGGGTTAAAAACCGTTTGTATAGCACCTCGCTGTACCAGTGCTTGTATTCTTTTACTGATCTATAAATTGCAAGACCACTCACCAATAGAGAAGGGAAGGACCTTATCACAATCATAAATCAAGAGGAGACAATAAGTTTCAGGATTGATACCTGATGGCAAGCCTTAGCTATCTCAAAACCAACAAAATACTATTCATGATCAAGAGAACTTGCTATCCAAGTGAAAGGCTCTCAAACGATCTCCCGCAGAAAAAAAAACTTTGATTTCTACGGATGAAACACCAGCTTCTACATGGCTGACAACATGGAGGTAAGAGCATCTACAGCCACGATGGCAAACCCGGCCCCTCAAACGCCAGCGGACGCGCCCAGACGTGTCCACGGACACTGACCGGTCATGCCTCAAATAATGCAATCCACATCCGGACACCTGATACGTCTCCAACGTATCTATAATTTTTAATTGTTCCATGCTGTTATATTATCATTCTTGGATGTTTTACAATCATTTTATAGCAACTTTATATCATTTTTTGGGACTAACCTATTGACATAGTGCCCAATGCCAGTTGCTGTTTTTTGCTTATTTTTTACTTCACAGAATATCAGTACCAAACGGAGTCCAAACGCAGCGAAACTTTTTGGAGAATTTTTTCTGGACCAAAAGGAACAACATGGGCCAAAGAAGTACCAGAGGAGTGCCCCGAGGGGGGCACAACCCACCTGGGCGCGCCTGGGGGCCCAGGCGCGCCCTGGTGGGTTGTGCCCACCTCGGTGGCCTCCCGCACCGCCTTTTCGCTCTGTAAATACCCCAATATTCCAAAAACCCTAGGGGAGTCGACGAAACACAACTCCTACCGCCGCAAGTTCCAGAATCACCAGATCCAATCTAGACACCATCACGGAGGGGTTCATCATCCTCATTGGTGCCTCTCTGATGATGGGTGAGTAGTTCATCATAGACCTACGGGTCCGTAGTCAGTAGCTAGATGGCTTTCTCTCTCTCTTTTGATTCTCATTACAATGGTCTCTTGGAGATCTATTTGATGTAATTCTTTTTGCGGTGTGTTTGTTGGGATCCGATGAACTTTGAGTTTATGATTAGATCTATATCCATGAATATTATTTGAGTCTTCTTTGATCTCTTATATGCATGATTACTTATAGCCTCGTATTTCTTCTTCAAATCTTTGGTTTAGTTAGGCCAACTAGATTGATTTTTCTTGCCATGGGAAGAGGTGCTTTGTGATGGGTTCGATCATGCGGTGTTCTTTCCCAGTGACAGAAGGGGCAACAAGACACGCATGTATAGTTGCTATTAAGGATAACAAGATGGGGGCTATTCCTACATGAATAGATCTCGTCTACATCATGTCATCGTTATTATTGCATTACTCCGTTTCTCCATGAACTTAATACACTAGATGCATGCTAGATAGCGGTCGATGTGTGGAGTAATAGTAGTAGATATAGGCAGGAGTCAGTCTACTAATCTTGGACGTGATGCCTATATAATGATCATTGCATGGATATCATCATAATTATTCGATCTTCTATCAATTGCCCAACAGTAATTTGTTTACCCACCGTATGCTATTTTTCTCGAGAGAAGCCACTAGTGAAATCTACGGCCCCCGGGTCTATTCTCCATCATATTTGCTTTGAGATCTATTTTTATTCACTTTTATTTTCAGATCTATTATTCTAAAAACCCAAAAAGACCTTGCTGCACTTTTTTATCATTTATTTTATTTCACATTTTATCGAGATCTATTTATCCAATCTACCACAAATTTATCTATCTTTTTACCGTGGAGGGATTGACAACCCCTCTTACACGTCGGGTTGCAAGTATTTGTTCTTTATGTGCAGGTACCATTTACATAGTGTTGCTTGGTTCTCCTACTGGATTGATACCTTGGTTTCATAACTGAGGGAAATACCTACCGTAGTTGTGCTGCGTCATCCCTTCCTCTTTGGGGAAATACCGACGAAGTTCAAGCGACATCAAAAGGAACTTCTGGCGTCGTTGCCAGGGAGACATCGTCAACATCTATCCGGTTCCTAATCACAAATCTCATCTCCTTACAATTTACATTATTTGCCATTTGCCTCTGGTTTTCATCTCCCCCACTTCACAAAAATTTGCCGTTTTATTCGCCCTCTTTTTCGTTCGCCTTTTTCTCGTCAGATCTGTTTTTGTGTGCAATCTTTTTTGCGCAGTTGCGATGTCTCAGAGAAGGTATTATGAAGTTCCTTACCCCAATATTTTGCTTGAAATTGAGAAAAGTACTAAGGAATATATGACTACGCAATTTGAGCATAATAAATATTTTACCGAGGAACTTAAGGAACACTCTGTTGTGTTAGAGGCTATAACAAAACAACTTGATGATATTAGTAGAGAAGTTTGTAATCTCCAATCCAAGTATGCTCATGTTGAAAATTTACTAGGCAAAATATCCGATGCACAAGTTACCCTAGTAAATCAAATGGCCGCTAAACCAATTTCTTTAGAAGATAAAAATGATGAAGATCTTAAAATAATTGGTGTTTCTTCTATTGATTCCTTGTTTAGTAAAGTTAAAATTGATGATAAAGGGACTGGAGAAGAGTCAACTTTAGCTAGAGGGCGTCCTGATAATTCGGAGGGTGAAAATCTTGATGAAAAATTGATAAAATTAGGTTTGGAGAGGTCAAAACTTTAACTAGTGATGCACCCACTCCTTTGGATTACAAAGACTTTAATTATGATAATTGCTCTTTGATTGAATGTATTTCTTTGTTGCAATCCATGATAAATTCACCTCATGCCTATGAACAAAACAAAGCTTTTACTAAACATATTGTTGATGCTGTGATGAAAGCTTTCGAAGAAAAATTGAAGTTAGAAGTTCCAATTCCTAGAAAATTACATGATGAATGGGAACCCACCATTAAAGTCAAGATTAAAAATTATGAGTGTTTTGCTTTATGTGATTTGGGTGCTAGTGTTTCCATAATTCCGAAATCTTTATGTGATGTGCTTGGTCTTACCGATATTGAAGAGTGTTCTTTAAATTTGTACTTGGCGGATTCTACTATTAAAAAGCCTTTGGGAAGAATTAATGATGTTCTTATTCTTGCAAATAGGAATTATGTGCCCATAGACTTTATTGTTCTTGATATTGATTGCAATCCGTCTTGTCCAATTATACTTGGTAGACCATTTTTACGCACTATAGGTGCCGTGATTGATATGAAAGAAGGCAATATTAAATTTCAGTTTCCACTAAGAAAGGGTATGGAACACTTCCCTAGAACAAGAATTAGTCCACCATATGAATCAATCATGAGGAAAACCTATGGATCAAAAACTAAAGATGACAATACTTGAATCTATGCGTTATGCCTAGCTAGGGGCGTAAAACGACAGCGCTTGTTGGGAGGCAACCCAATGAATAAAATTTATTTTTGCCTTTTTCTTTATGTTCTTGAGTGTTTGCACAATTATGCCTATGTTATGATTGTGTTTTTTATGTTTTAGTTAGTGTTTGGGCCAAGCAAAGCCTTTGGGATCATGTTGGGTGATAGTTGATTTGATCTTGTTGAAAAACAGAAACTTTTGCGTCCAGTAAAATAATTTTAGAAATTCACATAAGCGATGAAAAATTCTGAATTTTTTACAAAAGATTGATATACAAATTTCCTACGTATTCGTAATATTTCAGAATTTTTGGAGTTACATAAGTATACGAAGTTTTCAGATTGCTACAGACTGTTTTGTTTTTGACAAATTCTGTTTTCTTTGCATTGTGTGCTTATTTTGATAAATCTATGGACTTTATTGGGGGGTATAAGCCATAGAAAAGTTGGAATACATTATATATAATGCAATAATAAAATATGAATGGGTTTGCAACAGTACTTAGAGTGGTGATTTGGTTTGTTATACTAACAGATCTCACGAATGTTTTTGTTAAGTTTTGTGTGATTGAAGTTTTCAAGCTTTGGGTGAGATCACGATGGATGAAGGAATAAGGAGTAAGAAATGCCTAAGCTTGGGGATGCCCCATGGCATCCCAAGATAATATTCAAGGAGAAACAAGCAACTAAGCTTGGGGATGCCCCGAGTGGCATCCCCTCTTTCTTCTAACGACCATCGGTATTTTACTTGGAGCTATATTTTTATTCGTCACATATCATGAGTTTTGCTTGGAGCGTCTTGTATTATATGAATCTTTGCTTGTTTTGCTTTTTAGTTTGTCACAAGAATCCTTGCTGGACACACCTATTTGATAGAGCCAAAATTATGTTATGATTTGTTAGAATTGCTCTTTATGCTTCACTTAAATTTTTTGAGCTATGGAATTGCTCTAGTGCTTCACCTATATCTTTTTGAGCACGGTGTGCTTTGTTATTTTTGAAGAAATGCTCTCATGCTTTACTTAGATTACTTTGAGAGTAGTAATTTTGAAGAAATTCACTCATGCTTCACTTATATTATTTTGAGAGATGAAATTTTTTATGCTCATGTTCTTCACTTAAATTTGTTTGAGCTTGCCAAAAACAATTGCAATATATGAAACTAGTCCCAAAGTGATAGATATTCAAGAGGGATATAATAAAAACTTTCATGAAGATCATTGGCCAAAATAAACTTGATTCTTTGTAATAGTTTTGCGATATGATGATAGTGATATGTGAGTCATGTTGATGAGTAATTATGCTTTAGTAAGAATATTGGTGTTAAGGTTTGTGATTCCCTATGCACGCACAAAAGTCAATAGTTATGCAATGAAATTACATCCTACTTGTGGTGTATTATTCGGTGTTAGTTATGCTTAATGCTCGCTTATGTGATTTTTCGTTTCTTGGTTGGATGCTTCTCAATCTTTTTGCTAGCCTTCACTTGTACTAAGTAGGAATACTACTTGTGCATCCAAAATCCTTAAACCCAGTTTTGCCATATGAGTCCACCATACCTACCTATATGCGGTATTCCCGTGCCATTCTAAGCAAATTTGTATGTGCCATCTCTAATTTTCAAAATTATTTCTTTTTTGTGTGGTCGTACCGCTCATGAAACGGTAGGGGGTGGCTGATATTTTTCCATGCTAGATGTGTTATTCTCAAGACGAGTGTTTATTCACTTGTCATTGCACGAGAGTACGGCAAAGGTATTAGGGATGCCCAGTCCCGAAATGAAAAATGAATTTACTTTTTGTTGTCAAGTAATAAATTCCTTGGAAAGTGTTGGTATGGACGATACCCGTGGATACGGCTAGCCGTGGAACGTGAAAGAATGGTGGAAAAAGGAATAAACTTTATTTTCTGTTTGGGAACCGCCTATGATATATCTAGCATGGAAAGTATTGGGAACTACTCGATCGTTTTCGTTGACAGGAAAAGCATGCTACCCAAAATGTTTTTATCTCTCTTTTTTTCGCTTTGAGCTCTGGCACGTCACCAAATCCCTACTTCCCTCTACGAAGGGCCTATCTATTTACTTTATGCAATTTTATTTTTATTTGAGTCTCCATCTTCTCTTATAAAGCACCAACTAAGGGGCACTATGATCGTACTTGAGCATTGGTTGTAGCTAATATGCGAGTGTGTTTCATGAATGGATCAATGATTGAGCATGATGGGCTAGGGATAACTTTCTCTAGTGTTGATACTTTGAAAGACATGGTTGCTTCTTGATATGCTTGAGTATTGAAATCTTCATGTCAAAACTAGACTATTGCTTTAAACCTTATAAAAGTCCAAATGTCCATACTACAAAAGAAAAGAATATGTGATGAACATGTTATGCAGCATTCTACATCAAAAATTCTGTTTTTATCATTTACCTACTCGAGGACGAGTAGGAATTAAGCTTGGGGATGCTGATATGTCTCCAACGTATCTATAATTTTTTATTGTTCCATGCTGTTATATTATCATTCTTGGATGTTTTACAATCATTTTATAGCAACTTTATATCATTTTTTGGGACTAACCTATTGACATAGTGCCCAATGCCAGTTGCTGTTTTTTGCTTATTTTTTACTTCACAGAATATCAGTACCAAACGGAGTCCAAACGCAGCGAAACTTTTTGAAGAATTTTTTCTGGACCAAAAGGAACAACATGGGCCAAAGAAGTACCAGAGGAGTGCCCCGAGGGGGGCACAACCCACCTGGGCGCGCCTGGGGGCCCAGGCGCGCCCTGGTGGGTTGTGCCCACCTCGGTGGCCTCCCGCACCGCCTTTTCGCTCTGTAAATACCCCAATATTCCAAAAACCCTAGGGGAGTCGACGAAACACAACTCCTACCGCCGCAAGTTCCAGAATCACCAGATCCAATCTAGACACCATCATAGAGGGGTTCATCATCCTCATTGGTGCCTCTCTGATGATGGGTGAGTAGTTCATCATAGACCTACGGGTCCGTAGTCAGTAGCTAGATGGCTTTCTCTCTCTCTTTTGATTCTCAATACAATGGTCTCTTGGAGATCTATTTGATGTAATTCTTTTTGCGGTGTGTTTGCTGGGATCCGATGAACTTTGAGTTTATGATCAGATCTATATCCATGAATATTATTTGAGTCTTCTTTGATCTCTTGTATGCATGATTACTTATAGCCTCGTATTTCTTTTTCGAATCTTTGGTTTAGTTAGGCCAACTAGATTGATTTTTCTTGCCATGAGAAGAGGTGCTTTGTGATGTGTTCGATCGTGCGGTGTTCTTTCCCAGTGACAGAAGGGGCAGCAAGACACATATGTATCGTTGCTATTAAGGATAACAAGATGGGGGCTATTCCTACATGAATAGAGCTATTCCTACATGAATAGATCTCGTCTGCATCATGTCATCGTTCTTATTGCATTCCTCCATTTCTCCATGAACTTAATACACTAGATGCATGCTGGATAGCGGTCGATGTGTGAAGTAATAGTAGTAGATGCAGGCAGGAGTCGGTCTACTAATTTTGGACGTGATGCCTATATAATGATCATTGCATGGATATCATCATAATTATTCGATCTTCTATCAATTGTCCAACAGTAATTTGTTTACCCACCTATGCTATTTTTTTTAGAGAAGCCACTTGTGAAATCTACGGGCCCCGGGTCTATTCTCCATCATATTTGCTTTGAGACCTATTTTTATTTGCTTCTATTTTCAGATCTATTATTCCAAAAACCCAAAAATACCTTGCTGCACTTTTTTATCATTTATTTTATTTCGTGTTTTATCGAGATCTATTTATCCAATCTACCAAAAATTTATCTATCTTTTTACCGTGGAGGGATTGACAACCCCTCTTACGCGTCGGGTTGCAAGTATTTGTTCTTTGTGTGCATGTACCGTTTACATAGTGTTGTTTGGTTCTCCTACTGGATTGATACCTTGGTTTCATAACTGAGGGAAATACCTACCGTAGCTGTGCTGCATCATCCCTTCCTCTTTGGGGAAATACCGACGTAGTTCAAGCGACATCAACACCTCAATTATCATATCTCAAATTCATACAAACTCATGTAACTACGTCGATGCACACACATCGTCCGACTACTTCATCACTACTAACTAAACATGCCATCGGACTACCAAAATTTGGCATGTTGGGCTATGGTGAAGATCATCCACGACTGCCCTTGCCCTTTCCAGCACCCTTGCCGTCCTTCTCGCGGAAGTACCGGTCGAAGACGCAGTAGGGATCAAGCTGGATCTGCTCGTCGCCGGAGCTATCCTCACCGTCGATGTCCTCCTTCTCCTCCTTCGGTGGCAGTCCGGCCATGGCACGGACCGCACGATTCTGCTCCCAGGCGAGGGCGCGTGTGTTCCTTCGCTGTCGTTTCTTCACAATGCGGGCACGGATGGCTTCCTCCTCTGTGGCCGCCCGTGCCACCATTTCCGTCGTGATACAGGCCTCGGCGGCCCTTATCCTCTCCTTCCCACGGTGGGCTGCCCGTTTCCGGTGGGACTCATAGTATGCCCAACTGATGATGGGGAAGGAGAGATTTTTCGGTTGCCGGGACCGCGATGTTCCAGCCCTAGAGGACCCGAGCGGCCGTTGAGCCGGCGCATGAAGTCGCGGCGGACAGATCCGTCCGCCGGCCGGGTGCTGTCCTCCCGGGAGCGGCGGAGTGCAATGCGGACCGCTATTGCCTCCTCCAACCCGCACGGGATGACACCCCAGTCGACGGATCCAGAATGGCTGGGGTCAGATATGCTGCCCTCCATGCCGGAAATCGCCGGAGGTGAGCTCGGGTGGCGAGGGGAGTGGAGGAGAGAGGAGTGTGAAGTGGCTAGGGTTTGGTCCGGCTAGCGGATGGGGACGAATATATGTGGGGTCGGGTGGGCCGGGTCCGACCTGACAGACGCACGCCCGGGCGCCCCCATATCTGCCCCATATTTGGGCTAGATATGAGGGATGCCCGTCAGCACGGGCTTTTGAGGCCCCGTTTGAGGCGTCCATCTGGGTCGAAATTTCGTGACCAAGCGGCCCACCCGTGCTTTTGAGGAGGGTTTGAGATTTCCGGCGGTAGATGCTCTAAGTATTTTGTGATAATAAATACTCCCTCTAGTGCCAAAAGCGTCTTACATTATGAAATGAAGGGGTAGTAGTATCTAGATGGCGAGAACGGACGTTTGGCTCTCGGCCTCTATGGAGGTTTTTTTAAAACAAATCAAATTTCAAATTTTTTGGTTTCAAAAATTTCTGAAACAAATTGTGCAAGTAAACAAGGATGTTATGTGTATGTGTGTAAAATTTCAGGATGAAAAACTTTAAAATGCGACCTGTATAAAAAAGAGAAATTCATGGCCTGGAAGGATGAATAGTATCATGTGTTAAAAAGCCTCATATTTGTCTTTTTTGCACAACCCTCATTTCAAAGTATTTTTGCCTAAAATTTTACACACATGTGTGTTATGCCTTCATGTATATCCGTGTTTGTTTTCAGAATTTTTTAAAACGTAAAAAGTATGAAATTTGATGAAATTCAATTTTTCAAAAATGAGCTCCATGGAGCTCGGCCTCCAAAGACAATATTCCCTGGATGGCCGCACACATAGCCTTTGCTCTTTTCACCCAGGCTCAGGACTCCAGGAGCACAAACTATACTCCCGTGCTCGACTAAGAGTTGCAGCTTGCACGGCTTCTTCTCTATGACTGACTGATTAGCCTGTGGCTAATCAATCATTAGCTGGCGAGCTAGCTCAGCGCGCGCGCTTAGTTTATTTAGTTTGTTGCAGCGTTGGCTGTCGACACGCCGGAGCAGGTGCCGCTACCTCGATGTCCATGCATGTGTGAGGTAGTGAACCAAGCAGCACATGGAAAGATCGAACAGATAGGGACTTCTCGATCGATCGATACCTTCGTGCCAACACAGTTGGATCGCCACATGGATTAGGTTGCCAGAGGAATCCGTTTGTTTCCGCCGGCACATGCATGCCTGAAGAGTGGCGGATCCGCGCGACACGATAAGCACAACAGTAGGCCAAGGCCCATCAACCCACTCTACAACACCACAATTCACATCATTTTCCCGCATTTGTAAATGCGATAAGTTATTACAATGCCATGATTAGCTTATTTCACTGCCATGATTAACTTGAACTTTTCTAACAATGAATAACATAAATGAGATATGATAAATTATTACAATGCCATGATTAAGTTTGCAAAGTAACAAAGAAAAATATAAATGAAATAACAACTACTGTCATATCAGTAACAAACTGTTGCATCATGTGCTGCACTGAACATCCATATGTAATAAACTTAATTGACATCTAACCTGGACTAGGCAACCATAGAAACGTCTTCCTGTTACAATGCCTTCAAAAGCCACACGCTTAACATGCCTCATGTGGTGTAGAATGCATTTGGGTTCAGCAAGCTCAAGTTGGCCACAGAAAAGGGGCTCCACAATGGTGTCTGGTTCCTCCTGCAACCAAAAAAACCAAAAGAACACTGGTTTCAATCACCACTCAAAAGCACAATAATTTTGCACTGTTCATTAACCCTAAACACTCAACAAATCCCCAAATCAGCAAGAACCCTAACACTGTACAAAGATGAACCCTAAGTTAGCTCAATCCTACAACCAACCCCCACCCTCACTAATCAAGATCCATATCATAGAGACAACAATAACCCTAAACTAAGCAAGATCCATGGCTGTAGCCTAGGCCTACTAGCATTTAACCCTAACCCTAACCCTAGGTGGCAAGGAATAAACTTACCATAAGTCCCATGTCCATGCTGACGACCTCGCAGTCATCGTCGAAGCTCGTTTCCTCGTCGTTGCAGGAAGGCATGGCGGCAAGGAGGTTGACGGCGGCCGGCCTCGAAGACGGCGAGCGGCGGCGAGCTCGTACTGGAGCAGGGGAGTGGGAGTAGGGGAGTGGGGGAGTGAGCGAGCAGGGGACGGCCTGACCGACGGAGGGGTATTTACCCTGTTCCAACCGGACCGGTCGGCCTAACGGCCGTCAACTGCTGCGCCGTGAGCGCGCAGGGCCATGTGGCCTGACCGGTGGGTCCAGCCGGTCAGAAAAACGGTTAAAATGCTAGTTGTCTGCGTTTTGGTTTTTTTGAAACAGTCGACCGTGCGTTTGGTAGTTATCTGAGAAAAATTAAAATGTGGTAGTTTTTTGGAACCCTAGCTTGTAAACTAGTAGTTTTATGCTATTTACTCACTGATATAAGTAGTTAGCACCTCATCGATATGAAAATTATCATGAAGAAATAATTCATACTCCTCAACTCAAACCACGACAAGAATTATAAAACAGGGAGATGATATTGGTCTGAGACTGAAGAACTGAGCCGGACTCTATGGGAAGAACCGACATTAGAAAAGATAGTAAGCAAGGCAATTCGGTTCACGAGGAGTTTTTATTTTGTCTCTCCTCTTCCTTTCTCGTCAACATCAACAAAATTTATGTATGGCAAGATAAAACTCCCTCGCCCGCGTCGCTCCTAGGGGGTGGCACGGGTGAATGCTAGCCGCCACAGCCCCGACCTCTTCGTTCTTCTCCGCCCTCCTCGCCGTCACGTGAAGAAGCTGGTGAGCAGTGCCCGCTCGGAGGACGGTGGCGGCAGGGTCTCAATCATCACAAGGCATATTCACTTCTACCTATGGTGGTGTGACTCGACATCGACGGCGGGTTCCCGACGAGAGGGGATGTTGGGGCATGGTGGGTGGTGTTTCTCTCCTCTCTCAACTGGGAGAAGGGCGAAGTGATGCCTTGGCTGGCCACCGTGATCTGGCACCCGCGTGTGCGATCAGATGTGGTGGCATGGTGTCCAGGGCGCGTGGATGCAGCACCCGCGTGTACAGGCATGATGCGGCGACAAGGTTTGCCAAACCATGCAGATTTAAAGGGGTGCACCGGGTGTCAGTCGATCTCGTGGAGATGTTGCACCTGGCGTGTCACTTCTCTCTCTCGCCGCTACCGTCGAATGTCGTCGAGGGTCGATCTAGCTCGATTGTGGGCTGGAGCAGTCCACTTGCGGGCATGCGCATCTAGCACCAGCGGCTGTTGGCCCCTATCATGGCAGACATGGCTACGTTTTAAAGACCGTGGTGGCAGCAATGGTCAAAAGCTACGCGACTCAATTTTCCCTTCCAGCATTTTCTCCTATGGCTGGTGTGTGCAAACCGATATCGTGGTGGATGACGACTATGGCGGCACACATCACGGGTGCATTGTCTCCCGATGAAAACTCATGATTTAGCCTTCTGGTTTGATTAGGCAACATCAATGTTCGTGCATTGCAACCTTGTTCAAGGTGTTGGCGTGAAAACTTGGTTCGAAGGTGATAGCTCTTGGTTTGAGAGCAACTCCAACGGGCTGACCCAAACGGACGGCGCTTTTGTCCGTGTTTTGTCCGTTTGGGTCGGCCGCCCGTCCGGCGTCCGCCCTGTTTTAGATTTGAGTTGGCACTATGTCCAACGCGCCGACCCATTTTATGTCCGCGTGACCGGCTGGCCGCCCTATTTCAACAAATAGCTCATTTTTGCAATTTTTTCAACACAAATTTTGCATTCAAACATATAGTCAAATAACATAGTTTCAACCGAATAAAATAGCATAGTTTTACAAGACGAATAAAAGTAAAAATATCTCGCATAGTTTTGCAAGCCGAATAAAGAAGATACATCTATTGGTTGCCAACATGAGCCCACATATGCTCAACCAAATCATTTTGCAGTTGCACGTGAGTTTCCCAGTCACGCATGTCATGATGAAATTGGGTGAACTGTTCAAATGTTGCCGCTCCTCCATGCTCAGGCACAACATTCTCACCCTGAAACTGAAACCCTTGATCGTACAGACGTTTCGGGTGCTCATCTTCTACGATCATATTGTGCATGATCACACAAGCAGTCATCACCTCCCACAGTTTCTGCGTGCTCCAGGTATTAGCAGGATATCGAACGATGCTCCATCGAGATTGCAAAACACCAAAGGCACGCTCGACATCCTTCCTAGCACTCTCTTGCTCTTGGGAAAATCTTTTCCTCTTCTCTCCGACAGGGTTGGGGATTGTCTTCACAATAGTGGTCCACTGAGAATAGATACCGTCACCCAGGTAGTATCCTTTGTCGTAGTTGTGGCCGTTGATAGTAAAGTTCATCGGTGGGCTGTTGCCTTCGGCAAGCCTAACAAACACCGGCGAGCGCTGAAGCACGTTGATATCATTGCGTGATCCGGCCATGCCAAAAAAAGAGTGCCAGATCCAAAGATCTTGAGACGCCACGGCCTCTAGTATGACAGTGCAAGCCCTGACATGGCCCTTAAACTGCCCTTGCCAAGCAGAAGGGCAGTTCTTCCACTCCCAGTGCATGCAGTCTATGCTGCCAAGCATCCCTGGGAAGCCCCTGCTGGCATTCATCGCCAACAAACGGCTGTATTTTCAGGAGTCGGCTCTCTCAAGTATTCAGGGCCAAACACAGCAATAACAGCCTTGCAGAACTTATACAGGGACTCTAAGCATGTAGACTCGCTCATACGGACGTACTCATCAATGAGATCACCGGGCACTCCGTATGCAAGCATTCAGATGACGGCAGTGCATTTCTGATAAGAGGAGAAACCAATCTTTCCAACGGAATCCTCTTTGCACTCGAAATAGTCATCGTAGCCGACCACCCCCTCTCTAATACGGTTGAAAAGATGCCTACTCATACAAAAACGGCGGCGGAATTTCTGATGTTTGAACAACGGATTTGTTGTATCAAAGTAGTCCTTCCAAAGAAGGAGATGCCCGCTCTCTCGGTTGCGATTCAACGCCGGAAGGTGGCCCGGAATGGAGCCACGGAACAACGGCCGCTGGCTATTGAGGTGGTGATGGACCAACACGGCAGCCAATATCTCTTCCTCGTCATCGGACGACGAATCGTCGAAGTCGCAAAGGAAATTGTGAAAAAAGAACTCGTCGGCGGAGTCCATTTTGTACCTTGGCAAACTGTCGAACAGTTTGCGGGCGTCGACGAAGGGAGTCGCGGCGCGCACGGACCATCTAGCTGCCCTGCCGGCGTCCGACGAGCGTGCCGGTGAGGATCTGGCCGGGGCGGCGAGGCGGCTTCTTGGTCGCGGTCGCGGCTGTGTCGGGGGGAAGCGGGGGTGGGAAGCAGCCGGTTCCCCGGCGGCAAGACGGCGGTGGCGGGCGACGTGGGAGGTGGCGGCGTTGCTGAGCGGATGTTGCAGCGCCGGCAGCTGGCAGAGTCACCGGAAAAAATGGGCGGCGGCGTCGGCGACGAAGGAGGCGGGCGAGGGTTTGCTGTTGGATGGGGAGAGGCCAATGTGCCACCGACCAGCGGGCCCGGGGGAGAAGAAGGCGAGCACGCGCGTCCGTCTCGTGTCCGCGACGATGCAAATCCGGCTAAAAAAATGGGTCGGGAATGGGTTGCCCGCGGACGAAAAGCGGACACGCATCTGTTTGCGTCGGCGCGTTGGGCCGATTTTTGTAAGGTGGTCTCTCGTACATACTTTACAGGCAGTTACATTTACATTTGAATTTATAGAATCTATAGAGACGATGCGTACTATTCCCACTTATAGTAAACTTTGTAGTATCAATTCTTAAATAAACTTCATAAATATCATTTGGCTGAAATTTCATATACTCAAACCATTTTTTCTTTTCGAAACGAAGGCAAAAGTTTTGCCTTGTCTATTAATTAAGCAGAAAAGAGTTGCTCGGTTGCTAAAGATACATACGTGGGAAGCCAGCCGTCGGCTTCCAAAAAGCTAGGGTTCCTCTTGCCTCCCGCCGGCGCCGGCGCAGGTCCGCCCCGTCTTCGGTGGCCTTAGGGCCATGGATGCGAAGTGGATCTTGGCCCTTGTCGGTGGGAGGGCTCTGTTTTTAGATCTTTTTTCGAGTTTTGTCAGGGTTTGTGCCCTACTCAGGAAGACGAGACGGCGGCAACTCCCTGAAGATGGAATAAATGTCTCCCCGCCTAGCCCCCGTTCCGGTGATGCGTCTAGCATCGTTGGTGGGCATGTGGAGGTGTGTCTCCGGCGGATCTGTCTTTGGTGGATTTGCTCGGATCTGTTCGTCTATGTTCCCGTGTCTTCAGGTTGGATCCTTCTGATCTACACTCTTCATCGGCGGTGGTTGCTGTTCTGGTGCGTTGGTTCTGTGGGGCCTTAACACGACGACTTCCCGACTGTCTACTACAACATGGTTTGCCCGGCTCCGGCAAGGGAGGGGCGATGACAGCGGTGCGCCTTCGGCTCGCTTCAGTGTTCGTAGTCGTCGCTAGGTGGTTTATGGATCTGGATGTAATTTTTATTATTTGTAGTGTTCGTTGTACTATCGAGATTGAAGATGAATAGATTGGATGTTTTTTCCGGAAAAAAATGAGTTGCTCGGTTAATTAGGAAAAACCAAGCGAAACCAGATTGCCAAATTAATTAGGAAATCCATTTTTTTAGAGATATATTCTAAACCCATTGCCCCAATATCAACCTTCTTTCACCACTTTATTTCTCTCGTCGTTCAGCAGTCGGCATCCCCGTGTCTCTCTCTGTCTCACCCTCCACCGCCCGCCCCCCCTACTCTGGCACCGCCAAAATCCCACCGCGCCACGCTGATGGCTTCGCCGCCGACGGGGCCCGCGGCGCCGGCGAGTTTGGAGAGCATGGAGGGACTCGCCCTCGACACTATCATCGCCAAGGCAGGCGCGCGCCCTGCGGCCGCGCTCGCCTGCGCCAGCACGCACCTGCGCGCTGCCGTCGCCGAGGACGCCGTCTGGCGCAGCTTCTGCGCCCGAGACCTCGGCCTCGACGCGCCCCTCGACCCCGAGGACCGCTCGCTCCCCTCCTTCAAGGTCTGGTGCTGCCTTGATCTCCTCGTTCCTTTCCCCTAACTAACCCTTGCCCAAACACAAGAATTACGAAGCAGTCAATATACGATGTGCCGCTTCGTGATGGGTTCGTGGCGTGTGGAACTTTGGATGATTTGCTTACTTGTATTCCTACTACTGTGAATTCTTTGGTGCGGGTTGTCAGCTTGGCAATGGCGGACCTAGCACAATGTTTGAGTGAGGGCGGTCCTACTGCAAATTCAAAGAACTACTATGTTTTCATTGCATACATAAAAGAACTTAATTGCAATTTCGGATTAGAGTGGGGGGCCCTTTACGGGGTCTGTATTTTGATCAAGGCCTCATTCTTGAATTCCTGATCTTAGTTCATTAGTTATGACTGAACAAATGATAAATCAGAATTACATAGCAAGCAATTACCTATGAATTGTAGATCATCAAGGTTAGTTGTGTCGAAAGTAGAGTGAGGTGTGTCCGTAGAACTAGTTTTTATCATCTCACTGTTTACATAGGTAGGAAAGCGGCTTAGAGAAGATAGGACCCTGACTAACTACATGGTAAAGGAAAATAGAAACATAGGAGGAATAAAATAAGCAACACCAATTTTTCTAAAATTGGTAGTACTTCTCACTTATATATATATATATATATATATATATATATATATAGTAATACTATTCATCACCCAGGGTGCAGAATATGTTATTCTTCACCCGAGGTAATCTTACGATCGTTTCATATATAAATTACATTTCGTATACAAAAAGTTACATTCATATTGATTTTACTACGTAAAATTTAGCATAAGAAAACAAAAATATGGGTCTTAAGTCTAGAAAATTTGCATTTTATGTACATTTTACACTATGTTTTTACGTTTTGTAATTTTAGGTAACATAAAATATTTTTATGGCAATTATAATTTTCTTACGTTCTCGTTTTACGTATGAAATAAGACCAAATTTACGGAACGTAAAATTACGGTGTATTGATGTTAAAATAGAGGGGGGTGAAGAATAACTATTCCTCACCCAGGGTGACGAATATCGCGACCCTATAGTAATACTATATATATATATATATATATATATACTTGTCCTTGTGTGGATGAAGTTAACATTTCATAGTCCTAATGTCTGTCAAAAGAGTTTGACCTGTAATGACTCCCCACCATGATTTTTTGTTTTGTTTTCGGTGTATCTTTTGTCGCGTTAGCTTGCTGTCATTATTTTTCGGTTTAACTTGTCTAAAAGGGGATGGAGATTGATTATTGATGTTTAATTTGTGGTATTACTATCAGAGACTTGTACAGTTCTGCTCATGGACTGCATTTCTCAGGTAGAACATTTCCTCTGCATGTAAGCATGTAAAGTTTTACGTGCCACTGAAGAAAAATGCTGGTATTTTTTTCTATGATAATATATGAGTAGTGCCTATTTAATAGGTTGCTCCACCAAGGAATACGATGCCATTGAATGATCCCAATAGTGAATTGTCTGAAACCTAAACTTTCAACTTTTACATGTCGTCTTTGGTTGTTATGACGTTACTTCAAATTGCATCCACTTCCTGCTGGCCTTCAGGGCCGTATGTGAGAAATGAGAATCCCGTTGGGATATCTGAGATTAGGCCTCGTGTAAAAGAAAATCAACTATGAAAACTTGAACACTATTTTATTTTTCATACTGGTAGTATAATATTTTGTAGAATTGCATATTAAAAAAAAACAAGTTTTAAAGCACCAACTACTAATCTATGTTTTACCGGAAATGTGACATCCTTTTGGCTTTTCCTTGTTGTAAAATCTTCAAAACTAATTTATGTGCTGGAGCTATAGCACAGTTAGTATCATCACCATGAACCCAGTCATTATTAGCATCGATAATTTGGTCTTCGAAAGAAACTTTTTAAAAGGTTTGTTGTCAATGTATTACAGTCCAGGGTCTGGAGTGTGTCGCTAGAGTCATTTACTGTATATCTGCGCTTTGGCTATGCAATACAATTATGACCTTTTAAGCTATTCTCTAGTATTGACAAATTGCACCCTATTTGGTCTTCTTCCTAGCAACTGCAAAAACTAAGAGTTAGGGGAACATGAATTATATGGAGTACAACACTCCTTATTCTGTTAATCATTTCTTTCTAGAGAATGGTTCTGTTGTTGATTGTGCTTGCTGTTGTTCACTTATAGACGTCCAAATTCGTTCGTTGTTTGTAAATGTTCTTTTCGGTGGAATTATTATTTACGATGTTACTTCATCTGATTTTGGCGATTGACTGCATATCTTCTTCGCTTCAAATTAATTGGTTTTATCCATGATAACAAACTGTAATTAATTTTTCAGGATGCATATAAAGTTTGGTCAGAGTCTTTTGGTATGTATCCATTACCCCTGGTAAAGAGAGTGAAACTTTTTTGGAGCTCATTAAAAGGCTGGATTTCTGAAAACTTTCCTGAAGCACTCAGAACTTTGAGTAAAGGTGCTTCTGAGGCTCAGATAAGATCAGCAGAAGATGATCTTGGTTTCAAGCTTCCTATGCCCACAAAGCTATTGTACCGCTTTTGCAATGGTCAACTGCCTTTCAGTAAAAACCACTTTGAGGATGTACGCATGGCTCCTCTTGGCATAATAGGAGGCTATGTGTTTTATAATCACAGTGTAAATGTGCACCTGTCATCTCTTGAGCAAATGGTCGAAGAGACAAAAGAATTTAATCTCGACTTGGAGGAGCAAGGTCTTCCCATTGGGCCCAACCTTGCATTAGTGGCAAGTTCATGGTATCATCCTAAAGCGTTTCTTCTCAATTGTTCAAGTGGTGAACTTTACGTTGGGACTGCCAACTTATCAGCTGGAGAAATGATGCCATGTGTGCCAAAATCATTGATAAAGCCAACTGATAGTGATATGCCCCAAGATGGATTACTTTTGTGGTTGGAAGAGCACCTTAGGCGCTTACAGAATGGCATGATCAAGATCCACCCGCTTAAGACGTCAAGGTATATCTGCTTATATCCAGAAGCATCCCCATTGTGTTCGTCAGCAGTGACAAATGGTGTAAAGGTGATAAATCGTGACTTCCTAAATATGGCATCATCATTTTATTAAGCTTGAAGTCTAAATGGCATATCTTGTTTCCAACACTTGGTTGACTGTTCTTATTCATCATTTGCAACATTTCATCCCACTTGATTGCTTCCGAGAGCAATTTTTCATGACATGCAGTAGACATTCTATATGGTCTCATTGGAGCATTGGGCTGACTTTTCTGATGGTAGGTACGTGCATCTGCTGTCTTTGCGCCAGAACATCCTCATGGGGGGCATGCGGGCACATATCTGTACAGCTATTCCATCCGCCTGTCAGTTCCTGAGGCATGCATGCTAGGTGGAGTTTACTTTTCTTCCTGCCAGCTTCACTCACGCCACTGGATCATCCGATGTAAAGACACGGTTGTTTCGGATGTGCATGGGGAAGGTGTTATTGGGGAGGTATATGCTGGAATCAAAAAGGAAAACTAATCTCTGCATCATGAATTCTCGTGGAGAAAAGTTATAGTTAATGTGGCTATTTATTTGGCTTTGTGTTTTGCAGTATCCTTTACTTTTACCAGGGCAGGACGAGTTTGTCTATGAGAGCTGCACGCTGCTGAATGGCAGTAGTGGATCTGTGGAGGGCTCTTTTACATTTGTGCCTGGGAGGTATGATCTAATTCACAAGAGAAGTTTCAATCGAGAAAATGAAGTCATTTTATTAGGCATTTGTAGCCAAACTGTGTTTGTTAAGGATTGGCAAGTGCTTGTGTGCCAACTAACCGAATCATCTTGTTTTTTTTTCATTCTGTTGATGCGTGATCTGACTGTTTTATCCTTTGGCTAAGGGTGACCCGACCAGAAGGAAAACCATTCGACGTCACGGTGGCTCCGTTCCCTCTGGAAGTACCCGACTACATCTTCTGAGCAATAGTATGTGCACCTAATAACAGTGTAGTGTCTTGGTAGAAACACCGAACATGTCTTTTTTACTCTGTCTGCTGTAGCAAAGTTGCTCTGCGTGGAGTTGATCCTGTCGATGTAATGTAAACTGAAGGACACAAATGGTTGTCGTGCGCCGACCTTCTTCCGCTCCTGGCCGCGGCCCTAAAGGAATCTGTAGGAGGTGGAGCTTGTTTGTTCATATGTGATGTGAGGTTGTTTCTTGTTGAGGTGAAACATAAGAGGGGATTGTTCCAGGGAACACCTCTTTTGTCAGTGAAAACAGCAGGGTAGAGAATGGCAGCTGTTACCACGGGTGAGTCGCTGCAAGAAATGGTTCTTTGGCCTTCATGTCCGGGCTTGCGTGGTTTAAACACAGAGTGTTGTTCGTGACAGTAGGTCATCCGTAATCCTACACTGATGTTCGTTTGTGATGTTTCCTCTATGGTTCATCAACACAACACCGCACTGTTAGTTCAGCACAACTTGTATTGCAAAGTTTATCTTTATCCCTTGTATATACAGTGCGAGTGGTCCATCGAATAGACGTGCGTGCTTTGCTGCACCGGACAGCAACATACTATATAAGCAGATAGAAAGAAGACGTCTGTCACATCAGTATAATGGGTTGACAGGGAAATTGCAATCAGCCGTCAGGGCAGGGCAGTGTGCGTCCGTGCGCGTGCATGTGAGGGATGCGTGAGCTGCTTGCTCCGGGCCGGCAATTACTACCACTTCCGTGTTTTGCATTGATCTGCAACTGCAATGCAAACCGTTGAGACTACCCATAGTGGGAGTGAAGAAATTTTTGCGCATGCACGTTTCTGGGCATTCATTCATTCATCGATGGAGCACTTTTTTGCCCCGCCGGTCTCCACTCAACATGCATACACATGACCAGCTGTAAAGCGCGCGAATCCAATCTAGCTTGGCAAGCCGAAACATTCAACATTTTTCCAAGTACGGTACAGAGGAGTTGCAAGCTTAATTAAACATCACGGCGATCACTTTACGTACCACGTGATGTGCATGTGGTGTACTACGTACCATGCACCGCCGGTGGTGCCAGAGCTAAAACCCTGTCGTGCCGTGTCAACTTCAAAACGTAAGAGCAGTGAATACAGTACATCAGGATCGTATGATGTAACTACATTTTGTTCCACGAGAAAAAAAACATACGATTTTTCATCGAATATTAGCATTACTGAATACTGACAGAAATTTCTCAAGGTCAACTTAGAAACAGTTCCAAGCTTCTTTCAGCAACAGTAGCACACTGTTAATTTAAGACTTCTTCTAGATAGCGAGATCGATCATATATACACATGCATCATGCATGCATGCATGTATATACACACTGCTCAGGCATCCCTGGGATCAAGATGAATGAATGAATGGTCCAAAGAGATTGGGACCATGCATCTTCAAATTTCTCTTGAAAGAGACTAGCTAGCTAGGATAATTTTGCCATGTATTGAGCATCTGGATACGATCAAACTGGTTCCAAAACACATAATCAAAATCAAACGACCCCCCAACCTCTACTTCCACCTCCTTAAATAACGACGTAGCACCCTCAACTTCCTTCTCCTTAATTGGGCTCGGCTCGATCCAATGCACCGACTCACTCCAGCTGAATCCATCCACCCGGGCTCGTAAATGCCTTCGCTCATCGACGGCCCGGGCTCGCTGCGGTCGCTGCTCCGGCCGGTCACCGACGAGCGCCGGACCAAGCACGGCGGCAGCACCGGCGGCGCCGTCGTGGGGCTCTTCAAGATGTTCAAGCTCGTGCCGATGCTCACCACCAGCACCGGCTGCAAGATGGCAACGCTGCTCGGGCGGCACAACGGCGCCAGCAGGGCCCTCCTCGCCGACCACGCGCCGGCGGTGACGCTCTTCGGGCACCGCCGCGGCCGGCTGAGCCTGGCCATCCACGAGGACACACGGGCGCCGCCGGCGTTCCTCATCGAGCTGCCCATGCTGGCGGCCGCGCTGCACCGGGAGATGGCCACGGGGACCGTGAAGCTGGCGCTGGAGAGCGACACCCGCAGCGCGCGCCGGCGGCTCCTGGAGGAGTACGTGTGGGCCGTCTACTGCAACGGCCGCAAGGCCGGCTACGCCATCCGCCGCAAGGACCCGTCCGACGACGAGCGGCACGTGCTGCGGCTGCTGCGAGGCATATCCATGGGCGCCGGGGTGCTGCCGCCGCCGCCCGCCGACGGCTCCCACGGCCCCGACGGCGAGCTCACCTACATGCGCGCCCGCGTCGAGCGCGTCGTCGGGTCCAAGGACTCCGAGGCCTTCTACATGATCAACCCGGACGACGACAACCGGGGTGGCGATAGCGCCGCGGAGCTCAGCATTTTCCTAGTGAGGAAGAAGTAAAGAAAACAACTACTACGAATACCTCTTGTGGATAGATATGATACGAGCATAAGCATATAGTAATATTTTTGTGTGAAGAGATAGATGAATATATTATGCCCTATCGATTCAATTCAAATTGTGTCACCTGTGCCATATAGTAGAAAAAAAATAAAGTAAAATGAACAGTTTTGTTAAGTCTCAGTTGACTGAGACTTCGTTATGTCCCAGTCGATGATATATTCTTTTGATCTTGCATGAAAATTCGTACAATTTTTTGTTTTCAGTTTTTTGTCGTTCTTCTTATATACTATATTATTTAACTGAGATTTGATTAAGTTTTAGTCAACTTAGATACGCCCTAAAATGAAACCAATTGTGTCATCCCAGTAAAATATGCGTGGAGCGGTGTGTTACAGAAAGTTTACCAACAGTGTATGTATTCGTGGCATGGCAAACGACCTGTCTCGTTTGTTTCTGAGATGAGCTCGGTTAGCTAGCGTCTTATAAATTCCAACGTGCTAAACACTATTGCATGCCATAAATTGTGATGGGACAAGTACATACCCTAATAATGGCAGATGTTGACACCAGGGGCCTGGTTTTGAGTGCTTCGTTTGTAGTCCATTTTGATCATAACAGTAGTGTGGCCCTAAATTTGGATACTTTGATGAAAGATTTTTTTTTTGAAAAAAGTCCATTTTACTACCCTGAACAAAGTTGATGGTTCACATTACCCACTGATCTATTTTTCGGTTCCTTTACCCCCCAAACAATCTCATACCGGACAAAAAACACCCTAAGTGGTTTACCCAGACCGGATGGTGACGTGGACACGGTCAAAGGTGGTATTTGACCTGCGGATGGGTCCCACTCGTCAGTTTTTAGAAAAAAGTCAAAGAAATAGAAGAAAAAAAGGGGCGGCCCCCTACTGCAGTAGCAGCCGGCCATAGCGGCGGCAGCCGGTGCGCGCGGAGCCGGCAGGCAGCCGGGCCGGGCAGAGACAGCGCGCGCCGAGCGGGCGAGGCCGGGCGCGGCCAGGCACAGCAACGCGGGCGCGGCCAAGTGCAGAGCGGCGAGGAGCGGCACGGGGCGCGGACGGGTTCGCACGCGCGAGGGCGGAGCGGCGCAGAGCGGCTTGGGCGCGGACGGGGCCGCGCGCGTGAGGGCATAGCGGGGGCGGCCGGGGACGACGGCGCAAGCTCGGGGAGGAGGCGGGGCGGCGCAGGCGCGCGGCCGGAGCGGCGATGGGGCGGACGGCGGCGGAGCCAACGCCGCGGAGGAGCGAGGCGAGGCCGAGCGGGGTGCGGCGACCGGGGCGAGCTCCTTCGGGCGGCGGCGGATCTGACCCGAAAAGAGAGAGAGAGAAACCTGACAAGGGGGCCCCACCCAGGTCAAAACCGCCGTTGACTAGTGCCACATCAGCAGCGGGTGGAGACAAACCAACCAGGGGGTGTTTTGTCCGGTTTTGATTTGTTTGGGGTAGAAGAAGCCGAAAAATAGATCAGGGATAAAGTGAACCACTTTATTCAGGATAGTAAAATGGATTTTTTTTAGACAACATAGATTAGAAGAAATAGTATCCCCCTCCCCCATTTGAATCTTGTCAAGCTCGACCGCTGAATAAAGTCAACCACGGTAGCGGCGCTCCAAGCCTCAACCTTAATTACCTTTTTGATCTTGCATCGAGATCCGCGATATGTAAAGAGCCAACCTTGTACAGGGAGTATTGTTACTGTATTTATTGAAGTAAATGATGGATTGTTTCGTGATGCTTGCAGATTTTCGCTTCTTCCCCAAGAAAAGCTTGGACTTATTCGCTGCAGTGTTCATTCCCTCAGGTCTGCATACGTAAAGTATTGCTCCAGATACCTCAAAAAAAAGTAAATGATGGAATTGTTTCGTGATGTGCTCCATACCCAGGGCCGTCCCTGAGATTTTGAGGGTCCGGGGCGAAATAATAACCGGGGCCCTTATATATTACCTTAAATTTTTTTCTTCTAACTTTCCAGATGCAAAGTCGCTAATAGTGATATCAATATCAATATATCAATCATATTCAATAATTTCTTTTCAATGTGTAATTTGCCAAACAGAATCTGTCTTGGCACATGCTTCTTAAAGTAGGACAAAAGAAATCACATAAGGAAGCATACCTCAGTCATTAGCAACACATCCGTTGCCTCCTTATACATGTTCTTCTTGATAAGATTTTTTTGCCCTCGCATGAAGCACTGGAACCATCTTCTGAGCCCTAGAACGACATGGATAATGTGTTAAATGTCATAAGCAATCTGAGAAATAAACAGAAGATTCATTGTATTACTTGATTGTATTACTTGATTGATAAGGACAAACATAATGTCCTTTTTGTCATAATGCTTGTCTCTTCCGACGTGTGTGTGCGTTAGGCGGAAACGTCTTACCCTAGCTCGGGCGACGTGCTATGTGTTATATAGCAGGGGCGCAATAACCCTGAGGCGCATACATGAGTTGGTTGAGAGGATAAGGGAGAATCAGAGATACAACTTGATAAGGAAGAAAGAGGAGGAGATAGACTTGGTTACAACAGAATAGGACTCGGCTAAACTACCTCGTGAACTATCTCTAGAGATCTCCTCTGTCATGTATATCCTCTGTCACGTATATGCGCCAATATATGTTTAACACCCTCCCTTAATCACAACTTGGTCAAGTTGAGATTATGTTCGAAGTCTTCAAAGCTTCGTATGGGCAAGGCCTTGGTGAATCCATCTGCAATTTGATTTCTGGAATGCACAAACCGAATGTCAAGTTGCTTCTGGGCAACTATTTCTCTCACAAAGTGAAAATCAATCTCTATATGTTTTGTTCTAGCATGAAAGACTGGATTTGCAGAAAGATAAGTGGCACCAAGGTTGTCACACCAAAGACATGAAACTTGTGTATTTTTCACACCTAGCTCCTTTAACATGGACTGAACCCATATTATTTCTGCTGTAGCATTTGCCAATGCTTTATATTCGGCCTCTGTACTTGACCTAGAGACAGTAGCCTGTTTTTGTGCACACCATGATATCAAATTAGGTCAAAAAAATATAGCAAAACCACGAGTTGATCGCCTGTCATCCAAGCATCCTGCCCAATCAGAGTCAGAGAAGGCACTGACAAGAGTAGATGGTGATTTGCTGAACTTAGACCAATGCTCAAAGTATTTTTGATGTAGCTGACTATACGTTTTGCAGCAGTCAAGTGAACTGTAGTAGGTGCATGAAGAAACTGGCATACTTTGTTAACAGCAAAAGAGATGTCAGGTCTAGTAAGAGTGAGATACTGTAATGCTCCCACTAAACTTCTGTATCTTGTGCTGTCCTCTTGATTCAAGAGTGTCCCTTCTGTGAGAGATAATTTTTCTGAACTGGATAATGGAGTAGGTGAGGGTTTACAACCTTGCAAGCCAGCTTTTTTTACCAGATCAGTGGCATACTTTTCTTGAGAGAGATGAAGTCCATCCTTGTGTTTCTTCACCTTAATTCCAAGAAAGAAGTGCAAGTCTCCAAGATCCTTCAACGCAAAATCTGCACCCAAGTCTTTTAGCAGTCATGTGATTGCCTCATCAGATGAGCTTGTCACAATAATATCATCAACATATATGAGAACAAATATGCATGTGTTGGACTTGTTGTAAATAAACAATGAGGTGTCAGACTTAGAAGGGACAAAACCAAGTGCCTGCATTTTATGACAGAGGCGAGAATACCATGCTCTTGGAGCCTGCTTTAACCAATACAATGCTTTATCAAGTTTGCACACATGAAAGGGAGCTCTTTTACTTTCAAACCCAGGAGGTTGCTTCATGTACACTTCCTCTTCCAGAACACCATGAAGGAACGCGTTCTGCACATCTAGCTGTCTGAGACTCCAGCCCCTGGAAACAGCAATGGACAAGACAAGGCGGATGGTGGCAGCTTTAACAACTGGACTAAATGTGTTCTCATAGTCTATACCATACCTCTGTTTAAAACCTTTAGCAACAAGCCTAGCCTTATAACGATCAATAGTTTCATCAGATTTTCTTTTAATCCTGAATAGTGAATACCCACTTGCAATCAATCAAGTTTTTACCTTGCTGTGGAGGAACTAAGTGTCATGTTTTATTTTTCTTGAGTGCTGTGTACTCTTCATTCATAGCTTTCTTCCATTTTTCATCACCAAGTGCTTCTTCAACTATACTTGGCTCACCTGGTTCACCTGTAGAACAAACCATACCATATTTGATTATATGTTTGTAGTTAACAGGTTGTGTCACACCTTTTTGTAGTCGTGTACATCGCGGAGATGTAGTTGAATCCGTGGGCACAGAAGATCCATGCGGCTGCACAGAATCTTCGGCAGCAGCAGATCCCGCAGTTGTGGCCGTATGGGTTGAGCTAGCCGGATTTTCTGTAGCCAGCGACCGCCTCTCAGCGCCTGTTGGAGGCGCAGAAGATCCCGGCCTCTGGCCCAGCCCATCATGCTCCAATGATGGCGGATCAGCATGGAGGCCTGCGCCGGTCGGCTGAGCGGGCGCGGAGGAATCCGCGCTGGGGCCCGCGTCTGTGGAGCCAATCGTGGTCCGGCGCTTGTAGACCACGGGCTGGGCACGGAACCGTGCATCGCCTGGGCCAGCTCCTGGACGCCAGATGGCAGGTGGCGATTGGCGCGGCGCGGGGGACGTGACGTAGCCGGTGGAAGGTGGCCGCGTGGTGCCCGCAGAGTTGAAGGTGGTGCATGCACCTGCGCCTGTCCCTGCATCGCGGGATCCCGAGGAGGATCCGGTCCCTGCGCCTGCACCTGCAGCGACGGATCCCGAGGAGGATCGGATCTCCTGCCATGGAACAGATCCCGAGGGGAATCTGTCTCCCGTGTCGTGACACATAAAATGAGGACCAATATTTTCATTGTTAGGGCCGTTTTCAACGCCATTTTCTCCATTGTTCGCTCCTGTTTCATCAGCACAAGTCTCATGTATGCTATTAGTGGGATTAGTCAGCAGTTGATCATCAATATTGTTTCCCCCTTGATCAAGGCCGGCGAGATGAGGTGGCAAAAGGAGGATTTCTTTGCGAAGAAGTGCACCGGCGTTAGGATGAAGATCAGCGAAGGGAAATTTTGTTTCATCGAAAACGACATCCCTAGAGATATAGACACGGCCGGTGGAGACATCTAGGCATTTTACACCTTTGTGTTGAGCACTATAGCCAAGGAACACGCATTGCGTAGAACGGAACATGAGTTTGCGAGGATTATATGGACGAAGATTAGGCCAGCATGCACATCCAAACACTCGAAGCGACTTGTAGTCTGGTTTGGTGTGAAGGAGTCTTTGGACCAGAGTTTCATTGTTTATAACACGGCTAGGAAGCATATTAATAATGTAAACAACGGTGAGAAAGGCTTCGTCCCAAAATTTTAGAGGCATAGAGGCTCCTGCGAGGAGGGCAAGCCCAACTTCAACAATGTGACGGTGCTTGCGTTCGGCAGAGCCATTTTGTTGGTGAGCGTGAGGGCATGACACATGGTGGGAGATGCCAAGGGTTTGGAAGAACGAGTTTAACTTCTCGTACTCCCCTCCCCAATCAGATTGGACAACAATAATCTTGCGGTCAAACTTGCGTTCAACAAGAGCTTGAAAGTTTTGAAAAACTTGAAAAACATCAGATCTTTTCTTAAGAAGATAAATCCACGAGAATTTACTGTAGTCATCTATGAAACTCACATAGTAGGTGTGTCTACCAACAGAACTAGGGGCAGGACCCCAAACATCAGAAAAGATTAATTGCAATGGTTTTGTGGAGACACCAGTGGATATTGGATAAGGTAACTGATGACTTTTAGCTCGTTGACATGAATCACAAATTGTATCAAGATGGCGCTCACCAACAAACGGGAGCTTATTTTTCCTAAGCAATTTTTCAACTAAAGAAAAAGAAGCATGTCCTAATCGATCATGCCACCGTGTTGATGAAAGTTTGACAACACCATGGACTTCTTTATTGAATCTTCTACGCTCCGGAATCAACGGGTAAAGCCCTCGAACACATCTACCTCGATAGAGGATTTTTTTCGTTGCCTGATCCTTGATCAAAAAGAAGTAAGGATGAAATTAGAGGAAGACATGATTATCAATGGCAATTCTATGAACGGAAAGAAGATTCTTGTTGGCACTAGGGACATGCAAAATTTTCTTAAGATAAATTTTACGTCGAGGGGTACTAAAAATTGAATGACCAATGTGACGTATCATCATACCTTCTCCACTTGCAGTGTGGATCTGATCCTTGCCACGGTACTTTTCCTTCATTGTGACCTTCTCAAGTTCACTGGTAATATGGTTGGTGGCGCCGCTGTCAACATACCAATTTGTGTCGACCCCATACGGGCCATCAGCAGCCGCGGCGATCTTGTCCTCATCTTGGGAGTCATCGTCGTCCTCCTCGTAGCGGTACCAGCAGTCCTTGGCCGTGTGCCCGGGCTTGCCGCAGATCTGACAGCGCGGGGTATCGGGACGAGCCCGGCCAGAGCCGCCACCACGACGCCCCCTGTTTCCAGAGCGCCCGCCACCGTTGTTGTGCCTGCCTCCTCCTGTCCTCCCCTTGCCACGGGAAGAACCACGCCGGCCAGAGCCGCCGCCACGGCCGCGGGATGCAACGTTTGCGGAGGACTTGAAGCCGCCGCTGCCGGAGCCGTGGAACTGCGCCATGCGTTGGTCGAAGTTGCTGAGCATGGCGAAGAGCTCGTCGAGGGAGGCCGGAGTGACGCGAGCGTCGAGGGCCGAGACCAGGGGCTGATAGTCCTGATCCAGCCCATGAAGGATGTAGGAGATGAGTTCGTCATCTTGGATCGGCTTGCCGGCCGCAGCCAGCTCATCAGCGAGGCCGTGCATGGAGGCGAAGTAGGAGGCAACAGACTGGTTGCCCTTCTGCGCATTGATGAGGAAGGTGCGGATGTTGTTGACGCGGCTCAGCGACTGCGACGAGTACATGCCCGCCAAGGTCGTCCAGAGTGCCTGCGCCGTGGTAACCGTGGTCACCGTGATGAGCACCTCTTTGGAGAGGTTGGCCAGCAGGTAGCCGAGCACCTGCTGGTCCTCCCGGACCCAGATAGGGTGGAGAGGGTTGGGCTCGAAAGTCTCCTTGCCGTCCTTGTCCTTGGCGGAGAGGAGCTTGGCCGGTTCCGGCGAGGTGCCGTCGACGTGGCCGAAGACACCGGCGCCACGCAGCTGTGGCGTGATCTGCGTGCGCCATAGCACGTAGTTCGTGCGGGAGAGCTTCTCGGTGACCTGGCCATTGAGGCTAGGCTGGAAGGCGCCGGAGGATGAAGACATAGCTAGGCATGGGTGGAATCATGGAGAGTCTAGATGGGAAGTAGGAAGGCTCTGATTACCATGTGCGTTAGGCGGAAACGTCTTACCCTAGCTCGGGCGACGTGCTACGTGTTATATAGCAGGGGCGCAATAACCCTGAGGCGCATACATGAGTTGGTTGAGAGGATAAGGGAGAATCAGAGATACAACTTGATAAGGAAGAAAGAGGAGGAGATAGACTTGGTTACAACAGAATAAGACTCGGCTAAACTACCTCGTGAACTACCTCTAGAGATCTCCTCTGTCATGTATATCCTCTGTCACGTATATGCGCCAATATATGTTTAACAGTGTGTTGCGCACCACACTCGACGCCGGAGGCACACGGTGATTTGTTTGTGTGCGAACAAAGGTTACCACTAAATATGATGCTAAAAACTCTCCAAAATGACACTAATGTTTATGGATAGTCGAACAAACTCACGAATATCTCCTCTAAACAAGATCAGACATGAACTGGTTCAAATAGAGCAACTGGTAAACAATCTCAGGAGCTTGGTTCTCGTTGGGTTTCGTACAGCATACATAGAGAACCACAGAGTAATATTAGAGAAAACTTGCCTGATCAAATAAAAATTGCCCGACCATAAAAATAGTATTACTGTATGATTTTTTAACCACGGAGGAGAACTGCATGTATATTACTCCGTCTTGTTTCATTCCTTGCTTCCACCCAGGTGTGTGAAATTAGCATTGTAAGCTGAAGTGCGGAGCACAAACAACGTCCCTGGAATTTAAACTTGTATCACTAACAGAACAGGAAGAGATGGAAGCACTCACTGTGAGACTCTGAATTCAGAGCTCCAGAAAGAAGACACACAGCGAATTCCCCATGATGCACCAAAATCATTTTATTTCTACTTCAACATTGGACTGAGCGCGTCCAGCGTTAAACTATGGATCAAGCCGCACCGGCCAAAGGCCAAACAATTTGTCACCTAAAGAACAAGAGAAAGACGCAACAATTTGTCACCTAAAGAACAAGAGAAAGACGCTGACTTCTGCGGGAAAATGTAGTCCCTGCTTTGCCAAATTTTACCAAAATTCATCATGTTACCGCAGACTTGACCAAATTTTGGGTCTGCATGGATGTTTGACAAGGTTTTAGGCATGCTATATACTGTAAGTGATATGACATTAACTGTTTTTCTTTTTTCTTTCCACCAAAACATAAGAATAATCGAGTCCCCATCATCATTGTCAGGATACACCCTTGATCCAAGAATCAGAGTGTTGATCCAAACAACCACATGCACAAGTATGTGCTCTCTACACGCTGTACAACAGGCACTGTTGCCACAAGGGAGACCTAGACTGCGAAACTGATCTTGGCGGCAGAGATAAGAGCAGAAGGTGAACAATCCTGCTGCAGTGGGCATTGATCATAGCAGATCCATGAGACCATACAGTGGACAGAACCCAAGCCCACATATACATATCGTTTCGAAGCAGAAGCACCAAGACAGTGATGACCAAGCTCGCCATTGATATCATGCTACATCAGTCATCTTCCTCCAGGTCACTGAAAGATATATCCTCATCATCGCCTACTATTGGAATGTGTGCGCTTCCTGGACCACCCGTGTCCTCTTCCAACCATTCATCCTCATCATCATCACAGTCATCGTTATGGGCCTTCTGAATGACAACTCTTGATTGCTTGCTGAGGTCATTCAATGGCCATTTCCGTTGATCTTCCGATGGAACACTGTCTACAAATGGTACACACTGCTCAGTTGCTACAGCATCATCTGTAGCGAGGTAGGGTGTGCTTTGTTCAATCCTAGACTGGGAACTCAGTGGCATGTTCTTTAGACGAAGTGTGAATGGTTTCTTCCATCCTTGATTGGGAGAACTCAGTCGCATCTCTTAATACCGGCATAAGCTGTACAGGCACGCCGCTGCTGATTTTATCTGAAGAAACAGCTCCAGCATCACTGACTGTATCTTTTGCTAGCGCTTCCAGAGGAATCGATTCAAATATACCATAATCTACGTTGCCCAAAGCTGTGGGCCTGCCGGAAGCATCTTGATCTTTTACTACGCTGACCACCTCTACAGGCATAGATACAGTACCATCTCCATTACTGAAAGTCAGAGCTACTGTGTCTTCGTTGCTCTCTAGCTTTGCCTGATGTCGCAAATTTCGTGACAACTTCTCTCTAGCTTCCAAAATCTGTGCAGTAAAGAAAAGGGATATAAGAAATTCGCCACCAAAACAATGTAATACCACCAACTTATTTATTGTGCAATCATGAGCAAATTAAGCATCGACCATCAGTCAATATATTTATTTCTCAAGCAAGCATATGAACACTAAAATGTCTTGATCTACTATTATGCATTAGTTTGAAAATTAGCACTCCTCGGTCTCATTATGAAAAGATAGTGTTCCAATATTTGCAGAGCCTGTTTAGTATGCTAGCGAAATTTCCAAACAGGTAAATTTTGAAGCCAAACATTTGTGGTTAGCCAAGTTTTGGCACGGCAAATGTTGATAGCAAACCAAGACTCCTAGTGACACAATATTAACTTGATGTCTAGTCGTGCACGTTCAGTGTCCAACATTTCTCTTGATTCACTTTATATTCCATTCCAGTACTTCGAAGCCATGAAAAAAATATCACAAGGGAAGAAAACTAAAAGGTTGAAATAATAAGTACCCAGTACCATTTAATGAAACAAAACAACCAGTAGAGAGAATAGATAAACTCGAATGCATCTGCTCATTTTAGACATGGAACAGAAGTGGACCACTGTATAACCATATGATTTAGAGACTCAGAACTGAACCTATTGAAATGCAATAATACTTAAAAATTAGGCTAGCCACTCGATCACCATGTTAGAATTCAGTGGCAAGTAACTATTGCAACGAATCACTTCGTCCAAATTAGTAACTTCAGCTTAACAAGCCTATTTTGCTATGAAAATAGGCCATCAACTTTATATAAAAACTCTTCAACATCTAGAATACCAAATCAATGACATTAGATTAGATTCATCTTGAAATATATTTTCATATGTATATGCTTGGTATTGTAGATATAGATAACTTTCTCTATAAACTTGGTCAAAGTTTATGAAATTTGACTCTTAAGAAAACCAATGCGCGCTATATTATGGGACAGAGGGAGTAGTATTTAAAAAAATGATTCACCATTTCTAGTTTTTACATAATTCAGATGAAGAACGAACATGGGAACATGCAATTGACACATTAACCTGTTATTAAGTTGAAGCTTTGGTAAAGGTTTGGTAAGCTTAGCTCCACAAAGAAGAGAAGCTCCAAAGCAAGCACATAAGCACAGAGTTTAAGAATATTGTGAGACGTCGATTAGACAATCAAATGCCAACACAACAAAAGGTAAGAGCATCTCCAGCCGCGCCCCCAACAGGCCCCCCCAGGCGCCTTTTTACGCGCCGGCGCCGAAAAAACCCCCCACTCGCGCCCCAAGACGCCGAAATCCGCCGGCTCGGCCCGTTTTTGGGCCCAGCGATCGCAGGCCGAACCCAGCGCACTGGGGGGCGCTCGGGGGCTCCGGCGCAAGGGGAAAACACGCCTGGGCCACACTGTCAGGCGAAAAGTCTAGCCAATCGTCCTGATTCACCTCCCACCCCCGCGCACTCGGCCACCACCCTGCCGATCCCGGCGCCGTCCACCGCCCTGCACCGCTAGATAGGCCATTTCCCGCCGGAAAAGAGAGAAGGTTTCGCCGCGGCAGCCTCTCCACCACCGTCCGGGCAAGTTTTCCGGCGCTCCGGCGCGTAGGGTGGTATACCGGCGGGTGTGCGCCCACCATGCCCGCCAGGTGTTCGGCGATTTGTCTGCTCGGCGATGGACTCGGACGACGAGGAGGCGCTCGCCGCGCTGCTGGAGGAGGAAGCCGATGCCGATGTCCAGGAAGAGGAACATCTCATGGTCCTCGCCGCCCTCGCCGGCCTGCTCGCGAGCAATGAAAAGCCGCGGCGAGGTGGCTCGGCACCGGGGCGGCTGAAAGCAAAGAACCGGCATCGTCTGGAAGGCTACTGCATGCTTTACTCCGACTACTTCGCCGACACTCCACTGCACGGCGACAAAGTATTTCGGCGCCGTTATCGGATGAGCCGAAAGCTTTTCCTCAGGATTGTGAATTCCATCCGGGAGTTCGACAGCTACTTCAAGTGCAAGAAGGATTGCACCGGCAAACTTGGATTCACCTCAATCCAGAAGTGCACGACAGCTATGAGGATGCTTGCATACGGAGCTCCCGGTGGTTCACTCGACGACTATGGGCGCATGGCCGAGTCCACGACCATTGAGTGTTTCTACAAGTTCTGCAGGGCAGTGGTGGCAGTGTTTGGACCGCAATACTTGCGAACACCCAATGCGGAAGACACTGCTCGGATCCTAGCACAGAATGCAGCAAGAGGATTTCCTGGGATGCTTGGAAGCATCGACTGCATGCATTGGAAATGGAAGAACTGCCCATTTGCTTGGCAGGGGATGTACAAAGGCGCCAAAGGCGGTTGCAGTGTGGTACTTGAGGCGGTGGCCACACAGGACCTCTGGATTTGGCACTCCTTTGGTATGCCAGGAACTCACAATGACATCAACGTGCTGCAGTGCTCCCCTGTCTTTGCCAAGCTTGTTAAAGGGCATTATCCTCTGGTGAACTTCGAGGTCAATGGGCGGCACTACAACAAGGGGTACTACCTAGCTGATGGCATCTACCCGAGATGGTCTACATTTGTGAAGACTATCTCAAACGTTGTGCCAGGTGGCAAGAAGTCCCACTTTGCGAAGGTTCAGGAGGCTTGCAGGAAGGATGTCGAGCGGGCATTTGGTGTGCTCCAATCTCGATTTGCTGTTGTCCGGTACCCTGCTCAGACCTGGTCGAAAGATCAAATGTGGGAAATCATGACTTGCTGTGTCATCTTGCACAACATGATCATTGAGAGCGAGCAGGAAGAGCCAGTGTTTGACACTAAACCATACTACAGGCAGGGTCCTCTTGCCCAAGTTGATCACCAGCTACCGGCGACCTGGACTGCCTACCTCAATATGCGTCAGGAGATCCGAGACCCACAGGTGCATCAACAACTGCAGCAGGATCTGGTGGAGCACCTATGGAGGCTCAAGGGCAACGCCTAGCTCGACATGTGATGAAATATGAGTTTTTATTTGTTGAACTATATAATTTGTATTGAACTATTTGATTTCTATTGATTTTCTGTGATGAACTATGTGATAAAAAAATTACTTATGTTGAATTCACGCCGAACCACGGCGAATATAGGCCGATTCGCGTTGATATCGGGCCATTTTTCGCCGAAAGTGGGCCGAAAAGCGGGCACATTTGCGCCATAAATGGGCCGATATCGGCGCCTGGGGGCGACGACTGGGTGCCTGACCGCCCGCAGAGCCGATTATACCGCCGGCTCGCCCCCAGGCGGCGATTTTTGTGCCTCCTGGGGGGGCCAACGGCTGGAGATGCTCTGTTATGACCGGCATATTAGGGGCTTAGCCCAGTTAGTTGTGGCCCAGTTTATCTTATCGTTATTAGGGGCTTAGCCCAGTTATCGTATTAGGTGGATTATATAAACTCATGTAAGGACCCGTTTTGAGATTAAGCAGAAGCAATCATATTTGCTCGGCTTCCTTAGGGAGCCGAGAACCCTAACCCTAGCCGCCGCCCCCTGCGCTCTCTCTCTCTCTCTCACGCAACGACGGCGCCCCAGCGCCGACGACCACGCCTTCCTCCACGCCATCCCTCCTTCCACTCCTACAACCTGAGAGCACGCTCTGGTAGGGATCCGGTTCCTACCAATTTGGTATCAGGTAGCTTCGGTGCGATCATGTCCTCGCCGCCGCCCACCCCGACCCTCCCGCTGCCGACCGCGACGACCGCCCCGATGGCCACCACGGCCGGCGCCCCGCTCTTGCCGGTGCCGGTCACCTCCGCCGCGCCCGTCCCCGTCGTCTTCACCCCGGAGGAGATGACGACTGCCATCCGGGATCTCACCCAGGCGGTCGCGGGCATCTACACGTTCCTCGTGAGATCCTATGGGCCGCAGCTGCCTGTGCCCTTCGCCACCGCCCCGCCACCGCAGCAGCCGCCATCCTCGGCGACCCCCGTCGCCGCCGTCATGCAGCAACTGCCGTGGCAGCCACCACCAGCGGCGAACCCCGGCGCCTCCACCATACAGCAGCAGCAACAGCTGCAGCTGCCGCCACCGGCGACCGCGGGCCCGGGCATCCCGACGACGACCCCGGGAGTGCCCATCCACCAGGTCCGTTTTCCCCCGTCGCCGTCTCCGTTACCGGCCTGGCTCGTCGGGTCCCTTGAGCCGGTTTATACGACGGCCTCGGTCGGGCCGCACGTGCTGCCCCCGCCGGCGACGCACCTGGCCATGCAGTTTGGCGGGTCCTCGGGCTCCGCCGAGCCCTTCGCCAGCGTCGACGGGCCCCTGTTCCAAGGCGGCACCCTGATGCCCGCCTACTCGGCCCCGTCATCCTCGCGGTTCCATGCTGACGAGGCGCACCCGCCCGTCGTCCACGCCCAGCCGCCGCCGAGATTCTCCAAGCTGGAGTTCGCGACCTACGACGGCACCGTCGACGCCCTGAATTGGCTCAACCAATGCGACCAATTTTTCAGGTGGCAGCGCACGCTCGCGTCCGACCGCACCTGGATCGCCTCGTATCATCTCCGAGGAGCCGCGCAGGTGTGGTACTACGCCCTCGAACAGGACGAGGGTGGCATGCCACCATGGGAGCGCTTCCGCGATTTGTGCCTCTTGCGCTTCGGGCCGCCTATACGCGGGGGCCGTCTGGCGGAGCTTGGGCCCCTTCCGTTCCTCACCTCGGTGCAAGACTTCGCCGACCGCTTCCAGGCGCTGGCGTGCCACGCCCCCGGCGTTTCGGCTCGTCGGCGGGCTGAGCTCTTCGTCGGCGGCCTACCGGACCACATCCGCGTGGACGTGGAGATGCGCGGACCACAGGACCTCCAGACGGCTATGTACTACGCCCGCGCGTTCGAGTGTCGCGCGGTGGCCATCCAGCAGGCGCCACCGCCCCGGGCCACTGGGCCGTCACCCTGGCCGGAAGTTCCCGCGCAGGGTCGGCCTGCCCAGGCTTCCGCGGCGCCCCTCGCCGCGGCTGCGGCACGCCCGTTCCGCCGGCTCACCCCGGCCGAGCAACTCGAGCGTCGCCGCCAAGGGTTGTGCTTCAACTGCGACGAGCCCTACGTACCGGGCCACGTCTGCCCACGACTCTTCTACCTGGAGGCTACGGACTACATTGAGGAGGACCCCGCCGCCCGCCGGGCTCGGCGACCAGCCCGCCCCAGTTGACGCGGAGGTGTTTGGCGGCCGTTGATCTTCCCCGCCTACCAGCTCGAGGATGAGCTGTTTGTGCAGGCGGGGAGAGATGTTATGACCGGCATATTAGGGGCTTAGCCCAGTTAGTTGTGGCCCAGTTTATCTTATCGTTATTAGGGGCTTAGCCCAGTTATCTTATTAGGTGGATTATATAAACTCATGTAAGGACCCGTTTTGAGATTAAGCAGAAGCAATCATATTTGCTCGGCTTCCTTAGGGAGCCGGGAACCCTAACCCTAGCCGCCGCCCCCTGCGCTCTCTCTCTCTCTCACGCAACGACGGCGCCCCAGCGCCGGCGACCACGTCTTCCTCCACGCCATCCCTCCTTCCACTCCTACAACCTGAGAGCACGCTCTGGTAGGGATCCGGTTCCTACCATGCTCTAACAACATAATCTCCCCAATGGCGTGTCACAGCGAACTTCCATGATTCCCAAATACAGCAGATACAAAATATATGCCCATAATAGTGTCCGCCTGACAAGTGACAACTAATCTGATTTCACATCCGATTTCCGGTCATATACACCCGTCGGCCAATAAATCATAACTCATAAGTAAGCCATTGTGACCCAGATGAAGCATGAAATCAAGGGAAATCACCTGAGTAGTAGAAAGAAGCTCGGCTTCCTCCTTTGTGAGCTTAGGGTGCAGTAGCACAAAGTATATCTTCCAGAAGCAGCCCTCGCTCATGTGGCTTGGGCAGAGTTCGATCCTCAGATCTGCCAGCTCCGGCGCCATGCTCTCGACGGCCAGCGCGTGGTCTTGCTGCGCATCACTAATGTCAAAATCTGCACTTAAATCAGCAACACGGGAGGAATCACAGATCAATTAAGATTGTAAAGAAGGATTTATACGAAGACGAAAGGTCCTTAGAGGCGAAGGAACGCACGAACCGTCCGAGTCCGCGTCGTCGGGGAGAAGGGGGAAGTCCAGCCAGAGCTCGGGCCGCATGGCGGCGTCTCGCGCGAAGGCGATCACGTCCTCGGTAGCTCCGGCGGCCTCCGACCCGCCCCAGTATTCGTCCGGGTGCAGTAGAGAGGAGGCGTTCTTGGCGAGATCTGCCACGGCCTGGCGGCCCGGGAGCCGCGCGAGCCCCAGGCGGAAGCGTCCCGCAATCTCGGCCGGGTTCAGCCCGCGGGGTGCACCGCCGTTTCCTGCGGGAGTGGGCGCCGCGAGGAAGGAGGCGAGGCCCTGGAACCGGTGGGCGAGGGCGTCAGTGAGCTCCGAGAGGTCCTCGCGGACGCCGCGAGGGGGTGAGCCCGGGGAGGTGGAGCCGGAGGCGCGGGGGTCTACGCCGTCGGCCTCGGGGCTGTCGGGGGACAGGAGGGAGTTGGCGATGGAGCGCGCGAGCCAAGACATTGCCGGCGGCCGCCGCGATCGCGACGGCGACGGCGGGAGTCGGCGACTTAGGTGGAGGGTGCGTGACTGATGGTGCGTCGTTGCCGTGCGCTGTCTGTTCACTGTCGGGTGGCGCCTAGCCGCATCAATATAGGGAGAAAAGTCTGAAAAAAACCTTGAACTCGTACGTCCCGTCGAAATCGGACCCTCACTTTCTAATCCTTGAAATCGGTACCCCGTACTCATCGATCCCGGTCAATCCTAACCTTGCTAAAGTATAGACTAGTTTGGTGCACTTGGAAAACACAATTCTCACCGGGATCATCCTCTTCTCTCACAAACTTGGTGGACCTACATGTCAGAGTCAGATCCACCTTCTCTCTCAATTGCTTTCTCTCCTCTCTCCAAAATCTGCATCCGCATGACGCGCGCACACACGATGAAACAACATGGCAGCTCGGTGATGTTGGTGCCGTGTGCAGCTCCGGGAGTGGTTGTGCGACGGCAGACGAGGGGCTTGCCGGCCAGTGGCGTGCAGCCCTGGGAAGCATCTTTACCTAGCTGATTGGGCGCACGAGAGCTTGCAGAGCGCAGCTTCACGGAGAGGAAATGAGGAAGACGACAACAATGGCGGCGGTGCTTGATCGAGCGACTGGCTGGTGTCGTCGCAGTAGCTAGCCCGACATGCTAACGACGATGGTGGATGGAGCGCGAGAAACACGAGACCCACATGGACATCACCGTCCGTAGCGTACGCACGCGTTGATACTAAATACACGCGCCACACCGGCGGTCGTTGCGCCGAGTTGTGCTACTCCAGAAGCCCAGATCGACCAAGCATCCGGTGGCTAGTAGTTTGCTGCACGTGGGAAGCTAGTTAGCCTCAAGGATCCATCAGGTGCTTTCTCTACACTTGCGTGCATCTTCAAGTTTGACCAATCCATCAACCATGCTTCAGTTCAGTAGTTAGGATCTTGCGGCAGTCCACGACAAAGCCTAGGAAGTTGAGCGCGGGCCGGCGGCCTAGGCGCCCCGCAGCGCCAATGAGGCGACGCCATATACGGCGGCAACCATCTCCGGCGTCTAGTACGATCCCAGCTCCCGGACCTCTCCCTGCCCCTTCAACTCTGGCTGGCCATCTCGCGTCTTTTTCTTATCGCAGACGTTTCAACACCAAGGAGAGATAACGACAGGGAGGAAGAGGTAGAGGAGAGGGATGGATATGACATGCTGACCCATATTGTCGGTGAGAGTAGCAGGTGAATCCAGTTGGGATTGCCTTTTTCCCGGTGTGCCAAACATGTAGAAGGTCGATATTAACCGGGATCAACAAGTATGGGGTGTCAATTTCAGGGATTAAAAAGTGAGGGTTTGATTTCAACGGAGCGTACGAGTTTAAGGTCTTTTTCAGACTTTACTCCATCAATATATAATAGGGACACGTCATCTAAAAACACATCTTTTTTTAAATCAATAGCTTCTACTCCCGCCATAAAGAAAATAGCTTCTACTCCCGCCGTAAAGAAATATAAGAGCGTTTAGATTACTACTACTTCGGTCCTGATTTATTGGCCCCTTTAGTATTTTGTGCCAAAATTTGACCATACATTTAACTAAGAAAAATGCATGTCAACGAAAATTATATCCCCGTAAAAAAAACCCGAAAATTATATCGTTAGATTCGTATTTGAACATAGTTTCTAGTGATATTATTTTTGGTTACATGCATTAATATTTTGTTAGTTAAATTTAGAATCAAAATTTAGCACAAAATGCAAAGGGGACCAATAAACCAGGACGGAGGTAGTATACAGAGTATATATTATTAAGAATGCGAGATTACATTCATTCGATATACGAGCTGTAAAGAAGGATGGGACATAATTTATCGAAAGACATCGCCTTCTAGAGGAATTACATTGTTAGTTCTGGCTCTAGAAGCTAAATCTCATATGGAAAAAAATCCCCAACCCTTAGCCCACGCGTCGCGGGCGACTCGGGTAGCGGCGGCGCCCGCCCAACTCCTCCCCCTCCCCCCTGCCGCCGGACGGAGCTGCAAGGGCAAAGCCCCTCATGGTGGATGGCGGCGGGGCTCTCCTTCCCTTCGCGCCTGGATCGATGTGCCGGGGTAGTTCGTCCAGGACGGAGCGCCGGGCTCGCGTGAGGTGCGGCGCGGGGCTCGGCCACGGCGGCGCGCGCATGGCGCTGCGGCGGCGGTGCTGCTTTCTCGAGGCGGCTTGGTGGCTGCGTGGGACGGGCGGGGCGTGCCCAGGGCAGCGGCAACTGCGTGGTAGATGTAAGGTAATTATCCCCAAGGTTAATGCCAGAACAATTAGCATTTATTACTTAAGAGCTCATTATCTGAGCAGGCAAAGGAATTTGCAGAACCTTTATTTTTACCTCTTGGGATCTCTAAATCCTTCTTCTGCTTCAATTCCTGAGCTTTGACCAAAGCAGGTTTCCCATCTCTTTTGATTCTGTCACTCATCCTGGTAGCCTCCACAGGCCCCCACTTTTTGATCCCAGTGGGTTTCTCTTTGTCTTGAGGGCAGCAATCTTGACTATAGTTTGAGCTTCAGCAACATCAAACATGGGTAACAATCGCTCACCAAAATTTTCAGTAGGTTTTTTCTTCACCACTTCTAGATAGCTCTTGGTCAGTGGAGCCCCCTGAATTTTTGAAAAAATAGACCTCTCTAAAGTAGCGTCATGCTTAGGAGTACTGCGGGTCTGCATATTCTTAGATCTGGATCCACTAGGAGCAGCAGAGGGCCTTGGGGTGTTAATGTTCTTATCAGCCACTTTCTCATTCTCGGTCTCCATTTCTTCCCCCAACAGGTCATCATCACTGTTGACATTTTTATCATCTAACAGCTTGTTACTAGCAGGGTCAGAGGGGTTCTTAGAGTTGGAACTATCATTAGTATCTTTCTCAACTTCAAACCTCAGCAAATACAGCTCATGATGAATTTCCACTACCCTATCAGCGGGTATCTTGCTTGGATCTCTGGCAGCCACCTGGATTCTCAACTTCTCATAAAATCTTCTGAAAATCATGTGCCAATCCACATTGACCAACACACCCAAAATGGTAGCAACTTGATCAATGACATTCTAGTTGATCCACTTTGGAGGGAGCCCTTCCACAACCACCCAAGTCTCTATCAAGGTATCATAGGCAAGCATCCCTCCTTCCCAGTTCATGAAGGAGATAGTAACACCTTTTTTCTTCAGGTTTATGGAAGGGTACTCAACAAGCTCAGTAATCTTCTTGTTGGGAGGAAACCTTACCAAGAATCTGTTTTTGGCATATGGTCTTATCTGCCATGGCCAATTAGTCTTCCACATATTTGCAAAGCACTGCCCCAGCTCTTCTTCAGTAATGTCTCCTTCCTCAACAATAACCAAGCCCACATTGCCAAAATTTAGTCACTCACTCTCACTAACCTCACCAGCCTCAATATGGAAGAAACCCAAACCTGTGTTAGCACTGCCCCAGTAGTGAGCAGCAGGATATGGCTTGTACCAAGTGGGGCACACATCCATATGATGGCCAGGGGTCTTGCAAATGAAACAGATCTTAGGAACAGAGCACATCCCCACAAAATGTCCAGGGAGGCCACAATTGTAGCAGATAGCTCCAATGAACTTAGGGTCCACATTAAAAGGTGCACTTCCTTCCCAAGCACTGCTATTTTGCCCCTGATTTGCAGTAGTTTCCACAGACCCCCCTTGTTTGCTAGGGTTTTTCTGATTCTTCTTGTTTTTGCTAGAACCAGAGGGCATAGCATGTCCACTCCCACCAGATGTACTTCCAGTGTTGTAAGGCACTTGTTGTTGATAAGGCACCAAACCCGGCTCACTGTCCCATACCTTGGAATTGGATGTTCCTCCCTCCTGGTGGATACCCAGCAAACATCTGACAAGGGGGAATCATATGAGAAGGTTGTGCCATGGGAACAATCAGTGGTTTGGAGTATATGGAGATGGGGGGGGAAGCTGTGCAATTCCAGGAGGCTAAGCAGGTTGGTGCTGGTCCTTCCCTCCCCCTACTGGTTTGGGGTTGGCAGTCCCAATCCGCCCTGTCTCATTACGCCCTCTGCCTGTAGCATATCTTCTCCCTCCACGCGAACTCTGATCTCTCCCACCCCCAACCATCCCTTTGACAACAGCAGCGAAGGAGATTTTCCTCGTTCTTCTGACCCAATGATCTCTGGAGAAGCTAAATTGCTTTGGGATAGGTAGGTAATCTGACGATCCAACTGGATAGCAGTCCTTAGCAGTGAACTCACCTCTAGCAAATAGATCTTTCCTAACCTAGACCAGTGAATCGGGAATATCACTACGGCGGTGGCGGTGGACCCTAGCTTGGGATTGGGATGGGGGCCTGTCCACAACATTGTTATATCTAGCAGAAGACGCCTTCTATCAGGGCGCCACCACTCAATGCTCATGGGAGGTGCTGGCCAACCAGGGCAGGCCAGGTGTCAGGATAGCCCCTGACAAGTAGGGCCATGCGGGCAGTGACAGGCTGCCCCCCGTTGACCTTCCTCACCGGAGACGTCGTCACCAACGCCGGCGGCGACGCTGCACGTCGCCCTCCGCCCCCACGCACCGCTCGAATCGGAGAACCAGGCGGTGTGGATTGGGCACCAGAATAGCCCAAGTCCACACCAATCAATCCGAATTCTCCCTGAATAATCTCCATCTCCTCCTCTGTTCTCGCGATTGAGATTCCGCCTCCCTCGCAGCCCAGTAAAGGATTCTCTCCACTGTCAGATCTTCTCCCGCAAAAATCCTCCGCCGCTCCTCCTCATAGGTCCGCGACATGGCCCTGAGTGCTAGGGTGCGGCGCGCATCTAAGACTGCCCTCGACGCGCGATGCGCCTCCCTCTCCAGCCCGTCCAATTCCGCCAGCAATCCGGCAATCTCCCAGTCTGGAGCAGCTCCCCCGCTCGACCCCATCTGCGGACCACAGCTCGATCTCGCACTGGGGAGGAGTCAGAGATGTAGATCTCCGCACCTCCACGGGCCTTCTCGTAGCCTGCGCCGAGACGGAGAGCCACACCCGACGGGACGACTCGCCAGACTTAGGTGGGCTTATCAGCTCTAGGTTGTGGTGGAGGGAAGGGGTGGCCGGCGGGAGGAGGCGGGCGGTGACGATGGCGTGGACGCGAGGGCGGTGGGCATGGACACGAGAGCGGTGGGCAAGTTCCCTACTAAGAGCCGGGCCACAAGATTGAAAAGGTTCACACCAGGAACTGGTTTGTCCTGGAATTCAATATCCAAAGTCGAAACAAACAAACAAGTTGCCATCAAATATGATGCTAAAAACCCTCCAAATTGACACTAATGTTTGTAGATAGTCGCACATATTCACAAGCATCTCCCCTGGATAAAATGAGATATGAACCAGTCCAAATAGAGCAACAGATGAACAATTGCCTGACCAGAGTAATATTACAGAGAACTTGCCCGAGGAAAAAATTGCCTGACCAGAGTAATATTACAGAGAATTTGCCCAATAAAAAAGTTGCCTGACCAGAGTAATATTACAGAGAACTTGTCCGAGAAAAATTTTTGCCTGACCAGAGTAATATTACAGAGCTCCTTACCATGTCTTCTTGCCAATGAGGAGCCTGGTTGTTGTTGGCAAGAAGACAGAGTATTATTACACAGAACTTGACAATTAAAAAAAATTGTCTGACCAAAAAATACGATTACAGAGAACTTGATCTGACAAACTGACACTGTCGTCTTACTTATCGCTTAATAATAGGCATCATACATTATTGGACAAATGACTTGGCACTCTTTTCATTTTTGTAGTTTTTTTTTTTTGGAAATGAACAAACTCCTGTTGAAGCTCTAGGAACAGCTTCAGGATGCTTCATCACATGGAAAGTGGTAAGAACAAACTTGAGAACAAAAACCATTTAATATTCACTCCCGTATTTCTTCATTGGATTATCCCTCATTGTGTATATGCTTTCACATGCAGCTCTCCACGGATGAGATCACATTTTAAAACGTAAGGCAACTGTAGAAAATGCTGATAAAGCAGCATGCATTTATTTAAGGCATATTTTCATCAAAAATACATAAAAAAGTCGAAAAGGAGGATGACCCCCGTCATCTTACAAAGTAATACATCAGTAAGTCTGAAGCCACCATCTTGGCAACATTTGTCGCTACTCCTATCCAGTTGATAAAGGGGTGCCGAAAGTCCGAGCCGAATACCAAACAGACCTCACAGCAGATCCTGATATCTAAAAAGCCGGAGGCCCTAGGAACACACCGGTCTGACACACTCAGAGTCCGCCGCCGCCGGCTTTCACCAATCCATCTTCAGAGTAGGTACTAATGCATTGACCATGCCAGGCCTGCCGTGGACGCCACCACGACGCCAGACAACGCCACCTTCCTACGCACGTCCATGAAGATGCATCCCGCGCCAAGACTCTACCGCACCATACGGTTGATGCCACACCACTCCACCTACATGGCATCTCACGTTGACCCCGAACTACCAGCAACTCCACCACCCTGAGCAGTCCTCGGCCGACGCCTTCAGGAAGGAACACGACACCAAGGTGTCATCGTCGCCCAAACAGAGGAAGAGGCTCTCACCTGCGCTCATGGCAGAGGTGAGAGGAGCAGGATACACACCGAAGCCTTCAGGAAGGGAATCGGCGCCGAGGGGTGTCGACTTTGGTGCAGCTGCCACGCCAGCCTGGAGTTTCCCCCGGATTCATGCCCACCCGCTAGATCCGTCCAGGCAGCACCGGTAAATGTCGACCGCGGTCGCCAAGTACCGTAGCCAGCACAAACCGGAGCAAATCGAGTCGAAGACAACGTTTCCCATGGAACTCCGGCCGGCCATCGAGTAGCTGCCGCCTCCGCGCCACCCATGCAGCCGTGGAAGGCCGCCCATCTGCACCCACCGGACAGGCCGCACCGCGCGCCACCGATCGAGGTCGTCGCCCCGAGATCCGATCTGCCAGCCACCGCCGCGCCATAAGAGCCAGAGCCCACCACGCCTGTGTGTGCGCACTGCACGCGCTCCCGCGTGTTGGGGAACGTTGCATGGAAAAAAAATTCTACGCACACACAAGATCTATCCATGGAGATGCATAGCTACGAGAGGGGAGAGTGTGTCTACGTACCCTCGTAGATTGTAAAGCGGAAGCGTTTATCAATGCGGTTGATAGAGTTGAACACCTTCGCGATCCAACCGATCAAGTACCGAACGTACGACACCTCCGCGTTCAGCACACATTCAGCTCGATGATGTCCTCGCCTTCTTGATCCAGCAAGACGGGCGAAGTAGTAGACGAGTTTCGGCAGCACGACGGTGTGGTGACGGTGGTGATGCAACTATCTCCGCAGGGCTTCGCCGAGCACTACGAAAATATGACCGAGGACGAACTAGAGGAAGAGGGGCGCCGCACATGGCTTGGGGATCATGGTGTGTGTTGCCCCTCTCCCTCCACACACATATATAGGTGGAGGGGGGAGAGGAGGCAGCCCCTAGGGCGCCCCCATGTGGCCGGCGGCAGCCCTAGAGGCCTGCCTAGCCGCGCCCCCTTCCATATTTGAACATGGGGGGAAGGAAAGGGGGGCTGGCTGCATTAGGGCGCCTCCCCCTTCCTTCCCTCCCTCCTTGGTGCATGGGCAGGGGGTGGAGGGGTGCGCCAGCCCCCATGTGGGCTGGTGTGCTCTCCCCCCCTTGGCCCATAAGGCCCAATAACCTCCCGGGGCCTCCCGGAACCCCTTCCGGCACTCCGATGAATACCCGGTACATCCCGAAATCTTTCCGGGGACCAAATAGCATCGCCCTATATATCAATCTTTACCTCCGGACCATTCCGGAGCTCCTCATCATGCCCGTGATCTCATCTGGGACTCAGAACAACATTCGGTCATCAACTCACATAACTCATATAATACTATATCGTCAACGAACGTTAAGCGTGCGGACCCTATGGGTTCGAGAATGATGTAGACATGACTGAGACACCTCTCCGGTCAATAACCAATAGCGGGACCTGGATGCCCATATTGGTTCCTACATATTCTACGAAGATCTTTATCGGTCGAACCTTTATGACAACATACGTAGTTCCCTTTGTCTGTCAGTATGTTACTTGCCCGAGATTCGATCGTCGGTATCTTCATACCTAGTTCAATCTCGTTACCGGCAAGTCTCTTTACTCGTTCCGTAATACATCATCTTGTAACTAACTCCTTAGTCACTTTGCTTGCAAGCTTATTTTGATGCTGTATTACCGAGAGGGCCCAGAGATACCTCTCCGATACTCGGAGTGACAAATCCCAATCTCGATTCATGTCAACTCAATAGATACCTTCGGAGATACCTATAGAGCATATTTATGATCACCCAGTTACGTTGTGACGTTCGATAGCACACAATGCATTCCTCCGATATCCGGGAGTTGCATGATCTCATGGTCGAAGGAACATGTATTTGACATTAAGAAAGCGGTAGCAATAAACTGAACGATCATATGCTAAGCTAACGGATGGGTCTTGTCCATCACATCATTCTCCTAATGATGTGATCCCGTTATCAAGTGACAACACATGTCCATGGTTAGGAAACCTTAACCATCTTTGATCAATGAGCTAGTCTAGTAGAGGCTTACTAGGGACACGGTATTTGTTTATGTATCCACACGTGCATTTAAGTTTCCGATCAATACAATTCTAGCATGAATAATAAACCTTTATCATGAACAAGGAAATATAATAATAACAACTTTATTATTGCCTCTAGGGCATATTTCCATCAGTCTCCCACTTGCACTAGAGTCAATAATCTAGATTACATAGTAATGTCTCTAACACCCATGGAGTCTTGGTGCTGATCATGTTTTGCCCGTGGAAGAGGTTTAGTCAACGGGTCTGCTACATTCAGATCCGTATGTATTTTGCAAATTTCTATGTCTCCATCCTTGACCTTTTCACGAATGGAGTTGAAGCGTCTCTTGATGTGTTTGTTTCTCTTGTGAAACCTTGATTCCTTCGCTAAGGCAATTGCTCCAGTGTTGTCACAAAAGATTTTCATTGGACCCGATGCATTGGGTATTACACCCAGATCGGATATGAACTCCTTAATCCAGACTCCTTCATGCGCTACTTCCGAAGCAACTATGTACTCCACTTCACACGTAGATCCCACCACGACGCTCTGCTTGGAACTGCACCAACTGACAGCTACACCATTCAATATAAATACATATCCGGTTTGTGACTTGGAGTCATCCGGATCAGTGTCGAAGCTAGCATCAACGTAACCATTTACGACGAGCTCTTCGTCACCTCCATAAACGAGAAACATATCCTTGGTCCTTTTCAGGTACTTCAGGATGTTTTTGACCGCTGTCCAGTGATCCACTCCTGGATTACTTTGGTACCTCCCTGCCAAACTTATGGCAAGGCACACATCAGGTCTGGTACACAACATAACATACATGATAGAACCTATGGCTGAGGCATAGGGAATGACTTTCATTTTTTCTCTATCTTATGCCGTGCTCGGACTTTGAGTCTGACTCAATTTCACACCTTGCAACACAGGCAAGAACCCTTTCTTTGACTGGTCCATTTTTAACTTCTTCAGAACTTTGTTAAGGTATGTGCTTTGTGAAAGTCCTATTAAGCGTCTTGATCTATCTCTATAGATCTTGATGCCCAATATATAAGCAGCTTCACCGAGGTCTTTCATTGAAAAATTCTTATTCAAGTATCCTTTTATGCTATCCAGAAATTCTATATCATTTCCAATCAACAATATGTCATCCATATATAATATCAGAAATGCTACAGAGCACCCACTTACTTTCTTGTAAATACATGCTTCACCGTAAGTCTGTATAAAACCATATACTTTGATCACCTCATCAAAGCGTATATTCCAACTCCGAGATGCTTGCACCAGTCCATAGATGGATCGCTGGAGCTTGCACACTTTGTCAGCACCTTTAGGATCGAGAAAACCTTCTGGTTGCATCATATACAACTCTTCTTTGAGAAATCCATTAAGGAATGCAGTTTTGACATCCATTTGCCAGATTTCATAATCATAAAATGCGGCAATTGCTAACATGATTCAGACAGACTTAAGCATCGCTACGGTTGAGAAAGTCTCATCGTAGTGAATCCCTTGAACTTGGCAAAAACCTTTGCAACAAGTCGAGCTTTGTAGACAGTGACATTACCATCAGCTTCCGTCCTCTTCTTGAAGATCCATTTATTCTCAATGGCTTGCCGATCATCGGGCAAGTCCACCAAAGTCCATACTTTTTTCTCATACATGGATCCTATCTCAGATTTCATGGCCTCAAGCCATTTATCGGAATCTGGGCTCATCATAGCTTCTTCATAGTTCGTAGGTTCGCCGTGGTCTAATAACATGACTTCCAGGACAGGATTACCGTACCACTCTGGTGCGGAACGTGTTCTGGTCGACCTACGAGGTTCAGTAGTAACTTGATCCGAAGTTTCATGATCATCATCATTAGCTTCCTCTCTAGTTGGTGTATGCATCACGGGAACAGTTTTCTGTGATGTGCTACTTTCCAATTTGAGAGAATGTACAATTACCTCATCAAGTTCTACTTTCCTCCCACTCACTTCTTTCGAGAGAAACTCCTTCTCTAGAAAGGACCCATTCTTGACAACAAAGATCTTCCCTTCGGATCTGTGGTAGAAGGTGTACCCAATAGTTACCTTAGGGTATCCTATGAAGACACACTTCTCCGATTTGGGTTCGAGCTTATCAGGCTGAAGCCTCTTGACATAAGTGCCGCATCCCCAAACTTTAAGAAACGACAGCTTAGGTTTCTTGCCAAACCATAGTTCATACGGTGTCGTCTCAACGAATTTAGACGGTGCCCTATTTAACGTGAATGCGGCTGTCTCTAATGCATAACCCCAAAACGATAGTGGTAAATCGGTAAGAGACATCATAGAATGTACCATATCTAATAAAGTACGGTTACAATGTTCGGACACACCATTACGCTGTGGTGTTCTAGGTGGCGTGAGTTGTGAAACAATTCCACATTGTTTTAAATGAAGGCCAAACTCGTAACTCAAATATTCACCTCCACGATCAGATCGTAGAAACTTTCTTTTCTTGTTACGATGATTATCTACTTCACTCTGAAATTCTTTAAACTTTTTAAATGTTTCAGAGTTGTGTTTCATTAAGTAGATATACCCATACCTACTAAAATCATCTGTAAAGGTCAAAAAATAACGATACCCGCCGCGTGCTTCAACACTCATCGGACCACATACATCAGTATGTATTATTTCCAATAAGTTATTAGCTCGCTCCATTGTTTCGGAGAACGGAGTTTTAGTCATCTTACCCATGAGGCATGGTTCGCAAGTATCAAATGATTCATAATCAAGTGATTCCAAAAGTCCATCCGCATGGAGTTTCTTCATGCGCTTTACACCAATATGACCTAAACGATAGTGCCATAAGTATGTTGCACTATCATTATCAACTTTGCATCTTTTGGCATCAATATTATGAATATGTGTATCACTATGATCGAGATTCAACAAGAATAGACCATTCATCAAAGGTGCATGACCATAAAAGATATTACTCATATAAATAGGACAACCATTATTCTCTGACTTAAATGAATAACCATCTCATATTAAACAAGATCCAGATATAATGTTCATGCTCAACGCTGGCACCAAATAACAATTATTGAGGTCTAAAATTAATCCTGAAGGTAGATGTAGAGGTAGCGTGCCGACGGCGATCACATCGACCTTGGAACCATTCCCGACGCGCATCGTCACCTCGTCCTTAGCCAATCTTTGTTTATTCCGCAGCTCCTGTTTCGAGTTACAAATATGAGCAATCGAACCAGTATCAAATACCCATGCGCTACTAAGAGCATTAGTAAGGTACACATCAATAACATGTATATCAAATATACCTTTGTTCACTTTGCCATCCTTCTTATCTGCCAAGTATTTCGGGCAGTTCCGCTTCCAGTGACCATTCCCTTTGCAGTAGAAGCACTCAGTTTCAGGCTTGGGTCCAGCTTTGGGCTTCTTCACGGAAGCAGCAACTTGCTTGCCATTCTTTTTGAAGTTCCCTTTCTTTCCCTTGCCCTTTTCTTGAAACTAGTGGTCTTGTTAACCATCAACACTTGATGCTCCTTCTTGATTTCTACCTCCGCGGCCTTAAGCATTGCGAAGAGCTCGGGAATCGTTTTCGTCATCCCTTGCATATTATAGTTCATCACGAAGCCTACTCTCGGACTCAATTAAATAGAGGGAACACAAAGCAAAATTCAAAACTAGATCCTGGAGAGACCAGCCTCGTGAGGGCCGTCCTGAAGGCAATGCCGGCCTCCCTCCGATGCCGCCACCGCCAAGGAGAAACGATGACAACCGCCAAGATGATGGGGCTGGGGGCTTCCAAGAGCCTCGCGCGATTGCCTGCATCCTGGGTGGCGCTCAGGCTCCCGCCTCTCATCGCATCTTCAATCAGTTCGCTTGTGAGGTGAACGCGGCCCTCCCCAAGCTCGAGGCGTCGCGCCCCCTCAGGTGGTCCAAGCACGCCATCACCTTTGACTCCATGGACCAGCTCAAGTGCTCAGCCGCCGCCGGCGCGCTCTCAATGCTTTGGACGCCAACCATCAGCAACGTCCTTGTCACCAAGACCCTCATCACGGTCGCGCTGGGCTCAATGTTCTCTCTGTCGAGACGTTTGAAATGCTCCAAGTACCATATGACCAACTTCTGCCCACCAAGCCTTTCTCAGGGGTGACCGATGGCTCCACCATTCCCATAGGGCAGATTCACCTCCCTGTCACCTTTGGCAAGTGCGACAACTACCACACCGAGCTCATCGACTTCGATGTCGCCCACATCCACCTCCCATACAATGCCATCCTCGGGTATCCGGCCCTCGCCAAGTTCATGGCAGCAACTCACCACAGCTACAATGTCCTCAAGATGCCAGGGAGTGGCGGCATCATCACGGTCGCCTGCGATGAAAAGGATGCAGTGTGCTCCCTCGAGCATGCCTATCAGGCCGCGGGGGTCGAGAACTCAGATGGCGAGGGTGCCATCCTGCCTCCTGAGGCCATCCCCAAGAAGAAGAAGCAGCTCCTCCCAAAGGGCCGTCAGGAGGCTGGGGCGCCCGACGGTCGTGCCTCAGGCCCTGCGCCCTCTGCTGGGGCGTCTTTCCCTCTCGCATAGGGAGGCGTGCCCGGTGCCCCCCTCAGGATGGGCTCGGGGGCTCTCCTCTGGAGGGCCTCTGACCTGACCAGCGTGATGAGGGAGGCATTCGGGCACCACGTGGAGGCGTGCTTCGACACGCGCCTCCGTGAGCAGGGCACAAGGCGCGAGGCGCCGGGCTCTCAGGAGTTCATCACCAAGGCAATCGAGAAGCTTCAGGAGGCGCGAGCCATGCGTGGCGAGTGTCGCCCCACACCATCCAGTGGAGCTGCCGCCCATGACATGGGTGGCGAACTGCGCATCTGCGTCAACATCCCAGGCCTCAACAGGGCTGTTTCTCAGGAGCTCTTCTGGCCGTCCCGCATCGGCCGGAGTGGGGGCTACCCCTGCATCTACGTCCGCATGTCGTTCGGCCTGTTGAACGTGGGTGCCTCGTACCAGCTCCTCATGCAGGGAGCCTTGGCGGCTCATGAGGCCAGGCGCCAGGCGGTCTTGACCGAGGAGGTGATGGACCCTCGCGAGCCCCCCGGACCTCCGGAGCCTCCCGGGACTCAGGAGCCGGTCGGCTCGTGAGGAGCGATCTCTACAGTATGCATCTTCAGCTACTTCAACGCTTCTACAACGATGGTGCCAGGTGACTTTTTGGTTTGTTCAACTGAGGGCGCCCCTCGGGCTGCATCATCCTCAGGCTGCTAGGGCCTGACCCCGCAGCTGTATCATTTTGCGCATGTATCAGAACTTGCTTTGCCTTCATGAGTTTCCTAAGTATCTAAACTGCCTGTCCTGTGCTTCATCACTATGATGTCGCTGCGCCCTCGCGAACACGCCCACGACCGCCTCATGATTAAGGACTGGCACGATGTTTGTGCTCGGGTTCGTCCCTGCAGCGTCGACAAACCCAAGCGACCGAGCTCTGTCCCGCAGGCCAGCTCCCGTGCGCGTCAGCTCCCGTGGTCCTTGGTGCCTTGTTCTCGCATGAGCTAATCGCGTGTGGGCAAGTGCGGGCGCACGGCCCAGTTCGTACAACCGCAGTTCGGCGCTTCGCCGCAGCGGGAGCCGTGCGCCAGCTGTTTTTCTGTGGGATCGTTGCATGAGAAGACTTGGCACGACGTCTATGCTCGGGTCCGTCCCTACAGCATCGATAAAACCAATGGTTGAGCTCTGTCTGGCGGGCTGGCCCCGTTCACGTCACCTCCTGGGGTCATTGGTGTCCGGCCTTCTCATGCGATAACCTCCGGAGGGGCATTCGGCGTAGGACCTCCCATCGCCCCGCAGGTTTCTTACACGCGCCCCGCGCCGCAAAAATCAGGCGCAACCCGCCTTGAGGTAGGGCCTCGTGGGTCCTGCGCTGGCTCACGAGTGCCCAGATACACCTCCTCCAGTTCTGCCGTGTTAGCCACGTGTACGAACGGGGCTGTACATGCCCCGGAGTCTCCTTCAGCGGGAACTCCCACCCACGTACCAGTGGAAGCCCCATGCTCCGCGCTGGCGGACGACACGGTCGAGGAGCGACTATGCCCACGCACCAGTGGAAGCCCCATGCTCCGCGCTGGTGGACGACACGATCGAGGAGCGACTATGCCCACGATAAAGTGGAAGCACCATGCTCCGCGCTGGTGAATAAACAACTGAGGGCGCCCTCGCGGCCGCACCAACCTCAGGATAGCCTCTCGGCTCTATGACCGGCAACACCCCACAACTTCCCCCTCGGGAGGATCGCACGAGGGGGCTGGACACGGGGGTTGTGCTCAGGCCCCGCCTGGCACACGCTACCCTACCAGGTCCAGGTACCTGGTCTTCTCGCGTTCCCCCCCAGGAGAAAGCTGGTGGTCAAAGGTATGAGGGTTGCTCGCACGTCAAGGGGGACCTCTTGAGCATCACGACTCAGGGGCCTCACTGGTCACGTAGCCCCTCGCCCCTTGGTGTCGTCCTGGTGATCCGGACGCCCCAACGGTGGCCGAGGTATGCGCGGGGCTAGGCCCTGCCGACGCAGAGCGCGAAGTCCTACACCCCAGCGTCCATGTTTCCTTCATGAGGGCTGCTCGCACGTCATGGGGGACCTCCTGAGCATCGTGACTCAGGGGCCTCACTAGTCACGTAGCCCGTCGCCCCTTGGTGTCGTCCTGGTGATACGGACGCCCCAACGGCAGTCGAGGTATGCGCAGGGCTGGGCCCTACCGACGCAGAGCACAAAAGCAAGCATGAAGGAAACTTGGCGCAATAAGGAAACCACCGCAGGCTCGCCAAGATAAGTCGCTTCGCACACCCGGGCGCGAATCCCATAATTGGCGTTTCATCTCTCGTGATTTCGCTCGGGCAAGGGAACTCCCCTTTCAGTCCTTCGGGAGCCGCTTGCGCGCCAAAGGGGACCTCCTGAGCATCGCGCCTCGGGGGCTCTTACCGGACCTCGGGCCGCTCACCTCCTGGCCTTGACAACGGCATCGCGACCTGGCATACCAGCGACGACCGAAGCTTGCCTGGGGATAGGGTCCTGTCGGTGTAGAGCACTAAGCTACCACGAGAATAAAAAGGGGGAACCGTGCCCAAGTGAGAGACGCAAACACAGTATAAATTGGGGGCGCTGACATTAAGGCAAAAAGTGCCACAATATTTACACACCCGTGCGGGGCCTTCATGGTTTTTGCACAGGAATGAAATGAAAGGAAAGGACCTCCTGAGGATCGCGACCCAGGCGGTGTCGCCCATGACACCTGGCCGGCGCCATTCCTCCCTCAAGCCCAAGCACGGCGGCGCGGTGGCTCGTAGCTGTCATCGTCACTTAAGCTTGGTTCGGAGGAGGTGTCGCTGCTGCTGGAGGAATCGCGGGTAAGGCCAAGGGCAAGTTTACCGCGACGGGGCCTCGCCGATTTTCCAGCCTGTGAGGGGGTCGCCGTCTCAATCGCCTTCCCTGGGGCAGCACTCCAGACGTCGGCCGTCCTCTCCGAAGACCTTGAAGAAGAGTGTCGACGCCCCGTCGTACTCAAAGTGGATGGCGTGCCTCCCCTCCGAGTTGCAGGTGCGGGAAGAATCGCGCCCCATCCCCGGGTCATGAAGACGTCGCCGGAGTCGACGGCCTCGACCTCCGCCTCTGAAGCTTGGCTGCAGTGGCCATCGTGCTGCAGCCACAACTCGACGGGTCCCTTCGACGGTATCTCCCCCGCCAGGGACCGCGGGAGCCGGATCCATGTGCGCGGCGGCGTCGCTGCCCACACCACGCTCTCGCGGGCCGTGCCGCCAGCATGGGCCTGCGGGCAAGGTGGTCGCGCGGTCTCTGCTTGTCCTCCTTCCCAGCTTCGTCCTCCGTGACTCCCGCGGCCGCTATCGTGAGCGGGACCTTGCGCACGGATGTCCGCACTAATGGGGAAACCCGGCAGGGCGCGTTCGTGCCAAGGTTGCATGGCCATAGGCGTTGCGGCGGTCTCGCGGGGGCAACCGCGCCTTTTCTTCGGTTGGAGCAACTCCGGTTCTACCAGAGGGGTTTTTCCCTTCTCGGCGGCTGAGAACCTCCTCCCTGGCGCCATGGATGCTCTGGCGAGATGGCGACGCGGCGAAGAAGAAGAAGGAGCGAGCAGCAAGAAGATGAAGATGGGCTGGGGGCTCCCGCCCCCCTTTCCCCATTTATAGGAGGGGAAGTCTAACCGGCGGCCTCTCACGTTCGAAGTCATGATGGCCCCTCTGCATGCATCACGCAGTTGTCAAGTCCGAGCAGTTGCCGAGGCGGCGTGGGGAAGCGGAGACGCCCACGCCCCGTCAAGCGCCACGCGTCAGCCTGGCCCACAGGCAATTGGGGCCCGCGACGCTTCGCCCTTGCCCTTTGGCTTTGCCTCGAAGCCAAGTCCGAGCACGCCTTGAGCCCCAGGGCTACTGTCAGCGTTCTGGGAACCAGGGTACCCAGACTTGCCTGCCTGCGGCCCATGTCATGGCACCTTCGACGACCTGTTATGGCCCACCTCCAAGACCACCAAGACAAGACCCTCGCGAGGGGCCAAGCCTCGCGAGGCGGATGACACCAAGACCTCCCGAGGAGCGGAGATTTCTATGCAGGTACCCAGCCTCATGAGGCTACCATGACACAAGCCATGACGATCAAGGCAAGTGGGCGCCAGCGGGCGCAGAGAAGGCAGTTTCCTCTTTGGTGCTAAGGAGGCAAGGACAGACGTGGGTTCCCAAGGAATCTGGCAAAGGTTTCCATTCCGGTGCAACGAGACCAAGGCCACCGGCGCGGCAGGACGGATGTCATCGCCGAGCCCACCGCTGCGTCACGACTAGAAGCTTTGCAGGCGAAGACCACCTTTCGTTAGGATAAGATGTACTACTTGTCCCCTTTCAAATTGGCCACAGTGGGATCCCTTCCCGCCTACGTTTGGGGGGAAGAGGACCGAGGCCACTATAGATATAGGTTAGCCACCACCGTAGAGGGGATTGGAACCTCGTCGACCGATTCCCTCACCCATAGACCTCGCGAGGTTGTTCATCCCTTGTACTAGTTCATCCTCAGCCCCTCGTGAGGCCAATCCACCACAAAGCAGGAGTAGGGTCTTACACCGCAAGGTGGCCCGAACCTGGGTAAACTGACGTGTTCATCTTCCTCCTTGTTCGTGTGCATCGAGCTAGGCTGTAGGGTGATGAGCTGGTTGGTTGGATAGGTTGATTCCTTCGCACACGCCCTAGAGTTCGAACCTTTCTTGGGTCTGCGGAGCCCTGAACCCGACATAATCTTTATTATATAACTCTCGGACTCAATTAAATAGAGGGAACACAAAGCAAAACTCAAAACTAGATCATACTAAAACTTTATTCTACCAAACCGAGATATAACCAAAAGGATCGAACTAAGAAAAATGATAAAGGTAAAGATGTGATGGTGATACGATACCGGGGCACCTCCCACAAGCTTGGCAGTTGCCAAGGGGAGTGCCCATACCCATGTATTTAGGTCTCTTTCTTCGGAGGTGGTGATGACGGAGTTGATTTAGTGTCCTTCTTCCTCAGCTTGCGCATGAGGGTGGAATTTTCCTCCCTTAAGTCATCGATCTCCTGCTCGAGCCTTAATATCTTTCTGCATAGTTCCTGCTTGTTTTCCCGCAAGAGACGAAAAGGGATAAACTCGATCTTAGGTTTCTTTGCTTTATTAGGGAGACTTGACTTTTTGAATTCCATGTGCATGTCCCCAGGTTGGGGTAGTGGGACTTCCTCTTCATCTGAGCTTGTATCTTCCTTTCCCTTCAGATCATAGTCTTCTTCTTCCTCCGTGGTCCAACCATAATGCTCCACATCCCCGTAAACCCTTGGGTTTGCGATATAATTAGCTACATAGCTCTCTCCCTCCGAATCTTGGGACGACATGTTTCCAGATTTGCCAGGCAAAACAGCACGAAACAAGAACATGGGATATTGCCGTGGTACGGCGGTCAAAACCTTCGGGAGATTATATAATGATTTTTTTACCGAGCAAAAGGAGTGTACAACAAGAAAACGGAGTCCGAAGGGCACACGAGGTGGCCACAAGCCTGGGAGGCGCGCCCAGGGGGTAGGGCGCGCCCCCACGGCTTGTCGCCTCGCGCCCCCACAGCTTGTCGCCTCCTCGTGCACCTCTCGGACTACTTTTTAGTTTCCTAAATTTTTAAATAATCCAAAACAGAGTAAAATTGCTTTTGGAAAAGTTTTGGAGTCGGTTTACTTACCGTATCACATACCTATTCCTTTTCGAAGTCTAGAGCGTTCTGGTAGATATCCCTTATGTACTCCTCCGGTGTTATGGTATTAATAATATTGGTTTCAACATTTATGGGGGTACCTGAGATATAATGTTTGATTCTTTGCCTGTTTACCACCTTCGGGTTAGTGCCTTCGGTGTTGTTGATTTTGATGGCACCGGAATGATAAACTTCCTCGATAATGTAAGGACCTTCCCATTTAAAGAGAAGCTTTCCTGTAAAAAATCTTAAACGAGAATTGTATAGCAAGACATGGTCACCTACATTAAATTCACGCTTTTGTATCCTTTTATTGTAACACCCCCAGTGGTTAGCTACAGTAATCCCCCTTTGATAATGCCATGTCATCATGATCAACAGTGCTTAAATATCACTTGGATAATATCTCTTTTCCAATTCAAATTCAAATGGAAAATTCAAACTGAAAGTGAAAATAAAAGTTGTTCAAATGCAGGAACTAAAATGTTCCTAATATTGTAAATAATCCAGAGACAATTCTAAAATTATATTCAACATATACTAAATAAATTATGTGACTCTAACAGCAACAAAACAGAGATAATTAATCCATTTTCATTTAGTCAAAATCCAAATAAAATTCATTTGCCTCCAAACCAATTTCTAGCAGTGACAAATATTACAATGTAAATATTGGGCCAAGTTACTTATTTTACAAAACTGGAGTTGGGGCTGTACATTTTGGAAAACAACAACTAAAAAGAAAAATAGAGAAAACAGAAAAGAGAAAAGAAGAAAAGGAAAAGGGCCCGTAGCGGCTGGGCCTTAGTCAACCAGTCGGCCCAGCCCACCCCGCCTGTCCCCTCCTTCCTCCTCTGTTCATCCCCGCGCCGCTGTCGCCGCGCGCGCGCTCGCCGCGCTAGGCCCCCCTCTCCTCTGCTCGACAACCGCACTCGTCGTGGAGGGGGATAAGAGCCCCCTCGCCCGTCCCCGCGAGCCCTAGCCCCCTCAGGCGCTTGCCCGCACCTCTCCTCTCTCTTTTCCCCACTCACCCGAAAGCCGCCATTGCCGTGCCGCTCGATCCCGCGGCCACCGCCACCGCGTCGCCTCGCCGCCGTGCAAGAACGGATCGTCGTCGTCCGCTATACCATCCGGTGCAAACCAGGGGAGCTGGGAGCCCCCACAGCGAGCGCCTCGACCTCTTCTTCCCTGGTGCCGTCCGCCACTGCCGCCGTCGATTTGGTCCTCTCCGACCACCACTGGCTTCCCCGAGCGCTTCCCGTCAACGCTGTGAGCACCGCCATCAGTTCCTCTTCCTCTCTGCGCTCCCCGTGACCCTCTAGCTAGCTGCTACTGCTGCCGGGCTCCGACCACTGCCATTGCCGCCGCCCGCGAGCCGTACGTGCTCCCGAGCCCCCGCGCGAGCCACTGGCGCGCTCCAGAGCGCGTTACGCGACGCACCCAACCCCCATTTGACCCTCTCGCGCACTCCCGCGCCTTTTCGACGAAGCCCGAAGAGCACCGCCGCCAACCGTCTTCGCCGGCGTCGTTCCGGGCACCCCCGAGTCCGACCACTCACCCCACACGACGCGCGACCTCGCTAGCTCTCTAACACAGGTGGCCACGCCTGGTTTGGACCACTGTAGCTCGAACCCGAACTCGCCGGAGTTCCTCCGCCGCGTACGGGCTCGCCGGCGCGACTCCGGTTGCCGTCCGACGCCGCGCTGACGCGGCAGCCGCGGGGCCCGCCTCGTGCCACTGACCACAGGCCCCACTGGGCCCCTTTGACCAGGGTCAACGCTGACTGGGCGGCCCCGTGTCTATGACATGTGGGTCTCGCCATTTAAAAATGTTTTTAGATAAATAGATAATCTGTAAATTAATTAATTAGTTAATTAAAACACTAATTAGTCACTGACTAACCGGACCCACTACTCTAACTAGATAATTAGTTTAAATTAACTCTGTTAATTAGTTACAGAGGCTGACATGTGGGTCCCAGTGGGACCCACCTGTCAGGTTTGACTCTGGTCAGCCAGAGTTGATAATTTGAATTTAAATGAATAAATAAATCCAGAAAATGATTAAAACTTTAGAAAATCATAGTAAATAATCCGTAGCTCATATCGAAAAACTTTGTACATGAAAGTTGCTCAGAATTTCGAGACGAATCCGAATGCGCGGTCCGTTCGTCTGTCACACGTCCCTAACTATCCGAACATGGAACCGTTCCCCTCCGGTCATCTGTCTGACAAATGTCCGGAACCGGGAAAACATTCCCGGAGGGATTCCCCCTTCCACGGTGAGATGCAACCATACGTTAGGACACACCCGGCACTGCATATTGTCATGTCATACATTGTGTAGCACTTGTTTGCTTAGTATTTACTGTTTCTTCCCCCTTCCTTCTCTCTCGATAGACGCCGAGACTGACGCCGTTGCAGCTGAGTACGACTGCGCTCCGGACGAGCAGCCTTTCGACGACCCCTCCTTCTTGCCAGAGCAACCAGACAAGCACCCCCCTTTGAGCATACCGATATCGCCTATTCTTTCTCTCTCATGCTTGCATTAGAAATGCTGCTGCTACTGCTTTACCTATTCTGATGCATAGCCTGTTTATTGTAACTTGCATTTGAAACCTTACCTGCTTATCCTAAACTGTCTAGTATAGGCTGGGTAGAGACCTATCAGTGACCCCACTAGTCCCGACTGCCCCGCTGGATTATCAGAAGACCCGATCAACGGGATTGAAGACCAGGCCCCGGCACTGCACATCACCCCCCTTAGTTATAACGACATTGCAGCGTTACTATCGAGTGCCGAGGGTGAAACCTCTTGTAGCACTTCTGATGTTAACTCTGTAGAGTATCTATTCGGTCGTGGTTATCGAGGGTGATTCCTCCTTCCCCACTTCCGATAACGACGCTGTCGTGCAACACCTCAAGTGTGAACCCATCGAGGGTGATTCCTCCGAGTTCACCTTGACGGATACATCGAGTAGGAATCCAACGAGGGTGACACCTCAGATTCCCTTGATGTTATGGACACACGGATACTTGAACTGTACTATTGTTACTTGGAAAGGCGGGTCGACCCTGAGGGGTACCTGCGTGTGATGTGAAGACGGGTTGCCTGGATGGTGCCCGAGTGATGAATACGAGGCGTGGCCGGGCATTCTTGGCCCTTGCCGCAAGTCCTTGAGACGGGGCGACGGGGTCACATCGATCGTGAGTCTCTGCTCGTTACCACACCCCCAAGGTACTAACGATTTGGATATTTGATTCGAGTGGGCCTCTGGCCCGATAGCACTAACCATCACGCGGGAATAAATATGGGTACTCTGCATTGTGGCATCAGCCGAAAGCTCTGTCAGACGTCCAGTTCAGCATTGCGGCCGGGACGGACCTGCGCCCCCCTGGTGCCTGGCTTCCCCCTGCACGCAACGACTCAGAGTGCACAGGGCGATGGCCCAAGACCTCTGAGCGCTTAGGATGTAGACCGACGGGGACCTCTCTGCTGAGCTCTAGGTAGGGTTACGGTGTGTCGTTTGGCCGAGGCCGGGCATGACCCGGAAAAGTGTGTCCAGCCGGAGTTAAGCGAGCGTGGTGGGTAAGTTGGTGCACCCCTGCAGGGAAGAACTAATCTATGCATAGCCGGATCCTCGGTAACGGACACTCGGAGTTGTATCCCGATCGATACAACTAGAATTGGATACTATGGCTCTGGGATTGCTTCTCGCAGGGAGTCGAGAAGGGATCTCTGGCCGAGGATGATGACAGTATGGCTCTGGGATTGCTTTCTCGCAGGGAGTCGAGGAAGGATCTCTGGCCGAGGTTGAGAATTAATGATACTACTACTTTATGATGTACTAATCTACACTCTTCTAATGCTGCAAGACCGTTGAAGATGCTAGTCTTCAATAGGACTAGGCTTTCCCCTCTATTCTGGCATTTCTACAGCCCAGTCCACACATACAGCCTTCCTTTGATAATGTTGCATATGTAGTGTAGATCCTTGCTTGCTGAGTACTTCAGATGAGTACTCACGGTTGCTTTGCTTTCTTTTTCCCCCATATCCTTTTGATGTAACCAGATGACGGAGCCCCTGAGACAGCTGCCCCCGCCGATGATCGCTTCTACTATCCCGAGGGTGGTTACTACTATGAGTTGGCCGACGACCAGGAGTAGGTTAGGAGGGTCCCAGGCAGGAGGCCTGCGCCTTTCGGTCGTAGTGTTTTCTTTTGCCCCGCCTTTTAAGGGCCTATCTGTGTTTTCTTTTATATCTGTACTCAGATATCTGATGCTTCCGCTGATGCTTGTATGCGAGCTTATGTATTCGAGCCCTCGAGGCCCCTGGCTTGTAATATAAAGCTTGTATGACTTTATTTATGTTTTAGAGTTGTGTTGTGATATCTTCCTGTGAGTCCTTAGGCTTGATCGTGTGCATTTGCGTGTATGATTAGTGCACGATTGAGCCGGGGGCGTCACAAGTTGGTATCAGAGCCGACTTCCTATAGGAACTCCCTTTCCAACTCCTTGGCCGAAGTTGAGTCTAGTATCCGAAAACTGTTTTACTAACTTGGCTGTGTGGCTTACGGGCCCACGTCGCCAATTGGGTGGTATTAGGATCTTTTATTCCTTGTCTTTACTCTGGGACTCTGACCTCTCTTCTATTCGGGTTAAATGAATTTACTAACACCGACACTTAGGATCTTGTAAATCTCGTCTACCCGGAGAGCTGGATATCTGTGCTTAATTCCTTACCATTGATCTGATTAGTCTGATAATCATTTTCCTTTCCATTGTTTTGTTTAACCTTTCTCTCTGAGTTGTATTATACTTCTCATTGTCATTTGACAATCCTGAATTTCCTCTGTTTCAGATGGATCATTTGTTTCCACCACGCCCTACGATGCAGCTTGTGCTTTGCACTTGGGCTCGTGGTGCCCCTGATTTTCCAGCTGTCCTGATCGCCCTCCTGACCAGGTTGGGCTACCGCTGGTACCCCGAGTACATGGTCTACGAGGATTACCGCGAGTTCAACCAGGAGCAGTACCATGCTGATGTTCGTATCTATGATCAACGCGATGACTCAAACACTGAGCTGCACCTTTTCCATAGTATCGGTGTGGCGATTGAGATGGCAGTACATGATGCCGCCTACTCTGCTGTCGCACGTCTCCGAGGAGAGTTTAGCGATAGCTTGGATGCCTCTGAGTTCCGATACATTCCGTATGCCCCTACTGGAGATACTACTGGATACTACACAGCTATCTGTGCCCCGTACGAGCATTGTCGATACGACCCGCATGTTCTGATTTAGTGCACTCAGGCTCTGGATCGCACTGTTCGGGCTCTTGCCGTCGAGTTGGTTGCCACTCAAGCACGCCTCTACGATGCTATGACGCAGTTGCTACCAGCTGTTCATGCAGGGATACATCCAGAATACATCCTTTACCTGAGCAGGACTCAGATGTATGCTGGTATTGATTGGCCTGCTGTTGGAGGTCACGCACCTCCACGTGGACCTCTTCTTTCAGCTTGAGACCGGATTCTGCATCAGAGTGCACATGGAGCGCAGGATCCTTCCGCGACGAACATTCATTGTCCGCACGTGCAGCTACCCCGTTTCAGTGGATCTTCCCGATGTCGATGTAGCCTTTGCTATGTCTCGTGGTGTACTTCCTTACCGCGTGCCTGCGCGCCGTCTACCATATCTAGCTTTTGAATTTGCGCCGTTATGCTATTCGCATGTACCCGACTTTGTGTATGGATCTGTATGTCTTAATTGACTACTATTAAGTATCTAGTACACTGCTTAATTATTGCGTGTTACATCATGCTTGTCTCTAAACCCCCGCAAATGCTCTTACTGAACTACCCCTGTTGAAACGTAACAGGATGGTTAGACCAGGTGGTCGTGGTCGTGCCCCTGAACGCCCACCACCGCCAGATTATATGGCAGCTATGATGCAACAATTCGAGCTCAACCGCCAGTTCATGACTGGGATTATGACTCAGTTCCCGCATCTGAACAACCAGAACCAGAACCCTCCTTCAATAACTCTGCCAGAATTTATGCGTCTTAACCCAACTAAGTTCCGCAACTCTGAGAAACCACTGGATGCTGATGACTGGATTCGTGATATCACTCATGAGATGGAGTCTGCAAATGTCTCCCTTGCCAACTTTGTCGCCTTCGCTTCCTTTTTCTTAAAGGGTCCCGCTGCTCAATAGTGGGACACCCACAAACGTACACTGCCTATTGGAACAGCCGTTACTTGGCCTGAGTTCCAGGCTGCTTTCCGTGCCCGATATATTCCTCAAGGAATCATGGACCGGATGAAAACCCAGTTCCGCAACCTCACTCAGGGCAACAAGACAGTCGAAGCTTATCAGCGGGAATTCCTTGACCTGTCCCGCTATGCTGAAGAAGACATCACCACTGATGCCCGTAGATAAGAGAAGTTCCGTAATGGACTCCACCCAGACATCGAGCTTGCACTTGCTGCTCAAGATTTCACCGACTTTACTACTCTTGTGAACAAGGCTATTCTGCTTGAGACTGCTCAAATGAAGCATAAGGAGTCGCAGAAGCACCATCGTGATGTTGGCTCATCTTCGGGCTCAACACAGAAGCGTCGAGTCTGGATTCCCAACAACGTGTTCCGTCAAGCTGCCCCTGCCCCAAGTAACAACCATATTGCACCACGTGTTCCACCCAATGCTCCTCTTCGTCCTGAAGATGGACTGTGCTTCAAGTGTCGCAAACCAGGCCACCTTGCTAAGGACTGCCGCCAGACTCAGAATCAGTTGGCTTTCCCTCGTACTGGTCGTGGCAATGATCATGGCAACAAGCAGGCCCGCAACTATAATACTGGGTCTGCTGCTCATGGTCGTGGACACGCTTACAACATTGATATTGAACAAGTCCAGGATCAACCTGCCACTGAAATGGGTACTCTTCTCGTTAACTCAGTACCTGCTTCTGTTTTATTTAATTCAGCAGCATCACATTCATTCATCTTTGAAAAATTTGCATTCATGCATGACCTTCATTATGAGGAAATGCATACTCCGTTAGTCATCCGGGCTAGTGAATTACCGTGCCCAGACAACTCAAAACGCTGAGGCTAAAATATACACCTTCAATGCGTTGAACGCTTCTCCGCCTAAGATGATCGAAAACATTCCAGTCGTTCGAGATTTTCCGGACGTTTCTTCGGAAGAACTTCCAAGAATACCCCGCTTTCTTTCAGTCTTCCTCTTAATTCTCGGGACGAGAATTCTTATTAGTGGAGGAGATTTGTAACACCCCCAGTGGTTAGCTACAGTAATCCCCTTTGATAATGTCATGTCATCATGATCAACAATGCTTAAACATCACTTGGATCATATCTCTTTCCCAATTCAAATTCAAATGGAAAATTCAAACTGAAAGTGAAAATAAAAGTTGTTCAAATCCAGGAACTAAAATGTTCCTAATATTGTAAATAATCCAAATACAATTCTAAAATTATATTCAACATATACTAAATAAATTATGTGACTCTAACAGCAACAAAACAGAGATAATTAATCCATTTTCATTTAGTTAAAATCCAAATAAAATTCATTTGCCTCCAAACCAATTTCTAACAGTGACAAATATTGCACTGTAAATATTGGGCCAAGTTACTTATTTTACAAAACTGGAGTTGGGGCTATACATTTTGGAAAACAACAACTAAAAAGAAAAACAGAGAAAACAGAAAAGAGAAAAGAAGAAAAGGAAAAGGGCCCGCAACGGCTAGGCCTTAGTCAACCAGTCGGCCCAGCCCACCCCGCCTGTCCCCTCCTTCCTCCTCTGTTCATCCCCATGCCGCTGTCGCCACGCGCGCGCTCGCCGCGCCAGGCCCCCCCTCTCCTCTGCTCGACACCCGCGCTCGTCGTGAAGGGGGATAAGATCCCCCTCGCCCGTCCCCGCGAGCCCTAGCCCCCTCAGGCGCTCGCCCGCGCCTCTCCTTCCTCTTTTCCCCACTCACCCGAAAGCCGCCGTCGCTGCGCCGCTCGATCCCGCGGCCACCGCCACCGCGTCGCCTCGCCGCCATGCCAGAAAGGATCATCGTCGTCCGCTACGCCGTCCGGTGCAAACCAGGGGAGCTGGGAGCCCCCACAGCGAGTGCCTCGACCTCTTCTTCCCCGGCGTCGTCCGCCACTGCCGCCGTTGATTTGGTCCTCTCCGACCACCATCGACTTCCCCGAGCGCTTCCCGCCAACGCTGTGAGCACCGCCATCAGTTCCTCTTCCTCTCTGCGCTCCCCGTGACCCTCTAGCTAGCTGCTGCTGCTGCCGGGCTCCGACCACCGCCATTGCCGCCGCCCGCGAGCCGTACGTGCTCCCGAGCCCCCGCGCGAGCCACTGGAGCCCTCCAGAGCGCGTTACGCGACGCACCCAGCCCCCATTTGACCCTCTCGCGCACTCCCGCGCCTTTTCGACAAAGCCCGAAGAGCACCACCGCCAACCGTCGTCGCCGGCGTTGTTTCGGGCACCCTCGTGTCCGACCACTCGCCCCACGCGACGTGCGACCTCGCTAGCTCTCTAACGCAGGTGGCCACGCCTGGTTTGGACCACCGTAGCTCGAACCCGAACTCGTCGGAGTTCCTCCGCCGCGTACGGGCTCGCCGGCGCATCTCCGGTTGCCGTCCGACGCCGCGCTGACGCGGCAGCCGCGGGGCCCGCCTCGTGCCACTGACCACAGGCCCCACTGGGCCCCTTTGACCAGGGTCAACGCTGACTGGGAGGCCCCGTGTCTATGACATGTGGGTCCCGCCATTTAAAAATGTTTTTAGATAAATAGATAATCTGTAAATTAATTCATTAGTTAATTAAAACACTAATTAGTCACTGACTAACCGGACCCACTACTCTAACTAGATAATTAGTTTAAATTAACTCTATTAATTAGTTACAGAGGCTGACATGTGGGTCCCAGTGGGACCCATCTGTCAGGTTTGACTCTGGTCAGCCAGAGTTGACTGCTGACGTCATCTTTTCGGCATGCTGACGTCACCTTTTACTGTTTTGGATAATTTGAATTTAAATGAATAAATAAATCCAGAAAATGATTAAAACTTTAGAAAATCATAGTAAATAATCCGTAGCTCAGATCGAAAAACTTTGTACATGAAAGTTGCTCAGAATTTCGAGACGTATCCGAATGCGCGGTCTGTTCGTCCGTCACACGTCCCTAACTATCCGAACATGGAACCGTTCCCCTCCGGTCATCTGTCTGACAAATGTCCGGAACCGGGAAAACATTCCCGGAGGGATTCCCCCTTCCACGGTGACATGCAACCATACATTAGGACACACCTGGCACTGCATATTGTCATGTCATACATTGTGTAGCACTTGTTTGCTTAGTATTTACTGTTTCTTCCCCCCTCCTTCTCTCTCGATAGACGCCGAGACCGACGCCGTTGTAGCTGAGTACGACTGCGCTCCGGACGAGCAGCCTTTCGACGACCCCTCCTTCTTGCCAGAGCAACCAGGCAAGCACCCCCCTTTGAGCATACCGATATCGCCTATTCTTTCTCTCTCATGCTTGCATTAGAAATGCTGCTGCTACTGCTTTACCTATTCTGATGCATAGCCTGTTTATTGTAACTTGCATTTGAAACCTTACCTGCTTATCCTAAACTGTCTAGTATAGGCTGGGTAGATACCTATCAGTGACCCCACTAGTCCCGACTGCCTCGCTGGATTATCAGAAGACCCGATCAACGGGATTGAAGACCAGGCCCCGGCACCGCACATCACCCCCCTTAGTTGTAACGACACTGCAGCGTTACTATCGAGTGCCGAGGGTGAAACCACTTGTAGCACTTCTGATGTTAACTCTGTAGAGTAGCTATTCGGTCGTGGTTATCGAGGGTGATTCCTTCTTCCCCACTTCTGATAACGACGCTGTCGTGCAACACCTCAAGTGTGAACCCATCGAGGGTGATTCCTCCGAGTTCACCTTGACGGATACATCGAGTAGGAATCCAACAAGGGTGACACCTCGGATTCCCTTGATGTTATGGACACACAGATACTTGGACTGTACTATTGTTACTTGGAAAGGCGGGTCGACCCTGAGGGGTACCCGCGTGTGATTTGAAGATGGGTTGCCTGGATGGTGCCCGAGTGATAAATACGAGGCGTGGCCGGGCATTCTTGGCCCTTGTCGCAAGTCCTCGAGACGGGGCGACGGTGTCACATCGATCGTGAGTCTCTGCTAGTTACCGCACCCCCAAGGTACTAACGATTTGGATATTTGATTCGAGTGGGCCTCTGGCCTGATAGCACTAACCATCACGCGGGAATAAATATGGGTACTCTGCATCGTGGCATCAGCCGAAAGCTTTGTCAGACGTCCAGTTCAGCATTGCGGCCGGGACGGACCTGCGCCCCCCTGGTGCCTGGCTTCCCCCTGCACGCAACGACTCGGAGTGCACAGGGCGATGGCCCAAGACCTCTGAGCGCTTAGGATGTAGACCGACGGGGACCTCTCTGCTGAGCTCTAGGTAGGGTTGCGGTGTGTCGTTTGGCCGAGGCCGGGCATGACCCGGAAAAGTGTGTCCGGCCAGAGTTAAGCGAGCGTGGTGGGTAAGTTGGTGCACCCCTGCAGGGAAGAACTAATCTATGCATAGCCGGATCCTCGGTAACGGACACTCGGAGTTGTATCCCGATCGATACAACTCGAATTGGATACTATGGCTCTGGGATTGCTTCTCACAGGGAGTCGAGAAGGGATCTCTGGCCGAGGATCATGACAGTATGGCTCTGGGATTGCTTTCTCGCAGGGAGTCGAGGAAGGATCTCTGGCCGAGGTTGAGACTTAATGATACTACTACTTTATGTTGTACTAATCTACACTCTTCTAATGCTGCAAGGCCGTTGAAGATGCTAGTCTTCGATAGGACAAGGCTTTCCCCTCTATTCTGGAATTTCTGCAGCCCAGTCCACACATACAGCCTTCCTTTGATAATGTTGCATATGTAGTGTAGATCCTTGCTTGCTGAGTACTTCGGATGAGTACTCACGGTTGCTTTGCTTTCTTTTTCTCCCATATCCTTTTGATGTAACCAGATGACGGAGCCCCTGAGACAGCTGCCCCCGCCGACGATCGCTTCTACTATCCCGAGGGTGGTTACTACTATGAGTTGGCCGACGACCAGGAGTAGGTTAGGAGGGTCCCAGGCAGGAGGCCTGCGCCTTTCGATCATAGTGTTTTCTTTTGCCCCGCCTTTTAAGGGCCTATCTGTGTTTTCTTTTATATCTGTACTCAGATATCTGATGCTTCCGCTGACGCTTGTACGCGAGCTTATGTATTCGAGCCCTCGAGGCCCCTGGCTTGTAATATAAAGCTTGTATGACTTTATTTATGTTTTAGAGTTGTGTTGTGATATCTTCCCGTGAGTCCTTAGGCTTGATCGTGTGCATTTGCGTGTATGGTTAGTGCACGATTGAGCCGGGGGCGTCACATTTATCATGCCATCTTTTAACTTTCTCTTTAAACAATTTGGCATTCTCATAGGCTTGGGTTCTCCATTCATCAAGTGAGCTAATGTCAAATAACCTCTTCTCACCGGCAAGTTTGAAATCATAGTTGAGCTCTTTAATTGCCCAGTAAGCTTTATGTTCTAGTTCAAGAGGTAAGTGACATGCTTTTCCATAAACCATTTTATAAGGAGACATACCCATAGGGTTCTTATAAGCAGTTCTATAAGCCCATAATGCATCATCAAGTTTTTTAGACCAATTCTTTCTGGATCTATTAACAGTCTTTTGCAAAATCAACTTTATTTCTCGATTACTCAATTCTACTTGACCACTAGACTGAGGGTGACATGGAGATGCAATTCTATGGTTAACATCATACTTAGCAAGCAATTTATGGAAAGCACCATGAATAAAGTGTGAACCACCATCAGTCATTAAATATCTAGGGACTCCAAACCTCGGGAAAATAACTTCTTTAAGCATTTTAATGGAGGTGTTATGATCAACACTACTAGTTTGAATAGCTTCTACCTACTTAGTAATATAATCAACAACAACCAAAATATGTGTATACCCATTAGAGGAGGGAAAAGGTCCCATATAATCAAATCCCCACACATCAAATGGTTCAATAACAAGTGAATAATTCATAGGAAATTCCTGACGTCTACTAATATTACCAATTCTTTGACATTGATCACAAGACAAGACAAACTTACGAGCATCCTTGAAAAGAGTAGGCCAATAAAAACCAGATTATAATACAGTGTGCAGTTCTATCACCAGCATGATGTCCTCCGTAGGCTTCGGAGTGACACTTGCATAGGATCTGTTCCTGTTCGTGCTCAGGTACACAATGTCTAATAACACTATCTACTCCTTCTTTATAAAGGTGTGGGTCATCCTAGAAGTAATGTCTTAAATCATAGAAAAACTTCTTCTTTTGTTGGTATGTGAAACTAGGTGGTATAAATTTAGCAACAATATAATTGGCATAATCATCATACCAAGGAGCACTACGAGAAGCATTTATGACAGCTAATTGTTCATCAGGAAAGCTATCATCAATAGGTAGTGGGTCATCAAGAATATTTTCTAACCTAGACAAGTTGTCTGCTACGGGGTTCTCAGCTCCTTTTCTATCAATAATATGCAAATCAAATTCTTGCAACAAGAGAACCCATCTAATGAGTATAGGTTTAGAATCTTTCTTCTCCATAAGATATTTAATAGCAGCATGATCATTGTGAACAGTTACTTTGGAATCAACAATATAAGATCTGAACTTATCACAAGCAAATACAACCGCTAAAAATTCTTTTTCAGTAGTAGCATAGTTTATTTGAGCACTGTCTAGAGTTTTACTAGCATAATGGATAACATTTAACTTCTTATCAACTCTTTGTCCTAGAACAGCACCAACAGCATAATCACTAGCATCACACACAATTTCAAAGGGTAGGTTCCAATCAGGTGGTTGAACAATAGGTGCAGAAATTAAGGCTTTTTTAAGTATTTCAAATGCTTCTACACAATCATCATCAAAAACAAATGGAACATCTTTTTGCAAAAGATTAGTGATAGGCCTAGAAATTTTAGAGAAGTCTTTAATAAACCTCCTATAGAAACCAGCATGACCAAGGAAGCTTCTTATACCTTTGATATCTTTAGGCCATGACATTTTTTCAATAGCATCAACTTTAGCTTTATCAACTTCAATACCTCTTTCGGAGATTTTATGCCCCAAGACAATACCTTCATTAACCATAAAGTGGCACTTCTCCCAATTCAAGACAAGATTAGTTTCTTCACATCTCTGCAAAACTCGATCAAGGTTTCTTAAGCAATCATCAAAAGAAGTTCCATAAACGGAGAAATCATCCATGAAAACCTCAACAATCTTTTCACAAAAGTCAGAGAATATAGCAGTCATACATCTTTGAAAAGTAGCAGGTGCATTATATAAACCAAATGGCATACATCTATAAGCAAAGGTACCGAAAGGGCAAGTAAAAGTAGTTTTTTCTTGATCCTCTTGTGACACAGGTATTTGGGAAAAACCAGAATAACCATCTAGAAAGCAAAAGTGTGTATGTTTTGATAGTCTTTCTAGCATTTGATCTATAAAAGGTAGAGGATAATGATCTTTCTTAGTAGCTTGGTTTAACTTTCTAAAATCAATTACCATTCTATAACCTGTGACAATTCTTTGTGGAATCAATTCATTTTTATCATTAGGAACAAAGGTAATAACTCCCTTCTTAGGGACACAATGAATAGGACTTACCCATCTACTATCAGCAACAGGATAAATTATACCTGCTTCCAGAAGCTTTAGTATTTCATTTCTTACCGCTTCTTTCATTTTTGGATTCAACCGTCGCTGGTGATCAACGACTGGTTTAGCATTAGCTTCCATATTAATTTTGTGCTGACATAGAGTGGGACTAATGCCCTTAAGATCATCCAAAGTATATCCAATAGTTGCATGGTGCTTATTCAGAGTTTTCAATAATTTCTTTTTTTCATGCTCTGAAAGGTTAGCACTAATAATAACAAGATATATCTTTTTATCATCAAGATAAGCATATTTCAAAGTACTAGGTAATTGTTTAAGATCGAACACAGGATCACTCTTGGGTGGTAGAGGATCTCCAAGAGTCTCAACAGGCAAATTGTGTTTCAAAACATGCATCTGTTTAAAGAAAATCTCGTCTAATTCCTTTCATTCATTCATGAACATATCATTTTCATGGTCTAGCAAATATTGTTCTAAAGGATCAGTAGGAGGCACGGCAATAGAAGCAAGACCAATAATTTCATCTTTACTAGGCAATTCTTTAGCATGGGGTTGTCTACAAAATTTGGAGAAATTAAACTCATGAGACACATCCCCAAAACTTACACTAACAGTTTCTTTTTCACAATCTATTTTGGCATTAACAATGTTCAAGAAAGTTCTACGAAATATAATGGGACAAAAATCATCTTGTGGGGAACCAAGAACTAGAAAATCAGTAGGGTATTTTATTTTCCCACACAAGACTTCAACATCTCTAACAATCCCAATTGGTGATATAGTATCTCTATTGGCAAGCTTAATAGTGACATCAATATCTTCTATTTCAGCAGGTGCAATGTCATTCATAATTTCTTGGTATAAAGTAAAGGGAATTGCACTCACACTAGCACCCAAATCACACAAGCCATGGTAACAATGATCTCCTATTTTAACAGAAACAACAGGCATGCCAACAACATGTCTATGTTTATTTTTATCATCGGGTCTAGCAATTCTAGCAGCTTCATCACAGAAATAAATAACATGCCCATCAATATTATCGACCAAGAGATCTTTAACCATAGCAATACTAGATTCAACTTTAATTTGTTCAAGGGGTGTAGGTGTTCTAGTATAACTCTTATGAACCATAGCTGAAGCTTTAGCATGTTCCTTTATCCTAACAGGGAAAGGTGGTTTCTCAATATAAGCAGTAGGAACAATAAGATCAACATTATAAATAATAGTTTCCTCTTCAGCTCTAATAGGTTCTACTATTTTTACTTCAATGGGAGGGTGATATTTAGACCACTTCTCCTTAGGGAGATCAACATGGGTAGCAAATGATTCACAGAAAGAAGCTACTATCTCAGAGTCAAGTCCATATTTAGTGCTAAATTCACGAAAAGCATCGGTATCCATAAAAGATTTAACACAATTAAACTTAAGGTTTATACCTGACTCCTTACCTTCGTTGAGTTCCCAATCTTCAGAGTTGCGTTTTATTCTTTCCAAGAGATCCCATTTGAATTCAATAGTCTTCTTCATAAAAGAACCAGTACAAGAAGTATTGAGCATGGATTGATCATTACGAGAAAGCCGAGCATAAAAGTTTTGAATAATAATTTCTCTAGAGAGCTCATGATTGGGGCATGAATATAACATTGACTTAAGCCTCCCCCAAGATTGAGCGATACTTTCTCCTTCACGAGGCCAAAAATTATATATATAATTCCGATCACGATGAACCAGATGCATAGGATAAAACTTCTGATGAAATTCCAATTTCAATCGGTTGTAATTCCAAGTCCCAATATCATCGCATAGCCTATACCATGTCAATGCCTTCTCCTTCAAAGATAAAGGGAATACCTTCTTCTTGACTTCATCCTCGGGCAAACCTGCAAGCTTAAATAATCCACAAACTTCATCCACATAGATTAGATGCATATCCGGATGTAATGTTCCATCTCCTGCATAAGGATTAGCTATTAGTTTGTCTATCATACCCGAAGGAATTTCATAATAAATATTTTCAGTAGGTTCAGTAGGTTGAGGGGCAACTCTTTGCTCTTCCGGTCGGGGTGAAGATACCCCAAACAAACCCCTCAAAGGATGATTTTCCATAGTGACAAGTGACAGTAAATATCAGCACGTAATATAAATGTTTCCTTACTAAATTCCACTTACCAAAGGTGCTTCACTCCCCGGCAACGGCGCCAGAAAAGAGTCTTGATGACCCACAAGTATAGGGGATCTATCGTTGTCCTTTCGATAAGTAAGAGTGTCAAACCCAACGAGGAGCAGAAGGAAATGACAAGCGGTTTTCAGCAAGGTATCCTCTGCAAGCACTGAAATTATCGGTAACAGATAGTTTTGTGATAAGATAATTCGTAACGGGTAACACGTAACAAGTGTAATAAAGGTGCAGCAAGGTGGCCCAATCCTTTTTGTAGCAAAGGACAAGCCTGGACAAACTCTTATATAAAGCAAAGCGCTCCCGAGGACACATGGGAATTATTGTCAAGTTAGTTTTCATCATGCTCATATGATTCGCGTTCGTTACTTTGATAATTTGATATGTGGGTGGACCGGTGCTTGGGTGCTGTCTTACTTGGACAAGCCTCCCACTTATGATTAACCCCTCTCTCAAGCATCCGCAACTACGAAAGAAGAATTAAGATAAATCTAACCATAGCATGAAACATGTGGATCCAAATCAGCCCCTTACGAAGCAACGCATAAACTAGGGTTTAAGCTTATGTCACTATAGCAACCCATCATCTACTTAATACTTCCCAATGCCTTCCCCTAGGCCCAAATCATGGTGAAGTGTCATGTAGTCGACGTTCACATAACACCACTAGAGGAAAGACAACATACATCACATCAAAATATCGAACGAATACCAAATTCACATGATTACTTATAACAAGACTTCTCCCATGTCCTCAGGAACAAATGTAACTACTCACAAAGCATATTCATGTTCATAATAAGAGGGGTAATAAATATCATTAAGGATCTTAACATATGATCTTCCACCGAATAAACCGACTAGCATCAACTACAAGGAGTAATCAACACTATTAGCAACCCACAGGTACTAATCTGAGGTTTTGAGACAAAGATTGAATACAAGAGATGAACTAGGGTTTGAGAGGATCTGGTGCTGGTGAAGATGTTGATGGAGATTGACCCCCTCCCGATGAGAGGATTGTTGGTGATGACGATGGCCCCCTCCCGGAGGGAAGTTTCCCCGGCAGAACAACTCCGACGGAGCCCTAGATTGCTTCTGCCCAGATTCCGCCTCGAGACGGCATCGCTTCATCCCGCAAGCTTCCTTCTGATTTTTTCCAGGTTAAAACCCTCCATATAGCAGAAGATGGGCACCGAAGGCCTGTCAGGGGGCCCACAAGCCCTAGGGGCACGCCCGGGGGGTAGGGCACGCCCCCAGGCTTGTGGCCACCTGGTGGGTCCCCCTCTGGTATTTCTTCGCCCAATATTTTTTATATATTCCAAAATAATTCTCCGTAAGTTTTCAGGACTTTTTGAGTTGTGGAGAATAGGTCTCTCAGATTTGCTCCTTTCCGGTCCAGAATTCCAGCTGCCGGCATTCTCCCTCTTTGTGTAAACCTTGTGAAATAAGAGAGAGAAAGCATAAGTATTGTACCATAATGTGTAATAACAGCCCATAATGCAATAAATATGAACATAAAAGCATGATGCAAAATGGATGTATCAATCATATCTACTATATGACTCATGTTCGACCTTTCGGTCTCTAGTGTTCCGAGACGATGTCTGTACATGCTAGGCTCGTCAAGTTTAACCCAAGTATTCTGCATGTGCAAAACTGTCTTACACCCATTGTATGTGAACGTAGAGTCTATCACACCCGATCATCACGAGGTGCTTCGAAACGACGAACTTTGGCAATGGTGCATACTCAGGGAGAACACTTTTATCTTGAAATTTAGTGAAGGAATCATCTTATAATGCTACCACCGTTCTAAGCAAAATAAGATGCATAAAGGATAAACATCACATGCAATCAAAATATGTGACATGATATGGCCATCATCATCTTGTGCTTTTGATCTCCATCTCCAAAGCATTGTCATGATCTCCATCGTCACCGGCTCGACACCTTGATCTCCATCGTTGCGTCGAGGTCGTCTCGCCAACTATTGCTTCTACAACTATTGCTAACGCATAGCGATAAAGTAAAGCAATTACATGGCGCTTGCATTTCATACAATAATTAAGAGACAACCCTAAGGCTCCTGCCGGTTGTCGATATTACAAAACATGATCATCTCATACAACAACGTATATCACATCACGTCTTGACCATATCACATCACAACATGCCCTGCAAAAACAAGTTAGACGTCCTCTACTTTGTTGTTGCAAGTTTTACGTGGCTGCTACGGGCTTCTAGCAAGAACCGTTCTTACCTACGCAAACCCACAAAGGTGATTATCAAGTTTGTTGTTTTAACCTTCTTCAAGGACCGGCCGTAGTCAAATTCGATTCAACTAAAGCAGGAGAAACAGACACCCGCCAGCCACTTTTATGCAAAACAAGTTGCATGTCAGTCGGTGGAACCAGTCTCATGTGCATGGACATGTAAGGTTGGTCTGGGCCGCTTCATCCCACAATACCGCCGAATCAAAATAAGACGTTGTGGTAAGCAGTATGACCATCACCGCCCACAACTTCTTTGTGTTCTACTCATGCATATCATCTACGCATAGACCTGGCTCTGATGCCACTATTGGGGAACGTTGCATGGAAAACAAAAAAAATTCTACGCACACGCAAGATCTATCCATGGAGATGCATAGCTACGAGAGGGGAGAGTGTGTCTACGTACCCTCGTAGACCGTAAAGCAGAAGCGTTTATCAACGCGGTTGATGTAGTCGAACACCTTCGCGATCCAACCGGTTAAGTACCGAACGTACGGCACCTCTGCATTTAGCACACGTTCAGCTCGATGACATCCTCGCCTTCTTGATCCAGTAAGACGGGCCAAGTAGTAGATGAGTTTCGGCAGCACGACGGCGTGGTGACGGTGGTGATGCAACTATCTCCACAAGGCTTCGCCGAGCACTGCGAAAATATGACCGAGGACGAACTAGAGAGAGAGGGGCGCCGCACACGGCTTGGGGATCGTGTGGTGTGTTGCCCCTCTCCCACCACACATATATATAGGTGGAGGGGGGAGAGGAGGCAGCCCCTAGGGCGCCCCCAAGTGGCCGGCGGTAGCCCTAGAGGCCTGCCTAGCCGCCCCCCCCCCCCTTTCCATATTTGAACATGGGGGGAAGGAAAAGGGGGCTGGCTGCATTAGGGCGCCTCCCCCTTCCTTCCCTCCCTCCTTGGTGCGTGGGCAGGGGGTGGAGGGGAGCGCCAGCCCCCTTGTGGGCTGGTGTGCTCTCCCCCCTTGGCCCATAAGGCCCAATAACCTCCCGGGGCCTCTCGGAACCCCTTCCGGCACTCCGATGAATACCCGGTACATCCGGAAACCTTTCCGGTGACCAAATAGCATCGTCCTATATACCAATCTTTACCTCCGGACCATTCCGGAGCTCCTCGTCATGTCCGTGATCTCATCTGGGACTCCGAACAACATTCGGTCATCAACTCACATAACTCATATAATACTATATCGTCAACGAACGTTAAGCGTGCGGACCCTACGGGTTCGAGAATGATGTAGACATGACCGAGACACCTCTCCGGTCAATAACCAATAGCGGGACCTGGATGCCCATATTGGTTCCTACATATTCTACAAAGATCTTTATCGGTCGAACCTTTATGACAACATACGTAGTTCCCTTTGTCTGTCGGTATGCTACTTGCCCGAGATCCGATCGTCGGTATCTTCATACCTAGTTCAATCTCGTTACCGGCAAGTCTCTTTACTCGTTCCGTAATACATCATCATGTAACTAACTCCTTAGTCAATTTGCTTGCAACCTTCTTGTGATGCTGTATTACCGAGAGGGCCCAGAGATACCTCTCCGATACTCGGAGTGACAAATCCCAATCTCGATTCATGCCAACTCAACAGACACCTTCGGAGATACCTGTAGAGCATCTTTATAATCACCCAGTTACGTTGTGACATTTGATAGCACACAACGCATTCCTCCGGTATCCGGGAGTTGCATGATCTCATGGTCGAAGGAACATGTATTTGGCATTAAGAAAGCAGTAGCAATAAACTGAACAATCATATGCTAAGCTAACGGATGGGTCTTGTCCATCACATCATTCTCCTAATGATGTGATCCCGTTATCAAGTGACAACACATGTCCATGGTCAGGAAACCTTAACCATCTTTGATCAACGAGCTAGTCTAGTAGAGGCTTACTAGGGACACGGTATTTGTTTATGTATCCACACATGTATTTAAGTTTCCGATCAATACAATTCTAGCATGAATAATAAACCTTTATCATGAACAAGGAAATATAATAATAACAACTTTATTATTGCCTCTAGGGCATATTTCCATCACCGCGTGCCGTACACGCTCGCTACGCAGCCTCGACGCAAGCTCTCCACGGCGGACGCCCTGCAACGCCCGAGCCCCGTGAGAGGGACAACCGGAGTGCCCCGCCACCGCCGACGTTGTGCGCGCTTTGCCCGGTGGTGCCTGCCGGCGGCGACGAGGGAAGGGAGATCTGGCGAGGAGGGAGTTCGCCCGGAGGCTAGGGTTCCGCCCGGGTTGCCCGCGGGGTGGGCGACACGGGGGTCAATCCCCTCTCTTCCAATGTACTCTCATAAAATGGGAGAGATTTTCACTTCCCGGTCTCTACACCAACTAGGGATGCATACGATCATTATAGTATGAGTATCAAGATAAATATGGTCCTCCGAATTTTTTTAAATGAGTATCAAGATATTTCTTCATGAGTGGTTCCACCACACACCAAGCTTGATCCTCAATATATGGGAGAAAACCCTCTGTGCATCACTTGTCAATTCTAGAAATTGAACTCGGGTTGTTTGGCTGCACAACCGCATGCCCAACCACTAAACCAAAAACACATAAATGGAAGTGGAAAGGAGGAAATAACACTGGAGGAAACAATAAGACAGAGTGCCTCTATACAGATTAGCATACTCTTTACTCCATAGAAGCCTAGTGTAATACAATACCAAGCTCACAAGATGTGACTATTCTTGGCAAATACAAACAGAAACAATTCCTTGCTTCCACCCAGGTGTGTAAAATTAGCATTGTAAACTGAAGTGCGGAACACAAACAACATGCCCGGCCTGGAATTTAAACTTGTATTGCTAACAGAACAGGAAGAGATGGAAGCACTCACTCTAAGACTCTGAACTAAGAGTTCAGGAAAGAACACACGCAGCGAATTCCCCATGGCCGTTTCAATGTTAGTACTCCCTCCGTCCCAGTACAACTGTTGTACTAAGTTTGAGACATTTATTTTACGATGGAAAGAGTAGTCTACAGTTCGCAGGCTAAGAGCATCTCCAATAGATGATGTATATTTTGGTGCTCTAAATCGGTGATGTAAAAATTTACATCATCAAAAAGTGCTTTTACATCTCCGAAAAAGGCTCAACTCCAACAGATGATCCAAAATGAAAAAGTAAAAGAGCAACTCCAACAGATGGTCCAAAACGAAGATGTAAAATTCTGAAAACGACCAACTACTACTTCATCTCAACATAGCTCAAATATCAAATTCAAACATAGTTCAAACATAGATGACATAAATTTAAACTAGCAGAACTACTCGTCGTCCGAGGGCATCCAGTACGACTCTTCGGAGTCATCCGAGAGCCCCCAGAACTCCTCGTCCTCCTCCGACGATGACTCGATGGGGATCACCGTCGAGGGGCCGGCGTCCTCCTTCTTCTTCTCCTCGGCATCACGCTTCCAGTAGAACTCCTGCTCGGTCTGGACGTACTCGGGATGCTCCGGCGCAAACCGAGCCATCGCCGCCTCGTCGCTCTCGCCGGGAGTGACGACAACCGCCGGTCTTTTCTTCTTCTTTGCCGACATCTCCTCCATCCGGATGCCCTGCGGCACGAGCCACTTCGCCACCGCCCGGGTCTCGATCTGCGGGAAGTTGAGGTCCGTCTTCGGCCGTCTGGCACCCCACACCGTCACGTCGTAGGCACGCGTGGCCTCGTCGGCGGTGGGATACGTGCCGAGCCACCAACGCCGCCCGGCGTCGGAGAACTCCACTCTGAAGTTCCCGAAGGGCTTCGCCCTCACGCCGAAGAAACCTGACTTGCCCTTCGGCGTCTTCTTCGGTGCCATCGGGTGGCGGCGGCGGTCGGAGCGAGTCGGGGCGGCGGCGGGTGGAGAGAGGTTGGGGCGGCGGCCGAGCGGGGAGCGAGTGGCGGCGTGCGGCGCGGGGCGGAGGCGGACGGAGCAGGGCGGTGGCGTGCGGTGCGGGCGAGGGCGGGCGGTGGCGGCGTGCGGTGCGGGCGGGGGCGAGTGGAGGCCAGAGCGGAGGCGGACGGGCCGGGGCGGGGCGGAGGCGGGCGGGGGTGGAGGCGGACGGGGCCGGGGCGGCGTGGTGCGGCGACGGCCCGATCCGCCCGTACGAAGGCGGGCGGCGGCCCAGGCGGGGTGGAATCGGAGGCGGGGGTACGGGTGGGGCTGGATCTGCGGCGGGGAGGCGTCGGGAAGCTACGGCCGAGCAGCGGCGGGCGGGAGGAAGAAGGAGGGAAATGAACCGAAGGGCGGTTGGGCGTTGGTGCGCGGCCGCGGTTTTTTTACATTTGCACCGCGAGGTGTTGTATTTTACATCTCCGGGAGGCGGAGATGTAAATTTTTTTACATATGAACCATATGTTGAAGAGCTGTTTTTTGCATCAGAAGATTCAAAAGTTAGTTATTTTCACGTATGGACTGAAGATGCTCTACGCTAAGCCTAATGGTGTGTTCCTCCTCGTCCTTCTCTTGGAGCACGAGGCCTCTGAGGCACTCCTCTCGAGCGCACTTCCACGGCCGCGCAATCATCCTGACCGATCATAGGCATAGATTGCAACGAGATTGAATCAGAAGTCAGTCCACCACATGAACTCGAACAGAGCAAATAACAAGGTAGATCATGCCGTACTTACATCTGCAGCGTGTCCAGCGCCTCCTACTCCGGCCTCTTCATCATGCAGCTGGGAAGAGGTAGCTGCGGGAGGTAACGTAGCGGCGCGAGGCTTGAGATCCTTGAGGGCGTGGCAGAGCCGAGAGAGGCCCAGGTAGCCTGCGCAGCTGCGGGTAACGTGATGCAGTAGAGACAAGGGGTGCCAGAGGAAGAAGGAAGGAGACGAGGCCGCCATCGCCATGGCTTCTTCTTCTTGGGAACTCTTCTTCTCCGGCTGAAGCTGCCCCTTGTACTCCATTGCTTTGGGTACGTAGTACTACGGTCAAGCAGAGGGAGAGAAGGAGAGCTGTATATTTCTCTAGCTTGATAGCTTTTGATCTAACAGTTGTGCGTGGCAGCTCCATGTATTTATTGATGCAGTTGCGACGACTGCCCTTTGAGTCTCGAGAGCGACTCGTCATCGATCATTGGAGATGCCCGTGGTACTTTTACCCCTTTCTTTCCGTGTCTATGCATGCAACTGTGTCTGTACTTGAACATTCAGTAGATTTTATGGCGAGCGTCTGAAAGTTTCAGGCCACCTGATCTGAAACTAGGAATGGTGTCCATTTTATATCTAGCCCATGTATGCTTTGGTATATGTGACAACCACTTCCAAGCTTCTAAACTTTCTTTTTTCAAATTTTTCATGCCTAAATCATGACCATGTTTAGTAAAGGAATAGGCAGCCTGATCTAAATGTTTCTTAAGTTCCTCTCCTCTGAAACCAGCAGATTGGAAATTGGCATAAATATGTCTAAGACAAAAACCTTTGTGGAGAGTCAGGGAATACATCATCTATTGCATTCAACAATCCCTGTTCAATGAAGTGTAATCTTAAGTCTTACTAATGAATAACATATTAAGCATGGCAAATGTAAAGACTAGGCAGAGAACAATACCTTCTGTCTGTCAGACATAATTGTGTATTTGCCAAATTTATTATCAGTTCCAATGACTGTTCTCAACTGTGTGAGAAACCATGTCCAGCTGTCTATCTCTTCCTTATCAACAACACCAAAAACTATTGGGAAGATGTTATTGTTGCCATCCCTCCCTGTAGCTGCCAATATCTGCTGACCAGTGCTTAGCTTGATGAAGCAACCATCTAGACCTGCTAACATGATCACATTAGTGCCAAATTACATGAATGCAAATTATCATATAACATCTATGTGTATGAATACTTACCTATAAATGGCCTGCATCCATTCAGGATACCCTCCTTGCATGAAAACAAGCAGTAAAACATGTAGTGAAACCTTGGGATAGGAGGTGGGTTTAGTGGGTCCTCTTGTGTTGTTACTATGCACCTACTGCCAGGGTTAATATCTAGCACACACTGCAGGTAGTCCCTTATTCTGTGATACTGGAGTTTGTGATCTCCTTGCACAACCTCAACTGCTTGCTTCCTTGCCCTATATGCCAAGCTTTTAGGCACATGGACACCAAACTTCTTCTTTGTGTATGACATAATTGTGTCAACACCAGCTCCAGGGTTGAATCTGACTGTATCCTCACAAGCCTTACCAACCCAACTGACTGTCACCTTTGTGTTCTCTCCACTTGCTCCACAAGTGTGATCCAGGTTCATCTTCTTGATACTGAAAGTTGCCTCATGAGCTATCCTAGAGGCAACTATGTAAAACTCACAACCATGTTTTCTCTCAGAGCACCAAGCAATAACCCTAGTTGGTTCATTTCTGTGATACTCAAAATTCCTAAGAGTCCTAACATGAAAATTTCTAAGTGCTTCTCTGAACTCAACTACATTTAGGAAGCATAATGCATTGAAAACTGCTCATGTGCATCAGGCCTGGATGGATCATACCATCTCCTCTCCTTCTTCTTCTTCCTACTCTTCCTTCCAGATGGCAGCCTTGGAACATCTTCTTCATCACTTAGGCCAAAATCACCTGAAAAACAGTACTCATCAGCTTTAGGGACATAATCTTCAAACTTGATGTGCTCAGGCTCACTGTGAGACTTGCTAGTTGGGCCAGCTTTTCTAACTGGCTTAAGCTTTTTTGCTCCTTCTGTAGTTAGAGCAGAAGGATCATCTGCTTGTTCATCTTCAGAAACAATTTGTTCATCCTGCCAAAACTCAGAAGGTTCTGAGTTAGCTCCACAAAAGTTCCCTGCAGTATCTGTGCCAGCCTCATCTTCACCCCTAGACCAAGCTTTGTAAGAAATTTTGTGCCCTCTGTAATCACCCCTATAGAACTCAAAATCTGAAGAGGATTTGTCCATCTCCTCTTCATCTTCTGGTACATCTTCATCATCTTCTTCTTGTACATCTTCTTCTTCCACAAATGTTCTCCCCTTGTTCAAATTGCAGCTTTGCTGTGTGTTCAGGTATGGCTCATCAGGGGTTACAGCTGGCAAACTAGCATTAGAGGCAGGGTAAAGAACACCTTCTTGTGAAACACTGTAAACAACAGGCTCACCAACATGACTAATGGGGATCTGTTCCTTAAGCAAGATGTGATCCAAATTCAGGTCTGCTGGGCTAGGATCAGTTGCTTTTCTAACAGTGATGTTAACTACCTTCTTATCAACAAAATTGTCCAGCATTTCCTCAACTTTCTCTTCACTATCCAGGACCTCCACCCCTTCCAACCCCTTTCCCTCATCCTTAATATATGTCAAGTAGGCATCCAATCCATACCCCTCCAACTTAATCAATGCTAATAAGGTAAGATAATTGATATCTGACACTAAAAATATTCTCTCCATATTATCTCTGCCTAGAATATGTAGCCTCACTTCCCAGACATCTTCATCTAAGCTGAAATAACAAAAAATTGACAAAAACAATGAAGCAGATTAATTAAAGCTACATTGTGATTACAAATAAATAATTATTGTTGTTAAAAACAGCGTGCAAAGCCACTAAACAGCAGTAAATACAGTGAAAAAACCTTAAAAAATGGTTCAGAAACATTGTATGAACTTTTCCAACTCTGTCAATCTGTCAAGACCTATCCACTGCTCATTTCCAACCCTAATCTGCCAATACTTATTCAATTTCCTAATACTGCAAAGTCTTATTCCCCTAATCCGTTCAATCTCTACAAACCATAATACTGCAGGTTGAACAGAGTATGAACTAGTTAAGATACTGCTTACCTCACTCCACCAAACAATGACGCCCACCTGTGGCCGCCCTCTGAATCCGCGTGGATGCACTTAGCCACTGCCCTCGCCGAGCGGAATGCCGGATCGAGCTGGACCTCCGGCGGGGATGGCTGTGGCGACCGCTGCGTTGGAAACTTGAACTGCCGAGCCACTTGTCAACCTCTGAATGCCCACCTCCCTCTCCGGCGGTGCTGCATTGGCCCAAAGGCTCGCCGCCAGAGGCATTTGGTTGCGCCGCCTCCATCGCCGGACCTAGGTCAGAGAGGGGGGAGCGCGGGGTGAGGAGAATAGAGAGTGAGAGAGAGGAAGGGGGCCGAGCCGCGTTTTCGTTCCGACCGGACCGGTCGGCCTAACGGCCGTCAACTGTTGCGCCGTGAGCGCGCGGGGCCACGTGGCCTGACCGGTGGGTCCAGCCGGCCAGAAAAACGGTTGAAACGCTAGTTGCCTGCGTTTTGGGTTTTTTGAAACAGCCGACCGCGCGTTTGGTAGTTATCTGACAAAAATTAAAATGTGGTAGTTTTTTGGAACTCTAGCCTGTAAACTATTAGTTTTATGCTATTTACTCTATATCAGTGGATAATAATGTCTTTGAGTATAAGTGAATCATAAATCGAGTTCACAAAGTTACGTACATTTTAGCTTTACTCCGGCACAGCATATACACTCGTCTATTTTCTCCGGTTGGATGCAACGCCGCCGTTTAACGCGACCACCGCCGACTCGACGTGATCCAGCAGGTACCCGAAGATCTTCTGCTTCAGCCGCTCGACGGCGTCCGTCCGCAGCCCGACGTCATCCAGCCAGTCGTTGACCCTCTTGAGCTGCCCCAGCGTCCCGGCCACGTCGGCTTCGAGCAGCCGGTCCACGTGCCCGACAAACCACGCGCACATCTTCTCCCCGAGCTCCCTCGCCGCGGTCTCCAGCCAGGTGGCGGTCTCCTCCGCGGCGGCCACCGTCCTCGGCGAGGCGGAGACGGCAGGCGCCTCGGTGCCGCACTTCCTGGACGACGATGAGGCGGTGTAGAGGGAGAAAGGCGCCAGGTCGGCGGTGACCGCCGCGTGCAGCCACTCGCTGGCGTGGCCACTCCGTTGCTGGTTACCGAGAGCGGCGGTGGAGCGGGCAATCGCGGCTTGGAGCGCGAGGAACTCGTCCACGGTCTGCTGCGGCGACTGCTTGCCGGCGGTGGCGGCCAAATCTGCGAAGGCACTGTGTAAAGCAAACCTGGTGAGCTCGTTGCCTCGTTGTCATATAGGATTATTATATGGTTTTCACTTTCAGTGTGATTTCCTTTTCTAAAAAAAACTTTCAGTGTGATTTAATCAAAATTTCGAAAATTTCATAATTTTGGTACATACTGAAATATATTGAGAACTAGTACATGTCCTGAAGACTGAAGAACAGATCACCTGAGACATCTGAGCACAATCTCTGCAGCAGAAGCTTCCTGCATGGCCTCCACAGCAGCCATCTCTGCAGCATCCCTATAACTCATGACTCCCTACACGTCATGTACAACATCATTTTTGAAAATTAGTGAAAAACTTTGCAACTTAGCACAGCATAATTAATCCTGACGCTGTGCAACGCCATCACAACTCGCAATTGCATCTAAGTAGAAGTTTCTGAACCAATCGTACCGATCCGAGAGTCTGGAGGGCCGGTGGAAGCGACTCCCATGAGGCGCCCATCGTCGTCGCCGATGTCGAACGGGGAGGAGAAACCTTGACCATGTTGTCCGGCGACGCACCGCCGGGAGTGGGGGGTCGCTTCTCGCTCGCCTTAGCTGCAATGTTGGGGCTTCTCTGCGCGCCGGGCTTGTGGAGAACATCTGGTTTCGGAGATGGAGTGGGTCTTTGCCTAGTCCTGGAGATGATATTGGTCTTGCTCTCCCTTTTCTGCGGTGGTTTCTCCTCTACTGGTTTTCTGCTTCTTGGAACCTGAGTGTGTTAGCAGGCACATCAAAATGCTATTTCAGCTTTCATTGTGATCAACAATGTACGTAGCAATCGTCGTTTTTTAACACGATCATGTCTCACTAGTAGAACAAAGAGCTCTTCAATTCAAAAATCTATACAAGTTTAGAAGAATATTACAATGTTTTCCGGCATTCAGATTCACTCTATTTTCCTTTTTTGAACTTTTTCCTGAACTTGATTCGCTCTGTTTTCTGGCAGCCATGGTAGCATGCAAATTGCAAAAGATGATTCACTGACGAGTGAAGGGAAGAAGGGACAAATTGGCGAGAAAGTCCTCTTTTGATCCCGAGCTCATATGCTCCCGCATGAACAGTAAAATCGAAAAAATTAGTAAAAAAATTCAAAAAAATCTGAAATTTTTTTATGACGAACATTGATGAATGTTCTAAGTGCGTGCAAATTTTCAGATTGAAATGACATTCGTGGAGGTCTGGGCAAAAATAACAAAATCGATGCTCCAAAATGCTTCCAACAATAGTCTTTTTGGACCATCGATTTTATTTTTTTCGCCCAGACCTCCACGAATGTTATTTCAACCTGAAATTTTGCACGCAGTTAGAAAATTTATCAATGTTCATCACAAAAAAATTTCAGATTTTTTTGAATTTTTTTACTATTTTTTTTGATTTTACTGTTCATGCGGGAGCATATGAGCTCGGGATCAAATACTCCATGTCCTGGCGGTTGTAGCCAAACGACCATATGAAAAGGCAGAGATTTGGCACACAACCATGAATCTTATTAGGTGCACCTAATTCAGTTTAAGTTTCACTCAAAGACGGGCTCTCAATCAACAAAAGGTGAATCACTCGATTATACTAATCATAGCAACTTGCCATTAGAAGCTAGTGACTGCCGTGGTTAGGAAAAATAGTTGCGATGTCCATCTCAAGAAAAGTTACATGCGTCACCACTCACCGCAGACCAACCAGTGCTACCTTGTCATGGAGAAAGGGAGTGCTTGATGTGAAATTACCAATAATAATATTACAATTTCATAAGTTATCACTTATCACTGATGAAAGGAAATTATCGAAAAAAATGTAACCCCTCCATTTCTAAATAGACGACGTTTTTAAGTTTCACAACCTCAAATATACAAGTTTGGCCCTACAATTTGCACAAATAACAAAATATTATAAAACCACGATATTATAGCAAAGAAGTTGCAATTATAATGATACTATTTTCACCACATCAAATGAAAAAGGTGACTTAGGTACTGCAATTATATGACTCAACTCTCTGCATTTTCAGTGGAATTGAACAGAGATGGAGAAATGGAGAAAAATTGCAGACCCTCAGATTTCTGGTGCAATGCATCAGGGAAAATGCTAGTATTGTGTTTGTACAAAACGGGGGATCTTACAGGACAATAGACAGTAGTGCCTTCTAAGTTCTTACGACGCGTTTGGTACCGTGCCGGTAACGTTTTCGCTGTATCGTGTCCAGGAAGCGCCGCTTCTGAATATTCTTGCGTAAAACGTGGATCGTTTGGTTACTTCGGCCGAGTCCCGATTTCCAACCCCAGCGAATTCGAGCGGTTTCGATTTCGTGAAGCCCCGTATCGGAAAGCGCGCTTATGGAAACCATCGTGGCCGAAACAAACGCTCGCTACGGTTTTAGAAACCGATGTAATCGGAAGCCGCCCTTTTTTCGGCGAACCAAACGCATCGTTAGAATATTCTCAAAACTCTCATGTTGTGACACTAACAGAAATTTTCCTTTCTCTGGAAGAAAGAGGGCAGAGGTGGGCAAAATTTTCTCAAAACTCATCGTTAGAATATTCTCAAAACTCTCATGGTGGATTAGATTTTTGTAAAAATATAAATTAAACAATGACAAAAGATTTAACGGGGGTGCCTGCCATTGACACCGACGAACTCACCGAGGAACTCCGCGCCAGCGTCGCCGCCGTCCCCTTGCTCCTTTCCCCGCTGATCACATCACCGGTCACCCTCTCCTTCTGCTCGCCCGCGCTCCCTGTCCCTGTGCACCCCCAGCTCCTCCTCGTCGCCTTCTGTCCAGACTCAGCAGGCGACGACCTGGCCGGCCTCGGTCCGGAAGGCGAAGCCGGGCGCACGGCTGCAGTTGCAGGCCTTGCCGCCTTGGGCGCCTGCTGTGGTGCCAAATGCGAGCCCCTCCTCGTCCCCGACGACGACGACGGCCGCGGAGGTGTAGGGGTGGGAGCAAACCTCACGACGGCGGGCCTCCTGCCCGCATGGGCGGCGGCAGGCCCCCTGTCCTCCTCGTTGATGCTCCTGAGAGAGGACGTGGACATGTTGAGCGAAGAAGACGACCTCTTGACGTCCAGCGACTCGAATCGTCTGTGTGATGGCTGGCTTGATCTCTTGGGTTTCTCCATGGAAATTTGCTACGTATGGTGGCTCTCGTTTCTTCGAGGTAGATGATGGGTAGCTTGGTAACTTGATCAGACCTCGGTGGGCGCCGGCCGGAGCTAGTGATCTGCCGGCAGTATTTGTAGCCATGTTTGTCTAGCAAGTGGGCTAGCTAGCGTTATCAGCAACTGACAGGTATGGTCACCATTAATCAAAGTTATTCAAAGCCGGCGATCACTTGGCGGCTCCTGCAAAATTCAACACGAAATCGGAGGCCGCGCACAAGCTAAACACAAAAGATCAAATAAAAAACTATGCAATGAAACCCAAATATATGCAACAGAAATGTCAACAATAACAATCTAACATTTATCTTAACACGAAATATTACATGCATGCAACAGTAAGAAATTAAAATGTCTACAATACATGTGTCGACAAGATTCATCAACGGATCAAGATTAGCTGAAGTTATATTGGTGCTACATAATAAGAACTTGCATCAAAAGTCAACCTATGCAACAAAAAGATCTCAATCTTGCGCAACAAAATCACAAACACAGGTGTAGAGCCGAGGTTATGGTGAAGAGGCGTGTTCTCTACCAGGTTGTCCACGAGAGCCTACACATGCACGTTTACACCAAAATAAAGTGCGGAACCGAAACTTGCAAGAAAGTAGGAGTAAGAAAAGAGATTGCAAACATAGCAAACGCGATGATGTCTTCATGAGGTTCGGATTATCAGCGCAGTTCTACTTATCGATGAAGATTCGAACATGTCCTAAGGCCACCAAGGCCTAGGTAAGGTGGCCCACAAAGAGCCCACTAAGCATTTTGTTCACCGATCTCACCATGGCTTTATACCGCAGAGGTCTAAGCCTCACCCGAGGATGCTCTTCCCGAAGAAGGTGATTACTAGGGCCTTGTACAAACTCTTGATTCCTTCACACCTTGAAGACTCTCAATGACTCCTAACCGTCTTGGAGAGTCACACACCCTCCAAGAGTAACAAGAAGAGTAAAGTCACTTGAATGAACTCCCCAATTGATCTTTAATCAATTCTTCAAGAAACTGTAGAATCTCTCTGTCACTAACTCTTCAAGAAACAGTAGACAAGTATGGTCATCATAAATCAAAATTATTTGGCTCGGAGGCCTAGCAAACTTTTTATTCTGAAGTCCTAGCCAGCCGCCGCCTCCAAAAAGCTAGGGTTCTCTGCCTCCCGCCGGCGCCGGCGCCAGTCCGTCCCGTCTCCGGTGGCCTTAGGGCCATGGAGACGGGGTGGATCTCGGCCCTTGCCGGTTTTAGATCTTTTTTCGAGTTTTGTTAGGGTTTGTGTCCTGCTCAGGAAGGCGAGATGGCGGCGGCTCCCTGAAGATGGAATAAAGGTCTCCCCGCCTAGCCCCCGTTCCGGTGATGCGTCTAGCATCATCGGTGGGCGTGTGGAGGTGTGTCTCCGGCAGATCTATCTTTGGTGGATTTGCTCGGATCTGTTCGTCGTTCGTCTTCGTTCGTGTGTCTTCAGGTTGGATCCTTTTGATCTACACTCTTCATCTGCGGCGGTTGCTGTTCTGGTGCGTTGGTTCTATGGGGCCTTAGCACGGCGACTTCCCGACTGTCTATTACAACAACGTTTGCCCGGCTCCGGCGAGGGAGGGGCGATGACAGCGGCGCGCCTTCGGCTCGCTTCAGTGCTTGTAGTCGTCGCTAGGTGGTCTACGGATCTTGATGTAATTTTTATTATTTTAGTGTTCGTTGTACTACCATGATTGAAGATGAATAGATTGAAAGTTTTTCCCAAAAAAAAATCAAAATTATTCAAAGCCGGCGATCACTTGGCGGCTCCTACAAAATTCAATCCGAAATCAGAGGCAGCGCACAAACTAAACACAAAAAATCAAATAAAAAACTATGCAATGAAACCGAAATATATGCAACAAAATATTACATATGTGCAACAGTAACAAAGTAACATTTCTCTAACACAAAATATTACATGCATGCAACCGTAATAAATTAAAATGTCTATAATCCATGTGTCGACCTGATTCAACACCGAATCAAGAGTAGTTGAAGATGTTTTTATACTGATGCTACACAATATGAACTTGAATCAAAAGTCAACCCATGCAACAAAAGGACCTAGTCTTGCGCCAAAAAATCACAAACACGAGTGTAGGGTTGATTTATGGTAAGAGGAGGGGGGGGGGTGTTCTCTACTAGGTTGTCTAGGGGGGAGCCTACACATGCACGTTTACAACAAAATAAAGTGTGGAAACAAAACTTGCAATAAAGTAGGAGTAAGAAAAGAGATTCAAACACAACCAACACGATGACATCTTCCCAAGGTTCGGATTATCAGTGCAACACTAGTAGAAAACGGGCCTTTAGTCCCGGTTCTAGAGGGCCTTTAGTCCCGGTTCTGCAACCGGGACAAAACGATCGGGACTAATGCCCATTACTTTTAGTCCTGGTTGGCTTACGAACCGGGACTAAAGGAGCTCCACGTGGCCGCTGTCTGGAGCGGGGCTGGAGGACCTTTAGTCCCGGTTGGTGTTACCAACCGGTACTAAAGGAATTTTTTTGAAAAAAAAATTTGATTTTTTTAAAAAAAAGATTGATTTTTTTAAAAAAAAATTGAATTTTTTTTAAAAAAATTTCGATTTCCAAATTTCTGAATTATTTGACAATTTAATCTCTAATCACCCCTCATCACTGCTCAAGTGTGGAGCACTCATTCCAAATCATCTAACTTCCCGGCCGGTCACCCATCCTCTCACTACTCCAGCCTAACTTCCGAGTTCTATTCCCCCTAGTTTCCAAGTCTGCACTTGTTGTTTTCCTGACAATAGTAAGTTGTCAATCCTATTAACCCTTAGGTCTTGATGTCACATGATTTAATTTTTTGAATTCCAAACAATTATTAAAATAAAATAAGTAATAATAATATTGAATTTCAATGAAAATAAAATAAATAATAATATTATTTTATTCTTTTTTTGCCATTTATTCATTTAATATGGCATAATTAATATCTTTAAATCTGTAAATCAAAATTCGATAAATAATATATCCATTATTATCAGAAAAATGTGAGGAATCCAAATATGACATCAGTAATTTTTAAAATTATTTCTTGTATGCTGGAATCAATTGCTTCTTGGTGATGTGAACCGGATGAGAACTAATGAGCTTTCTATGTTTGGCTAAGCACAAGTGCCTGATCTGGATTCATTGATAAAATGGTTACAATTTGTTGATCTGGTACTAGCTAAGGTATAAAATGGTGAATCCCTGAATCACTATATACAATGTCAGTCAAGTTGCAGCAACTGTTGTTATTTGATTTTAGGAGTTGAACTTGAGCATGAAGTCACACGTTTCATCGTTTGAGTTTGAAACTATTATTCTAAAAAATAATTATTATTTAGTAACACTAATATTTATTGAATAAGTAGTTTGACCATAGTTTGACCAAAAATTCAAAAAAACTAATATTTGAGGATAACTTTTTTTGCTTTCAGAATTTGAGGATTCTAAAAATTTGCAAAACGGCCTACGGCGGTCGAAATCGGAACCGGCTTGCAAAAGTTATAGCCATTTTACTTTTTCTTAACACTTTTTTGCAACACATGTCGAAATTTATGTTTTTTAATTTTCCTAACTAGTAGATGTAGTAACATAACTACATCTCGAAGGATTTTAAATTTTAAATTTTTTATCATTTTGTTTTGTTTTTTTTCAAAACTGAAAAGGCAATACAGGGGGGTAGAGTTCGAAAATTGCAGAACCCCTTTAGTCTGAGATGGTGTCCATCCAATCCTACCGTCGACTATATCTGCTAGCACCGTTCCAGCCAGAGTCATAACTAAGATTAACCAAGGCAGAGTCACGTTCTATTCAAGTGGCAAAAAGAATTACTTTTTAATATAGCAAAACTAATTCTATAAACTATTATTAAAGGCTAAACAACTATTAATACAAAACAGTAGCAAAATTAATATTGATTAATTATAAAAATTTATCTACTATTGTCTAACAGAAGCATACTACAACATGTTAAAATCTACAGAAAGAACTAACTAAAAATAATTGAAAACAACAATTAAAGGACTAAAACAACTATATAAGCAAAATAGTATTGTTTTAATTAAAATTATTCTAAAAATAACCAAATAAATCTTACTGTGACAACAATCTAACATGTGACTAGGAGCAAAAAGAATTAAATTAAAACTATTTTTAAACTCAAATTATTCGCAATCTAGGGTTTGAAGCAAATTTGAACAAATTCAAATTTAAATCATTCAAAATTGAAAACTAATGGCACAAACAGAAACTAGACAAAATTTTGAATCTAATGCAAAAAGAATCACTCAAAAATATCAAATATCCTAAAAGACATAAGCAATTTAAAACAGAAACTAAAAACAAAAAACAAATGGAAAAACAGAAAAGAAAGTTTCAGAACCCCTTTAGTCCCGGTTGGTGGCTCCAACCGGGACTAAATGTCTAACCTTTAGTCCCGGTTGGTGGCTCCAACCGGGACTAAAGGTCCCATTTGAATCGGGACTAATGCCTGCCCGGCGCCCTAGCCGCTGGAACCAGGACTAATGCTCACATTAGTCCCGGTTCGTAATGCAACCGGAACTAATGTGTAGATCGAGCTTGGACCAAAGCCCTGTTTTCTACTAGTGCAATCCTTACTGGTGAAGGTTCACACAATTCCTAAAGTCACCAAGGCCTAGGTAAGGTCACCCACAAAGAGCCCACTAAGCATTTGTCCACCTATCTCACCATGGTTTCATACCGCGGAGGTCTAAGCCTCAATCGGGGATGATCTTCACGAAGAAGGTGATCACGAGGGCCTTGTACAGACTCTTGATTCCTTCACACCTTGAAGGCTCTCAATGACTTCCTAACTCTCTAGGAGAGGCGCACACCCTCCAAGAGTAATAAGAAGAGTAAAGTCACTTGAATGAACTCCCCAATAGATCTTTAATCAACTCTTCAAGAAAGATGTAGAATCTCTTTCTTACTAAGAACTGGAGGATGGAGCAAAGATAGATGGAGTATACTAAGAAAAGGTTCCAAGAGGGGAGTAGCTTGGCTTTCCTCCAAAAAATTACTTCAAAATCTATGTTGGTCGCTTGACGTGTCCAAAGTGCACCATGTTTCTTGCTCATTTGTTGCATATCCTGACACTAAAATTCCTCATATCATGTTCCGTTGAGCCCCTTTAATGCTTATTTTGTAGAGTTACCTGATTTTGTACCGTTTAATCATGAGCACTGCATAATGATTATAGTTTTTTTGTAGGTTTTCGTTGTTGTGTTTTATGCAAAGGTACTTTGGAACTCCCATGGACCTAATGGATAAAGCCAAGTTGGGATTCATCTGAAGAAGTTACTAACACTAGATGCAAGGCCGATGGAGATTTTGACACATGAATTCCCCGCAATATGCACAAATTGGAGATCTAATACTTAGATATTGTGCGCCCCGTCGATATGAATCCAATGAGCTCAAGATCACGTCTATCGGAGCCGGAATGAAGAAAGGGCGGTCAAAATACGAAAGATTGCGCGAGACTAGAAGGATAGCCGACTATCAGTACGATCGCGTGTCATTGTACCGGTGCTTGTGCTATTGGGTCACGAAAAGTGCTATAGCTTTTGAAAGTGCTAGTTGTCGACTAGAGGGGGGTGAATAGGCGATTTTTATGAAAGTCTTCAAAGCACGAGGACTTTGAAGATAAACAATCAAATTGAACCTATATGATATGCATCGGAAGATGAACTACACTAGATAAACCATAGTCAAGTGAGCATAGTAATGAAAGCACGAAGACTAATAGCAACTAGGTAGTACAGATCGGAATGGAAGACAGAATGAAGCCAAACAGATAATAGTCTTCGCACAGTGAAGTCAAACAGATCAGACAAGCAAGCAATGACTTCACGAAGACAAACTAAAATGTAAAGGAGGAGGGGGATAGAACCAGAAGCTTGGTGAAGACAAGGATTTGGTAGACCAGTTCCAGTTGCTGTGACAACTATACGTCTGGTTAGGGAGGCTAAGATTGAACTCAGAAGACCACGTCTTCACCTTATTCCCCTTGAGCTAAGGACACCCAGTCCTCGCCCAATCACTCGGGTAAGTCTTCAAGGTAGACTTTCAAACCTTCACAGACTCCGTTCACCGGCAATCCACAATGACTCTTGGATGCTCAGAACGCAACGCCTAACCAGCTGCAGGATGCACAGTCCTCAAGTGTAACAAGTATTCAGGTCACGCAGACAGAAAGACTTCAGTGATGCCTAACACTCTTTGGCTCTGGGTGTTCTGGGCTTTGTCCTTGCAAGGATCTTTCTCTCAAAGGCTTCGGAGGTGGGTTGCTCTCAAACGACAAAAGCCGTGCACTAACTCTTAGCAACCACCAATTTATGGTGTAGGGGGTGGGCTATTTATAGCCAGGAGGCAACCCGATCTGATATGTCCGAAATGACCCTGGGTCACTAAGGAACTGACATGTGTCCAACGGTCGGATTTCAAACACACGCGGCAGCTTGGCTTGGGCTACAAGCAAAGCTGACTCATCCAACTCTGGATAAGATTTGCTCTCATTGTCTTCGCTCGAAGACATAGGATTTGGGTTGAGCATCACGTCAGTCTTCTGACTTTGTTCACTTGGACCCCACTTAACAGTTCGGTGGTTCCTATGACTCAATGAAGAAGAAAAGGAAACTACGAAAGAAACTATGTCTTCGCACTCCATAGTCTTCAAGTGAATGTCTTCACACGTCATTATCTTCAACGTGAATGTCTTCACGAACCACCATTGTCTTCAATGTCTTCATACATTTTTAGGGGTCGTCTCTGGTAGGAAAACAAAAATCAATGAGGGACTTCTACCTGTGTTATCCTGCAATTCTCACAAACACATTAGTCCCTCAACCACGTTTGTCGTCAATACTCCAAAACCAACTAGGGGTGGCACTAGATGCACTTACAATCTCCCCCTTTTTGGTGATTGATGACAAACTGGTTGAAGTTTTCAACGGGGATAAAAGTATGTGAAAGTTAAAGTAGTATTGGCTTCATAGGTTGAAAGAGGCTCCCCCTGAAGATGTGCATATAAATGTTTTGCCTTTGAATGCAAATGCACATGGCAGGTTTTGCTTTGTGGAGATCTTCTTCAACACATGAAGACAATTCATCATGCATACACAAATGTAATGAAGATAATGAGATGCATAATGAGAAATGGGCGTCTGCAGAATGACTTCATGCGGGATTTATCATCGCATCATAAGGTAGCAGCAAAAGTGGCAGACGACCATCAAGTTTAAGTGTTACAACTCAAAAACCAGCAGTTCATGAACGAAAGTTGTAAAAACTTAGCAAAAATAAGCACCCGACCCATATATGGACCTGCTTGAAGACTATCAACTCATATGCTTCTCCCCCTTTTGTCAGTAATGACCAAAAAGGTTCGAAGACATAGAGTGTCTACTCGTTCCCAGGCAGTGAAGATGTTGGGGCAGCAGGGTCGACGTTGGAGTTGGGCAGTGCAGAGGGGCCTGATGCAGAATCTTGGTGCAGTGAAGCCATCGCTGGTGAAGTGGCGTCGTCCTCTTCATCTATGACTCGCGCAACAACAGTTGGAGCCGAAGATGAATACTCAGATTCTTCAAGAGAAGGAGTTGGACGCCAAATTGCAGATTGTGAAGGTCTAGAGTCAAACTTGAAGCGTTCAGTGAAGCCATCTACTTGAAGATCATCTTCAGAACAGAGCATTGTGAAGCTCTTCCAGGACCGCCGACAGGCTTCATGTGCAACAAATGAGTTCTTGGTTGCAAGGTTGCGTATATGACTGACATCAATGAGCAGACTCTGCATCTGGCGCTTCAGCCAGTCATGATGCCTATCCTGTTTCTGATGAAGCGAAACAAGAAGCTCTCGGTCATTTAGAACGCGAGAGCGCTTCTTTGGCCTTTGGGCTACTGTGATGGCTGTTGCATCAGTGTTGGCACGATGCGGCAGCCTGAGCTGACTGACAAGTGGACTAGCAGCAGTAGGGGTTGGATTTGGCACATGAATCCCTTCAAGTGGCTGAGTGAAGCTTTGAAAGGCGGCATTGTCTTCACGAACAGGCTCCTTTGCAGGCTCAGTATATATGGCTTCATGAGACATATCTACTTCAGGCAAAAATACAACATGATTGCGTGCTGAAGCTTGATAGTCGATTATGGGGTGAAGCTTAATGAGTCGCATAACTCATGGAGCATAGACTTGAGGCCAAACAGATCAATGCCTGAAGCAGCCAACTGACGAATGAAGAAGTCTTGAGTATTGAACCTGATGCCATTGATGATATAGAAGACCAATGTCTTCATGGCTCCTTCAAGCTTAGCGTCAGGAGAATGTCCCTTGATTGGCCACAGAGTACGTCTTAGAATGTGATATATAGCGTGGGGCAGGTACTCGAGGTCCTTGACATAGAACTCCTTGGGATATTCAGCATCAATTGGCAGTGGCTTCATCATACTTAGCATTTGGCTCATATTGGGCTCAGGCCTCTGGAATACACTCTGCAATTCTTGTTCATAACGCTGACAACCTGGCTCATACAGATCACCAGGAGTGGGCAGGGAAGTTAGCTCGATGATATCTTGAGCTTTAGATTCATGATGGACATCCCATGTCATCCACTCAAGGACCCATGTCTTCGGATCCTTGTTGTAGCCTGATATGTGTAAAGTGGCATAGAATTGCAGAAGAAGCTCTTCATTCCAGTGCTCCTTGTCGACGACAAATGGGAGCAGACCAACTTCACGGAAGCAGACGAGGGCTTCTTCAAGGCATGGCAGCCCAGCAATGGCATCACAGTCAAGACGCATGTGAGGAAAAATCATGTCTTGATTGTAGAGAATGCAAGAATAGTAGCTCCTTTGCTGGTGGCTCCAGAACCTGTCAGATGAAATCTTTGGCTTCCTGAAGGGGTTCTTGGCCTTGTCAAAGAAAGTGTTGTGCTCTCTGAAGCTGAGCACACTGAATGAGCCTTGTGTAGTGACAGCACTTGGAAGCCTTGGCAACCTGGGCTTTGGCTTCTGCATCAGAGGCCTTTGCTCCACATGATAGTCGTATTGGGGACCAGGAGCAGTTGGAGGCGTCAATATTGGCCACTTAACAGTAACAAGCTCACCACGATAGAACGCACATTCCATGGTGTGAGGCACAGGGGGAGGAACAGCTACATCCGAGGTGGATGGTTGCGCATTGTCTTCCGTGGCATCATGGACTTCAGGCTGCACATTATCTTCAGCCATGACAACATCATGGGCTTCAGGAGCAGCGACATGAGCATCATCAGATGCAGGAGCTTCAGTGGATGGAACAACAGGTGGGTCAGGCACAATCACTTCTTCTTGTACAACTGGTTCAACGGTAGGGGTATAACTTCACGATCTTCTTCTTTTTCTTCATCGGCTGATGCAGCCGGAATATCTTCAGCCGCTTTGGCTTCAGATTCTTGAGCAGTCACTGAAGGGATGGCTTCAGGAAACACTTGACATGCTACTGAGCTTGTGTTTTGCACATCCTCTTCAGGAATGCTGGACATGGAGACCGTAGGCCTAGGGCCTCTGCAAAGCCTTCGGAACGAGGGCGACGCCTGTGGTGAAGGAGTGGTCTTCTCCATGTCTTCTGGTGTAGCTTGTGGGGTCTCAAGCACCGGAGTGGTGACATGAGCGGGTGGAGTGCGAGGAATGGCTTCATGCAACGGGGAGTTGGGGTGTTGCTCTTCCCAGAATTCATCTTGTGTGATTGGCGTCGTGGGACCGCCAATGCTTATCAGTTCACTGCTCGTAGGAGCAGGCGATGATACCGGGTTGGGCAGGGTCTGAGGAAGGACTACATCATCTTCAACATTGTCATCATGACCAATGTCTTCAGCTGCGATGGAATCAGCAGCTGGAATATCTTCAGACTCATGAGCCTTTGTGGAAGCAGGCTCATGCACAACGAGACGATGCTCACGGTTGGTGGAAGCAGGCACGGCAAGTGAAATAGGCTCAACGAGCAATGGTTCTTGGGGAGCAGCACGTTCTTTGCGTGAAGACTTTGAAGACTTTGTCTTCAGCTTCTTCTGGGAGGGAGCAGCATCATGGTGCTTCCTCTTCTTGGCTTCGGCCTCAGCCAGCTTAGTCTTCTTCTGCTCAGAAGCTGCTGAAGGGACCTTGGGCTTCGAGCCAGTCATACTGGCAGGGAAGATAATGCTTGGTATTTCCTGCCTTGGGGCTTCGGGTTCATCTTCAGCAGGCTTCTTCTTCTTCTTGGCAGCCAGCTTGGGGTCAATGCCTGGACGCCCAAGAGCCTTTCTCTTCACAACCTCATTGTGAGCCTGGATGCATTTCTCAGCATAGTACTTCATGCGCTCACAAGAGCCTTTGGCTTCATCACGTTTCTGTTTGAACTCAGCCTTGAGGTCAATCATCATTTGCTTGAAGTTCTGAACATCCACGACGCTGAGCTTTGCCATATGCTTCTTGAACTGGGCCTTCTCATAGTCAATTTTGTTTTTCAGCTCAACAATCTTCTGAGCTATAGCAAGTTCCTTGGCTATGCAGCCCTGAAATGTGACACTGATGTCAATGGGCAGCTGCAGATCGTCAATTGTGAGAGTAGGATCTTCAAACCATTCATCGATGAAATTGTTTAGAATATATGCATCAAAAAGAGGCAAATCCTTGAAGATGTCGGCCTCCTGCTTGCTCTTGATGAGCATTTCCAGAGCATCATCAGCAAGATCTTCATCGCTTGACAGATCTATAACATTCTCTTCATTTCGCAGAATGCTAGCAGAGGTGAGGTCATGCCCAGAAATCTTCTTGGGCTTCTTGGACTTCTTGGAGATGCGAGATTGATCCTCAGACTGCACACTGGATTCAGGAGGTGCCGTTTTCAATGGCTTCACACTTGAAGCTTTTGAAGCCTTAGCCTTCTTCTTTGGCTTCGGGGGCTCAGGAACTTCAGCGTGTTCCTCTTCTCCAGCAGCTTCTTCAACAGTGGCCCTTTGTGCAGCTATGTGGGAGAGGAGCCCATCAAAGCTATTGAAGGGGCCAATGCTATTCTGATTAGCTTCATGACTGCCATCTGGCCTTGGAGCTGCTGGACCAGGGTTGAAGTCAATCCCCAGGTCCTTCTTGTTCTGCACAGCAGACGCCCTTGCAAACTGAAGATTTTGCTCAAACAATCCATCATTGCGACACCATTGGAGACTGGATGGGTCGGCATCGTCAGGCTGAGGTCCTCTGACCATGCAAGGATAGAAGCCCTTTGCAATGGCTTCGGCCTTCGTCTTGTGATGCAGCTTCCGATACACAATGTCGGCCCATGGTGGCCTCACAGCATTCTTCTTCGCATACTCAGGTGTAACAAAATGGTACTGAAACCATTCCTCTGCCCAATATCTTCGAATCCATTGGACTCGAGTCTTGCGTTCACCATAGGTTTCCTCTGGGTCAGACTTGTATTGCTCATATAGATCTGGTGGTAGGTCTAAAGCGGTGTTATCCCGGCGCTGCCTGCCACCCTTCTTTGCAGATTTTCTGCCAGCCATTGGATTCAGAATGAAAGGCTTCACAACTGTGTTTTGCTTCAATCTGCTGGTCAAACAAGAGCTGGCTTCTGGAGATTCAATGTGATGCTGTAAGAACTCTGCAAATGAATGCAGACTATGAGAACCAAGGGATTCTCCCACGGACATGTACCTGTGACAGCATTAGAAATGCGAGGGAAGGGAAAGAGGCCATATGCATTCTCAGAAGATTTTGAAGATAAATCAGTTTGAAGACATAGACCTCATAGCGCGAAGACATTCACTTATCGATGTGAGTTGGTTCCAGATTTGTACGAATCCATGAATAAGTACAAGTGAGGAATCTAACTAGTTGTGATGCATAAGTGAACATACTTGCAAGTTATGAGATGCAGAAACAGAAAGATATAGATTTGGAAGTGTAGAAACAACTTTTGGAAGAAGTGGACAGTTTCAACGGATCAAATAAGCGGTAAAAAGCGAGTCTTATTTACCGCACAACGAACTGCTAGACAAGGCGGAAGGAGGCCGAGCAGTCCAATCTCCCGCGCCCTAACTTGGCAGCGGAAGACACCTACGACAGCGGCAGAGAAGACGATGTCCGCGGCCGGCATGAAGACGATGTTGGAGAGGTCGCGGCAGCGAAGCGCTTCATCTCCGGCGACAACGGATGCTAGCGGTGGCGCTAGGGTTTGAGAGTGACGGCGAGGGGAGAAGAGATAATGACTGCGCGGGGTGAAGTACTTATAAGGAGGAGGGACGGCACAGTGCAATTACGCAGGTGCCCCTGGCGGTTCACATCTGAAGGACACGTGGCTAGCATGCAACTTATTGAAGGTTGAGCCACGACCCCACGCGCGCCTGGTTTGTCGGGTGGTCAATCCGGCTTCTCCGGTATTCAGGCAAAAAAGGATAAGATCATTAAAACCAATTTTAAATGTGTGTCTCTGTATCTTCAGCTGACAAGGACACAGTGAAGACATTCGACACGTGTCAATAGAATGCATATGAAGAGACAAAGAATTTGAGGGATAAGCACATAAGGGGTTAGGGTCCGATCACATTCACTTAGCGCAGAAAAACGGCAACTTGAAGACATAGCTATAAGTGAATGTTGTAGAGGATAGAACACACACACACACACACACACACACACACACACACACACACACACACACACACACACATATATATATATATATATATATATATATATATAATATATATATATATATATATATATATATATATCAGTGAGGACCAAATCAACATTGCGAAGATAAACTTTGAAGTCAAATCAATGTTGAAGACAAACCAATTATGAAGATAAAGCAATCAAGACGTCAAAAGAAAATCTTCAAAGAAAGGTTGGTGGTGGCGTTACCCACCGTATAGGAAATATTAGACCCAGACACGGCGCACAATTATCGTGGCGCTCCGAAGTCAAATTCCACATTAATGTATTCACACTCAGAGGGTAAGTCTTCATGAATTGAAGATATACGTTACTTCGTGTGTTGCACACCTAAGTCATCAATATGCATAAGCGTTAGGATGTGTGTCCATTCATAGGACATTCGAGGATTCTAAGATATTTAGCTCACATCGCAGCTTGCAAAACCTTTTCTCATCCAAGGGCTTCGTGAAGATATCTGCCAATTGCTCTTCAGTGTTGACATGAATGATATCAATGTCTTCCTTCAACACATGATCTCTGAGAAAGTGATGACGAATCTGAATGTGCTTTGTCTTCGAGTGCTGAACTGGATTGTGAGCAATCTTGATGGCGCTTTCATTGTCACAGTAGAGGGGCACATGCTTCATGTTGATGCCATAATCCTTGAGGGTTTGCTTCATCCAGAGAAGCTGAGCGCAGCAAGATCCAGCAGCAATGTATTCAGGTTCAGCAGTGGAGAGTGATACACAGTTCTGCTTCTTTGAAGACCAACAGACAAGAGATCATCCAAGAAAGTGACATGTGCTTGATGTGGACTTGTGATCAACCTTGTCACCAGCATAATCAGCATCTGAGAATCCAACTAGATCAAACTCTGAGCCCTTTGGATACCATAATCCTAGCGTCGGGGTGTGAGCCAAATATCGAAGAATTCGCTTTACGGCGAGGTGATGCGATTCCTTTGGTGCCGCTTGGAATCGGGCACACATGCAAACGCTAAGCATTATATCTGGCCTAGATGCACATAAGTATAATAAAGAACCAATCATGGAGCGGTATACCTTTTGATCGAACTCTTTACCATTGTCGTCGGAGCTCAATTGACCTTTGGTTGGCATTGGCTTCGTGTACCCTTTGCAGTCTTGCATACCAAACTTCTTCAGGCAATCTTTGAGGTATTTTTCTTGTGATATGAAGATGCCATTTTTCTGTTGACGAATTTGAAGACCAAGGAAGAACTTCAGCTCACCCATCATGGACATTTGATATTGCTCTTGCATCATATGCCCAAACTCATCACTGTATCTCTTGTAAGTGCAGCCGAAGATAATGTCATCCACATAGATTTGGCATACAAATAGTTCTCCATCATATGTCTTCGTGGAGAGAGTGGGATCGAGAGAACCAGGTTTGAAGCCTTTGCTCTTCAGGAAGTCTTTGAGGGTGTCATACCAAGCGCGAGGTGCTTGTTTGAGGCCATACAGTGCCTTGTTGAGTTTGTAGACCATATCAGGACGCTTTGGATCTTCAAAACCAGGGGGTTGAGCAACACACACTTCTTCTTCAATTCTGCCGTTGAGGAAGGCACTCTTCACATCCATTTGATACAGAAGAATGTTGTTGTGGTTAGCATAGGCTAGTAGTATACGAATGGCTTCAAGCCTTGCCACAGGAGCAAAGGTTTCATCGAAGTCAATTCCTTCTACTTGAGTGTAGCCTTGGGCAACGAGGCGAGCTTTGTTTCGGACAACTTGACCATGTTCATCTTGCTTGTTGCGATAGATCCATTTGGTGACAATAATATTGTGCTTGTGTGGATTAGGACATTTGACTAGCTCCCAGACATTGTTCAGCTCAAACTCTTGAAGCTCTTCTTGCATAGCTTGAATCCATTCAGGTTCCATGAAGGCTTCATCAACTTTCTTGGGTTCAGATATAGAGATAAATGCAAAGTGTCCACAGAAATTTGCTAGTTGTGTAGCTCTTGATCGAGTAAGAGGACCAGGTGCATTGATACTATCGATGATCTTCTCAATCTGAACTTCATTGGCAACTTGAGCATGAACAGGGCGAAGACTTTGCTCTTGTTGATTATCTTCTTCATTTTCAGCATTGACTTCAGACTGAGCATTGTCTTCATGTTGATTAGGTGCTGAAATGATGATTTCTTCTTCAGCCTGTTCCTCGACGGGTATTATTTCTCCAGTACCCATTAGCATGATAGATTCACTAGGAGAAGCTTCATCTAGCACATTTGGCAGGTGCTCTCTTTGCGAGCCGTTAGTCTCATCGAACCGCACATCTACAGTTTCAACCAATTTATAGTGAAAGAGGTTGAAGACTCTGTAGGTGTGCGAATCCTTTCCGTAACCAAGCATAAAACCTTCATGTGCTTTCGGTGCAAATTTGGAAGTGTGATGTGGATCTTTTATCCAACACCTAGCACCAAAGACTTTGAAATAACTAACGTTTGGCTTCTTACCAGTGAGTAGTTCATAGGATGTCTTCTTGAAGAACTTATGAAGATAAACTCTGTTGATGATATGGCATGCAGTATCAATGGCTTCAGGCCAGAACTTTCTTGGAGTCTTGTACTCATCAAGCATCGTACGAGCCATCTCAATAAGGGTCCTGTTCTTGCGCTCCACGACGCCATTCTGCTGAGGTGTGTATGGAGCAGAGAGCTCATGAGTGATGCCAAGTGTATCAAGATAAGTGTCGAGGCCAGTGTTCTTGAATTCCATGCCATTGTCGCTCCTGATGTGCTTGATCTTGACGCCATAGTTGGTCATGGCGCGATTGGCGAATCGTCTGAAGACATCCTGCACTTCAGTCTTGTAGAGAATTATGTGCACCCAGGTGTATCTTGAGTAATCATCAACAATAACGAAGCCATAAAGATGTGCAGTGGTAGTAAGGGTAGAGTAGTGAGTAGGGCCAAATAAGTCCATGTGAAGCAGCTCGAAGGGGCGTGATGTAGTCATGATTGTCTTTGAGGGATGCTTGGCCCTAGTCATCTTCCTGGCTTCACAAGCACCACAAAGATGATCCTTCTTGAACTTGACGCCTTCAATGCCAATGATATGCTTCTTCTTCACGAGAGTGTGCAAGTTTCTCATGCCCGCATGTCCTAGCCTTCGATGCCAAAGCCAACACTCTGAAGCTTTAGCTAAGAAGACATACGGCAAGCTATGGTCCTGCTGAGAAATCTACCATATACATATCACCTCTTCGATAACCTTTGAAGACTAGAGATTTATCAGTTTCCATAAGCACAAGGCAACGGTATTTTCCAAATATCACAAACATGTTCAGATCACAAAGCATTGAGACAGGCATTAAGTTGAATCCAAGGGATTCAACAAGCATCACTTTATCCATGTGTTGATCCTTTGAGATTGCAACTCTACCTAGGCCCAATACCTTGCTTTTACCAGTGTCAGCAAACGTGATGTGGCTTTTAGTGGATGGACGTAGGGTTGAATCTATGAGAAGACTTCGATCACCAGTCATGTGGTTAGTGCATCCACTGTCCATTATCCACTCAGTAGCTTTCGGAGTCGTACCCTACAGTGCAGTTAGTGGGATAGGCTTCACCAAGAGTATTGCGAAGCACAAACATATAACGAACAAGCATGCAATCAAAGTTAAGATTCTTGTTTGGTAAGATAGGGTGCTCGTCAAGAAATCCTGGGACGAAATACATGGTAAGACCATTTTGGCATTTTATCTTGCGTCCCACAAGATGTTTTAGGTCCCCAGCATTGTCTTCAGAAGTCAACGATTTCTGGCTGGAGACTGTTTCCTGCAAGATATGTTAATTCTTCTTTACCACCCACATTTTTAAGGGGTGGCTTAGAAGCAATGAGTCTAAGTGCAGCATCTGAGAACTTCGGCTTTAGTGCCCTAGCAAATAGTTTTGCAGGAGGTGAATAATACTCATAAGAATATGCAGAAAAGTTCTTTGATTTGTGAACATAGCGGTTAGAAGAAACACGCTCATATTCATGAGTATGATGATAGTTTCCCTGCAAAACATTGGCGTTAGGGTGACCTTGTGAGGTCCTCTGTCTATATGAAGCCTTTGGGCCATATGAAGCCTTTGGTCTGGGGTTTGTCTTCTTCCCTGGTGGTGTCATGATGACATTCACAGGAAGTTTCTCAAGACAACTCTTGGGCACCCAGATCTTCTTCAAAGGTGGCCCATTCCTGCAGTTAGTACCAATAAATCTGGCAAACACTTCACCATTCTGATTCTTAAACAGCTTATAATTGGTGTCAAAGGATTCATCAATGATAATGGGGTTAGCACAAGTGAAGCCAGATAGTGTGGATGGGTCCACTGAAGGATCCTTAGCAGCGACCCATGCGGTTTTGGGGTACTGCTCAGGTTTCCAGTAAGAACCATCAACATTCATTTTCCTCTCGAAACCAACACCCTCTTTCCTAGGGTTTCGGTTCAGAATCTGTTTCTTGAGGACATCACATAGTGTCTGATGCCCTTTGAGGCTTTTGTACATGCCGGTTTCAAGCAATGTCTTCAACCTAGCATTTTCATCAGCAATAGTAGTGGTGTCCTCAGAAGAGGGGTTAGTTACCACATCAGCAGTTGAAGATATTGCAACATCAGAGGCAGTAGAACATTCAGTAATAGAGACAGCATTGTTACACTCAAGGCATTTCAAACATGGTGGCACAAAATCTTCCTGAGCGGAACTGATCTGTTGAACGAGTAGCGAATCGTTCTCTTTTTGAAGATCTTCATAAGACACTCTCAGTTTCTCTAGATCTTGCTTCCTTTGAAGATAATCGTAGGAAAGCTTCTCATGAGTGGCTGAGAGGGTTTCATGACGACTTTCAAGTTCCTCATACTTAACACGAAGATTTTTTATGTCTTCGATTAAGGACTGAGTTCGATTCATTTCCTCGTCCAACAGGTCATCGCTTTTGTCTAGCAACTTTTGAATATGTTCCATAGCGGTTTGTTGTTCAGTTGCAATTTTAGCAAGAGTCTTATAGCTGGGTTTGGATTCACATTCAGAGTCATCTTCACTGGAGGTTTGAAAGTAAGCATCACGTGAGTTTACCTTGGCACCTCGTGCCATGAAGCAGTAGGTCGGAGCAGAGTCGTCCTCATTATCGACTTTAGCATCGGCGGCGTGACCAATATCTTCAGTGTTGAAGATGGACTTGGCGACGAATGCCGAAGCTAGAGCCAGGCTTGCCACGCCTGAATCAGACTCCTCCTCAGACTCCACCTCCGCTTCCTCAGAAGCAGACTCCTCCTCTGAATCCATCTCCTTGCCAATGAATGCACGAGCCTTGCCAGATGAGCTCTTCTTGTGGGACGAAGACTTTGATGAAGACTTTGAGGAATTCTTCTTCTTCTTGTCGTCAGAATCATATTCCTTGCTCTTCTTCTTTTTCTTGGCTTCCTTGTCCCATTGAGGACATTTAGATATGTAGTGGCCTGGCTTCTTGCATTTATGGCATGTTCTCTTCTTGTGGTCACGAGAGGAAGCCTCATCATTCTTGGAACTGGATCTTGAAGACATTCCGAAGCGATTCTTCTTGGAGAACTTTTGAAACTTCTTCACAAGCATTGCTAGCTCTCTGCCAATGTCTTCAGGATCACCAGAACTGCAGTCAGATTCTTCTTCAGATGAGGAAACAGCTTTTTCTTTCAAAGCACGGGATCGGCCATAGTTGGGGCCATAGATATCTCTCTTCTCAGATAGCTGGAACTCATGTGTGTTGAGCCTCTCAAGTATGTCAGATGGATCAAGATCTTTGAAGTCAGGGCGTTCTTGAATCATCAGGGCCAAAGTGTCAAATGAGCTGTCAAGTGATCTCAGTAGCTTCTTCACAATTTCATGCTTGGTGATCTCAGTGGCGCCGAGTGCGCGAAGCTCATTCGTGATATCAGTGAGGCGGTCGAACATGAGCTGGACATTCTCATTATCGTTTCTCTTGAAGCGGTTGAAGAGATTGCGAAGAACATCAATCCTTGAGTCTCTCTGGGTTGAGACGCCTTCGTTGACCTTGGACAGCCAGTCCCAGACTAGCTTCGTAGTTTCCAGTGCACTCACACGGCCATACTGTCCTTTGGTCAGATGACCACAGATGATGTTCTTGGCGGTTGAGTCCAGTTGCGCGAACCTCTTGACATCAGTAGCGGTGACACCTTCACCGACCTTGGGAACACCTGCCTTGACGACATACCAGAGGTCAATGTCAATGGCTTCAAGATGCATGCGCATCTTATTCTTCCAGTAGGGGTAATCAGTGCCATCGAAGACGGGGCACGCAGCGGAGACCTTGATTATCCCTGCAGTCGACATAGCTAAAACTCCAGGTGGTTAAACCGAATCACACAGAACAAGGGAGCACCTTGCTCTGATACCAATTAAAAGTGCTAGTTATCGACTAGAGGGGGGTGAATAGGCGATTTTTATGAAAGTCTTCAAAGCACGAGGACTTTGAAGATAAACAATCAAATTGAACCTATATGATATGCAGCGGAAGATGAACTACACTAGATAAACCATAGTCAAGTGAGCATAGTAATGAAAGCACGAAGACTAATAGCAACTAGGTAGTACAGATCGGAATGGAAGACAGAATGAAGCCAAACAGATAATAGTCTTCGCACAGTGAAGTCAAACAGATCAGACAAGCAAGCAATGACTTCATGAAGACAAACTGAAAATGTAAAGGAGGAGGGGGATAGAACCAGAAGCTTGGTGAAGACAAGGATTTGGTAGACCAGTTCCAGTTGCTGTGACAACTGTACGTCTGGTTAGGGAGGCTGAGATTGAACTCAGAAGACCACGTCTTCACCTTATTCCCCTTGAGCTAAGGACACCCAGTCCTCGCCCAATCACTCGGGTAAGTCTTCAAGGTAGACTTCCAAACCTTCACAGGCTCCGTTCACCGGCAATCCACAATGACTCTTGGATGCTCAAAACGCGACGCCTAACCGGCTGGAGGATGCACAGTCCTCAAGTGTAACAAATCTTCAGGTCACGCAGACAGAAAGACTTCAGTGATGCCTAACACTCTTTGGCTCTGGGTGTTTTGGGCTTTATCCTCGCAAGGATCTTTCTCTCAAAGGCTTCGGAGGTGGGTTGCTCTCAAACGACAAAAGCCGTGCACTAACTCTGAGCAGCCACCAATTTATGGTGTAGGGGGTGGGCTATTTATAGCCAGGAGGCAACCCGATCTGATATGTCCGAAATGGCCTTGGGTCACTAAGGAACTGACACGTGTCCAACGGTCGGATTTCAAACACACGCGGCAGCTTGGCTTGGGCTACAAGCAAAGCTGACTCATCCAACTCTGGATAAGATTTGCTCTCATTGTCTTCGCTCGAAGACATAGGATTTGGGTTGAGCATCACGTCAGTCTTCTGACTTTGTTCACTTGGACCCCACTTAACAGTTCGGTGGTTCCTATGACTCAATGAAGAAGAAAAGGAAACTACGAAAGAAACTATGTCTTCGCACTCCATAGTCTTCAAGTGAATGTCTTCACACGTCATTATCTTCAACGTGAATGTCTTCACGAACCATCATTGTCTTCAATGTCTTCATACATTTTTAGGGGTCGTCACTGGTAGGAAAACCGAATCAATGAGGGACTTCTACCTGTGTTATCCTGCAATTCTCACAAACACATTAGTCCCTCAACCACGTTTGTCGTCAATACTTCAAAACCAACTAGGGGTGGCACTAGATGCACTTACAGCTTTCTTGTTTTAACTCTGATTCATCCCTAGTTTGTTTCCTTCTTCGAGGAGAAGATAAGGAAGCTATTCAGAGGATATAATCCACCTTCTAGCCCTTGGATGGAAGTGGGTGGTCAATGAGGGGGAGGGTTTGGCATGAGCTATATATATGCATCTATCTTGAGGGAGCCGCACATAAGTCACCTAGCACGCAAGGAGGGGCAGCCTCCATTTCGCCCCACCTTGAAGCCTCCATTTCGTCCAAGAGCAAGGGAAGAACACATCCACGTTGGGATCCAAGGAGGAAGAAGAAGGGAGAAGCCTCCACCTCTGACGTGGTCTCAGGGCTGGCGCCAGTGTACCTCCTCCCACTCCACGGTGACTACTCCACCACCTCCCTTCAGTTGGGAACCAATGAATAAATCTGTATAAATAATGCCACTAGTCTTGGTCAAGCAATGTTACAAAAACAAGTTAAGAATCCACTCGTGCCCCAGCCGATTCTATTGAGGTTGTCAATATCCCTCCTGGGTAGACTTGGTTCGTGCACGCTTGTAGTATGCATATACTCACCAATGAGGTTGTCGGGTGTTTTATATATCCTTTGGTTGGGAGCTTACAAGGGCATCTCTAGCAGAACCCCTATCATAAAAGTCCGGAATCTCTCCCTTATCCCATCGGCTTCTTCACCCCCTTCGTCACGCCTTCGTTGATGACGGTAAGCCCTTGTCCGCCTGATTTAGGGATCCATGTAGGCATCGATTTAGACTTGGGGGTTCGATTTAGGTGTCGACTCGGGTTTAGGGTTTCATACAACTCGACTAGGGTGTCAATTAAGGGTTTCATTCGACTCAAAGTGCCTATAATGTAGTGTGAATGCTTGTTCAAAGTGCTTTTGTCGTGGCTATAAGTAGTGTCACGTCCACGCTGTCACATCGTTGCAGCCACTTTGGCGGCTGCAGCTGACCCATAACCACTTGTGTCACTGCAGCCAAGCCAAACAAGCACAACCTGAAATTCTCCACCGAGCGACTCACACCGTCACACTCCCTCGCGCTCACATTCAGCAAGAGAACGCGCCGCCACCACGGACCACGCACCACCCGACAGCCGAGAATGCTCCTCCTCTTCGCGCTCCTCGCCGGCGCCGCCGCCGCCGCCTTCCTCCTCTTCAAGTTCGCCACCGCCGATGGTAAGCAGCGCCGCGTCTCCGTTCTCTCCCCCCTTCCGCCCACCGATCGAACCTAGGCCTATTCAAGTATCCCCCTTCGTGCTTCGTTCCCCCCTCTATTCTTCGCTGCTGGCTGGGGGCTAATCGCTCTTGTTCTTGGCTGGGCGCAGGGGATTTCACCCTCTTGTCGTGCGGCCGGCCGCGGCGGGACAAAGTGGACGGCAAGGTTGGCGTTTGCTGCTCCGTTGTCTTGCTTATCATCTCGTTGGATTCGTTGTCTGAATTCCGTATGCTTGCGTTTTCCTTTCTTTGGTGCCCTTCAGGTTGTATGGATTACTGGAGCCAGCCGTGGGATTGGTGAGTTTACTTGTCTGTCTCTTGAATTGGGTGAATTTCATCGCAAGAAAAAAAGGAAGAGGGAATTTGGTCATAGTAAATTGGGTGTCATATGATTTCTTAGGTGTCAACCCTTTTGTTGTGGTTGTGATTTATGACTGTGGAGTTGTTGAACTTGATCGTTATTTTAAGCGCATGTCCCGATTGCTAAACTTTAGGTGTATTGCTTCGGTTAGGGTGACGGTCACAAAATAAAGAATTGCGCCCAATGATGAGATCATGCTATAGTACATATGCTTTTTTAGTATTAATGCTGTATAGATTGCATATTCTCTAGTTATAGACAGAGGAAGAATCGAGAGAACTTGCTTTTTGTGCTAGTTTATTAAGGAGGATAGTGATTTTCACCATTAAACAGTGGTTAGAAGATTACTTTTTATATCCCTGACCTGGCCTTGTTTCCAGTTTTATCTGCCATGCTCATGCTTGTTTCGATAGGAACCTTAATTTGGAAAACCTTGTAATACAACTATCTTGCTCTGAGAACTTTGGTGTGCATATCTGTAGATCTGTAATGACATTGGTCAATGGTCATAGAGGGGGTGTCTGCATCATAACTGATATTGCAAATATGCTAATCAGTGAACGGTAATACCGAAAGGGAATTATAGATTTTGTCATGACCTGCTAAGCTGCTTAAAGCAAAATTGCACTTCTTAAAGCTGATTGTATGATTTTTTAAGCCAGATGGAGGCATTACACGTTGTTCATTAGTGAAAGGTATTTTGTAGGTTTAGTGTCTGCCTGATGTTTGTTGCAGTGTAGTTTTAAATGGTTAATTAACGTAGAACCTATTCATGGATCACTTTCAGTTTTGATAATTGGATATATGTTATTTACATGTCATCCATTTGCTAAATTTCATGATATGTTTGCTAAATTTAGCATATTGTTCCACGATAACCAGAATGATTTCTTGTAATGCCAGGGGAGGTTCTTTCAATGCAGTTTGCGAGTTTAGGAGCAAAGCTCATACTATCTGCACGTAACAAGGAGGAGCTTGAGAGAGTGAAACGTAACATCATCAGTAAGTTTGAGAAGCTCATGTTGTCTTCTAGTAGGGTAGTGGAAATCTGAGTTCTGGACCAAGTTTGAATTTCATGTTTTTTCTGTTCTCTTTATTCTTCAAAGGCAAGCATCCAGATAGCAAAGTTGAAGTGTTACCCATGGATTTATCATCTGATGAAGAATCTCTGAAAGAAGTTGTACATTCAGCGGAATCACTCTTTTCCAGTGCAGGCATTGACTATATGATGCACAATGCGGCCTTTGAGCGTCCAGTAAATATTATCATACACTTTCTATCAGCCTAAATCCCTTTTAGTCTAGCTACACAACCACCACCAGTTTTTGCTTGCTAAATAAATCAATAAAATTGCAGAAAAGGGGGGCCCTGGAAGAAACTGAGGAAGGTCTTAAGGTATGTGAACCATCTTTTACTTTGTTCTTTATATCGCTATCGACAACGTAACTTCCTGCTAATTATTTCTTGTTACGCAGGCTACTTTTCATGTCAATGTCTTTGGAACAATTACTTTGACTCGCCTTCTTGCACCTTTCATGTTGGATAGAGGGATGGGTCATTTTGTTGTGGTATGTCTGTAATGGAATTTATTGTCAACATGATTTCTATTAGGTTATTATTGTAGCTAACTCGCTATTCACAGATGAGTAGTGCAGCTGGAAAGGTGCCCACACCTGGTCAGGCTCTTTACTCTGCTTCCAAACATGCTCTCAATGGCTACTTTGCTTCTCTGCGATGTGAGGTATTAAAATCATACCTTTAGCTCATTAAGCTTGCAACATAATACATTCTGGGTATGCTAAATTTATATGCATATGAATTATCCACTTCTGGTATCGACAGGTATTCATAGACAATCTTTCTTCTGTTATCAAGAGCATTGACTGTATTTTCTGCTCAAATGGAATTTCGTGGTTAGATGGTTCTCTGTAGATATTTAGTTGTTTTCCTGTAAGTTTTGTTTGTTTTTTCGCGACTATGTTGCTCAAGCTATATATCTTCCATGCTGCAGTTATGTACGAAAGGCATTAAGGTCACTGTTGTCTGTCCTGGACCTATTGAAACACCAGTATCTTCTGGTGCAACTTCTTCATCACAAAGGCATTCATCCGAGGTTATGCTTTGTTTATTAGACTTCTCTTTATTTTTTACGAACAAACGGAAGTAGTTTGCTAGACAAAGTCACACAAAGACCTCACCTCAGCTAAGCATAGTTTGCAGTGCTTATTTCCAAATCTTATGTGAAAATGAAGCTATGTAAAATTCTGTTAGCTGAAGGGGAGCCTTGGCACAGCGGTAAAGCTGTTGCCTTGTGACCATGAGGTCACGGGTTCGAGTCCTGGAAACAGCCTCTTGCAGAAATGTAGGGAAAGGCTGCGTACTATAGACCCAAAGTGGTCGGACCCTTCCCCGGACCCTGCGCAAGCGGGAGCTATGTGCACCGGGCTGCCCTTTTTTTTTAAATTCTATTAGCTACCATCTTTTGTGTTTCATAATATTAAAGTTAGATAAATTCTTTTATCCAGACATTTCATCCCACATGTGTTAGAACAAGCCCAATAATTGCAACTGCTGAATCGAACGAGGTTATCATAATCCAGCAGTGTTCTAAAATGCATGTTGTTTGTGTCTAGACTTGCTTTAATGTTTTTTTGTTGTACATACGTTATCACATTCTGCTCACGTCCTAACATCTTGTACTTTTTTAACTATTGGAAGTTGGTTCTCAGTACCCTTTTCTAATCGTTGTTTCTTATATTTACTCATTCTTGTTAACCTATGCAGAAACGTGTTTCAGTGGAAAGATGTGCTGAACTGACAATAGTTGCCGCAACTCATGGACTAAAAGAAGCATGGATATCATATCAGGTATATTTCATTCTGAACATTACTGCTTGGACCATTTAAGAAGCCTGAAGTCTTAATTTATTATGCTCATATATTATATATTATGCTAGAAACTTACCACCATATCTGACTCATTTACACAATATAAGCTTTCCCTAATGGATCCTTGAAACTTTGTGCCCACGTTTTTCCTGAGCAATAACATCAGTTAGCTAGTGCATGTACTAACATAAAAGCTTCTATAATATAATAATGTGTTAAGTACAATCACTATGTTGTAGTAACCTACGGGTTTGTAGCTTGTATCACTATGTTATACTATTGGTTCAAGTATCTATGACATGATGTTTCTATTTTATGTCTGGCACTCTGCATAGTGTATTTTTCATTCTATATTTATGTTCCATATTGAATCTGAATTTTAGTGACTTCCTTTGCAGCCTGTGCTGGCTGTTATGTACGTGGTGCAATACATGCCAACAATTGGATGCTGGCTTATGGACAAGGTAGTCTTTTCTAGTTTAGTGGTTTTCTTTTCCTTACTACTGGTGAATTGTCTTTGCATCCTCCAGTCAGAACAAACTTGTCACAGGTAGAAATCGTGTGGACAAACTTGATGGGTGTATTTATCTTTAAAGCACTGTCATGATGTCACACTTATATGACTTAAAAATAGAAAAGGTTTGCTTTTCATACCGCAACTACGGTCAGCCCATTTGGAACAATGATAGGAAAAATTCAAAAACATGGAAAATTCATGAATTAGAGCGGCATGGCTCAGATCTCACACACCCTGTACGGATGAAAACACGTGAATAGAGAAGACAAGCTAGTTGGGATATAGGACAGGTATAACATGGAAACTTGTGGAGGGAAGAATCACTTGAAAGGAAACATGGGGGGATATTGCCTTGGATTTCAAAGTGGAAATTTTCCGTGTGTTTTGAACAATAGTTGATATTTTTCCTTTGTTTGAAGTGGGGCCTTAGATTTCACCCCTCAACCTTCAAACAGGCAAGTCTAAGGGTGTCTGACCCTAAACTCTGGAAGCCCCTTTTTTGAGGAATTTTTCTTTGAAGAATAGGAATCTCCTTTTTCATCCATGAGATCTAGCAAGGCTGTTTTTTATGATGCAGTGGTTTTGAAGGAATTTAATATTCTGGCAAGTGGCAACTTTATAAATACTGAGATAGAAGGGAAGATTGCTACGAATATAATTTTTTTGGAACTGGGAATTTGAAGAAAATAATTTACAAGTACAGGCTGTACAATGAATGCAACAATTAGGCTAAATAGAGTGTTTCCACGCACTTCAAAAATGTTTGGTTTTCTTACAAATGTGTATAAATCATTGTGAGTTTACTGTATTATCTTGTTTGTTCAGAATACTAATGATTTTTTCCTTCCAAGTTTCTGCTGTTGTTACCATTTCTTAAAATCCTCTAATTCTTTAGTAATTTTTCTGGAATATTTCGTATTTATAAAATTCAATTCCCCGTACTTCTCTTTGTTAAATTTTGTAATAATATTTTTGCTATTTTTTATTTGTTCCTTGTCTCTTGCAGTTTCTTCTATATTATCCAACTTTTTCTCTAAATTATTGGTGTTCCACCATTTTGTCCTTCTAAATTTCCTTAGTTTTTCAAGGTTTATTTGTTGAATATACTGACTGGGTTGTGCCTTGCTTTGCGTTCATGGTAGTTCAAGAGTTGAGAAATAAATAAGTAGGATCAGTGGCATGGTTAAAACTTGTTGTTGGTCAAGCTGATGCGTCTAGGGGGCTGAAATCTAGGAAGTTGTGCAATTTTGAGGACTGCAGTCAAAAAAAAAAAAACAAATTTTGAACAGCTATTTTTATTCTATCAACTACTACCTTGCATTGTCAATATAATCTGATGGTTATTTTGTTTTTACCCAGGTTGGTGCAAAGCGAGTGGATGCCGCTGCAAAGAAAGGCAACGCCTACAGTTGGAATCTCCTCTTCGGTGGCAAAAAGTCGGCTTGACAATGAAGTTGCTCATTGCGCCTACAGTTGGAATCTCATTGAGATTCTGAAATAGTCATACACATCTATCTATATAGATTATGAACCTTGTTACCCTTTTTCATCTTTATGTGCGAAATGACCAACGGGAAGCAAGCATTCCTTGTTATGTCACCTAGTCAGCGAGTTGAAGTATTTTATGCCAAGTGTTATAGTGCTGTGTATAGGCTGTGTAGTTTCTCCCTTATATAGGGGTCTATTTGCATATGTACCTTGTACTTATCTGGCATGTTTGGCCCATAGCAATACAAGGGTTCAGTTCGTAACATGGTATTAGAGCAGGTTGAGGGCTAGGGTTCCCGGCGCCACTGGCCAGCCGCCGTCCGGCCGCCGGAGTTGTGCCGCCAGGATTGCGCCGCCGTGGCCTCTTGCCTCACCCTTCCCTCCACCGATCCCTCCGTGGACCCCTCCCATCGTCGCCTCGTGGCTTCGTCGAGCCGCCGGTGCACGTCGGCCCCGTGCAGGACGCCGCCGAGGCTGCTGCCTCACCGGACTGCCTCACCACCGCTGCTGCTGCTCCCAAGCCAGCAGCACCTCCTGCTTCGCCTCGTGGCTCCGTCGAGCCGCCGGTGCACGTCGACCCCGTGCAGGACGCCGCCGAGGCTGCTGCCTCACCGGACTGCCTCTCCACCGCTGTTGTTGCTCCCAAGCCAGCAGCACCTCCTGCAGTTTCCCTGCCTGCTGCTGCCACTGGACGATGACACCCAGGCGGCTGCCTCACCGGACTGCATCACCTCTGCTGCCTCCCCTGTCTTAAGTCCCCTCTGGCCTGACAGCGGACACTGTTGCTGCTACTGCACGTCCCAATCTTGCAGCACCTCGTGCAGCTCCCCTGACTGCTCGGCTCCAGATCACCATGGCCACCCATGGTGCGCCCTGTGCAGGCGCGACTGCGATTCCGCGACCGCCGATCATCTTCAATGGCACTAATTTTCGGGAGTATGTGATGCATATGAAAGTCCATATGGCTGGTCAGCGGCTGTGGGGGTTTCTTTCCGGTGACCGCCCTTGTCCGTCTCGCCCCACCTTGCCGCCAGCTGAGCCTATCATCCCCTCGGCTGCCGATGATGCGGCTAAGGAAGACATCCTTGCGGACTTCCATGCAGAGTTGGAGACCTACCAGATGGACCTAGCTGCCTATGACAATTGGCTGCTGGATGATGCTCAGGCTAGGGCCATTGTTGTCTCCAGCATGGATGTTGATCTTTCGATGGACATTGTGTCTCTTGCTACCTCCAAGCTGATGTGGGATCGTCTTCAGACACAGTATGAGCCTCGCAACGAGGCCATGTTTCTTGCTATTCTCAAGGAGATTCAGTCGCTGCAGCAGATGGACGCCACTGTGGATGACTTCTTTCGTCAGATGTCCACGGCATGGCGTCAGCTTGACTCTCAGGGTGTTGATGTGTGTCACCATTGTCGTTGTTGTGAGCTCCAACGAGCCCAGACTGAGATGATCCGGCTCTATGAGTTCTTGATGCGCCTTCGTCTGGAGTTTGAGGCTGCTCGTTCACAGTTGGTGACGCGTCGCCCTCGGCCGTCACTCTTGGAGGCTCTTCCCGAGCTTCGTGCTGAGGAGACTCGTCACCGGGGGGCGGGAATGGGGACTCAGTTACAGTCCACCTCTGTTCTGGCTGCACGAGTCTCCTCCCCTACGCTGGTGCCTGCCTCGCCCGCACTGGTTGCGGCAGCCACTCCTTCCGGTTTTCTCTGCAACTACTGCAGCAATCCGGGACACACCGCTCATCAGTGCTACAAGAGGAAGCGAGATCTGGCAAACAAGAAGAAACGTGGTCAGCAGGGCTCTAGCCATGGTCAGCAGGGCTCTAGCAGCTCTTCTCAGTCAGGTCCTCAGCAAAACTCCCCCACTGAGCAGGAGATTGTTGCGTTGTTTCGTCGGCTGGTTGCCTCTGCCTCGTCCTCGCCACATGGGTCTGCTGCTAGTGCTTCTGGTTCTGCACCATCACCTCCCCCTGGTATATCATCTCCATGGTTTCTTGACTCTGGTGCTTCCTTTCACATGACATCGGACGACTCCTGTCTCACTGGACTCGGTCCTCCTGATGCACCTCTCCGTGTTCACACAGCGGATGGCACCTCGCTTCCCGTTGTTGGACGCGGCACTCTTTCTACTTCGTCTTTTAGTGTTCCCACTGTGTCTCATGTTCCTAAACTGACTATGCAGCTTATGTCAGCAGGTCAAATTGTTGATCATGGTTGCCGTATTATTCTTGAACCTGACTCTTGTTGTGCTCAGGATGGACGCACAGGGCTTCTGGTGGGGACTGGTCCTAGGCGCCGTGACTCTCGGGGCCTATGGGAACTTGATTGGTTGCGCCTTCCTTCGACTTCCTCGGGCAACCAGTCGACCAGCTCCGCCGCCTCTGCTCCAGTCGTTGCCTCCACCACCTCTTTTGTTCAGTGGCATCGTCGGTTAGGCCATCTCTCGGGTTCTAGGCTATCTAGTCTTGTAGGAAGTGGTGTCTTAGGTTCTGTTTCTGGAGACACTGCTCTATATTGTATGGGTTGCAAGCTTGGCAAACAGCTGCAACTCCCCCTATCCATCTAGTGATTCTGAGTCACAGCGTCCTTTTGATCTTGTTCACTCTGATGTATGGGGGCGGGCTCCCTTCGTTTCGAAAGGGGGTCATTCCTACTATGTGATATTTATTGATGATTACTCGAGATTTACATGGATTTACCTTATGTCTTCTCGCAGTCAATTTCTCTCCATTTATCAGCAGTTTGCTACTATGGTCCGCACTCAATATGACTCTTCTATTCGTGTTTTTCGTGCTGACTCTGCTGGTGAGTACATTTCGACTGCACATCGTCGTTTTCTAGCTGAGCAGGGTACTCTTCCTCAATTCTCTTGTCCCGGTGCTCATGCTCAGAACGGTGTTGCTGAGCGCAAGCATCGCCATGTGCTTGAGACAGCTCAAGCTCTTATGATTTCATCTCATCTTCCGCCTCATTTTTGGGCTGAGGCTGTCTCCACGGCTGTTTTTCTCATCAACCGACAACCCTCTTCCGTCCTTCAAGGTTGTACCCCTTACGAGCGTCTCTTCGACACACCTCCTGGTTACAGTCATCTCCGGAGTTTTGGTTGTGTCTGTTACGTCCTTCTTCCATCACGAGAGCGCACCAAGCTGACTGCTCAGTCAACTAAGTGTATCTTTCTTGGGTACAGCACCGAGCATAAGGGTTATCGCTGCTATGACCCTGTTGCTCGTCGGATGAGAATCTCTCGGGATGTCACGTTTGATGAGTCTCGCCCTTACTACCCTCGCTCCCCCACCCACAATGGTTCGTCCACTCTTGAGTCGATCTCTTTTCTCACATTTCCTGAGTTTCCTTCCTCAGAGGCTCCCATTCTTCCTTCACCACCGCCCCAGTCACCTTTGGCTCCTTCACCGAGAAATCCCCTCAGCTCTTCTGAGATTCCACCGTTTCCGTTGCATTATACTCGCCGTCCTCGTGACGATGCTCCTCGCGTGCCACCGCCACAGTCCCCTTCGGCTCCTTCACCGAGGGATCCACTCAGCTCTTTTGAGATTCCACCGTTTCCGTTACATTATACTCGCCGTCCTCGTGACGATGCTCCTCGCGTGCCACCGCCACAGTCACCTTCGGCTCCTTCACTGGGGGATCCCCTCAGCTCTTTTGAGATTCCCCCGATTCGGTTTCACTATACTCGCCGCCCTCGTTCTCCCGCTCCTGTTCCTGTTTCTCCTCCTCGGTACGCTCTTCCTGATCAGCATGTTATGCAGCCGATTGACCAGGATGGCTTTGCGTCTACCGCTCTTGTTGAGCCCGCGACCTACCGAGAGGCAGCCGTTCATCAGGAGTGGCAGCACGCTATGGCAGAGGAGCTTGCTGCCCTAGAGCGCAATGAGACTTGGGATCTTGTACCTTTACCGCCAGGTGTCACTCCTATCACCTGCAAGTGGGTTTACAAGGTTAAGACTCGCTCTGATGGTTCCTTTGAGCGCTACAAGGCTCGGCTTGTTGCCCGTGGTGTTCAGCAGGAGCACGGTCGTGACTATGATGAGACCTTTGCTCCGGTTGCTCACATGACCACGGTTCGGACCTTACTGGCAGTTGCCTCTGTTCGCCAGTGGTCCATCTCTCAGTTGGATGTGCAGAATGCCTTTCTCAATGGCGAACTGCGTGAAGAGATCTACATGCAGCCGCCTCCAGGATACTCTGTTCCTTCTGGCATGGTCTGTCGTCTACGGCGTTCTCTTTATGGGCTTAAGCAAGCTCCTCGTGCCTGGTTTGAGTGCTTCTCCTCCGTTGTCACAGATGCTGGTTTCAAAGCCAGCGATCATGACCCTGCTCTCTTTGTTCACACCTCCCCTCGTGGTCGGACGCTGCTTCTTCTATATGTCGATGACATGATCATCACCGGAGATGACTCTCCGTTCATTGATTTTGTGAAGAAGCGTCTTAGTGACAAGTTCTTGATGTCAGATCTGGGTCATCTTCGATATTTCCTTGGTCTTGAGGTGTCTTCTACGCCTGAGGGCACTCTTCTCTCCCAAGAGAAGTATACTCAGGAGCTGCTTGCTCGTGCTTGTCTTTCTGATCAGCGCACCGTGGACACTCCCATGGAGCTTGGAGTTCACCTTCGGCCCACTGATGGTGAGCCTCTTAAGGACCCCAGCCGATATCGTCACCTTGTTGGGAGCCTTGTCTACCTTGGCATCACACGTCCTGACATCTCTCATGTTGTCCACATTTTGAGCCAGTTCGTTTCTGCTCCTACTCAGCTTCACTACTCCCACCTGCTTCGGGCTCTACGATATCTTCGTGGAACCTCCTCTCGCTGCCTATTCTTTCCTTGTTCGAGTTCCTTGGAGCTTCAGGCGTATTCTGATGCCACGTGGGCTAGTGATCATCATGATCGTCGATCCCTTTCAGCCTACTGTGTTTTTCTTGGTTCCTCTTTGATTGCCTGGAAGACTAAGAAACAGACAGCGGTTTCCCGTTCGAGTGCTGAGGCTGAGTTGAGGGCTATGGCAGCACTGACAGCTGAAGTCACTTGGTTGCGGTGGCTTCTTGATGATTTTGGGGTCTCTACTACTGCACCGACTCCTCTTTCTTCGGACAGCACCGGCGCGATCAGCATTGCTCGTGATCCTGTGAAGCATGAGCTCACGAAACACATTGGTGTGGATGCTTCTTACACGCGATCACAGGTGCAAGACCGATTGGGCTCTCCAGTTCGTGCCCCTCCGAGCTCCAACTAGCAGATTTCTTCACGAAGGCACAAACCCGAGCTCAACACAGCTTTTTTCTTTCCAAACTCAGTGTTGTAGACCCACCCTGAGTTTGAGGGGGGGGGGGGGGGGGGGGGGGGGGGGTGTCAAGTGTTATAGTGCTGTGTATAGGGCTGTGTAGTTTCTCCCTTATATAGGGGTCTATTTGCATATGTAACATTTTAGAACTCTGGATACAAGTCAGCATACCAGCTTTGCATTTCCATGAAAGAATAAATCATGCAAGATGGATTATATTTTATCTGTTGTGTTTCCTGTGTAAATCTTTTTAATGTGCTACTATCTGGGTGCTTTCATGTTCCGGTTGTTGTGCCGACAGTCGACAGAATAAGCGATTGATGTATAAACGAACCTTGATTCTTGAAGAAAATGCATCTGCTATTAACCGTAATATAAGAAAGTTCAGACCTCAGGCTGCTTATGAACACCTTACAAGTTACAACATAGAAATCTGTTTGATTGTGCACCAGAATTACAATGTTCGCATGGTGCAGTTGCATACGTTGTGCAACGCAACGACATTGCCTATTGAAGACAACAACCCCTATAACCAGATTTTGGAAAAAGTATTGGAAGTAGCTTCAGTCCTTACGAAAGACATTTCCTTCGACCTTGAATAAGACATACAACATATCTTCAGACTTCAGTCCGCCATTCTACAGAACATTTGAACTAGTGTACGTCACTCAGATCGCACTCTAGTGTATCCAACCGTTGAGAAAGCCATCTGGAGTGTAAGGCTCCAAGAATCCAATGAACTGCAAAATCATATGACAAGGAATCAAGGAACAGTCAAGTAACCGATTAACAAGAAACATGGCGAAGCTGGAGCACACATAATAAGACCTAGAAATCTTTTACTTCTCATGGTCTTCTATCGAGTACGTCATTTCTCATCTTGTGCTCCAAATTTGTATGTAACATCACAATGCCTACTCTACACTATAAATTGATTATAAAAATCAAATGTGTCATGTGCCTTCGTCCAAACTATTACATGGTTTCCAAATTCAAGTTAAATTTGGTACCATTTTGATTTTCATATCCGGACTCGCCCTGCAGGGTCCAGGCACTAATATTTTGTAACCCTGTCACGGTGCCTTGCCCTTCTCGAGTCCAATCTCGAAGAGCCATTTGGGAAAGCTTTCCCTCGGGCTAGTTTTCTTATATCTGATTTGTAAATAAGACAGGGAAGGCAAACAATGAGTAATTTCTTTAGAAAAACAAGGATTGGCCAGCGGCCAACAATGTTGCTCGAGTGATAAAAACAATAATAGAAGAACTATCATGCGGGTTGAGGTCTATCACTTTTTACATTAAAGCCCACCACAATCAACAAAAGAACAAGAAACTAATAGATGTACCTTCAAACCATCATGAGACCATCGGGCACCATAACCTTCATGCACACGAATTTCAAAAACAGGCCTATTGGGCTGTGTCAGATGAATATTTATCCAACAGCCCTCACGTAACAAACGGTCAATGACTTCGGACGAAAGTTGATTCTTCTTTGGATCTGTAGATAAATAGTTTTAACTAAATATACCATAATGCGAGTCTTCAACTTGATGATTGTTAAGCAGGAACACATCTTTACCACTTCCATGGAGGCAGCCCCACCACCCATCCCTACTCCTGTGAACATGTTTGGCCAATGCCCTTGCAGCATCAGTTAAAGAACAACTTTTCACCTCCAGTACAATGCAACACCATCAATCTTAGTTACAAGAGAAATTTCACAAGGTGGAAGCTTGGTAATATTCAAGAACAGCAAAATGTTTGGATGGGACAGCATTCAATAGAACTGAGAGGTAGTTGCTAAAGCTGAACTTACAGTTGGTTTGTGTGGTTTCATACAAGATGAAATCAACATGGATTTTGGAGGAGGCAATCCATCTGGAACTGTTCCTGATGTGTTTGCCAGACCAAGGAGTCTACCTAATCCATCGTAACCCAATCCCTAGAAAATAACGAGATAAGTTCACGAAGCACAGAACCAGCTACATACCTAGTACAAGTGCCCATATATGATTATTCAACTTAAAGCAAACTAACGGATCTAAAAACATTACTCCCTCATCCCACATATAAAAGGCCCCCCTCGAAATTTGAGCTTAACTCCACGAATTTGACTTATTAAATATGAGTCATATACAACAAATATTATTATACCATTGGAAACCCTTTGAATACGAATCCAATGTCATATTTTTTTGTGCCATGTGTAACATTTTTAGTCAAATTTGTAGTCAAAGTTGAGCTCGAATTTTGATGTGGCCTTTTAGATGTTGATGGAGGGAGTATTATGAATTATGATAACCAGAACATGAATCAATACAAATATTACTGGTTAAAAGACGACCCATTAAGGTTTAACTAACATTCAGTAAAACTCCAAGCTACAAAGCTTGCAATTGACATGCAAAGGCCAAAGGGGTAAGCGAGCTGGCTGTTTTGAGTGCATAAATAGTGACACTTAGTGTTATTCAATGTGTATTTACAAAGTACTCCCTCCGTTCCATAAGGTAAGACGTTTTTTGACACTTGTGTAGTGTCAAAATACGTCTTACATTATGGGACGGAGGGAGTACATACATAATGAATTTAGATATATCAGCCTTGTATGCCCCATAAAAGATATGTCGCTATAAATATGATTATAAATGATCTGGTAACATTACAAACAGAAGAAACGTGGAATGAAATGTTAAAGTGTGCCACTCACAGCAAGAAGCTTGGTCATGGTTATGTAAGGTTGGATTTGCGGCTTTGAGACCGATATTGCCAAGACTCCATAAGAGTACTCCTTTTCCTCTGTGTAAAATTTTCTATAAACTTTGACACCTGTATATGCAGATAATTTAGTCGATTGTCTAGGGGTCCTTAACAGCTGCATATAGAACCTTTTATATCAAAAAGATAATAATACTAGTGAGAAAGAACATTATGCGATATCAACATGGGTATGGACTTGAGATGCTTCAGAAATGTGTACCCATCAACATATCACAAGAGCTCAGTTGTGTTTTTGTGGTACAATAAAGTCTGAAGATTAAAGAGGTAGCATGCCTAGCATGCACCCTTCGAGCTGAATTAAATTATTATCTAAGGTGCCTGCCAAACCAAGAACAATCAGCGCATCATGGATTCACAGCAAGCTGTCAGGGTCCAGCAAGCTTTATAAGAAATATGTACCAAGGTAGTACAGCTCTATATAAAAGTTACAGTTACACTGATATTACTGTCAACTACGGCCTAGATTAATTTAGAAAAAATCATTGTAAGAAATCAAGGGCATGACAAGTGCCAAAATAAGCTATGCACAATAATAAGTAAAGAAATAGGTTCTTAAAAGGATTAACTCATGGGTGACCAAAGGTGCAGAGTTCATGAAAATTAATCCAGTTATGGAACACAGCACAAGAAACACTCCAATGGTACGATCGTAAGAAACACAGTACCTTCTTCAATTGATGAAATACCAGGAAGGACATTTGAGATCTTCTCTGTTTGCAGCATCTCAGAGAACGAACTGTACTTTCTAACTGCCTGAAAATATATAAGCAATGGGATTTACTACAACTCTAGGATAAAAAGTATGTATGTGCAGGTCAAGAAGGATTATCTGCCCAGTTATGTATCATGAGTCATAAAATATAAGCACATATTTTAAACAGAATCAATTGTGGAATTTTTTATGAGGGCATCCCTTTACCTCCTGCTGTTCCCATGAAGGAGGAGGTAAAGCCCAATTTCAGAACACCGCCAGAATTGTTTCAGTTTAGCCGAGGAGGCGAGGCCAAACATGTCTAGCTCCAGGTGGTGCTGCGTTGCATATGGGACAGCCAATGATTATATTTTATATGTCTAAGTATGTACACGTTGTATTTGAGCCTGCGCGCCTAGTTTGGGCCGAACCCCTTTGGGGTCGGTTTGTATCTAGTCTGAGTCGGACCATAGTTGGAATTCTGGTCCATGCCTACGTTATTTCCCTGGCCATCCCCTCACCTATATAAGCATAGGGGTGCGCCCAGATTAGAGGAGGGCGAATTTTAGATTGAGTTTGAACATTGTGTTCACGTGGTGAATCATCCCTCTGGGGACGGTGCTGCTGGTTATCAAGTCAAGTGATGACTGCGTGACGGTTCTTGTGAGATCAAGGATTATTGTGCCAAGGTTAGAGGCGTGTTGTTCATCTCCACGTTGCTTGCTGGATTTGTTTCCTCGTCTTCAGGTTGCGTGGATTGACCCCATGATTTGATATCTGATTGTCTTGCGGTGAAAGATCAGGCCAAATCAGCGGCGCGTCCGAGGTCATGCCATTATCAATTTTTCTATTCGGTGCTTTATGTGACTTGACAGAAAATACATAAAGATCAAATAACTTCAGCGATCAAATAAGTTTTATGCACCAACCAGTAGAACCAAAAGTCCGAACTGATGGAGAAGGTCAGGGAATCCATATATACTTCAACAAATACAAGTTTTTTTTCTTAAAGACGGAAAAATACTAATTTGAAGATAACAGTACAAAGATATAAATATTATATCCAGAAAAGCTAGTTACATAGCAAAGAAAATTACCTCAACCTCAAGCAAGAGGCATTTATTGAAGAGCAGCAAAGAACCTTGTGTAATCCTGCGACAAAATGACAAAAAAAACATGATTACATGAATAGCATGCACGTTGAGTATGAAAAATAATGCGTAGCCATAAGAAAGCAAGCAGAAGTGATCAGAGAGTCAATAAGCTTGGGGGATAACTTTTACTGAAACAACAATATAAGGCTTCCAAGTAGTAGGCCTACACCTTACTGAATAATCCATTTAGTCAATTTCAGAGTGCATATTGGAGTGGGTACATTTAAGAATTCAATATATGTTACTTGAGCCCGTAAATTATTGCAACTGTGTTGTATCCTGAAACTGTGAAATGAGAATGAGAATATGGAAGACCCTGTAATAGAGCAACCCGAATATACACTAACACCGAAACAAAACAATATGATGAGGTACAGAACTATAATTGTTGCCATTTTCATAATGTAACTCCGATAGGTGTTCCTAGTTGATAGACATTAAGGCTGTGATGTTTTCCACCATATATCTCAACTTATAATTTCAGTCTTAAAAAATTTAAAACCAGCTCTGCGTACCTGTTGTAATTACCAGCTGCTAACCTCCCTTCAACGTTCTTGGATCCAGCTACAGAAGTACATGGTTCAAGTTAGAAAATGTGGTTGGCAAAAAAGGTTAAAAAAATGCGGGTTATAAACTTCCTCGAAGTACATCAATTAGTGCCTTCAGCTTTATACTGAGCCGTTAAAACTGATCAAATGAAATTATTCATTTGAAGAATTAAATGCAGATCCTTGATGGTGTATATTGCACACCAGAGAAAAATAACAAATACATCAAAAATAGTAATATTGATATACATATAACTACAAGGAAAGGAAATATGAATGTCAATTAGATGTTAAATGAATTACAAGAAAAAGATTCTGGAATTACCACTGAGTTGAGTGAAGTATGGTTCTTGAACATGTAGCACAAACTCCACTGCATCATAAATCTAGTGAATACAGATAACAATAAGCTATAGTCAAACAAATTGAATGAAAGGATAACACTCCCTAATGTGTTTTAACATTTCAAATAACTCAGTAAAAAAATTACACATGTACATGTGATAGTACACTACTAACTTTCAAGAAAACACAAGAAACAAGAAAGATGGTTCAACAAAGCAACTATTTGTACACCCAGTTTGTTTTTGCATAGCTAAGAAAAATGCATAGGTCCTCTTCAATCCGCCTGACCACATAATATATCAATCTGTACATGCATTGTTTAATAAATGCCAAAAAAAATATTGGCCCAGGTGTAGTAGTTCCGTAGAGCCAATTGTAGTTTCCGCTGCAAGGAATCCATATTACAGCAAATAGGGAATTTTGAATACTTCCTTTTCACTAAATTTAGTACTCTGTAGAGGAACGCTGCCCCCAAAGAGACACTGCTGGATATATACAAGTATCATTATAGTGCTCATGCTCATCCTTTATGATCATAATTCATATCAAAAGTCCTAAAAGTCTAAACACTGTCCCAAATACAATTATACCCCGAAATTGATTGACAACAGGTCAACAGCTTCAGCCATGATTCTGACTTCCTAGCTAGAAGATGAATATTGCCCTGAAAATATTTCCCTTTTCCTCCAGTTTCATCGTCTGACGACAAACGCGCACCTATTCAGCTAGAATTCAAGCAAGGCCGATTAAAAAGAGAGAGGGAGAAAGCAAATCGGAGAAAGTTACCCGGTTTAACTCGGCGCCCTTCTCGCGCAGGACCGCCTCCCACTCCCCCTCCCTCTTACGCGAACCATTCTCCTCGGCAGGAGTTCCTACCGCCCCCGCTACCACTGGGGGTCTCGGGATCCGCCCCTCCTCGGCGCACCCCGCGAGCTCCGTGGCCAGCTTATCGCACAGGTCCTCTTCGAGGAGGCGGGAGCAATAGGAGAGGGACAGAGGGAGAGCCGGGTCCGGGGCGGCGACGTGGGAGGAGAGGACGAAGCGGAGTAGCTCGCCGACGGCGGACGAGAGGGCGACGGCGCCAACGCCCGGCGACGCCGGCTGCGGCGGCGAGGAGATGTGGTCGGTGGTCGCCATCTGTTGTGCTGTAGTGGCCGGATTCGTGCCCACAGTAGTGAGGGGCTGATGGCAGGACAGGCGATGAGTTTTTTTTTTTTTAAGCTCGACAGGCGATGAGATGAGACGCACATTCTAACATGGAAAGATAACAACGAGAAGGCCAATTTGGCTCCCGGGCTCAGCTGTACCCACTCCGACGAAAAAAATTAAAATAAATACTAGAAAATTTCAAAAAAAAATTAATTTTTTTTTGTGTGGTAGATAATTTGATGCGTGAGGTTCGCTGCAAATTTCAACTCGTTTGGACATTTGAGTAGCTCTCGATCCGATTTGTCTTTTTTGCCGAGAGCTGCTAAAATGTCCAAATGAGTTGAAATTTGAAGCGGACCTCACGCATCAAATTATCTACCACACAAAAAAAATTGGAATTTTTTAAATTTTTCTAGTATTTATTTTGAATTTTTTCCGAGCGGGAGTATCTGAGCCCGGGCTCAGATGCGGATTTTCGAAAGATAACCATCTTGCAAATGAGAAAAGCAACGAACCCTGCCCGGTAGCAAACCATAAAGGGATTAAGGAGAGGAAAGAAAATTTGGAGGTAATCCCATGACAACCGCTCTCACGACTCCACCCCACCTACCACACCTCGCCGCCACCGCCGATCTGCTCGCGCCGACGAGCTCCCCCACCCCTCATGCCGCGAACCCCCAGATCCACCTGCTCGCTGCCCCACTCGGGCTCGGCGGCGCCGTTCATGCCCCTGCCCTTCGTGTACCAGTCCTTCCCGGAGATGCCGCGCCCGCTCGGGGCGGTACCGCCGGAGACGCTGCAGGCGACGAGGGCGCGAAGATGGACGGAGCGAGCCCTGCGGATCCGCGACGACGCAGCCTCCTGGCTTCTCTGTGTGCGGGAATGGAGGAGTGTGAATCGGGAGGTGGAGGCGGAACCAGATCCAACGAGGAAGGAGTGGCTGGTGAGGAGAACCGAGATGTACAGCTACAGAGCAGACCAGGAGCTCCTCAACCTGGCGCGACGGATCTACTTCGAGGGCACCAGGGAGGAGAAGAGGAGGATGCCTCATCCGACTGCTCCCCCGACGGAATTCGTCAATTGGGCGCGAATGGAGACCAGGAGTGGAGATCCCCAACGATGCGCAAGGTGGGAATGCATCAATGGAAAGCTGCCGTCGAGTCCACCATCGGAGACGGAAGAGGTAGACCCCTGGTCGTACCTCTCCCCCGCCCCAGCTACGGACTGAAGGGATTTGGAGCGATCTGTAACAGTGGTACGCTAGGAGCCAAGCTTCACGAGATCGTGCAGCAGAGAGAGCAGGATCTGTTGAATTCGGCTTATCAAGAGGAGGATTGTTGGGGGGTGCGGACAAGGAGTATGGGTGGCATGCTCCCCGCCTACTCTGCTTACCACTCCCACCATGAATGCGAGCGGAATGCCCCCCGACTCGGAGAGAGACATGGAAGAGAGGTTGATCCTAGAACACACCAGGATGCTGTCGAGAGAGATGAGATTGCCCAGGAGAGGTTTAGATTTGATTCAGAAGCTGGTGACTCGCATAATGGTCCATGCCACAAAGGGGGAGATCTCCCTGCTAGCACCAAATTAGTCCACCCAGCCGTCGGAGGTGATTGCTTGGGCTCTTGCGGCAAGAGATTCACCAATCAGGGGCAGGAAGGTGCATTGGGAGGCCTTCTGGAGAGTCCAACCACTGGAGAGTCAAGAACTGATGAGGAAGGTGGTGGAACTGAACCTGTGAGCATGGAGAGAGATCTTTCTGATGAAACTGAAGCTCTGCTGGTCATGGAGCTCTCTGGAGGGTTCAGGTTAGTTCAGAGAGGAAGAAACGCCAAAGTTAAACTCAAAAAGAGGGATGAAAGCACCGCCAGATCGTCGTGCTACTTTCCAGGTAGCCATGGTGACGAGGCGGAGCTCAGATACAGTCAGCTCTGGGCCCCTATAAAAAGTGGGGAGGGGGAGGAGAAAGCTAGGGTTCCCTCTTCCTCCTCGCTCCCCTCCAACCCCGTCGCCGCCGCCGCAGATCCAACAACAATGGCAGAAGGAGGAAGAGGACGTGGTCGTGGCAGAAGCAAAGGGGGGAGGGGTGAGAGCTCGAACTGTTGGCAACAAGATCAGATGCGAGCAGGCATGGGTGTGGGCGGGGGTCAGCAACCGTCGTTCTTTGGCTTTGGCTTCCAAGGGCCACCCCCGCCATGGGTATTCCCAGGCCAATTCCCGCAGCAGCCATGGGGGGGCATGCAGCAGCAGTGGTATGGCCCCCCGCAGCAGATGCAAGGTCAGACTGGAGGGCAGTTGTCAGATCCAGGAGACAGTCAGGGAGGGAATTCGCAGCAGGGCAAGATCCAGGGGAAGAACCAGTAGAAAAAGAAGCAAGAGATGGTGCAGAAATAGCAGCCAAACCCAGGTCTGATGTCCTATACCAGTGTTACTTGCTTTAACTGTAGAGACACAGGACACCATAAGGACAAATGCACCAAGCCGAAGGGCTGCTTCATATGCAAGATGATCAGTCACAAGGTAGAAGATTGTCCCACCAGGAGGAAACCCCATTCATCTACAAAGTATGTGGGAGGGGCAGCCCGGGGATTGGGATTCTATCACCTTGATATGCCAGATGTGAATGCCCAGCATCAGGGCTGGCTCAAAAATGTGGGCTTAGTCTTTGTGGAATCAGGGGAAGTCACAAAAATGGAACTAGCCAAAGAATTTGCAAGCATCTACAAAACCAACTGGCCATGGCCTATCAACAAACTTGATAAATGGACTTTCTTGGTCAAGTTCCCCCCAGAAATTGATGTGGAGCAGGTGGCTGGTTATCCATGTTTTGGACTGACCAAGGAGAATACAATAGTAAAGGTAGAGGTGTGGCTGGGAGATGTTACTGCAGAAGATGAACTCCAAGAGGTTTGGCTGAAGCTCAGGAAACTTAACCCCAAGTGGTGTGAATGGACTGTCTTGGACCAGATCACATCAACATTTGGGGTGCTGCTTGATGTTGACTGGCAGCACAACTTCCAAAGCTTCTATGAAACAATTAGAGTCAAGATCTCCTGTAAGGACCACAGAAGAATACCACAAGAGAGAGTGTTTGGAATCCAAGGGAAGCTGTATAGGATTCAGGTAGAAGTGGAACCACCTCAGGCAGCTAATGATGTGGTAGTTCAAGAACCTCCAAAAGCCAATAGCACAGTCTCCATGGAAACAGACAAGGGGAGTAATGTGGCATCAGGTAATGCAGGTTCACACAAAAACACTAAGACTGGTTCTGATAGTGGTTCCAACACAGGGGGAGGAGGAGGGGACCCCAAAACCTCTAACCTCAACCAAATGACAGTAGCTCCAGAACCACCCACCCCCACCTCTTTCCTGAAGTCACAGGCCCTGGAAAATCTGCAGCAGGCCAAGCCAAATGCTCTGGGTTTCTTCCTGAGCAACAGCAATGACAATGTGGATGGTTTTGGATTGCTGAGAGAAATGGAGGGGTGGGGTAATGATGACATTGACACTGAGGATGAATGGGATGGTCTGCAAGAGGAGCTGCAATTCAAGGAGTCTATAATCCAGAATGGAGCTGCACAGAACCAGCAGTATGAAGTGGATTATCCCCCTCTCCAAAACAAAGAGCCAGGAAAAAAAGAGAAATGGGGCCCTACTCAAGCTCCTAGGGCCAGTGCCAGGAATGCTGGAGACACTAGGAACATAATGCAAAAAGCTCAACAGCTCAAGGAGGCTCAGGATGCAGCAGCTAAATGTGAGCATGGTATGAGCCCCACTCCTTTCTCCCTTTTCAATAATCCTTCCTTTCTTACAGTTGCCTCAAAGATAGGGATTGATGTTGACTCTGATGGAATAGATAGGGATAGCTTACCTGCTTCTAATTCTTTGAATTCTGCCAGGACTGTTGGTCCTGCTTCAGAATTCGCCACCCCAGTCAGATGTAATGCTGATGGAGGGGTGGATCATAGCAGTAGCCTAGACTCTGATAAACTGTGGAACTTGGTTTGCAAACACAAACGGGGCAAGCACCCCAGGACCAAAGGTTTACCATGAATGCTATTTTTTGGAATGTTAGGGGTATTGCTGCCCAAGGGAGAAAAACTCTCATTGTAGATACTATTAAGAAGAGGCAGGCCTCTATTCTGGGTTTCCAGGAAACCAAGAAAGAGGACTTCTCTGATTCTTACCTTAAATCCTTAGTTGGTAGCAGAAATTTCTCTTGGCACCACCTCCCATCAAAAGGCTCTGCTGGTGGCATCCTGATGGGGGTGGATGCAGACATTTTTTAGATCATTTCTTGGTCTCATCTTGAATTTTCTGTCAGTTGTGTCCTTAAACTAAAAAGTAGGGATACCACCTTTAGGATCATTACTGTGTATGGGTCTCCCTATGAAGAAGGAAAAGAGGCTTTCATTTCAGAGCTTCATTCTCTGTTCATGGAAAACCCCTTCCCCACTTTGATAGGAGGAGACTTTAACCTAGTTAGATATGCTAGAGAGAAAAGTAATGGAGTTGTTAACCACAGATGGTGTGATAACCTCAATGCCTGGATAGAAATCTGGAGTCTGTTAGAAATTAAACTGTCTAGCAGAAAGTACACCTGGGCCAACAACCAGGTGGACCTGATAATGTCCACAATAGATAGACTTTTTTGTAACACTGAGCTTGATAAGCTCTTCCCTCTAGCTTCCTGTAATGCTTTGCCTAGATGTGGCAGTGAACATGCCCCCATTATTTGGGATTCTGGGCTTGGGCAGACACCTAGGAGTAGTAGTTATAAGATGGAAAAATGGTGGTTGCTAAGAGAGGACTTCTCCAAACTAGTTACTAAAATTTGGAATGAGCCCACCTCAGGAACCACCCCCATGGATAATTGGCAAGACAAAATTAGGAAACTTAGGAGGGTCACTAAAGGTTGGAGCTCCAATGAGGAGGCCCAACTTAGAAGGTATAAAAAGATCCTACTTGAGGAATATGATAAGCTAGATATTAAATCTGAAACTATGGTCCTCTCTGACACTGAATTTTCTAGGCTCAAATTTACCCATACTGAGCTCCAGAAGATTTGGCTACAGGAGGAAATTAAAGCAAAACAGAGATCTAGAGATAGGGACATTAAAGAAGGAGATAGGAATACTGAGTACTTCCATGCAGTGGCCAATCAGAGGAGGAGGAAAGCTGTTATCCACTCCTTAGATGGCCCACAGGGGCCAGTCACTGATACAAAAGGGATGCTTGACATTGCCTGTAGTTTCTATAAAGACCTGTTCAAATTGGAAGAGAGAGGGGGGTTTCATCTAAACCCCTCCTTCTTCTCTGATGAAGAAAAAGTTAATACTCTAGAGAATGAGACCCTAGAAGCTCCTTTCTCTGAAGAGGAAATCAAAAGAGCTGTCTTTGAATCATACTCTGATGGGGCCCCTGTGTGACGACCCCGGCTTAATCGTGCACTAACCATACACGCAAATGCACACGATCAAGCCTAAGGACTCACTTGAAGATATCACAACACAACTCTAAAACATAATTAAAGTCCTACAAGCTTTATATTACAAGCCGAGGCCTCGAGGGCTCGAATACATAGCTCGATGGCATACAAGTGTCAGCGGAAGCATCAGATATCTGGGTACAGATATAACAGAGTTACAGGTAGTCCCTTAAGAAGGCGGGGCAAAATAAAACACTACAATCGAAAGGCGTAGGCCTCCTGCCTAGGACCCTCCGAAACTACTCCTGGTCGTCGGTCGGCTCCTCGTAGTAGTACTCGCCGGGAGGGTAGTAGTAGTAGTAACCGTCGGCGGGGGCAGCAGGCTCCGGGGCTCCGTCGTCTGGTTGCGACAAATGGATAAGGGGAGAAAAAGAAAGCAAAGCACACGTGAGTACTCATCCGAAGTACTCAGCAAGCAAGGATCTACACTACATATGCAACATTTTCAAAGGAGGGCTGTATATGTGGACTGGGTTGCAGAAATGTCAGAATAGAGGGGAGAGCCTAGTCCTATCGAAGATTAGCATCTTCATCGGTCTTGCAGCATTAGAAGAGTGCAGATTAACATTATGTAAAGTATCAGTAGTAATGTTATCAACCTCGCCCAGAGATTCTTCCTCGACTCCCTGCGAGAAAGCAATCCCAGAGCCATACAATCCAGTTATCATCTCAAGTCACCAGTTCTAGTTGTACCGATCGGGATACAACTCCGAGTGTCCGTTACCGTAGGACAGGCTATCAATAGATTGTTTCTTCCCTGCAGGGGTGCACCAACTTACCCACCACGCTCGCTTAACTCCGACCGGACACACTTTTCTGGGTCATGCCCGGCCTCGGCCAAACGATACGCCGCAACCCGACCGAATACCTAACAGAGAGGTCAGCACGCCGGACTAACCCTATGCCCCCAGGGGTCTTGGGCCATCGCCCCGGGAACTCCTGCACGTTGTGAACGTGGCCGGTGAGCAGACCTAGCCCCCCTTATACAAGCGCAGGGCGTTACCAGTCCAACCCAGCGCGCGCCGCTCAGTCGCTGACGTCTATTAAGCTCCGGCTGAAGTATACGACGCAGAACACCCATACTATGCCCACGTGATGGTTAGTGCTATCAGGCCAGAGGCCCCTCGGATCAAATATCCAAATCGTTAGTGTGTTGGTAGTGCGGTAACGAGCAGAGACTCACGAAAGATGTGACCCCGTCGCCCCGTCTCGAGGACTTGCTGCAAGGGCTAGGAATGCCCGGCCACGCCTCGTAGATATCTCACGGGCACCTTCCAGGTCCACCCGACTCCATATCACTCTCATCATAATCTCGTGCGGGTACCCCTCAGGGCCGACCCGTCTTTATCCAGAATAAACAGTATCAACAATAATGTAAGGGCATCTGTGTGGCTACCATATCAAGAAGGAATCCGATGCATCACCCTCGTTGGACTCCCACCTGACGTAGACGTCAAGGTGAACGAAGGAAGAATCACCCTCGAGGTTCACTCTTGAGGAGTTGCGCGACGGTGTCGTTATCGGGGGTGATGCAGGAGGAATCACCCTCGCCGACCATGACCGAATAACTAACCTACAAGGTTATCATCCGAAGTGCTGACGTGGTATCACCCTCGGCACTCGATAGTAACCCGGCAGTGTCGAGCAACTAAGGGGAAGTGATGTGCGGTGCCGGGGCCTGGTCTTCGATCCCGTTGCTCGGGTCTTCTAATGATACAGCGGGGCAGTCGGGATAAAGTGGGGTCTCTGCTGGGTCTCTACCCAACCTATACTAAACAGTTTAGGATAAGCAGGTAGGAAACAATAGCAGGTTACAATAAACAGGCTATGCAGCAGAAATAGGGTAACAACAGCAGCGGTAACTTCTAATGCAAGCATAAGAGAGAAGAGAGTGGGCGATATCGGAATGCTCAAAAAGGGGGTGCTTGCCTAGAAGCTCGGCGGCAAGGGTCTGATCGTCAGGAGCATAGTTGACCTCCGGAGTTGCGTCGGTCTCAGGAGCTACGTCGACGTCGGGGTCTACCGAGAGAGAAGAGGGGGAAGAAACGGATAAATAGACAGTAAACATATGCAACACAGAGTATGCTATGCTAGGATGCAGTGCAGGGTTGCCTAAAGATGCACCTAAGTCATTTTAGTTATTTTAGGATTTAAGTTGGACTTATTAACCGGTGAATATGGATTATTCATATACCGGAATCTGGCTAAAAGTTACAGGTTCACCTACGTAGAGGGTTCCGACATCGAAACAGACGACACGATCAAATTCGTCTTGTCGTTCTGATCAACTTTCATGTTTTAAGTTTTTCAATCTGAGCTATGGTTTAAAAGTTATGAATTTTCAAAGATTTAAATATTTTCTGGAATTATTTATTTAACAGAATTATCTAAAATGTATTATGACGTCAGCATGACTAAAGGATGATGTCAGCAGGTCAACAGACTCGCTGACCAGGGTCAAACCTGACGTGTGGGTCCAGTGGGACCCACATGTTAGCCTCTGTTAGCTTAACTGTGGTTTAAACTAACTATCAGAGTTAATTAGGGGTGTGGGCCCAGCCTGTCAGTGACTCAGTTAGTTAACAGGATTAACTAATTTGCTAATTAGCTTAATTAAGCGTAGGGGGCCCACATGTCATTGTCATAGGGTGAACAGTAACATGCATTGACCCCGGTCAACGAAGTCAACCAAAGGCCAGGGGCCCACTGGCAGTGTCCATGGGCGGGCCCCACGCGGTGCCACGCTGGCAGGGTCACCGGAATCGCTCCGGTGAGCCTCCCGCGGCGGCGCTCTCACCGGAGAGGCTCGGGATTGCGCCACAGTGGGTCATTTTGCGCGCGCCCGGGCTCGTTCGAACGGGCACACGGAGACGCATCCGTTGGTGGTGGCCACGGCAGCTGGGGTGGCCGGAATCTCGCCGGCGTTGAGCCGCGGCGGCGAGGAGCTTCGGACGAAAACAAGAGCGCGGCTACGGTGAGATCTAGTGTGTGCTTACGGTTGCATTCGGACCAACGCGAGGTCCCGCGTCGAATCAAGCTAAAGCGCGGCCCCGGAGATGGCCGGAAGTGGTCGGACGGCGAGGTGCCGCGGCGGCCAAAGCGCGGCTAGGTAGCGAGCTCTCTAGAGAGGAGCATGGCGGCTCGGAAGAGAGGCAGAGGGAAGTGGAGGCTCACCGTGCAGTTAAGAAAAACCCTCGGCGGTTTAGGAGCTGCAGCGAGTCGCCGGAGTCAGAGATGGACGGCGACGATCGAAGATGCCGTCGAAAGGGGGCTCGGCGTTGCTGAGCCCTCCGGCTCCACCCAGGGTCACCAGGAGACATGGCGAACCATGGCGGAGCTGGTGGACATGGTCGACGGGCATGGGGCCGCCGGTGGCCGTGCACGTGACGGAGGGCGACGGCGACGCCCTCGGGCAAAGAGGGAAAGAAGAGCGCGCGGCGCGAGCGAGGGGAAAGGAAGGAGGAAGAGTGACAGAGAACGTCCAGGGGGAGTCGTCGAGGCCGCATTCTTATCCCCTCGCGTCGGTGGCCGACGCCGTGTCGACGCCTCGTCGGCGCGCGCGCGGCGACCAGGAGCATGGCGACACGGGGAGGAGGGAGACGACGTGGGCTGGGCCGTGCCACTGTGCACTTAGGCCCAGCTCACAGTAGCTGTTAGGGTTTTTATTTTCTTTTTGCATTTTCTTTCTGTTTTGCAAATTGTTTGAGCACTTAATGATTTTTATAAAATGTGTGACCTAGCCCATAATTTGCAGTGCAATATATCCTAACACCAAAAAGTAGTTTGGGTAAAATACTATTTCATTTTATTTTGTATTAATTTAAAAGGCTATTAATTATTGTTTTCAGCCATTGTTTGAGGTGATTAGAGTTACTTAACTAAGTCTATATTTATTGATTACAATTTTATCATTGCCTCTGGATTATTTGCTAACTAATGAACATTTTTCCCGCAAGCTTTGAACAACTTCAAATTTCACTTTTGAATTTGAGTTGATTTTCATAATAGAATTTGAATTGTTTACTTAACCAAAGTGATTAGGCTCTGCAAATGGAGATGACTTGGCATACTTAGCAGAGTGTCACAGTGGCTATTACACAGGGGTGTTACAAATTCTCCTCCTCTAAAAGAAATTCTCGTCCCGAGAATTTAGGAGGTAGAAGGAAAGAGGTCGGGATATTCTTCCCGAAGATGATCCTCGCGTTCCCAAGTGGCTTCATCTTCAGTGTGATTCGACCACTGCACTTTTAGGAACTTGGTCATTTTCTGACGAGTCCGACGTTCAGCTTCATCGAGAATGCGGATGGGATGCTCCTTATAAGAAAGATCATCTTGCAATTCGAGCATTTCGTGATCCACTGCTCTGTGCGGAGATTCCTTGAAGCAACGACGAAGTTGCGACACATGGAAGACGTCGTGGATATGAGAGAATTGCAGTGGCAATTCTAGTTTATATGCCACCTGTCCACGTCTAGCCACAATGCGAAAGGGGTCGATGTAGCGTGGAGATAGCTTGCCCTTGATTCCGAAACGGTGAGTGCCCTTCATAGGAGTGACTCGCAGATAAGTCTGATCACCAGGTTGATAGATCAAACCCCATCATTTGCGATCATAGTTGCTCTTCTGACGGTCCTGAGCCGCCTTGAGATTTTCTCGGACAATTCGGACTTGTTCTTCAGCATATTGAATAATGTCTGGTCCAACAAGTGGTCGTTCCCCAGTTTCTGACCAATTCAGAGGGGTTCGACACTTACATCCATAAAGCACTTCGAAGGGGGCCATTTTCAAGCTGGCTTGATAGCTATTATTATAAGAGAATTCGGCAAATGGGAGGGAATCTTCCCACTTCTTACCAAATGATATAACACAAGCCCGAAGCATATCTTCCAGCACTTGATTTACTCGCTCAACTTGGCCTTGGGATTGGGGATGATAAGCTGAACTCCAGGTAATGTGAGTTCCCATAGCTTCTTGGAAACTTTCCCAGAATTTGGAAGTGAAAAGACCGCCACGGTCCGAACTGATCTCCTTCGGAATACCGTGGAGTGAAATGATTCTGGAGATATACAATTCTGCTAGCTGGCTAGCAGTGATAGTCTCCTTGACAGACAGAAAATGTGCAACCTTGGAAAGTTGATCGACGACGACAAGAATAGCGTCGTGACCTTTCTGAGACTTGGGAAGACCAGTAATGAAATCCGTTTGCACTTTATCCCACTTCCACAAAGGAATAGGGAGTGGTTGAAGAATTCCAGCAGGCTTCTGATGTTCTGCTTTCACGCGACGGCAAACATCACATTCAGCAACATATCGAGCAATGTCCTGCTTCATTCTGGACCACCAGTACCTTTGACGAAGATCGCGATACATCTTGGTGCTACCCGGATGGATAGACAGCGGTGTATCATGAGCCTCCTTCATGACCTTGTCAGTCATAAGCTCAAAGCGAGGTACCACAATGCGGTCTCTGAAATACAAGGTTCCGTCTTCAGCAATTGAGAAATCCCTGTACTTCTCAAGGTGAAGTTCTTTCTTCATCAGATCTACTTCTGCATCTTTGGCTTGCGCAATCTTTACAACTCTCTCAAGATCTGGCTGTACCACAAGGTTATTAAGAGAACCCTGCGGAATGATACAGAGGTTCAACTTGCGCAGTTCTTCAGATAGCTGGGGTTGAGCTTGCTTAACCATGAGGTTGTTGCAATAGGACTTGCGGCTCAAGGCATCAGCCATCACATTAGCCTTGCCAGGGGTATAAGAAATACCACAGTCATAGTCCGTGATTGTTTCCAACCATCGCTGTTGACGGAGATTAAGATCCGGTTGGGTGAACAAGTACTTCAGACTCTGATGATCGGTATAAATCTCACACCGGTTACCAAGAAGGTAATGTCGCCACTGTTTCAAAGCATAGATCACAGCAGCAAGTTCGAGATCATGCACTGGATAGTTTTCTTCATGCGGACACAATTGTCGCGAGGCATATGCAATTACCTTTCGCTCTTGCATTAGAACACAACCTAATCCTTGACGAGAGGCGTCGCAATATATCACAAAGTCCTTGCGAGAATCGGGAGGAGCAAGCACTGGAGCAGAGGTAAGCTTGTCCTTGAGGGTCTGGAAACTCTCCTGACATTTGTCTGTCCACTCAAACTTAACGCCTTTGTGGAGCAGATTAGTCAGGGGCTTGGCAATCTTGGAAAAATTCTCGACGAATCGATGGCAATAACTTGCTAGGCCGAGAAAACTTCGGACTTGGTTGGCATTCTTCGGAGGAGTCCAGTCAAGAATAGCCTAAACACGCTCCGGGTTAACGGCGATACCGTCCTTGGAAATCACATGTCCAAGGTAGGTCACTTCAGAAAGCCAGAATTCGCATTTGGAGTACTTGGCATACAACTTGTGTTCTCGAAGCCTTTCTAGAACAAGGCGAAGATGTTCAGCATGTTCTTCCTTATTCTTCAAATATACCAGAATATCATCCAGATATACCACGACGAACTTGTCGAGGTAATCCATGAATATATAATTCATTAGGCGGGAGAATGTAGCTGGAGCATTTGTTAGGCCAAATGACATGACGGTGTACTCGTAGGAACCATAACGAGTAACGAAGGCGGTCTTCGGAATATCCTCCTCGCGGACACGGATCTGGTGATAACCCAACCTCAAGTCGAGTTTAGAGAACACCGATGATCCAGCGAGTTGATCATATAAATCATTGATCCAAGGAAGCGGATATTTATTCTAAATGGTTGCCTGGTTGATAGGACGGTAATCTTGAACCAACCTATTCGTACCATCTTTCTTCTTAACAAAGAGAGACGGTGCTCTCCAGGCAGAGGAACTGGGATGGATGAAGCCCTTCTTAAGTGACTTGTCGATCTCTTCCTTAAGCTCGAGAAGGTGGTGCGAAGGCATCTTGTAAGGACGCTTCGCAATAGGAGTGGTGCCAGGCTTCAAGTCGATGACGAACTCGACAGCTCTAGCAGGGGGTATTCCTGGAAGTTTTTCTGGAAAAACATCCTGGAATTCGCAGACAACTGGAACGTTTTCGATCCCCTCAAGCGAAGAAGCGTTCAACGCATTCAAGGCATAAATCTGAGCCTCGGCGTTCTGAGTGATATGAGCACGGTAATTCACTAACTCATTTGATGGATGCAGGAGGTGTACAACTTTAGTAGCGCAATTGATTGAGGCATAGTGAGCCTTCAACCAATCCATTCCCAGAATAAGATCAACTTCAGAAGAGTTGAGAATAATGGAAGACGCTCGGAATTCCAATCTTTCAATATTAATTACGACATCGGGACTGAACAACGAAGTGTGGCAATGACCCGCGGGAGTGTTCACTCATAATTTATGTGGTAGTGTATCACATCTAACTTCATGCATGAGTGCGAATTTATCTGACATGAATGAATGTGATGCTCCTGAATCAAATAAAACAGATGCTGGTACTGAATTAATAAGAAGTGTACCCATCACGGTTCAGGTTGATCCTGAGCTTCAGCCATGTTGACATGATAGTTCTGTCCACGACCATAAGAAGGTCTGACATTGTTGTTACACTGCTGAGGAATTCCACGGCCATTACCACGGCCAGCAGGAAGAGGCACTAGCTGATTCTGATTCTGAGAACAGTCTCTGGCACGGTGACCTGGCTGACCACACTTGAAGCAGAGTCCACTGTCGGGACGTGGTGCAGGAGCTCGAGGTGGTGCAGCTCGAAGAGGCTGCCTCGGCGGTGGAGGAGGCAGACGAGGTGCAGCATAAGCAGGCATGTACACTGGAGCTGCTGGACGGTACATGCTCTGTGGAATCCATATGCGGCGCTTCTGCGAAGACGAGCCAGAAGATGAGCCCGCTTCACGAGTGTGTCTGGTCGCTTCCTTGTGCTTCTTTAGACCAGTCTCGACCATGATGGCCTTGTTCACCAAGGTGGCGAAGTCAGGAAAGTCTTGGATGAGCAGGGCTAGCTGAATGTCATGGTGTAGCCCTTCACGGAACTTCTCCTACCTACGAGCATCAGTGGGGATGTCTTCTTCAGCATAGCGAGACAAGTCACGGAACTCTCGCTGGTAGACCTCCACAGTCTTGTTGCCTTGAACGAGGCTGTGGAACTCGACCTTCTTCCGATCTATAACTCCTTGCGGAATATACCGGGCACGAAAAGCAGCCTTGAATTCCACCCAGGTGACGACAGTTCCAGGAGGTAAGGTATGTCTGTGAGTTGCCCACCATTGTGCTGCGGGTCCCTTCAGGAGGTATGTCGCGAACGTGACATAGCTGATAGGGGGAACATCAGCTGGCTCCATCTCATAGAAGATGTCACACAGCTAGTCATCGGCATCCAGCGGATTAACTGTGTTGCGGAATACCGATGGGTTGAGACGCACAAACTCTGACAGCGTGATTGAAGTTGGCTGATGGTTGGCATTGGGACGGGGAAATTGATCCATAATCCCCGTCATGAACTGTCGGTTGAGTTCAAATTGTTGCATCATAGTGGCCATATAGTCAGGCGGTGGCGGCGGTGGTGGATTGTTATCACCCATCCTGCTAAATTCAACAGGGGTAGTTTAGCAGAATATTTGCGAGTGTTTAGCAACAAGCTTGATGTAACTCGACAATAATTAAGTAGTGTTACAGATGCTTAAAAGTAGTCATTTAAGACATACAGATCCATACAGAGTCGGTTACAATCGGACAGCATAATGGCGCAAATTCAAAAGCTAGACATGCTAGGCGGCGCACAGGCATGCGGTAAGGAAGTACACAACGAGACATAGCAAAGGCTACATCAACGTCGGAGAAAACCACTGAAACGGGGTAGCTGCAAGTGCGGACGACGAGTGTTCATCGCGGAAGGATCATGTGCTCCATGTGCACTCTGATGCAGAACCCGGTCTCGAGCTGTAAGAAGAGGTCCACGTGCAGGCGTGTGACCTCCCACAGCAGTCCAATCGATCCCTGGTGGCATCTCGGTCCTGCGCGGGTAAAGGATATGCTCTGGATGTATCCCTGCACGAACAGCTGGTAGCAACTGCGTCATAGCATCGTAGAGTCGTGCTCGAGTGGCAAACAACTCGACGGCAAGAGCCCGAATAGTGTGATTCAGAGCCTGAGTACACTGAATCAGAACTCGCGGATCGTAGCGACGAGGCTCGTACGGGGCACAGATAGCTGTGTAGTATCCAGTAGCATCTCCAGCAGGGGCATACGGAATGTATCGAAACTCAGAAGCATCCAAGCTAGCGTTGTGCTCTCCTCGGAGACGTGCGACAGCAGAGTAGGCGGCATCATGGACTGCCATCTCAATCGTCACGCCGATACTGTGGAAAAGGTACAGCTCAGTGTCTGAGTCATCCTACTGATCATAGATGCGAACATCAGCATAGTACTGCTCCTGGTTGAACTCGCGGTAAACCTCGTAGACCATGTACTCGGGGTACCAGCGGTAACCGAGTCTGGTCAAGAGGGCGATCAAGACAGCCGGAAACCCAGGGGCATCTCGAGCCCAAGTGCGAAGCACAAGCTGCGTCGTAGGACGTGGTGGAAACAGATGATCCATCTGAAATAAAGGAAATTCAGGATTGTCATTTGACGATGAGAAACATAACAGATCTCGAAGAGAAGGGTTAAACAAAACAATGGAAAGGAAAATGATTATCAGACTAATCAGATCAATGACAGGGAAATTACACAGATATCCAGCTATCCGGGTGGACGGAATTTACGAGATCCTAAGTGTCGGCGTTAGTAAATTTATTTAACCCGAATAGAAGAGAGATTCGAGTCCCAGAGTAAAGACGAGGAATAAAAGATCCTAATACCACCCAGTTGGCGACGTGGGCACACAGCCAAGTTAGTAAAACAGTTTTGGACCACTAGACTCAACTTCGGCCAAGGAGTTGGAAAGGGGGATTCCTAGAGGCAGTCGGCTCTGATACCAACCTGCGAGGTGCCACGGCGGCCGAAGCGCGACTAGGCAGCGAGCTCGCTAGAGAGGAGCACGGTGGCTCGGAAGAGAGGTGGAGGGAAGTGGAGGCTCACCATGCGGTTAAGAAAAACCCTCGACGGTTTAGGAGCTGCAGCGAGTCGCCGGAGTCGGAGATGGACGGCGACGATCGGAGATGCGGTCGAAAGGGGGCTCGGCGTTGCTGAGCCCTTCGGCTCCACCCAGGGTCACCAGGAGACGTGGCAAACCGTGGCGGAGCTGGTGGACATGGTCGATGGGCACGGGGCCGCCGGTGGCCGTGAAGGTGACGGAGGGCGACGACAACGCCCTTGGGCAGAGAGGGAAAGAAGAGCGCGCGGCGCGAGCGAGGGGAAAGGGAGGAGGAAGAGTGACAGAGAACGTCCAGGGGGAGTGGTTGAGGCCGCGTTCTTATCCCCTCGCGTCGGTGGCGTCGGTGGCCGACGTCGTGTCGACGCCTCGTCGGCGCGCGCGCGGCGACCAGGAGCATGGCGACACGGGGAGGAGGGAGACGACGTGGGCTGGGCCGTGCCACTGTGCACTTAGGCCCAGCTCACAGTAGATGTTAGGGTTTTTATTTTCTTTTTGCATTTTCTTTCTGTTTTGCAAATTGTTTGAGCACTTAATGATTTTTGTAAAATGTGTGACCAAGCCCATAATTTGCAGTGCAATATATCCTAACACCAAAAAGTAGTTTGGGTAAAATACTATTTCATTTTATTTTGTATTAATTTAAAAGGCTATTAATTGTTGTTTTCAGCCATTGTTTGAGGTGATTAGAGTTACTTAACTAAGTCTATATTTATTGATTACAATTTTATCATTGCCTCTGGATTATTTGCTAACTAATGAACATTTTTCCCACAAGCTTTGAACAACTTCAAATTTCACTTTTGAATTTGAGTTGATTTTCATAATAGAATTTGAATTGTTTACTTAACCAAAGTGATTAGGCTCTGCAAATGGAGATGACTTGGCATACTTAGCAGAGTGTCATAGTGGCTATTACACAAGGGGTGTTACACCCTGGCCCTGATGGTATTCCTTTTTTCTTTTACCATCATTTCTGGGAACTGGTTAAGAAAGACCTGATGGCCATGTTTGAAGACTTCCATAAAGAAGAACTTGCTATTCACAGGCTTAACTTTGCCATGTTGACCCTTATCCCAAAAGAGGCTGATGCTTCTTGTATGAGGAAATTTAGACCAATCAGCCTGCTTAATTGTAGTTTTAAGATCTTTACCAAAGTTCTTACTAATAGATTGTCTAGGATTCTCCAAAGGCTCATAGCTAGTAATCAATCTGCCTTTTGGAAAGGGAGATACATTTTGGAAAGTGTGGTCACAGCTCATGAGGTGCTACACTCCATCCACTCTAGCAAAAGACAAGGATTAGTGCTTAAGTTAGATTATGAGAAAGCTTTTGACAAAGTGAATTTAGAATTCCTAGAAGAGCCACTTAGGAGAAAGGGTTTTGGAGGAAAATGGGTCCACTGGATCCTGCAAATCACTAAAGGGGGCTTAGTAGGGGTCAAGTTGAACAACACTGAGAGTGATTTTTTCCTTACTGGTAAAGGATTGAGGCAGGGGGACCCTATCTCCCCCCTACTCTTCAACCTAGTAGTTGATGCACTTACTAGGATGCTGATCAAAGCAGCAGACCAAAAACTGATTGAGGGGATGTGCCCTGAGATCTGTCCTGGGGGGATAATCTGCCTTCAATATGCTGATGACATTATCTTATTCTTGGATAAGAACTTAGAACACACTAAGGATCTTAAGATGGTTCTCTCCTGTTTTGAGCAAATCTCTGGAATGAGAATTAACTATAGTAAGAGTGAGCTCATTCCCATCAACATGGTAGAGAATGATGTTAGGAGTTTCCTAGAAACATTAGAGTGCACTGAGGGCTCTTTCCCAATTAAATATCTTGGGATCCCTCTGCATTATGATAAGCTTAGAAGAGAGGATATCCAACCCCTTATTGATAAGATCATGAAAAGAATTGCTGGGTGGAGAGGGAAACTACTCTCCTACAAGGACAAAGTAATCCTCATTCAAGCATGCCTGGCCAGCATCCCTATATACCTGTTGTCTTTCTTTAAATTTCCAAAGTGGGCCATAGATCTTATAAACTCTCAAATGGCCAATTGTCTGTGGAATGACTTTGAGGGCCACAGAAAGTTGCATTTGGCCAACTGGAAGATGGTCTGTATGAAAAAAGAGTTTGGGAGTCTTGGCATCCCAAACCTCCAAGATATTAACCTTTGTCTACTAGGATCTTGGGTTAAAAGATACTATGAAGGTGAGGGGAAACCTTGGAAAATGATGATAGATCAGAAATATATGAGAGGCAAAACCAATGTTTTTACACCCAGCACTAACATTAATATTTCTAGGTTTTGGAAAGGAGTCAAATCCATCATCCAAGCGTTGAAATTTGGATATAGATGGAAGGTAGGAGTGGGGGATAAAATCAGGTTCTGGAAAGACACTTGGTTTGGTACTTCCCCCTGGCAGTACAATTCTGGCCAGTATATATGCTCTGTAATGAGTAGACTAAAAGTATTAGTGAGGTCTTGGATGGAGAGACCCTTAAACTGACTTTCAGGAGAAACTTTGATAACAGGCTCATGGAGCAATGGTACCAACTTGTTGAAATTGCTGGAAGTATTAACTTCAGCAATGACCCTGATGCCCTCATCTGGCAGCTTGAAAGCAAAGGGGCCTATTCTACTAGCTCTTTGTACCATGTGATCAATTTTAGAGGGGTGTAACCACTGTTTCTGCCTGCTGTGTGGAAGCTGGCAGTGCCCCCCAAGATTCATGTGTTTCTCTGGTTGTTTTCCCAAAACAAGCTAATGACCAGAGATAACCTGAGGAAAGGCACATAATCAAACCCCTAGACTGTGTGTTCTGTGCTGAAAATGAGACAAATCATCATTTATTCTTTGACTGTGTAGTAGCTAGGAATATATGGTCTTTTATCAGCCATCATTTTCAAAAAGAGATAGGCACAAACTTTGAGTCTGTGCCACGTTTTTGGATTTCTAATAAAAAGAACCTAGCCTTGAACGTAGTTAGCTCTGCTGTCCTATGGTGTTTATGGAAATATAGAAACTCTATGATTTTTAACAACACCATTTGGACCTCTATTACTCAGGTGTGGGGTCTGATTCACAGAATGCTCAAATTTTGGGTGATTCTGACCCCAGAAGCAAGCAAACCCCAGGTGGAGGCATTCTTGAGCGCTGTGACAAGGCTTCTCCAACAACCCTTGATGATCTTGAGTGGCTGAAGATGAAGACCACAAGATTTGATGTTGGAGCCAGCTGGAGTAACCTCAGGATCTCAGAAGATGGGAACTGCTTCCACTCCCCTGCCAAGAAGCGAGACACCAATGACAAAGCCGCAGTGAACAGCCCTGTGTCCACCCTTGCGATCTGCCGGTCACCCCAAGCTGCTCTGGCACCGCCGCTCAAGTTCAGAAAAAGGAGGGGATATGATCGCAATGTAACTCGGCTCTCTGCTGGTCTCCTATTTTCGCATTCTCTGGCTGCCAAAAAAGTTTAGAGTGCTGGGAGATTAGCTCAACCGGCTTGTTTACTTTCTCTTCTGTATTTCCTGTTTTGCATCAGCTTAGCTGATTGCGCATGTGTGATGTAATAAGTACGAACCCTCAAACATAAGTTGGGCTGTATTCTGATGGTTTCATTCTTGCTAATGGAACCGGGGAGAGGCCTCCCTGTTCATCCAAAAAGGGGCTGATGGCATACAAAGGGTGTTGGGGAACGTTGCATGGGAAACAAAAAAATTCCTACGTTCACCAAGATCTAATCTAGGAGATGACCATCTACGAGAGGAGAGATTCAAGAGTGACATGTATAAAAATTATGAATGGTGGCTTCGCCACAAATACTATGTCAACTACATGATCATGCAAAGCAATATGACAATGATGGAGCGTGTCATAATAAACGGAACGGTGGAAAGTTGCATGGCAATATATCTCGGAATGGCTATGGAAATGCCATAGTAGGTAGGGCCCAGTTCTTTTGGCCGATTCTCCCAGAATCTTGAGAATTGACCCTTCACCCAGCTTCTCTCAGAATCTTGTACCCATATTTTTTTTACAATCGTAGTTGTTCACACCCTAAGTAGTCCGGATTGTAAAAAAAATATGGGTTCAAGATTCTGGGAGAAGCTGGGTGAAGGGTCGATTCTCAAGATTATGGGAGAATCGGCCAAAAGAACTGGGCCTAGGTATGGTGGCTGTTTTGAGGAAGGTAGGTGTAAGGTACCGGCGAAAGTTGCGCGGTACTAGAGAGGCTAGCAATGGTGGAAGGGTGAGAGTGCGTATAATCCATGGACTCAACACTAGTCATAAAGAACTCACATACTTATTGCAAAAATCTATTAGTCATCGAAACAAAGTACTACGCGCATGCTCCTAGGGGGATAGATTGGTAGGAAAAGACCATCACTCGTCCCCGACCGCCACTCATAAGGAAGACAATCAATAAATAAATCATGCTCCAACTTCGTTACATAACGGTTCACCATACGTGCATGCTACGGGAATCACAAACTTCAACACAAGTATTTCTACAGTCCACAATTACTCACTAGCATGACTCTAATATCACCATCCTCATATCTCAAAACAATCATAAGGAATCAAACTTCTCATAGTATTCAATGCACTTTTATATGAAAGTTTTTATTATATCCCTCTTGGATGCCCATCATATTAGGACTAAATTCATAACCAAAGCAAATTACCATGCTGTTTAGAAAGACTCTCAAAATAATATAAATGAAGTATGAGAGTTCAACAATTTCTATAAAATAAAACCATCGCCGTGCTCTAAAAAGATATAAGTGAAGCACTAGAGCAAAATTGCCTAGCTCAAAAGATATAAGTGAAGCACATAGAGTATTCTAATAAATCACGATTCAGACGTGTCCCTCTCAAAAGGTGTGTATAGCAAGGATGATTGTGGCAAACTAAAAAGCAAAGACTCATATCATACAAGACGCTCCAAGCAAAACACATATCATGTGGTGAATAAAAATATAGCCTCAAGTAAATTTACCGATAGACGAAGATGAAAGAGGGGATGCCTTCCGGGGCATTGATACGTCTCCAACGTATCTATAATTTTTTATTGTTCCATGCTATTATATTATCTATCTTGGATGTTTTATATGCATTTATATGCTATTTTATATGATTTTTGGGACTAACCTATTAACCTAGAGCCCAGCGCCAGTTTCTGTTTTTTCCTTGGTTTTGAGTTTTACAGAAAAGTAATATCAACTGGAGTCCAAATGAGCTAAAAATTTACGGTGATTTTTTATGAACCAGAAGAAGCCCCCGAAGCAAAAGAGTTGGGCCAGAAGAGGCACGAGGCCTCCACAAGGGTGGAGGGCGCGCCCTACCCCCCTGGGGGCGCCCTCCGGTCTTGTGGGCTCCTCGTGGACTCCCCTGACTTGTTCTCGACGCCAAAAATTCCTATAAATACAGAAACCCCCAGAAATAAACCTAGATCGGAAGTTCCGCCGTCGCAAGCCTCTATAGCCACCGAAAACCAATCGGGAGCCCGTTCCGGCACCCTGCCGGAGGGGGAAAACCATCACCGGTGGCCATCTTCATCATCCCGGTGGTCTCCATGACGAGGAGGGAGTAGTTCACCCTCGGCGCTGAGGGTATGTACCAGTAGCTATGTGTTTGATCTCTCTCTCTCTCGTGTTCTTGATATGGCACGATCTTGATGTACCGCGAACTTTGTTACTATAGTTGGATCATATGGTGTTTCTCCCCCTCTATCTTCTTGTGATGAATTGAGTTTTACCTTTGAGGTTTCACTATTATCGGATTGAATACTATTATGGATTTGAGAACACTTGATGTATGTCTTACGTGGGATACCCATGGTGACAATGGGGTGTTCTATTGATTCACTTGATGTATGTTTTGGCACTCAACTCGCGGATTCCCGAGGTGACATTTGGGTAATCTATGCATAGGGGTTGATGCACGTTTTCGTCCTTGTTTCTCCGGTAGGAACCTTGGGGCACTCTTTGAGGTTCTTTGTGTTGGATTGAATATTATGAATCTAAAGTTGTTTGATGCATATCGTATAATTGACCCACGGATACTTGTGGTGACATTGGAGTATCTAGGTGACATTAGGGTTGATTGATGTGTGTCATATGGTGTTATTTTACTACGAACTCTAGGGCTATTTGTAACACCTAGGAATAGCTCAATGGATTGATCGGAAAGAATAACTTTGAGGTGGTTTCGTACCCTACAAGCAATTTCATCTTATGTTCTCCGCGATAGGAACTTCGGAGTGACTTTTGTCGCACGTTGAGGGATAGCCATATGATCTAATTATGTTATCATTGTTGAGAGAACTTGCACTAGTGAAAGTATGAACCTTAGGCCTTGTTTCAAAGCATTGCAATACTATTTTTGCTCACTTTTGTTACTAGTTACCCTGCTGTTTTTATATTTTCAGATTACAAAAACCTATATCTACCATCCATACTACACTTGTATCACCATCTCTTCGCCGAACTAGTGCACCTATACAATTTACAATTGTATTGGGTGTGTTGGGGACACAAGAGACTCTTTGTTATTTGGTTGCAGAGTTGTTTGAGAGAGACCATCTTCATCCTACGCCTCCCACGGATTGATAAACCTTAGGTCATCCACTTGAGGGAAATTTGCTACTGTCCTACAAAACTCTGCACTTGGAGGCCCAACAACGTCTACAAGAAGAAGGTTGCGTAGTAGACATCAGGCATCCCCAAGCTTAGGCTCTTGGTTGTCCTTGAATATTACCTTGGGGTGCCTTGGGCATCCCCAAGCTTAGTCTCTTTCCACTCCTTATTCCATAGTCCATCAAATCTTTACACAAAACTTGAAAACTTCACAACACAAAACTCAACAGAAAACTCGTGAGATCCGTTAGTATAAGAAAATAAAATCACCACTTTTGGTACTGTTGTGAACTCATTATTTATTTAAATTGGTGTAATATCTACTGTATTCCAACTTCTCCATGGTTCATACCCCCCGATACTACCCATAGATTCATCAAAATAAGAAAACAACACAAAGAAAACATAATCTGTCAAAAACAGAAAAGTCTTCGAAGATCTGAATTGTTATAATACTTATGTAACTCCAAAAATTCTGAAAAATTAAGACAATATAGGAAATTCGTATATCAATCCTTTGTAAATAATTCAGGGTTTTTAAACGCTCTAGTGAATTATTAAAATTCTGTGACTGAATGAAAAAGTTTCTGTTTTTCAGCAAGATCAAATCAACTATCACCGTAAGCCATCCCAAAGGTCTTACTTGGCACAATCACTAATTAAAACACCAAAACACATCTAACCAGAGGCTAGATGAAAAATTTACTGAAAAACAGAACCAAAAAAATAAGCATCCCCAAGCTTAATTCCTGCTTGTCCTCGAGTAGGTAAATGATAAAAACAGAATTTTTGATGTGGAATGCTACCTAACATATTTATCCATGTAATTTTCTTTATTGTGGCATGAATGTTCAGATCCATAAGATTCAAAACAAAAGTTTAATATTGACATAAAAATGATAATACTTCAGGCATACTAATAAAGCAATCATGTCTTCTCAAAATAACATGGCCAAAAAAAGTTATCCCTACAAAATCATATAGTCTGGCTATGCTCCATCTTCATCACATAAAATATTCAAATCATGCATAACCTCGATGACAAGCCAAGCAATTGTTTCATACTTTTGATGTTCTCAAACCTTTTCAACTTTCACGCAATACATGAGCTTGAGCCATGGACATAGCACTATAGGTGGAATAGAATATGGTGGTTGTGGAGAAGACAAAAAAAAAGAAGGAGATAGTCTCACATCAACTAGGCATATCAACGGGCTATGGTGATGCCCATCAATAGATATTGATGTGAGTGAGTAGGGATTGCCATGCAACGGATGCACTAGAGCTATAAGTTTATGAAAGCTCAAAAAGAAACTAAGTGGGTGTGCATCCAACTTGCTTGCTCACGAAGACCTAGGGCAAATTGAGGAAGCCCATCATTGGAATATACAAGCCAAGTTCTGTAATGAAAAATTCCCACTAGTATATGAAAGTGACAACATAGGAGACTCTCTATCTTGAAGATCATGGTGCTACTTTGAAGCACAAGTGTGGAAAAATGATAGTAACATTGCCCCTTCTCTCTTTTTCTCTCATTTTTTTATTTGGGCTCTCCTTTTTTTTAGCCCCCTTTTTTTTCTTTTTCTTTTTTTTGGCCGGAGTCTCATCCCGACTTGTGGGGGAATCATAGTCTCCATCATCCTTTCCTCACATGGGACAATGCTCTAAAAATGAAGATCATCACACTTTTATTTACTTACAACTCAAGAATTACAACTCGATACTTAGAACAAAATATGACTCTATATGAATGCCTCCGGCGGTGTACCGGGATGTGCAATGATTCAAGAGTGACATGTATAAAAATTATGAACGGTGGCTTCGCCACAAATACTATGTCAACTACATGATCATGCAAAGCAATATGACAATGATGGAGCGTGTCATAATAAACGGAACGGTGGAAAATTGCATGGCAATATATCTCGGAATGGCTATGGAAATGCCATAGTAGGTAGGTATGGTGGATGTTTTGAGGAAGGTAAAAGGTAGGTGTAAGGTACCGGCGAAAGTTGCGCGGTACTAGAGAGGCTAGCAATGGTGGAAGGGTGAGAGTGCGTATAATCCATGGACTCAACATTAGTCATAAAGAACTCACATACTTATTGCAAAAATCTATTAGTCATCGAAACAAAGTACTACGCGCATGATCCTAGGGGGATAGATTGGTAGGAAAAGATCATCACTCATCCCCGACCGCCACTCATAAGGAAGACAATCAATAAATAAATCATGCTCCAACTTCGTTACATAACGGTTCACCATACGTGCATGCTATGGGAATCACAAACTTCAACACAAGTATTTCTACAATCCACAATTACTCACTAGCATGACTCTAATATCACCATCCTCATATCTCAAAACAATCATAAGGAATCAAACTTCTCATGGTATTCAATGCACTTTTATATGAAAGTTTTTATTATATCCCTCTTGGATGCCCATCATATTAGGACTAAATTCATAACCAAAGCAAATTACCATGCTGTTTAGAAATACTCTCAAAATAATATAAGTGAAGCATGAGAGTTCAACAATTTCTATAAAATAAAACCACCGCCGTGCTCTAAAAAGATATAAGTGAAGCACTAGAGCAAAATTGCCTAGCTCAAAAGATATAAGTGAAGCACATAGAGTATTCTAATAAATCACGATTCATGAGTGTCCCTCTCAAAAGGTGTGTACATCAAGGATGATTGTGGCAAACTAAAAAGAAAAGACTCATATCATACAAGACGCTCCAAGCAAAACACATATCATGTGGTGAATAAAAATATAGCCTCAAGTAAATTTACCCATAGATGAAGACGAAAGAGGGGATGCCTTCCGGGGCACCCCCAAGCTTAGGCTCTTGGTTGTCCTTGAATATTACCTTGGGGTGCCTTGGTCATCCCCAAGCTTAGGCTCTTGCCACTCCTTATTCCATAGTCATCAAATCTTTACCCAAAACTTGAAAACTTCACAACACAAAACTCAACAGAAAACTCGTGAGATCCGTTAGTATAAGAAAATAAAATCACCACTTTTGGTACTGTTGTGAACTCATTCTTTATTTATATTGGTGTAATATATACTGTATTCCAACTTCTCCATGGTTCATACAACCCGATACTACCCATAGATTCATCAAAATAAGCAAACAACACAAAGAAAACAGAATCTGTCAAAAACAGAACAGTCTGCGAAGATCTGAATTGTTCTAATACTTATGTGACTCGAAAAATTATGAAAAATTAGTACAAGATAGTTAATTTGTATATAAATTCTATGTAAAACATTCAGTGTTTTTCAACTCTCCAGTGAATTATTAAAATTATGTGACTGGACGCAAAATTTTCTGTTTTTCAGCAAGATCAAATAAACTATCACCGTAAGCCATCCCAATGGTCTTACTTGGCACAAACACTAATTAAAACACCAAAACACATCTAATCAGAGGATATATGAAAAATTTATTGAAAAACAGAACCAAAAAAACAAGAACAAAAATAAAATTGGGTTGCATCCCAACAAGCGCTATTGTTTAACGCCCTTAGCTAGGCATAAAAACACATAGATCTAGGTATTGTCATCTTTGGTATGCAATCCATAAGTAGCTCTCATAATAGATTCATATGGCCACTTAATTTTGTTTCTAGGAAAGTGTTCCATGCCCTTCCTTAACAAAAATTGAAATCTAATGTTTCCTTCTTTCATATCAATAATTGCACCAATCGTTCTAAGGAAAGGTCTACCAAGAATAATAGGACATGTAGGATTGCAATCTATATCAAGAACAATGAAATCTACGGGCACATAATTCCTATTGCAACAATAAGAACATCATTAATCCTTCCCATAGGTTTCTTAATAGTGGAATCCGCAAGATGCAAATTTAAAGAACAATCATCAAGTTCACGGAAACCTAGCACATCACATAAAGTTTTTGGAATCGTGGAAACACTAGCACCCAAATCACACAAATCATGGCACTCATAATCTTTTATTTTAATCTTAATAGTAGGTTCCCACTCATCATAAAGTTTTCTAGGGATAGAAACTTCCAATTCAAGCTTTTCCTCAAATGATTTCATCAAAGCATCAACAATATGTTTAGTAAAAGCTTTATTTTGATTATAAGCATGAGGAGAATTCAACATGGATTGCAACAAGGAAATACAATCTATTAAAGAACAATTATCATAATTAAAGCCCTTGAAATCCAAAAGAGTGGGTTCATTGCTACTTAAAGTTTTGACCTCTCCAATCCCACTTTTATCAATTTTTGCATCAAGATCTATAAACTCCGAATCATTGGGACGCCTTCTCGCTAAAGTTGGCTCATCTCCAGTCCCATATTTATCAAGATTTATTTTAGAAAACAAATATTCAATAGGAGTCACATCAATCACTTTAAGATCTTCATCATTATTTTCACAAGAACTAGAAGAACATGCTTTCACAAACCAATCTCGTTTAGCACGAATCTTAGCGGTTCTTTTCTTACATTCATCAATAGAAATTCTCATAGCTTTTAAAGACTCATTAATATCATGCTTGGGTGGAATAGATCTAATTTTCAAAGAATCAATCTCAAGAGAAATTCTATCCACGTTCCTAGCCAAATCATCAACTTTAAGCAATTTTTCTTCAATCAAAGCATTGAAATTCTTTTGCGGACTCATAAATTCTTTAATACTATTCTCAAAACCAGAGGGCAACTTATTATAATTTCCATAAGAATTGTTGTAGGAATTACCATAATTGTTAGAGGAATTACTAGGAAACGGCCTAGGATTAAAATTACCTCTATACGCGTTATTACCAAAATTGTTCCTACCAACAAAATTCACATCCATAGATTCATTATTATTCTCAATCAAAGTAGACAAAGTCATATAATTAGGATCAATAGGAGCACTCTTGCTAGCAAATAATTTCATAAGTTCATCCATCTTTCCACTCAAAACATTAATCTCTTCAATTGCATGCACTTTTTTACTAGTAGAAGATCTTTCGGTATGCCATTGAGAATAATTAACCATAATATTATCTAGGAGTTTAGTAGCTTCTCCTAAAGTAATTTCCATAAAAGTATCTCCTGCGGCCGAATCTAAAAGATTTCTAGAAGCAAAATTCAATCCGGCATAAAAAATTTGTATGATCATCCACAAATTTAAACCATGAGTCGGGCAATTTCGTATCATCAATTTCATCCTCTCCCAAGATTGTGCAACATGCTCGTGATCAAGTTGGTTAAAATTCATAATATCGTTCCTAAGGGAGATGATCTTAGCGGGAGGAAAATACTTGGAAATAAAAGCATCTTTACACTTGTTCCATGAATCAATACTATTTTTAGGCAAAGATGAAAACCAAGTATTAGCACGATCTCGTAGTGAGAACGGAAATAGCTTCAGTTTAACAATATCATTATCCACATCTTTCTTCTTTTGCATATTACAGAACTCAACGAAATTATTTAGATGGGATGCGGCATCTTCACTAGGAGGGCCAGAAAATTGATCTTTCATAACAAGATTCAGCAAAGCGGCATTAATTTCATAAGATTCCGCACTAGTGGCGGGAGCAATCGGAGTACTAATAAAATCATTATTATTAGTATTAGAAAAGTCACACAATTTGGTATTCTCTTGAGCCATCGTGACAAAGCAAGCAATCTAACACACGAGCAAATAAAAAGCAAACGAAAAAGACGAACGGAAGAAGGGCAAATAAAAGGCAAATATTTTCAAAAATCGTTTTAGAAGTGGGGGAGAGGAAAACGAGAGGCAAATGACGAATAATGTAATGCAAGAGATGAGAGTTTATGATGGGTACTTGGTATGTCTTGACTTGGCATAGACCTCCTCGGCAACGGCGCCAGAAATTCTTCCTGCTACTTCTTGAGCTTGCGTTGGTTTTTCCCTTGAAGAGGAAAGGGTGATGCAGCATAGTAGAGATAAGTATTTCCCTCAGTTAAGAACCAAGGTATCAATCCAGTAGGAGAAGAACGCACAAATCACCAACACCTGCACAAATAATCAAACACTTGCACCCAACGCGATAAAGGGGTTGTCAATCCCTTCACGGTCAATTGCAAAAGTGAGATCTGATAGAGATAGATAAACAAAAGATAAAATATTTTTGGGTTTTTTGGTATAGAGATCTGAAAATAAAAGATTGCAAAATAGTAGATCGGAAAGTAATATGATGGAAAATAGACCCGGGGGCCATAGGTTTCACTAGAGGCTTCTCTCATGAAGGCAAATAATACGGTGGGTGAACAAATTACTGTCGTGCAATTGATAGAAAAGCGCAAAGTTATGACGATATACAAGGCAATGATTATGCAATATAGGCATCATGTCCGTGTCAAGTAGACCGACTCCTGCCTGCATCTACTACTATTACTCCACACATCGACCGCTATCCAGCATGCATCTAGAGTATTAAGTTCATAAAGAACGGAGTAACGCTTTAAGTAAGATGACATGATGTAGAGGAATAAACTCAAGCAATATGATGTAAACCCCATCTTTTTATCCTCGATGGCAACAATACAATACGTGCCTCGCTACCCCTACTTTGTCACTGGGTGAGGACACCGCAAGATTGAACCCAAAGCCAAGCACTTCTCCCATTGCAAGAAAAACCAATCTAGTTGGCCAAACCAAACCGATAATTCGAAGAGAAATACAAATATATCAAATCATGCATATAAGAATTCAGAGAAGATTCAAATAATATTCATAGATAAGCTGATCATAAACCCACAATTCATCGGATCTCGACAAACACACCGCAAAAGAAGATTACATCGGATAGATCTCCAAGAACATCGAGGAGAACATGGTATTGAGAATCAAAGAGAGAGAAGAAGCCATCTAGCTACTAGCTATGGACCCATAGGTCTGAGGTAAACTACTCACGCTTCATCGGAAGGGCAATGGTGTTGATGTAGATGCCCTCCGTGATCGAATCCCCCTCCGGCAGGATGCCGGAAAAGGCCCCAAGATGGGATCTCACGGGAACAGAAGGTTACGGCGGTGGAAAAGTGTTTCCGTGGATGCCTCTGGTGTTTCTGGAATATATGTGAATAGATAGGAGGAAGACCTAGGTCAGGAGGTCACCGAGGGGCCCACAAGGCAGGGGCGCCCCCCTAGGGCGCCCCCTCCACCCTTGTCGCCGCCTCGTGGCTCTTCTGACTTGGACTCCAAGTCCCCTGGGTGTCTTCTGGTCCAAGAAAAATCATCGTGAAGTTTTATTCCGTTTGGACTCCGTTTGGTATTCCTTTTCTGCGAGGCTCAAAAACAAGGAAAAAACAGAAACTGGCACTGGGCTCTAGATTAATAAGTTAGTCCCAAAAATAATATAAAATAGCATATTAATGGATATCAAACATCCAAAACAGATAATATAATAGCATGGAACAATCAAAAATTATAGATACGTTGGAGACGTATGAAGCATCCCCAAGCTTAATTCCTGCTCGTCCTCGAGTAGGTAAATGATAAAAATGGAATTTTTGATGTGGAATGCTACCTAACATATTTATCCATGTAATTTTCTTTATTGTGGCATGAATGTTCAGATCCATAAGATTCAAAACAAAAGTTTAATATTGACATAAAAACGATAATACTTCAAGCATACTAATAAAACAATCATGTCTTCTCAAAATAACATGGCCAAAGAAAGCTATCCCTACAAAATCATATAGTCTGGCTATGCTCCATCTTCATCACATAAAATATTCAAATCATGCACAACCCCGATGACAAGCCAAGCAATTATTTCATACTTTTGATGTTCTCAAACCTTTTCAACTTTCACGCAATACATGAGCGTGAGCCATGGACATAGCACTATAGGTGGAATAGAATATGGTGGTTGTGGAGAAGACAAAAAAAGAAGGAGATAGTCTCACATCAACTAGGCATATCAACGGGCTATGGAGATGCCCATCAATAGATATCGATGTGAGTGAGTAGGGATTGCCATGCAACGGATGCACTAGAGCTATAAGTTTATGAAAGCTCAAAAAGAAACTAAGTGGGTGTGCATCCAACTTGCTTGCTCACGAAGACCTAGGACAATTTGAGGAAGCCCATCATTGGAATATACAAGCCAAGTTCTATAATGAAAAATTCCCACTAGTATATGAAAGTGACAACATAGGAGACTCTCTATCATGAAGATCATGGTGCTACTTTGAAGAAGAGAGATGCGAGGGAGAGGAGAGGCAGCACCGTGGCGTGGAGATGTGTTCAAGGGGTGCGGCTGCCCTCTCTCTACCTCTCTATATATAGGGGAAGGGAGGAGGGGGTGGCGCCCCTAGGGTTTCGCCTGGGGGGCAGCGGCCAGGGCAGATGGGATCTCCCCTAGGGTAACTTTCCCCCCAAGCCGGGTGGTGGGAAACCCTAGAGGGGGGCGCCCCACCTCTCCTGGTCACGTGGGAAAGGGTGAGGGGGCACACAGCCCCTTAGTGGGCTGGTTTGCCCCCTCCCCTTGGCCCATGGGGCCCCCCAAAACCCCTTTCGGTCATGCTGGTCATCACCCAGTACCCCCGGAACACTTCCGGACTCCAATACCCTTCGTCCAATATATCAATCATCACATCCGGACCTTTTAAGAGTTCCTCGTCATGTCCGGGATCTCATCTGGGACTCCGAACAACCTTCGGTAACCACCATAACAACTCAACTATACTTATATCGTCACCAAACGTTAAGTGTGTAGACCCTACGGGTTCGAGAACTATGCAGACATGACCGAGACACCTCTACGGTCAATAACCAATAGCGTGACCTGGATGCCCATATTGGTTCCTACATATTCTACGAAGATCTTATCGGTCGAACCTCGATGTCAAGGATTCAGCTAATCCCGTATGCAGTTCCCTTTGTCTATCGGTATGTTACTTGCCCGAGATTTGATCGTCGGTATATTCATACCTAGTTCAATCTCGTTACCGGCAAGTCTCTTTACTCGTTCCGTAATACAAGATCCCGTGACTAACTCATTGGTCACATTGCTTGCAAGCTTATTGTGATGTTGTATTACCGAGTGGGCCCTGAGATACCTCTCCGTCATACGGAGTGACAAATCCCAGTCTTGATCCATGCCAACTCAATAGACACCCTCGGAGATACCTGTAAAGCACCTTTATAGTCACCCAGTTACATTGCGACGTTTGGTACACACAAGGCACTCCTCTGGTGTCAGTGAGTTGCATGATCTCATGGTCATAGGAACATATACTTGACATGCAGAAAACGATAGCAATAAACTTAACACGATCATATGCTACGTTCATAGTTTGGGTCTTGTCCATCACATCATTCTTCTAATGATGTGATCCCGTTATCAAATGACAACTCATGTCTATGACTAGGAAACCATAGCCATCTTTGATCAATGAGCTAGTCCTGTAGAGGCTCACTAGGGACATGTTGTTGTCTATGTATCCATACATTTATTTGAGTTTCCAATCAATACAATGATAGCATGGATAATAAACGGTTATCATGAACAAGGAAATATAATAATAACCACTTTATTATTGCCTCTAGGGCATATTTCCAACAGTCTCCCACTTGCACTAGAGTCAATAATCTAGCATTACATGGTAATGAATCTAACACCCATAGAGTTCTGGTGTTGATCGTGCTTTGCCCGTGGAAGAGGTTTAGTCAACGGATCTGCAACATTCAGGTTCGTATGCACTTTGCAAATGTTTATGTCTTCCTCCTTGATGTAATCGCAGATGGAATTGAAACGTCGCTTTATGTGTCTGGTCCTCTTGTGAAACCTTGGCTCCTTGGCTAGAGCAATGGCACCAGTGTTGTCACATAACAGAGTCATCGGGTCTAGTGCACTGGGCACAACTCCAAGATCTGTCATGAACTACTTCATCCAGACACCTTCCTTTGCTGCCTCCGATGCAGCTATGTACTCCACTTCGCATGTAGAATCAGCTACCACGCTTTGCTTGGAACTGCACCAGCTTACCGCTCCCCCATTTAGAATATATACGTATCCGGTTTGAGACTTAGAGTCATCCGGATCAGTGTCAAAGCTTGCATCGATGTAACCCTTTACGACGAGCTCTTGATCACATCCATAAACGAGAAACATTTCCTTAGTCCTTTTCAGGTACTTAAGGATATTCTTCACCGCTGTCCAGTGATCCACTCCTGGATTACTTTGAAACCTTCCGGCCATACTTATGGCAAGGCTAACATCCGGTCTTGTGCACAACATCGCATACATGATAGAGCCTATGGCAGAGGCTTAGGGGATGACACTCATCTTTTCTCTATCCTCTGTAGTCGCTGGGCATTGAGTCTGACTCAACTTCACACCTTGCAAAACAGGCAAGAACCCCTTCTTGGACTGATCCATTTTGAACTTCTTCAAAATCTTATCGAGGTATGTGCTTTGTGAAAGTCCTATCAAGCGTCTTGATCTATCTCTATAGATCTTGATGCCTAATATGAAAGCAGCTTCTCCTAGGTCCTTCATTGAAAAACTCTTGTTCAAATATTCCTTCACGTTTTCCAAAAGTTCTATATTGTTTCCAATCAGCAATATGTCATCCACATATAATATTAGAAACTCTATAGAGCTCCCACTCACTTTCTTGTAAATACAAACTTCTCCGTAAACTTGTATAAACCCAAACGCTTTGATCACCTCATCAAAGCAAAGATTCCAACTCCGAGATGCTTGCACCAGTCCATAAATGGATCACTGGAGTTTGCACACTTTGTCAGCATTCTCTGGATCGACAAAACCTTCCGGTTGCATCATATACAACTCTTCCTTAAGGAAACCGTTAAGGAACGCTGTTTTGACATCCATCTGCCAGATTTCATAATCGAAAAATGCAGCTATTGCCAACATGATTCTGACGGACTTAAGCAGTACTACGGGTGAGAAAGTCTCATCGTAGTCAACTCCTTGAACTTGTGAAAACCCCTTTGGCACAAGTCGAGCTTTATAGACGGTGACATTACCGTCTGCGTCCGTCTTCTTCTTGAAGATCCATTTATTCTGAATGGCCTTTCGCCCTTCAGATAATACTTCCAAAGTCCATACTTTGTTTTCATAAATGGATCCCATCTCGGATTTCATGGCCTCTAACCATTTGTTGGAATCCGGGCCCACCATCGCTTCTCCATAGCTCGTAGGTTCATCGTTGTCCAACAACATGACCTCCAAGACAGGGTTGCCGTACCACTCAGGAGCTGTATGTACCCTTGTCGACCTATGAGGTTCGATAGTAACTTGATCCGAAACTTCATGATCACTATCATTAGTTTCCTCTTCAACTGACGTAGGTGTCACAGAAACATCTTTCTGCGCTGCACTAACTGGTTGAAGTAGAGGTTCAACAACCTCATCAAGTTCTATCTTCCTCCCACTCAATTCTTTCGAGAGAAACTCTTTCTCGAGAAAGGACCCGTTCTTAGCGACAAACACTTTGCCTTTGGATCTGAGATAGAAGGTATACCCAACCGTCTCTTTTGGGTACCCTATAAAGACGCATTTATCCGCTTTGGGTTTGCGCTTTTCCGGCTGAAGCCTTTTGACATAAGCATCGCAGCCCCAAACCTTAAGAAACGACAACTTAGGTTTCTTGCCAAACCACAGTTCATACGGTGTCGTATCCACGGACTTAGATGGTGCCCTATTTAAAGTGAATGCAGCTGTCTCTAACGCATAACCCCAAAACGATAATGGCAGATCGGCAAGAGACATCATAGAACGCACCATATCCAATAAGGTTCGATTACGACGTTCGGACACACCATTACGCTATGGTGTTCCAGGTGGCGTCAACTGTGAAACGATTTCACATTGTCTTAAGTGATTGCCAAACTCATAACTCAGATATTCTCCCCCTCGATCGGATCGTAGGAATTTAATCTTCTTGTTACGATGATTCTCAACTTCACTCTGAAATTGCTTGAACTTTTCAAACGTTTCAGACTTATGCTTCATCAAGTAAATATACTCATATCTACTCAAGTCATCGGTGAAGGTGAGAAAGTAACGATATCCACCACGCGCGTCAATGCTCATCGGACCACACACATCAGTATGTATGATTTCCAACAAGTCACTTGCCCGTTCCATTGTTCCGGAAAACGGGGTCTTAGTCATCTTGCCCATGAGGCATGGTTCGCATGTGTCAAGTGATTCAAAATCAAGTGACTCCAAAAGTCCATCAGCATGGAGTTTCTTCATGCGCTTTACACCAATATGACCTAAGCGACAGTGCCACAAGAAAGTGGTATTATCATTATCAACTCTACATCTTTTGGCATCAATGTTATGAACATGTGTATCATCACTATCGAGATTCAATAAGTATAAACCCCTCACAATGGGTGCATGACCATAAAAGATATTACCCATATAAATAGAACAACCATTATTCTCTTATTTAAATGAGTATCCGTCTCGCATTAAACAAGATCCAGATATAATGTTCATGCTCAACGCAGGCACTAAATAACAATTATTCAGGTTCATCACTAATCCCGATGGTAATCGAAGAGCGAGCGTGCCGACGGCGATCACATCAACCTTGGAACCATTTCCCACGCGCATCGTCACTTCGTCCTTCGCCAGCCTCTGTCTATTCCGTAGTTCCTGCTTTGAGTTGCAAATGTGAGCAACCGAACCGGTATCAAATACCCAGGCACTACAACGAGAGTTGGTAAGGTACACATCAATAACATGTATATCATATATACCTTTATTGACGTTGGCCCCCTTTTTGTCGGCCAGATACTTGGGGCAGTTCCGCTTCCAGTGGCCAGTTCCCTTGCAATAGAAGCACTCAGTCTCCGGCTTGGGTCCAGCCTTGGGTTTCTTCACGGGAGGAGCAACTGCTTTGCCACCTTTCTTGAAGTTCCCCTTCTTTCCCTTGCCTTTCTTGAAACTAGTGGTTTTATTCACCATCAACACTTGATGCTCCTTCTGGATGTCTGACTCAACGACTTTTAGCATCGCGAACAGCTCGGCGGCTGACTTGTTCATCCCTTGCATGTTATAGTTCAACACAAAGCTCTTGTAACTAGGTGGTAGCGGTTGAAGAACTCTGTCAGTCACAGCCTCTGGCGGGAGCTCAACTCCCAACTCAGCCAGACGGTTGTAGTACCCAGACATTCTGAGTATGTGCTCACTGACAGACCCGTTCTCCTCCATCTTGCAGGCATAGAACTTATCGGAGGTCTCATACCTCTCGATCCGGGCATTCTTCTCAAAGATAAACTTCAACTCCTGGAACATCTCATATGCTCCATGATGTTCAAAACGCCTTTGAAGTCCCGGCTCTAAGCCATACAACATGGCGCACTGAACTATTGAGTAGTCATCAACACGCGACTGCCAGGCGTTCACAACATCCACAGTCGCTGGAGGGGGTGGCGCACCAAGCGGTGCATCAAGGACATAAGACTTATGGGAAGCCGTGAGGATAATCCTCAGATTACGGGCCCAGTCTACAAAGTTGCTTCCATCATATTTCAGCTTAGCTTTCTCTAGGAACGCATTAAAATTCAGGGGAGCTACTGCGCGAGCCGTTGATCTACAACATAAATTTGCAAAGGCAACTTTAGACTATTGTTCATGATAATGAGTTCAATTAATCATATTACCTAAGAACTCCCACTCAAATCAACATCCCTCCGGTTGTCCGAGTGTAACACGATCCAAATTCACCAACCCAAGTCCGATCATCACGTGAGATGAGGTGGTTTCAATGGTGAACATCTCCATGTTGATCATATCTACTATATGACTCGTGTTCGACCTTTCGGTCTCTTGTGTTCCGAGGCCATGTCTGTATATGCTAGGCTCGTCAAGTTTAACCCAAGTGTTCCGCATGTGCAAAATGGCTTGCACCCGTTGTATGCGAACGTAGAGTCTATCACACCCGATCATCACGTGGTGCTTCGAAACGACGAACTTTCGCAACGGTGCACACTTGGGGAGAACACAATTTTATCTTGAAATTTTAGTGAGGGATAACCTTATAATGCTACCGTCGTCCTAAGCAAAATAAGATGCATAAAAGGATTAATATCACATGCAAATCACAAGTGACATGATATGGCCATCAACTTGTGCTTTTGATCTCCATCTCCAAAGCACCGACATGATCTCCATCGTCACCGGCATGACACCATGATCTCCATCATCGTGTCGCCATCGGGGTTGTCACGCCAACCATGCTTCTACTACTATTGCTACCGCTTAGCGATAAAGTAAAGCATTACATAGCGCTTAATGATTGACACGCAGGTCATACAATAAATAAAAGACAACCCTATGGCTCCTGCCGGTTGCCGTATGCATCGACATGCAAGTCGATATAAACTATTACAAACATGATCATCTCATACATCAAATATATTTCATCATGTCTTTGGCCATATCATATCACAACATACCCTGCAAAAACAAGTTAGACGTCCTCTAATTGTTGTTGCATGTTTTACGTGGCTGCTATGGGTATCTACCAAGAATGATTCTTACCTACGCAAATCCACAATGGTGATATGCAAGTTGCTATTTAACCTTCTACAAGGATCGCCTTTGTCGAATCTGATTCAACTAAGGTGGGAGAGACAGACACCCGCCAGCCATCTTTATGCAACAAAGTCACATGTCTGTCGATGGAACCCGTCTCATGTACGTGGACATGTAAAGTTGGTCCGGACCGCTTCATCCCACAATACCGCCGAATCAAGAAAAGACCAAGGAAGGAAGCAATCTGAATATCAACGCCCACAAACTCCTTTGTGTTCTACTCGTGATGTCATAGACCTAGCTCATGATGCCACTGTTGGGGAACATTGCATGGGAAACAAAAAATTTCCTACGCTCACCAAGATCCAATCTAGGAGATGACCATCTACGAGAGGAGAGATTGGATCTACATACCCTTGTAGATCGCTAAGCGGAAGCGTTAAGAAACGCGGTTGATGTAGTCGAACGTCTTCGCGATCCAATCACGATCCGTCCCGCGAACTCCCGATCCAAGTGCCGAATGGACGGCACCTCCGCGTTCAACACACGTAAGGCTTGATGACGCCTTCACCTCCTCGATCCAGCGAGCGATGGTGAAGTAGTAGCTCGAGTCTTCCGGCAGCACGATGGCGTGGTGGCGACGGTGGTGGAGAAATCTCGGCAGAGCTTCGCTAAGCACTACGGAGAAGAAGAGAGATGCGAGGAAGAGGAGAGGCAGCACCGTGGCGTGGAGATGTGTTCAAGGGGTGCGGCTGCCCTCTCTCTACCTCTCTATATATAGGGGAAGGGAGGAGGGGGTGGCACCCCTAGGGTTTCCCCTAGGGGGGGCGGCGGCCAGGGTAGATGGGATCTCCCCTAGGGTAACTTGCCCCCCAAGCCGGGTGGAGGGAAACCCTAGAGGGGGGCTCCCCACCTCTCCTGGTCATGTGGGAAAGGGTGAAGGGGGCGCACAACCCCTTAGTGGGCTGGTTTGCCCCCTACCCTTGGCCCATGGGGCCCCCCAACACTTGCCGGGGCCCCCCGAAACCCCTTTCGGTCATGCTGGTCATCACCCGGTACCCCCGGAACACTTCCGGACTCCAATACCCTTCGTTCAATATATCAATCTTCACCTCCGGACCCTTCCGGAGTTCCTCGTCATGTCCGGGATCTCATCCAGGACTCCGAACAACCTTCGGTAACCACCATAACAACTCAATTATACTTATATCGTCACCAAACGTTAAGTGTGTAGACCCTGCGGGTTCGAGAACTATGCAGACATGACCGAGACACCTCTACGGTCAATAACCAATAGCGGGACCTGGATGCCCATATTGGTTCCTACATATTCTACGAAGATCTTATCGGTCGAACCTCGATGTCAAGGATTCAGCTAATCCTGTATGCAGTTCCCTTTGTCTATCGGTATGTTACTTGCCCGAGATTCGATCGTCGGTATCTCCATACCTAGTTCAATCTCGTTACCGGCAAGTCTGTTTACTCGTTCCGTAATACAAGATCCCGTGACTAACTCATTGGTCACATTGCTTGCAAGCTTATTGTGATGTTGTATTACCGAGTGGGCCCTGAGATACCTCTCCGTCATACGGAGTGACAAATCCCAGTCTTGATCCATGCCAACTCAACAGACACCCTCGGAGATACCTGTAGAGCACCTTTATAGTCACCCAGTTACGTTGCGACGTTTGGTACACACAAGGCACTTCTCTGGTGTCAGTGAGTTGCATGATCTCATGGTCATAGGAACATATACTTGACATGCAGAAAACGATAGCAATAAACTTAACACGATCATATGCTACGTTCATAGTTTGGGTCTTGTCCATCACATCATTCTTCTAATGATGTGATCCCGTTATCAAATGACAACTCATGTCTATGACTAGGAAACCATAGCCATCTTTGATCAACGAGCTAGTCCTATAGAGGCTCATTAGGGACATGTTGTTGTCTATGTATCCACACATGTATTTGAGTTTCCAATCAATACAATTATAGCATGGATAATAAACGATTATCATGAACAAGGAAATATAATAATAGGCACTTTATTATTGCCTCTAGTGCATATTTCCAACAAAGGGATTATACCATGTAAAATTGAATTAAAATTTGGCTTACCAATGTTTGGCAAGGACCCCAAAGAAATCTTGGCAACCTTTTAAAAGGTTGTCAACTTTTGACAAAGCTTTAACATTGCCAAATATTGGCTAGCCCAATTTTCGGTAATAAACCAAACCAAACCAAATAGGCTAGCCCCTATGACTGCTACAACACTCCAACGCTTGGTAGCTTCGGCTTAAGAGCTTAGTAACTACAATTGTGTTTTTTAAGAATGTACTATCTTCTTTAAAAAAAGGAAATATTGTGTAGATTATTTTATAAAAAAATAATCATGTCATGCACTAGTAGAGCTATGTAGATTTCGAGAAGTGTCAAGAATTATTTTATGCGCAGCTTAGACCAAGATTTTGCTTTTGCTAGGCTAAGATTAGGTTCGCATGTCTTTAATTTTTTTCCTTTCGTCCTACTGTCATGCAGATGCTAGATGGATATCGACGATCTCTCATGTATCGTTTCTTTTTTCTTTTTGGAGCATTTGCATATACACAACTGCATAGTTATGTGTTTAAAATCCAAAGTGCATGTGTGGTAGTGAAAGGGGAATTGTGACAGGATGAATCATTGACATACGTGGTAAGATTAGATCGGGGAGGCGAAGACAGTGGGTGGAAGGTATATGCGAGACATGATGTGAACCACAAATATATATGCCTTTGCTGTAATGTACGGGCAATTAAATAGTACCTTATGCCAATTTCATGTAAGTATAATGTCAACTTATTCTCCTTTTTAGCTAATTCGGGTCTAGTTATGTGTCAATTGCATATGGAGTGCGTGAGTGCATCTTTCTGAACTCTGAACCCTAAATTTCGCATCCAATGGCTCAAACAAACAAATAACCTATTGATGAGCTCAACACAAACTTGACCATATGGGCCGGCTCGGCTATACAAAGGCTTGACACGACACATCCTGCATCGGCCCGAAGGCCTAGCTTTGAGGATCAGTCTGGCACGCGAGTTAAAAGGGCCAGCCCGGCACGCGCACTGCTGCGAGGCGGTCCGGCGTTAAAAAGACCAAAATAGCCCTAAAACAGCTCTAAAAAGGCTAAAAAAAAGCCCCACAATAAAATGGGTCATGCTGTGCCCGGCCTTAAGGCCTGACCTTGGAGATCGGCCTTGTTCCATGGTCGGCCGAAGGCTGGCCCGGCCTTTTTAATCGCGTGGCGTGCCAGGCCGAAAATCCGGCCCGCGAGGCACGGCCCATATGGCCAGCTTTAGCTCAGCACAGCAGGAGCGCCGGCGTCCCAGGAGCAAAACCCTCGCCCCCTCCCTCCCCATTCGCCTGAGCTTTCCTGCTGCTTTGCACTTCCCTCCCTCCGAGCGGAATCCACCCTCGCCGGCGAACCCCCCCGCCATGGACGACATCAGCTCAAGGTACGAGATCCCGCGGACGGCCGAGTTCCTGCGGGGCCGCGCCTACACCAGGGTCGCCCTCCAGGTAATTTCCCCTTCTTCCTTCATTCCTCGAGATTAATTCGGTGCTTTAGCTGCATCACCCCCTTTGACTGGCTACTTGTCTCGGTTCCATGGCGCTTTAGTTCCCGGACGAGCTGCTCAAGGACGCGGCGGCGGTGGCGCGGGCGCTCCGGGCGGAGCTCGGCGGCGGGGCCAAGCTGTTCGTGATGGCCGACACCGCGTACAACTCGTGCTGCGTCGATGAGGTGGGGGCGTCCAACATCGACGCCCAGTGCGTCGTCCACTACGGCCACTCCTGCATGAGCCCGTGAGCCCTTCTTTGCCTCCCTCATCGCTCGTCAGTTGTTGCGCCCCGTATTAATCTGCATTTAGCACTGTTGATAGTTAATTTAAGATAGTATTTTGTTCGGTCATGATGTCAGTGGGAGATGCTTATCATATCAATATTTCGTTTTTATGTGTTTATACAATTGTATCATACAATAAATTCCTATCAATATGATGATTGTTTGTTGGAAGCCATTAACTTTTAGTTTCACATACCAAAATTGTGTGCTGACAAGAACACATCTAAATGCAGGACATCGAATTTGCCAGCTTTCTTCGTATTTGGGAAGGCACCATTGGACGTCAGTTCGTGTTGCCGCTCATTGCTGGATTGCTCGAGAGGAAGCAATAAACCCGTTCTTGTATGCCTCAACTATATCTTATGCTGAAAATTGTGGTTTAGTTTTTGTAATAAGCATAATTTGTTTGTTTGTTATTGAATTATCAATTCTGGAGTTCACACAACTTTTCTAAACTAAATTACAAAATCAACATACTGAAAGCGGTTGCTGCTCGCTGCTAAATTGCTCGAGAGAAATCAGTAAACCACTTGTATGCCTCAAACTATTTCTTATGCTGAAACTTGTGCTTCGGTTTATGGAATAAGCATCTATTTAGTCCTTGTCATTGAATTCTGGAGTTCACATTTTTTCTGAACTACGTAACATCATCATACTGAAAATGTTTGCCTTTCCTGCTGAAGTAAAATCACCCTTTCTAAGAATATTAAATAAAATTAATAAGTTAGAAAAGATGGCATTTCGGTTATAGGCATTTTCTTTCTAAGTTTAAATATTTATTATTTAGAACAATATAACTTTACCGGTAAGCTTAAATGTAATATCAATTAGGCCATATCCTTCGCAAGGAAGTAGACAAAATTGATTTAGGTCACGACTCTAAATTAGAGTAGTTAGAACAAAAATAAATTGAGTTGGCTGTGGTCATTCTGTTATGTTGCTCTTAATGGCTACATCTGCATGAAATTACCCTGTTTCTGGTAATAATTATGCAATGCCTGCATATGGTTTAATTTATCTGCTAACTATTTTTTTCTATTGCTGCATGTTTCCAGCATTGTTACTATTTGCTGATTCAGTTTGTCGAGCTATCAATTGTTATATTCATCACTTATACTTGTAATAGTATTTTGCTGATCTGACTTATTAAATAGGTGTTATGTGGGTTAGAGTATGCACATGCTTTGGACGATCTTAAAAGAGCCACTGTGGAATTATGCAAATCAGATTGTCAAAATTCCGAAATCCATTATGCAGAAGTTCTGTGTTCGGAGATGAGTCCGTCATCAAGTCCTACTGCAGAAGAGCAATGTTCTCAATCCAATGGAAGCACTCATAATGATGGTTTGCCTGCAGACAATGATGATTTGACAACACTTGTGAACAGTTGCTGTAATGTGGAAGGGTCCACGCGCAAGTATAATCTTGGAGGCCTTACATGGCACATATCCACCGATGAGAAAATGGATGATTATTTGTTATATTGGATTGGACAAGATAACTCTGCTTTTGCCAACGTTGCACTTACTTTCAATAAATGTGATATAGGTCTGTTTCCCTCTTCCTCATTTTATGGCTAGTTGGAGAATCACTTCAATTCATGCAAATCATGTTTTGCCTAATTTTCTAGTTTGGCTCTATAATATATCAATGTACAATCCAGTTTGCTTCTCTTGACACATGTGTAAACAGTTATATGACAAATGAAAACTACACTATGGAGACTTGGAGAGCATGCTCGTTTGACCTTTAGGACATGTATTAATGACTTCTGCTAAATGATTTGTATTGTTAACATATAGTATAGCCAGTGGGTTCCTGCGTTTTATTATGGGCCTGGCACCCTGGCATGGGTATGGTATCATGTGGTAGCATTAATTCGAGCATCCTTTATTTTTATGTTTGCTCCTAAGAGAAAAGATCTTTCTAATGAAATGAATTTGAATATTAATGAAACGTTTGTATGCAGTTAGATACGACACAGCAGCAAATCAATTCTCAAGGGATGTCTCTCATCTGATGAAAATTCTTAGGCGCAGGTACATTTTTGTGCAGCATATGTATGCTATTATCTTCCTTTGAAATGCATGTACACATTATCTGTGTAGTATTAATAATAATACAAACTGTTTGTAGATATTACCTTGTGGAGAAGGCAAAGGATGCAAATATTGTTGGCATTTTGGTGGGAACTCTAGGCGTTGGTATGTACATTGTTACCTTTAATATTGAAAATAGTTATGCCAATGTTAGGTAGGTGAGCATGGAAATCTAAGCTAGCTTGGGTTTGGCTCTGCAATGTGGTATTGGGGAACTGTTTGAATTAGACTTCAGATTTTAGCACCGCTTTCCTCAGTGTTTCAGGTTAAACATGCCATATGTTGAGCATCAAATATCTTGTGCATGTGGGTTAATTTGGTTTGATCTGGTCCAGTCTGATACTCTGATTGGTTCAGACCAAAGGCTTATTCGACTGCTTTGAAGCAGTTCAAAACGGGACATCTGCATGTTTTTTTTTTCTTTGGTGGTTTGACCGGGTCAGGCCCTGTATGTTTTTTCTTCCAGTTGAACTTCCTATTTCTTCATGATTAGAGATTCATTCACTGAACTTGACTACAACTATTCCCTTAGCATATGGTATTTACACTTATCACTTTGGTACTGTAGTGGACACATAACTGTGGTTCTGTGGCACATTTATTGTTGATGCAGCTGGTTACCTTGACATAATCGAGCAAATGAAAAATCTGATCAAAGCTGCTGGAAAGAAATCTTATACACTGGTCATGGGACGGCCTAATTCTGCTAAGCTTGCCAATTTTCCTGAGGTGCTAGTGAATTCTAATAGTTTGTTCTGCTTCTCATATGTAGATTAACTGACAGATTTTTTCTGTGGCAGTGCGAAGTTTTTGTATATGTTTCTTGTGCCCAAACTGCTTTATTGGATAGCAAAGAATTTCTAGCCCCAGTTATCACACCATTTGAAGCTGTATTAGCTTTTAGCAGGTACATGTCGTTATTGATGCCATTATACGTGTGGCATTAAGTTTGAAGAATATCTTCTTTATCATCATTATTGGATCTGTGACACATTTTCAGAGGAAGAGAATGGACTGGAGAATATCTTTTGGATTTCAAGGATTTGATCAGTTCAGAGAAACCAGAAGTTGCAAGCAAAAGTGAAGAAGCACGTTTTTCTTTTATCAAAGGCGGCTATGTGGAAGATGATTGTGCTCAAGGTATTATGCATTTGGATCTATAAATCTGTCACTGCGTGCACCAGTTCTTTTACCTATTGAAGTTCCTGCAACAATAGTGTGTTACCTATTGAGTTCCATCTTTCATGTGGAACCTTGTAGAAAACTCCATGCATGTTAGTAGTTCTGGTCTTGCGATTCATGCGTTTTTTCTAAATCATACGTGTTTTCCCACCATTTGGCCCCACAGAAAATGAGGAGCAATCAGAAACATCACTTGCACTGGCTGAGCTAACGGAGAAGGCCCTAAGCACCCGAAACCAAAATAGCGATGCAGTTCTTTACCAAGGAGGCGCGAAGTCTGCAATCGAATACCTCAAGGCCCGGTCCTACCGTGGTATGACTGGAGAATACGAGGGCCCAGCGCCAGACTCGGTCTTGATAGGCAGGACAGGGAGGGCTGCTGGTTACTCGGATGAGAAAACGAAGAGCCCACAATGAAGGAATGCTGTGTGCATTTGCATACTGGACAGTTTTGTGGGGAAAGCCTGTTGGTTCGTTTTAGTGGGGAAAACGATACTTTTGGATGGCATTTTGCTGGCTTAGAGTTAGGGCCTAGTTTGGCTGTCCTTTGGGTTTTGTATACTAGAAACTGCTGCATTCGCAGGGTCAGTTTTGTTGTGAGCATGTGAAGAAACACTTGTCCCTTGTGGAAATCTGTATAAAACTGTGGCACTTTTGCCAAATTAAGTAATTTTTGGTGATCCTGGCTAACCAATTTTTGGCACGTTGATCGGCAGTGATGCCTGCAGGGGAACTCTATAGTTTTGTTCAATGAAACAGAGGTGCTATCTACAAGATATACCGGGAATATGCATCAAGGGGGATTGGAGTGCAGAACTTGACCCAAGCCAAACATAGAGAATATAAATATCCTTTTTGAGTAGACTTTTCAAAAGTAGAGACTAGGATTAATGTTGTGAAAAACTTGGTGTTTCTTTGACTTGAGATGCTCCATGCAGCCACCTTGAAGACCTGCGTGAAGAAGGCGTGGGAAAGGAGATCCTGGCGTCCCTATCCAGGTGATGGCGTAGGAGCTCCAGTGTAATATTCTTGCAGGCATCATTGGCCAATAGTCAAGGTTGGGCTGATAATATAGTCGAAATGGCTTGACTGCCAAGGCAAGGCATCTTCGAGCCTCTGACCAGCCGGCCGGCCGGCCGATCGCCAAGAAAATGATCAGCATTCCGGTGCGCCACCCACTCCACGAGTCCATGGGCAAGTGACGACGAACCTGGAGTCAACTAGCATGGAAAGCAGCGGATGATATGGTTGTGACAGAATGAGTTTTGAATAAAGTTGCCCTGACTTACTAGTTGGTAGCTAGCGACACTCGAGTCCTATAAAGAGCAGAGTATAGAGAAAAGACGGGCATTCTGAGTTCACCTCCACCGGTTTACTGACCCAGCTCGTCGCCGGCAGTTGAACGCCGCTGGCTCTCGCCACGGATACCACCCACCAGCCAGCCGTAAGCAAGCAAGTAAGCTTCACTCGTTTAATCATCTCTTCGTGTCATTCGTCTAGCTTTTGCTTCTCACAAACTGCATACATCACTCATGTGTCTCCCCTTGCTATGTAGATTTCGGCCAGAGTGTAACACAATGAAGGATGCTGTGATTGGGCAGTTTCTCCTGGTGCTCATAGCAGCGTCCAGTGCTGCTGTACAAGCCGTCACCACCTCCACTCACAGTAACCAAACGGACCGGCTCTCCCTGCTTGAGTTCAAGAAGGCCATCATCCTCGACCCGTGGCGAGCCCTGGCGTCCTGGAATGAGAGCACCCACCTCTGCGACTGGGAAGGCGTCTCTTGCAGGACCAGGGACCCGCGTCGCGTTGTCTCTCTTCGCCTAGGGAACCGGGGTTTAGCCGGGCACATCTCTCCATGGCTCGGGAACCTGACGTTCGTAAAAAATCTAGCCCTACCGACGAATGGTTTCAGGGGGGAAATACCTCCGTCCCTTGGCCGCCTTCGTCGCCTCCAGACCCTCTACCTGAGCAACAACACTCTGCAGGGCAGCATCCCCACCAGCCTTGCAAACTGTTCCAGCCTCAAGGTCCTGTGGCTCAACAACAATGGTCTGGATGGCCAAATTCCTGCGGACCTCCCTCCAAACCTCCAGCAGCTGCAGCTTTCAATTAATGACATTGGTGGAACCATCCCTCCTTCCATCGCCAATGTCACAGCACTGAGGAAGCTCAGCTTTGCGTTTAATCGTATCGAAGGCAGCATCCCTGACGAGCTTGCAGAGTTGGGCGGGCTGGAGATTCTATATCTGGGTAGTAATCTGTTGGTAGGCAAGTTTCCACCAGCCATCCTCAATCTTTCTAGTCTCATCGGCCTCGGGCTTAACACGAATATGTTAAGTGGCGGGGTACCTTCCGACACCGGTAACTCTCTGCGTAATCTCCAGATACTTTCGTTAGCCCAGAACTTCTTTCATGGGAAAATCCCGCGTTCATTCGTAAACGCATCCAGTCTACGTGTCTTGGATATATCGACGAATAATTTTACCGGGGTTGTGCCTAGCTCCATTGGCAGACTCTCCAAGCTTGACAAGTTAAATATTGAGACGAATAAGCTCCAAGCACGCAACAAGCAAGAATGGGACTTTGTGAGTAGCTTAGCAAACTGTACTGAGCTACAAGGTCTCTCGTTAGCAAGTAGTCTTCTAGAAGGTCAGGTGCCAAATTCGTTGGGTAACCTTTCCATAAATCTTCAATATCTGTTTTTGGGACAAAATCGGTTGGCAGGGAACTTTCCCTCCGGCATAGCAAACTTTCCCAACCTGATCATTTTAGGATTGGACTACAATCGATTTACAGGCGTGGTACCACACTGGCTGGGAGCTTTCAATTTTTTGCAAAAACTGACTTATCCACCAACATGTTTACAGGCAACATTCCTTCCTCCCTTTCCAATTTATCCCAATTAATAGAACTCCTTTTAGACACAAACCAATTCATTGGGAACATACCAACAAGCTTGGGGAACCTTCAATCGCTTGCAACACTGAGCATTTCCAATAATAATCTTCGTGGTAGAGTACCAGAGGGGATCTTCAGCATTCCAACAATAAGGGAAATTGGATTATCATCCAACAACCTTCATGGACAACTTCCTGCAGAAGTGGGCAACGCCAAGCAGCTCGTGATTTTGTTGCTTTCAGCCAACAAGTTATCTGGAGATATTCCAAGCACTGTGGGTGCTTGCAAGAGTTTGGAAGACATTGAGTTGGGCAATAATATTTTTGATGGCAACATCCCCACTTCATTTGGCAACCTATTTGGCCTAAAAGTCCTCAACTTGTCTTACAATAACTTAACCGGATCAGTACCAGCGTCTCTTGGGAACCTTCAACTTCTTGAGCAAATAGATCTGTCGTTCAACCATCTTGAGGGCAAGGTTCCAATTCATGGAATATTCAAGAACACAACTGCCACACATATTGATGGAAATCATGAACTTTGTGGTGGGGCAGCGGACTTACACCTGCCTGCATGTTCTGTTATGTCTTCAAATTTATCTAAACACAGGCTACCTGTAATACTCAAAGTAGCGATCCCACTCGCTTGCATGCTTTCACTGCTTGCTATGGCGATCTTTGTATTACTTTGGCAGAGGAAAAACCATTTGAAAAGATCCATGTCTTCGCTCTCATTTGATGTTAAATTCCCCAAAGTTTCTTACAAGGATCTTGCTAGAGCAACTGATGGATTCTCGGTACCCAATTTGATTGGCACGGGAAGATACAGTTCAGTATATAGAGGGAAGATACTTCAAGAAGAAAATGAGGTTGCCGTGAAGGTATTTTGCTTAGAGACAAGGGGAGCACAGAGGAGTTTCATTGCAGAGTACAATGCTTTGCGAAATGTGCGACACCGCAATCTAGTCCGTATCTTAACTGCATGCTCTAGCATTGATTCCAGCGGAAATGATTTCAAAGCCCTAGTGTATGAATTCATGCCAGGAGGGGATTTGCATAACTTGCTATACTCAACTGAAGACAATGGCAACTCTTTAAAACAGAGCTACATTTCACTTGCTCAAAGGTTAAGCATTGTGGTGGATATAGCAGATGCAATGGCGTACCTACACCATAACCACCATGGAAGTATTGTTCATTGTGATCTCAAACCTAGCAACATACTTCTGGATAATGACATGGTAGCTCATGTTGGAGACTTTGGACTCGCAAGGTTGGAAGTCTATCCCATGTCATCGTCGTTTGGTGTCTCGACATCGGTAGCTTCGCTTGCAATCAGGGGAACCATAGGATATGTTGCTCCAGGTATTTTCTTTACGCTGTTTTTCCCCTAATTCACTTAGAAGTGTGAGATTAAACTGATCTCTCGATGTATTCAATCTACAGAATATGGAGCAGGTGGTCAAGTTTCTACTGCTGCGGATGTTTACAGCTTTGGGGTCATTCTCCTTGAAATATTCATACGAAAGAGCCCAACAGATAGCATGTTCAAGGACGGATTAAGCATTGCCAAGTTTGCAGAAGTCTAACTTCCCTGACAAGATGATGCAGATCGTCGATCCACAACTGGTACAAGAGTTGGACCTTTGCGAAGAAACTCCATCGGCCGAGGATAATGGAGTACATTGTTTACTTTCTGTGCTGAATGTTGGCCTTTGCTGCACCAAGTCCTCTCCAAGTGATCGCATCAGCATGGAGGAGGTGGCTGGCAGGCTGCATAGAATCAGGGATGCATATATTGGAGGGTAAGACGAAGCTGAAGAACCAGTTCAATAATTGCAGCTTGGACTTTTTTTTGGGTGCAAAATTATGGTCTTGCTTAACATTATTTTGTATTGAACCGACTCACCACTTCCTGGTCTAGAAAAGATGAGTGCTATAGGGGATGAAAATAACGATGCCATACTTAATGTACAACTAGAGCTCCAAATGTACTCTCTTGCCATTCAATCCGCTGGTGCCGGATTTGGTTTTACCGCAGCTAAGAGCATACGCAAATGTGTAAAGTCATAATGCTAGTATATGATGTAAAGGATGAGCATCATGTGTGGGGAGGGCAATGAATCATAGGATTTGTAGGGCCTTGCACATCTTCTTTATTGTGACGAATTCACTATGAGCCAATGGTATTAAACACGAAGATTCATGGTTGGTGAGTCACCAGTATATAGCAGACTTTGCATATGTTGCTAGTGACAATTTCTCGTGCAAACTTACTCAACAATGGTAGGACCGAGAAGCATTCCGTGCCAGTCAAGGCGTGGCGTTCCTCTAAATGCGTAGGATTGGGAGGAATCCGGAAGGGATGTAGAAATAGTCAGTCCTCAAGGCAAGGAATTACCTATGCTCTACCTTCCAGTGCTGAATCATGTTGAAGTACAGTGAAGGTCCATTGTGCATAAAGCTTCATAGTTCTAAGGTTCCCGAAAATTCCACAAACTTATTCTACTTGTAGTTGAAGCAGTGTTGCATGAATGACATGTGCATAAAACTTCTTTCTCATGAGGCTGCAGAGTATTTTTGTAGAAAGCAAGGCTGGGCCCCTATGGTAGTTTTACTGTGTGGTTTTTGATCGGTTACTTCTTTCTGTATGCTTTATGCTTAGGGGTTGCTGGTGTCCAATAGTTCTGGCGATGTTGTCGTGCGTTAAACTGTTGTCGGCATCTCCTTAGTGAGGTTATTCGGCTGATCAGGTTCACGGCCAGGTTTTTTTTTTTGAGGGAAAGGTTCACGGCCAGGTGACGCCCTGCATTAAACGTTCGTCCACTTCTTGGGCTTTTTGCATTATCAATTTCATGCAACGAAATTGGGAGCCTAGGCCCCGCTTTATAAATAAAGCAAATCACCACGGTCAAACGGTACAACATAAGTTCACCCACACACACACTGTCGCACAACATAGAGTACAAATGGGTTCTGCTGAGGGCACAGCTGAACAAGCCCTGAAAAGAAAAACGAAGGCGGGTCAACCGCAGCAGCAGCATCATCTAGGGAGCTAATCCGGCTCGGGTGGTGGGGGAGGGAGCGGCGGCGCCAAGCTAAGAGCCATGGAGCGAAGGTCGGCGATGATGGTGGTGATGGCGTCTCGGTCCTGGTGACGGCTAAGCGGCCGCCAGAGCTGCAAGTATCCACACATTTTGAATACAGCATCAGTAGCACGTCGAAGAGTGTAACACCCCCTTGTACTAAGCTCTGTGATACCCTGTTAAAACTGCCAAGTCATGATCATTTGCAGTGCCAAGTCATAAGGGTTAATGATCCAATTCAAATTCACATCTGAAAATCAACTCAAATTCAAAAGTGAATTATAAAGTTGATCAAACACTGTTGAAAAAATGTTCATTAAATGACAAATAATTCAGGAATATTTCTAAAATCAATATCAAAATATTTGGAGTTGGACAAGTGACTCTAACTAGATGAAACAGCACCCAAAACAGCAATATTAAATTCATTTAAATTCGTTACTAAATCAAATGGCTTCCAAAACTGTTCAAACCACTTTTTGGTGAGAGCTAATATTGCATTGCAATATTTGGGCCAATCCCACATTTTTCAAAAGTGCACAAGTGCCCTAAACATTTTGAAACAGAAAAGGATAAAAGAAAATGGAGAAGCTAAAACAGAAAAACAAAAGCGGGACACTGTGCACTGGGCCTTAGTGCACAGTGCCCCGAGCCGCGGCCCATCTGGCCCAACTTCACCTCCCTCCTCCCCGTGTCGGCCGCGCCCTGGTCGCGCGCGCGCGCGCCAGCCGGGTGGCGACACGGCGACGGCACCGACGCCATCGACAGCCGCGAGGAGATAAGGGCGAGGCCCGTGCATCTCCCCTGGACCCTCGCCCACTTCCTCTCTCTCTCCCTCGCTCGCTCCGCCCTCGCTCCCTCCCAGATCCGGCCACCGAGCGCCGTCGCCGCCGCGTTCTCGACGTTGCCGCGGCCACCGGCCACCCTTCGTCAAGCCGACCAGCCAGCGAGCTCCGCCCCGCTCCTCTCCATCGCCTGGTGTCCTCCGTTCGAGCTGGGGTGCAGCGAAGGCGGTGGATCGAGCTCCTCCTCGTCTTCGGCATATCCGGCGATCTCCGGCGTCCCCGACCCTCCGCGGCTACTAAGCTGACACCGGGCCACCTTGTGCCTTCCCGGTGAGCACATGCCCCTTTCCCCTCTCTCTCTGCTGCCGTTCGTCACCCGTAGCCGCTGCACCACTTGCACCCGCAAACGTCGCCGCCGTGGAGCTCGCCGCCGGCGATGCAGTCTGTGTCATGGCCGTGCGAGTGCAGGAACGTGCTCAGCACCTCTCCGCGGTCCCGATGCGACCAACCCCGTAGCTAGCCGAGCCCTGCCGCGACGGATCCGCGCTCACCCGAAATGCCTCGCCGCCGGCGAGGTCATAGCGCTCGTTCCCGGCCGCCTTTGCTCGCGTTAGGACCTTAGATCGATGCGGCGCTCGCTTCCCGTTCGAACGCGACCAGCCCCGGCCGTTTTGGTGGCCTGTGGGCGAAACCCGACGGCGTCCGAGCCGCGCCGCCGTGATTTTTGGTCGCCGGCGCAACTCCGGCGCCGGCCGCCGACGTGGCCGCCACGTGGGACACCCCTGGGTCACTGCCAGTGGGTCCCACGGGCCCCGCTGACCACGCTGACCGTGGTCAACGCGCTGACGTGGCGGCGTAACGCCACTGACAGGTGGGCCCCGCGACTAATTAACCTAATTAAAGATTTAATTAAATAGAAACTAATTAGATTAACCTAATGTCTCACTGACATGTGGGGTCCACCCCCTAATTAACCCTGGTAATTAAATTAATTCACTGGTTAAAGAAACAGAGGCTGACATGTGGGTCCCACTGGACCCACATGTCAGGTTTGACCCTGGTCAACCGCAGTTGACCTGCTGACGTCACTGTGACGCAATGCTGACGTCATAATTCATTTTCTGATAAATAAAATAATTCCAGAAATTCAAATAATCTTTAGAAATTCATAACTTTTAAACCGTAGCTCGGATCGAAAAAGTTAAAACATGAAACTTGCTCAGAACGACGAGCCGAGTCTGATCGTGCCGTCTGTTTCTCCATCGGAACCCCCTACGTAGAAGAACCCGTAACTCCGGACCCGAATCCGGTAGATGAATAGTGCACACACGTCGGATGTTAAATCCCAGAATAATTCTAATGATAACTAAAATGACTTAGATGCATATTTAGGCAACCCTGCACTGCATCATAGCATCACACGCACCGTATTACATTTGTTTGCATTATGTTTACCTGTTTCTTCCCCCTCTTCTCTCTCGGTAGACCCCGACGTTGACGTAGCTCCCGAGGCAGACGCAGCTCAGGAGTACGACTACGTCCCCGACGACACCACAGGCGACCTTGCCCTTGCCCCCGAGCAAACAGGCAACCACCCCCATTTTGAACATGCCTATATCGCCTATTCTCTTCTCTCTTATGCTTGCATTAGAACTTCTACTGCTACTGTTTTCCTATATCTGCTGCATAGCCTGATTATTATAACCTGCCTTGCTACCTTTCTGGTTATCCTAGACTGATTAGTATAGGCTGGGTAGAGTCCCGACAGAGACCCCCACTTGATCCCGACTGCCCCGCTGGATGTCAGAAGACCCGATCATCGGGATTGAAGACTAGACCCTGGCACCGCACATCACTTCCCCCTTAGTTGCCGACACTACTGGGTTACCGTCAAGTGCCGAGGGTGATACCTCGTCAGCACTTCTGATGTTAACCTTGTAGGTTAGTTACTCGGTCGTGGTAAGAGAGGGTGATTCCTCCTACACCACCCCCGATAACAGCGTCGTCGTGCAACTTCTCAAGTGTGGACCTCGAGGGTGATTCCTCCTTCGTTCACCTTGACTTTAACATCAGGTGGGATTCCATCGAGGGTGATTCCTCAGGATTCCCCTGGTGTCAGACACACAGATACTGTTGTTGATTTGACTTGCACTAAACCATGTTACTAAAGACGGGTCGGCCCTGAGGGGTACCCGCGCGAGCTTAATGCGAAGCGATGTGGAGTCGGGTTGACCTGAGAGGTGCCCGCGAGATAACTACGAGGCGTGGCCGGGCATTCTTAGCCCTTGCCGCAAGTCCTCGAGACGGGACGACGGGGTCACATCGATCGTGAGTCTCTGCTCGTTTCCGCGCGCTCCTAATCCACTACGGTTTGGATATTTGATCCGAGGGGCCTCTGACCCGATAGCACTAACCATCACGTGGGCATAGTATGGGCGTTCTGCGTCGTATACTTCAGCCGGAGCTTAATGGACGTCAGCGACTGAGCGGCGCGCGCTGAATTGGACTGGGAACGCAATCGCGCTTGTATAAGGGGTTGCTAGGTCTGCTTTCAGCCGCGTACGCAACGTGCAGGAGTTCCCGGGGCGAAGGCCCAAGACCCCTGGGCGCATAGGTTTAGTCCGGCATGCTGACCTCTCTGTTAGGTATTCGGTCGGGTTGCGGCGTGTTGCTTAGCCGAGGCCGGGCATGACCCAGAAAAGTGTGTCCGGCCGGAGTTAAGCGAGCGTGGTGGGTAAGTTGGTGCACCCCTGCAGGGAAGAAACTTCTATCGATAGCCTGTCCTACGATAACGGACACTCGGAGTTGTATCCCGATCGGTACAACTAGAACTTGATATGAGAATTGGATAGTACGGCTCTAGGATTGCTTTCTCGCAGGGAGTCGAGAAAGGATCTCAGGTCGAGGTTGATGATACTACTACTACTTTACATTATGTTCATCTGCTCTCTCCTGATACTGCAAGACTGTCGAAGATTGTTGAAGATGCTAGTCTTCGATAGGACTAGGCTTCCCCCTCTATTCTGGCATTTCTGCAGCCCAGTCCACATATACAGCCCCCTTTGAAAATGATGCATATGTAGTGTAGATCCTTGCTTTCTGAGTACTTCGGATGAGTACTCATGTTTGCTTTATTTTCTTTTTCCCCCATATTCCATTTGATGCCACCAGACGATGGAGCCCCTGAGCCATACGCCCTAGCCGACGACTAGTACTACTACCCGCCTGACGATTACTACTACTACGAGGAGCCGACTGACGACCAGGAGTAGGATCGGAGGGTCCAGGGCAGGAGGCCTACGCCTTTCGATCGTAGTATTTTATTTTACCCCGCCTCTGTGAAGGCTTATCTCTTTCTCTCTCTGTAATATATCTGTACCCAGATATCTAATGCTTTCGCTGACGCTTGTATGCCATCGAGCTATGTATTCGAGCCCTCGAGGCCCTGGCTTGTAATTTAAAGCTTGTATGACTTTATTTATGTTTTAGAGTTGTGTTGTGATATCTTCAAGTGAGTCCTTAGGCTTGATCGTGCGCATTTGCGTGTATGATTAGCGCACGATTAAGCCGGGGTCGTCACAGGTTGGTATCAGAGCCGACTGCCTCTAGGTATCCCCCTTCCCAATTCCTTGGCCGAAGTTGAGTCTAGTGGTCAAAAACTGTTTTACTAACTTGGCTGTGTGGCTTACGGGCCCACGTCGCCAACTGGGTGGTATTAGGATCTTTTATTCCTCGTCCTTACTCTGGGATTCTAATCTCTCATCTATTCGGGTTTAATAAAATTTACTAACACCGACATTTAGGTTCTTGTTAATTCTATCCACCCGGAGAGCTGGATTCAGTGCGATTTCCCTGACGTTGATCTGATTAGTCTGATAATCATTTTCCTTTCCATTGTTTTTGGTTATACTTCTCATTGTCTTATGACAACCCTGAACTTCTCTGTTTCAGATGGATCGACTGTTTCCACCGCGGCCTACGACCCAGCTTGTGCTTCGTACTTGGGCTCGTGATGCCCCTGGATTTCCAGCTGTTCTGATCGCCCTCCTGAGAAGACTGGGTTACCGCTGGTATCCCGAGTACATGGTCTATGAGGTTTACCGCGAGTTCAACCAGGAACAGTACTATGCTGAAGTTCGGATTTATGATCAGCAGAACAACTCAGACACTGAGCTACATCTTTTTCACGGAATAGGCGTGACGATTGAGATGGCAGTACATGATGCCGCCTACTCTGCTGTCGCACGTCTCCGAGGAGAGCACAATGCTAACTTGGATGATACTGTGTTTCGGTACATTTCGTATGCACCTGTTGGAGATGCTACTGGATTTTACACAGCTATCTGTGCCCCGTACGAGTCTCGATGCTACGACCCGCAGGTTCTGATTCAGTGCACTCAGGCTCTGGATCGCACTGTTCGGGCTCTTGTTGTCGAGTTGTTCGCCACTCGAGCATGCTACTACGAGGCTATGACACAGTTGCTACCAGCTGTTCGTGCAGGGATACATCCGGAGCATATTCTTTACCCACGCAGGACCGAGATGCCGCCAGGTATTGATTCGCCTGCAGTGGGAGGTCGCACGCCTGCACATGGACCTCTTCTTACAGTTCGAGACCGGATTCTGCATCGGAGTGCACGCGGAGAGTAGGATCCAGCGAGTTGATCGATCTTTGGTGTTTTCTAAACTCGACTTGAGGTTGGGTTATCACCAGATCCGTGTCCGCGAAGAGGATATTCCGAAGACTGCATTCATTACTCGTTATGGCTCTTACGAGTACACAGTCATGTCGTTTGGCTTAACAAACGCTCCAGCTACATTCTCCCGCCTAATGAATTACATATTCATGGATTACCTCGACAAATTCGTCGTGGTATATCTGGATGATATTCTGGTTTATTCGAAGAACAAAGAAGAGCATGCTGAGCATCTTCGCCTTGTTCTAGAGAGACTTCGAGAGCACCAATTATATGCCAAGTACTCTAAGTGCGAATTCTGGCTTTCTGAAGTAACCTACCTTGGACATGTCATCTCCAAGGATGGTATCGCAGTTAACCCGGAGCGAGTTCAGGCTATTCTTGACTGGACCCCTCCGAAGAATGTCAAACAAGTCAGAAGTTTCCTCGGGCTTGCAAGTTATTGCCGCCGTTTCATCGAGAATTTCTCCAAGATTGCCAAGCCCCTGACTAATCTGCTTCACAAAGGCGTTAAGTTTGAGTGGACAGACAAATGTCAGGAAAGCTTCCAGACCCTCAAGGACAAGCTGACTTCTGCTCCAGTCCTTGCTCCTCCAGACTCTCGCAAAGATTTTGTGATCTTCTGCGACGCCTCTCGCCAAGGACTAGGTTGTGTTCTAATGCAAGAGCGAAGAGTAATTGCTTATGCTTCGCGACAACTGCGTCCACATGAAGAGAATTACCCAGTGCATGACCTCGAACTTGCTGCTGTCATTTATGCTTTGAAGCAGTGGCGTCATTACCTCCTTGGTAATCGGTGTGAGATTTACACCGATCATCAGAGCTTGAAGTACTTATTCACTCAACCGGAACTTAATCTTCATCAGCAGCGTTGGTTGGAAACAATCACCGATTATGACTGTGGAATTTCATACACTCCTGGCAAAGCTAATGTGATGGCTGATGCCTTGAGCCGCAAGTCTTATTGCAACAACCTCATGGTTAAACAAGCTCAACCCCAGCTATATGAAGAATTGCGCAAGCTGAATCTCTGCATCATTCCGCAAGGTTCTCTTGATAACCTTGTGATACAACCAGATCTTGAGAAGGCTGTCAAGATTGCGCAGTCTAAAGACGCTGAAATTAGTCTGATGAAGAAAGAGCTTCACCTCCAAAAGTACAGGGATTTCTCGATTGCTGAAGATGGAACCTTGTACTTCCGAGACCGCATTGTAGTACCTCGCTTCGAGCTGATGACTGACAAAGTCATGAAGGAGGCCCATGATACACCGCTATCTATCCATCCGGGTAGTACCAAGATGTATCGAGATCTTCATCAAAGGTACTGGTGGTCTAGAATGAAGCAAGATATTGCTCGTTATGTTGCCGAGTGTGACGTTTGTCGTCGCGTGAAGGCAGAACATCAAAAACCTGCTGGAATTCTGCAACCGCTCCCTATTCCTCTATGGAAGTGGGATAAAGTGCAAATGGACTTCATTACTGGTCTTCCCAAGTCTCAGAAGGGTCACGATGCTATTCTTGTCGTCGTTGACCAACTTTCCAAGGTTGCACACTTTCTGCCAGTTAAGGAGACTATTACTGCTAGTCAGTTAGCAGAGCTATATATCTCCAGAATTGTTTCACTCCATGGTATTCCCAAGGAAATCAGTTCAGACCGTGGCAGCATTTTCACTGGCCATTTCTGGGAAAGTTTCCAGAAAGCAATGGGAACTCATATTACCTGGAGTTCAGCTTATCATCCCCAATCCCAAGGTCAAGTTGAGCGCGTTAATCAAGTGCTTGAAGACATGCTTCGAGCCTGTGTTATATCCTTCGGTAAGAAATGGGAGGAATCTCTCCCGTATGCCAAGTTCTCTTATAACAACAGCTATCAAGCCAGCTTGAAAATGGCCCCCTTTGAGGTTCTTTATGGTCGTAAATGTCGAACCCCTCTGAATTGGTCAGAAACTGGGGAACGACCTCTTGTTGGACCGGACATTATTCAGCATGCCGAAGAGCAAGTCCGAATTGTCCGGGAGAATCTCAAAGCAGCTCAAGACCGTCAGAAGAGTAATTATGATCGTAAGCGATGGGGTGTGATCTATCAACCTGGTGATCAAGCCTATCTTCGTGTCACTCCAATGAAAGGCACCCGTCGTTTCGGAATCAAGGGCAAGCTAGCTCCTCGCTATATTGGTCCTTTCCGCATCGTGGCTAGACGTGGACAGGTGGCATATCAATTGGAGTTGCCACCGCAATTCTCCCATATTCATGATGTCTTCCACGTGTCGCAACTCCGTAAGTGCTTCAAGGAATCCCCGCACCGTGCAGTGGATCATGAGATGCTCGAGCTACAAGATGATCTTTCCTATAAGGAGCATCCGATCCGCATCCTCGACGAAGCTGAATGTCGAACACGTCAGAAGACGACCAAGTTCCTAAAAGTGTAGTGGTCGAATCACACTGAAGATGAAGCCACTTGGGAACACGAGGATCATCTTCGGGAAGAATATCCCGGACTCTTTCCTTCGACCTCCTAAATTCTCGGGACGAGAATTTCTTTTAGAGGAGGAGAACTTGTAACACCCCCTTGTACTAAGCTCTGTGATACCCTGTTAAAACTTCCAAGTCATGATCATTTGCAGTGCCAAGTCATAAGGGTTAATGATCCAATTCAAATTCACATATGAAAATCAACTCAAATTCAAAAGTGAATTATAAAGTTGATCAAACACTGTTGGGAAAATGTTCATTAAATGACAAATAATTCAGGAACATTTCTAAAATCAATATCAAAATATTTGGAGTTGGACAAGTGACTCTAACTAGATGAAACAGCACCCAAAACAGCAATATTAAATTCATTTAAATTTGTTACTAAATCAAATGGCTTCCAAAACTGTTCAAACCACTTTTTGGTGAGAGCTAATATTGCATTGCAATATTTGGGCTAACTCCCACATTTTTCAAAAGTGCACAAGTGCCCTAAACATTTTGAAACAGAAAAGGATAAAAGAAAATGGAGAAGCTAAAACAGAAAAACAGAAGCGGGACACTGTGCACTGGGCCTTAGTGCACAGTGCCCCGAGCCGCGGCCCATCTGGCCCAACTTCACCTCCCTCCTCCCCGTGTCGGCCGCGCCCTGGTCGCGCGCGCGCGCGCCAGCCGGGCGGCGACACGGCGACGGCACCGACGCCATCGACAGCCGCGAGGAGGTAAGGGCGAGGCCCGTGCATCTCCCCTGGACCCTCGCCCACTTCCTCTCTCTCTCCCTCGCTCGCTCCGCCCTCGCTCCCTCCCAGATCCGGCCACCGAGCGCCGTCGCCGCCGCGTTCTCGACGTTGCCGCGGCCACCGGCCACCCTTCGTCAAGCCGACCAGCCAGCGAGCTCCGCCCCGCTCCTCTCCATCGCCTGGTGTCCTCCGTTCGAGCTGGGGTGCAGCGAAGGCGGTGGATCGAGCTCCTCCTCGTCTTTGGCATATCCGGCGATCTCCGGCATCCCCGACCCTCCGCGGCTACTAAGCTGACACCGGGCCACCTTGTGCCTTCCCGGTGAGCACATGCCCCTTTCCCCTCTCTCTCTCTGCTGCCGTTCGTCACCCGTAGCCGCTGCACCACTTGCACCCGCAAACGTCGCCGCCGTGGAGCTCGCCGCCGGCGATGCAGTCTGTGTCATGGCCGTGCGAGTGCAGGAACGTGCTCAGCACCTCTCCGCGGTCCCGATGCGACCAACCCCGTAGCTAGCCGAGCCCTGCCGCGACGGATCCGCGCTCACCCGAAATGCCTCGCCGCCGGCGAGGTCATAGCGCTCGTTCCCGGCCGCCTTTGCTCGCGTTAGGACCTTAGATCGATGCGGCGCTCGCTCCCCGTTCGAACGCGACCAGCCCCGGCCGTTTTGGTGGCCTGTGGGCGAAACCCGACGGCGTCCGAGCCGCGCCGCCGCGATTTTTGGTCGCCGGCGCAACTCCGGCGCCGGCCGCCGACGTGGCCGCCACGTGGGACACCCCTGGGTCACTGCCAGTGGGTCCCACGGGCCCCGCTGACCACGCTGACCGTGGTCAACGCGCTGACGTGGCGGCGTAACGCCACTGACAGGTGGGCCCCGCGACTAATTAACCTAATTAAAGATTTAATTAAATAGAAACTAATTAGATTAACCTAATGTCTCACTGACATGTGGGGTCCACCCCCTAATTAACCCTGGTAATTAAATTAATTCACTGGTTAAAGAAACAGAGGCTGACATGTGGGTCCCACTGGACCCACATGTCAGGTTTGACCCTGGTCAACCGCAGTTGACCTGCTGACGTCACTGTGACGCAATGCTGACGTCATAATTCATTTTCTGATAAATAAAATAATTCCAGAAATTCAAATAATCTTTAGAAATTCATAACTTTTAAACCGTAGCTCGGATCGAAAAAGTTAAAACATGAAACTTGCTCAGAACGACGAGCCGAGTCTGATCGTGCCGTCTGTTTCTCCATCGGAACCCCCTACGTAGAAGAACCCGTAACTCCGGACCCGAATCCGGTAGATGAATAGTGCACACACGTCGGATGTTAAATCCCAGAATAATTCTAATGATAACTAAAATGACTTAGATGCATATTTAGGCAACCCTGCACTGCATCATAGCATCACACGCACCGTATTACATTTGTTTGCATTATGTTTACCTGTTTCTTCCCCCTCTTCTCTCTCGGTAGACCCCGACGTTGACGTAGCTCCCGAGGCAGACGCAGCTCAGGAGTACGACTACGTCCCCGACGACACCACAGGCGACCTTGCCCTTGCCCCCGAGCAAACAGGCAACCACCCCCATTTTGAACATGCCTATATCGCCTATTCTCTTCTCTCTTATGCTTGCATTAGAACTTCTACTGCTACTGTTTTCCTATATCTGCTGCATAGCCTGATTATTATAACCTGCCTTGCTACCTTTCTGGTTATCCTAGACTGATTAGTATAGGCTGGGTAGAGTCCCGACAGAGACCCCCACTTGATCCCGACTGCCCCGCTGGATGTCAGAAGACCCGATCATCGGGATTGAAGACTAGACCCTGGCACCGCACATCACTTCCCCCTTAGTTGCCGACACTACTGGGTTACCGTCAAGTGCCGAGGGTGATACCTCGTCAGCACTTCTGATGTTAACCTTGTAGGTTAGTTACTCGGTCGTGGTAAGAGAGGGTGATTCCTCCTACACCACCCCCGATAACAGCGTCGTCGTGCAACTTCTCAAGTGTGGACCTCGAGGGTGATTCCTCCTTCGTTCACCTTGACTTTAACATCAGGTGGGATTCCATCGAGGGTGATTCCTCAGGATTCCCCTGGTGTCAGACACACAGATACTGTTGTTGATTTGACTTGCACTAAACCATGTTACTAAAGACGGGTCGGCCCTGAGGGGTACCCGCGCGAGCTTAATGCGAAGCGATGTGGAGTCGGGTTGACCTGAGAGGTGCCCGCGAGATAACTACGAGGCGTGGCCGGGCATTCTTAGCCCTTGCCGCAAGTCCTCGAGACGGGACGACGGGGTCACATCGATCGTGAGTCTCTGCTCGTTTCCGCGCGCTCCTAATCCACTACGGTTTGGATATTTGATCCGAGGGGCCTCTGACCCGATAGCACTAACCATCACGTGGGCATAGTATGGGCGTTCTGCGTCGTATACTTCAGCCGGAGCTTAATGGACGTCAGCGACTGAGCGGCGCGCGCTGAATTGGACTGGGAACGCAATCGCGCTTGTATAAGGGGTTGCTAGGTCTGCTTTCAGCCGCGTACGCAACGTGCAGGAGTTCCCGGGGCGAAGGCCCAAGACCCCTGGGCGCATAGGTTTAGTCCGGCATGCTGACCTCTCTGTTAGGTATTCGGTCGGGTTGCGGCGTGTTGCTTAGCCGAGGCCGGGCATGACCCAGAAAAGTGTGTCCGGCCGGAGTTAAGCGAGCGTGGTGGTTAAGTTGGTGCACCCCTGCAGGGAAGAAACTTCTATCGATAGCCTGTCCTACGATAACGGACACTCGGAGTTGTATCCCGATCGGTACAACTAGAACTTGATATGAGAATTGGATAGTACGGCTCTAGGATTGCTTTCTCGCAGGGAGTCGAGAAAGGATCTCAGGTCGAGGTTGATGATACTACTACTACTTTACATTATGTTCATCTGCTCTCTCCTGATACTGCAAGACTGTCGAAGATTGTTGAAGATGCTAGTCTTCGATAGGACTAGGCTTCTCCCTCTATTCTGGCATTTCTGCAGCCCAGTCCACATATACAGCCCCCTTTGAAAATGATGCATATGTAGTGTAGATCCTTGCTTGCTGAGTACTTCGGATGAGTACTCATGTTTGCTTTATTTTCTTTTTCCCCCATATTCCATTTGATGCCACCAGACGACGGAGCCCCTGAGCCATACGCCCCAGCCGACGACTAGTACTACTACCTGCCTGGCGATTACTACTACTACGAGGAGCCGACTGACGACCAGGAGTAGGATCGGAGGGTCCAGGGCAGGAGGCCTACGCCTTTCGATCGTAGTATTTTATTTTACCCCGCCTCTGTGAAGGCTTATCTCTTTCTCTCTCTGTAATATATCTGTACCCAGATATCTAATGCTTCCGCTGACGCTTGTATGCCATCGAGCTATGTATTCGAGCCCTCGAGGCCCTGGCTTGTAATATAAAGCTTGTATGACTTTATTTATGTTTTAGAGTTGTGTTGTGATATCTTCAAGTGAGTCCTTAGGCTTGATCGTGCGCATTTGCGTGTATGATTAGTGCACGATTAAGCCGGGGTCGTCACAAAGAGGAGCCCGTTGAATGACAAGCTTATTACGCACGGTCCAGAGCGTCCACGCTAGCACCCCAATGAGCAGCCACCTAATGTGGCGGCCTGTCATGGGAGAGGCCTGAACCTCGGAGAGGAGATCAGGGAAGTTGGTGTTACACCAGTTGCCACCAATAGCCTCTCGGAGGCAGCCCCATAGAAACTGGGAGGACACGCACGAGAAGAAGATGTGATTCGATGTTTCTTCCGTCCCACAAAGGGGGCATATACCATCACCCGGACCCTGGCGTTTGACCACCTCCACGCCAGAGGGGAGCCGGCCACAGATCCATTGCCACATGAAGATTCTAATCTTGAGAGGCACGCGGATGGCCCAGATAGACTCAAGGACAACCGGTCCAGGAGAGGGGGCAATGGCTTGGTACAGGGACTTCGTGGAAAAGCGGCCAGAGGACTCGAGGCGCCAGGACAGTCGGTTGTGGGGCTACGCCAGGTCTGGCTCATGGAGAGCCATGGCATCAAGGAGCTCGTGCCACGCGGCAACCTCCGGGGGCCCAAATGGCCGCCGGAACGCGAGACGCCCTAAGTCAATAAGGGCCGTCTCGACGGAGATCCTAGGTTCTACCGCAATGGAGAAGAGGTCAGGGAACCTGGCAGCGAAGGGAAGATCCCCAGCCCAGCGATCGAACCAAAACATCGTGGATGTTCCAGTTCCAACCGTGATGGAGGTCCCAATGCGGAGGACCGGGAGAAGCTAAATGACGGACTACCAAAACTGAGAGCCGCCTGTCCTAACGCAGAAGGCGAGGGGTTGACCGCGCAGGTATTTGCGTCGAATGATCTGCAACCACAGGCCACCATCGCCATTTGCAATGCGCCAGAGCCATCTCGTGAGGAGAGCCAGGTTCATGCGCTTGGAGGACATGATTCCGAGACCACCTGATGTGAACTGGGGCCCGATCTTTCGATGAGAGAGAGATAACTACGATTTTGAGTGGGACTTGACCCTCACGATTCGGCTACCAACCGTACAGGGAGAACCGTACACGACTGATATGCACGGCAATCGCTGAACCAACTCCATGGCGTTATCGACCGAGCCAACGGCGCGATCGACCTATCCACGAAGGATTTTTCCTGCAAGCAAATCGAAGAACATGCAAGAAAATAATAGCCAAGCAATCTCAAAATTGCGAATATGCTAGATGAAATAAATCTCACAAGATGAAGTTCCGATAGGATATCTTGACGGTCGCACTAGCCGCTACGAACGAAGACAAATAAAAATAGCTAAAGTTAAACTTCTCTAAACAAAACCCGAGTCTAAAATCTAATTTAGGCTAACTATTTATTAAAGGTACAGATACGTGTGCGCCGTGCCGCCTTGACGTGTCCTTGTCTGCTACTCCCTCCGTTCGGAATTACTTGTCTCGAAACGGAGATTCTAGTTCTAGATACAACCATTTCCAAGACAAGTAATTCCGAACGGAGGGAGTACAAAAGATGCGGCTGATGTCCGGTGCACGTCCTTGTCCGTGTTGGACTCTTGGAGATCAAATCCCCTGTATGCATACATGCATTGCATGGCACACGCAGCCCACATGGGACTTGGGGCCACGTCCTTTAAATTAATAATGGCATGCATGGTTGACTCAGCCTGAACCAAATTGTTGCTTATACATCTGGTTCCTGCACCTTTCATCTGCGTATATTTCTTTCTAGTTCTTCCTTTAAATCCTTCCTTCCTGAATACAAGAAAACTAAAACATGAACGTAGCATTATATTCCTATCGTTTAAATTATACGGTCGAAGAAACGAAAGTACCTGATCATGTATTTGTCGTGTAATATTTGTAGACCTTTTTACAATAGCTATGCCCACATCATCCTCCCTTTCTTGAAAACAAAGCCGCCCTCGGCTTTCATTTGTCTGGAACACACCATATAGCAAAGTAAAAATATATGCAACGTATATATGCCGTTCCAAAGGCGTTAGCTCATGAGGGTGTGATAAATTTATAATAACACAATTATGAATATCATGATAAATTTTCTCATGTCGAAGCATAATATTACAAATACCATGATATATTTTATCTCACATAGTGTCTATATATGAATTATGAGGATGCAAATTAACTATATGGCGACACGGTATGTTCAATTCAGAAGTTGAGACACTCAACGGAAAATTTCCGGAATTGATAGCAAGCATACTATGTGTAATATGATCTGTTGATTGAGCTTTCTCAACTTTTATTATTTCATCGGGGGTCATAGGAAGCAAGTTAATAATTTTTCCTTCAAACATGAGAGTATACGAATTTGTTCTACCATGATGAGTAACACTATTATCGTATTGCCAAGGTCGACCTAACAATAAAGAACAAGCTTGCATAGGTACGACATCACAGTCAACGTAATCATGATATGAACCAAGTGTAAAATATACTCTCACACGACGTGTTACCTTCAACTTACCACAGTCGTTGAACCATTGGATGTAATATGGATGGGGGTGTCTCGTAGTGGTGAGGCAAAGTTTCTCGACCATATCTATACTCGCCAAATTATTGCAACTTCCACCATCAATGATCACACGAACGGAATGCCCTTTGACAACAAACTTAGTTTGAAAAAGATTATGGCGTTGAGGCATCTCAGTATGTCCAACCTGGGCACTAAGTACTCGCATCGTGACAAGGCTTGGGTATTGATCTGCCATCGCAGCATTAACATGTATCGCCTCCGTGTCATTCTCCTCAGTGTCACCTACATTATTAGTGACAAGCATAGCACGTGTATCTTCATCCAAATCACTAGCAGAAGAGTACTCACCATCTTCCCGCACAATGAATGTACGTTTATTTGGGCAGTCCTTCATCAAGTGCCCACCACCTTTGCATATGTGACACTTCATGTCCCTTGTGCGTCCAGACGAAGTGATGGGTGCTTGAGAAATTGCTTTTGAATCTGCAGAGGATTGTGGAGCTGATTTTGAACTTGTTAGGAGTGCACCATTGTTCGAGATATGTGGTGTTTTCTCGGTAGTGGGTAGGACAGTTGGAGAGTGTGTCCATGATGAGTGTCGACCTGCAGAAAAGTTACCTCGTCCCTTGTTGTGTCGTCCCTGTACTTCCCTTTCAGCTTTACTAGCAAAATGAAACAAACGAGTAATAGAATTGTACTCCTTATAGTCCAATATATCCTGAATATCACGATTCAAACCACCTAAAAATCTAGCCATCATAGCATCTTCGGTTTCAACTAATCCACATCGCACTAAGCCAGTTTGTAATTCTTGATAATAATCCTCTACAGAACTGCTACCTTGTTTTAAACATTGCAATTCATTTAGTTTATCACGAGCATAATATGAAGGAACATAACGTTGTCGCATAGCTCGTTTTAAAGCATCCCAAGTAGTAGGTATATTATTTGCATTAATACGACAATATTCACTCCACCACATGGAAGCAAAGTTTGTAAATTCACTAGTGGCTGCCTTAACTCTTTGGTTCTCAGGAATATCATGACATGCAAATTTTTGTTCAACAGAAAGTTCCCAATCAAGATAAACATCTGGATTATATTTACCATTAAAAGCAGGCATAGTAAATTTAATTTTAGCACTAGAGTGGTCGTGATCTCGAACATCATACCTGTGTTGACCTCGTGCCATACCTTGACGGTTAAAATGTAGTTGTCGATGAGCACGGTCATTGTAGTGGTTAACCATTTGGTCGTCTTCGGTGTCACCAGAATAATCCTCGTAGTTGTCCCCATGTTGCTCGACGCGGGGAGGAATTTTTTTGTGCTGGTTTATGGTGGCGGCATCAGTGGCAGTAGCTGGGTGTTGTGGATGACCCATAGGCACACGCCGAGCTCGCGAAATAGCGGCGCCATCCGTGGAGTTGCGAGGATCAACGTTGTTGTTGACGGGGGGTGCAGTGCGCAACTCGTCCAGACGTGACAAGATGTCCTTTAGCTGTGTGTTCGCGACTACCTGTGCATCCTTTATGGCCTTGAGCCTCTCTTCGGCCGCAATCTGAGCACCCTCAAGTTGGGCGAGACGCTCGCTGGTGACTTTCACATCTGCGGTGAGACCCTCAAGTGTGGGTTGATCCTGTGCCATTGTTAACGAAAGAGAAAAAACACAGTGTATAAACCCTATCAACTAGTAGGACGTGGTAAAAAAAATCGCTCACACTCAAGCTTAGTATCAAATTCTTATTTGTTCTTACCAATGCAACATGTGGTGATCGGCGCGTTGGTGTTGGCTTGAAGTCACCGGTGAAGATTGGATGGAGCGATAACCAGGAATCAGTAGAGCCGGGACCTGTGCTTATTGGTAGTAAAAAGTGTAGCTTGGCAAAGGCTTCTCAACTCACAATATTAGTGGCACAATTTAGCAAAAAGCAATGCAAGTTGAATAATTGCTCAGACTCCTAACTATTGCTGGCAGTCGACTAGTAAAAGACAAAGCAATCTAAGCCCAGATACTGAAACAAAAGAGTGAAAAACCGATGAGAATATGATAGCTCTAAGTAGCTAGATGCACGAATATAACAAGGCTCCAAAACAGATGATAAATGGCGCGGTGATCAACACTGTAGCAGGTTCAAAAAAGAAAATATCAACCCAAAACAGAGGCTAGCCGGCCAGAGAGGCGTTTTGGCTCCCGGGTGCATTTGCATCTGAATGAACAGTACCCAAAAAAATAATTTAAATGTTTTCAAAAAATTCTGAAAAAATTTGTAGATGATCATGTTGGTGTAGCAAACATGCTTGACAAATTTCATGCGGAACGGAGCAGCGATGTTTCGTCGGTGAAAAAAACAAATTTTGGGTGACATTTTGGGATGACATTTGGTCTTTGATTTGTTTTTTTTGCGCAGGCCAAAATGCTTAACTTTTTTGTCTCAAAATTTACAGGTAGCATTTGTATGTGACAAAGATCACAAAAAAAATTTGTCTCAATTTTTTTGACATTTGAAAAAATCAAAAATGGCCCCGGGTGCAAATGCACCCGGGAGCCAAATTGACTTCCGCTAGCCGGCCTGCTTTTTTCTTTTCTTTTTTTCTTCTTCTTTTTTTCTTTTGACAGACCGGTTACTAGCAAATACTCCATATAAAGGACGGAAGGAAACACAACTTGACTGCTACTAGTACCGGACCGAGTGCTAAAAAGCAAACCAGATATTAATAAAAGACAAACAAGACACAACTTGTGTGGTGATGGCCTGATGGGACGTGTGCTGCATGCATGCAAGAGCAATCACAGGAAGCATTGTGAGTAGTGGTGCGGCAAGTTAGACACGGCTGTGCTCGTCGTCTGGTCTGGGCGCAGGAACTGTTGCCGCAGCAAAAGAAAATAAGAAATCTGGCGTAAACTATGTGGATGGAAAACGGGATGGCAGCGTGAGCACGGGAATAGCGGACGATGCGGGCGGAGAAAAAAAAAAACGATGACGTGCGTGATGCGCGGCAGGTTGGAGCAATCTGATGGACACTTAAGCGACAAAGATCCCCTTTTCTTTTCTCGGCAGGAAATTTGGGTAGACAAAAACGAGTGCGATCTAGTAGATAATTTCCTCCCAAACTAATCTAAACCAGCACTAATTCTAGGATGAATCTACATCTACACTACTATTAAACAATTAAACAAGAACTTTCTTACGTGCATCCCGTAATTAGTCCCACAACCATGCAGAAACCAATCAGCACCACACGATTAGGCCCATAATTCTTGATCTAACAGCCATCATTGATCTAATATCTTTATGAGGTACGCTTAACAATTACCAATGACTGACCGTGCTTCACTAGGGAGGAAAATATGGAACTCCGCGGCCTGCAGTCCCTACAATCACGCAGTAAAAAAAGAAACTGTTCGCTAGGCACACAACGCACCAGGCTGCGCTATTGACGGACGCGAGCGGACACCGCAACCACCGCACGGATGAGCCGCCACCAATCTTCCTCGGACGCACGCGAGAGCAGGCCGCCGCCCCCACAGTTCCAGTAGGCCGCCGCCCCCACCGCTCCTCCTCTGCTGGATGCAAGCGCAGGCCACGGCCGCCGCCACCGCCTCCGGTATTCACCGACGTGCCACAACCTCAAGGTCTCGCCTCAGATGACCCGGGTGACACGGGGTAGGAGGAGATGGCCCCTCCCATCCTGTCACGCTTCCCGGCCCTGCAGCGCCGCACCGCGCCGCGCCTCGGCGCCTCTCCTCCCTGCCGTGCTCCCTCGACATCCAGACCCTAGCGCCATGCGTACGTGAGGAGGGCGTTGAAGAGGATGCCGAGGTGTCTCGAGCCACTTCATGATTTCCTTCATCTGCATCCTCCATGTAAAGGTATACACGTTCTCCTATCTAAACTTGGTCGTGTATAAGATCAGGAACAAGTAATTTGGCTTCCAGCAAAGTATTTCTCTCTATATATCTGTGATTTGATAATACAAACACACAAGGGTGTAGATCCGCTGGTGGTTGACGATGTGTTTCTGCCTTTAATAAATTTACACATGCAATTCTTGTAGATTGATTGAACTGTTGAACTAAGTGGATGGAGAAAATGCGTTCGTTTCTCAATAAAAAGACTGCCATTTAGCACCGCGTTAAGGTCCACTATTCTATACATGTGACAGATTTCAAGAATAATGAGGTTTGATGTATACATGTTTCATTAGTGATAGCAGCCTCTCGCTTCTTTATCTTAGGTTCAAGTTGAGTAAATATTGGTTGATCTCTTATGTAGGTACTCCCCTTGTCTCCACGATACAATCTTGAGTTTGAACTGTAGTATTGTGTGACTAAATTGAAGTGCATAGGTCCTGACCAAACAGTGTTGGAATCTCAACTTCTGGAGCCTGTTGCAGCTCTCCTTGTGAATCCAGTGAATGTCCGGTCAATAAGCAAGAAGTTCTCCCTGCTCCAATGAAACTACATCTGAAGATGAAGAGCAAGCTGAAACGACGCTATGATCAGGTTAATGTTCGATCTTGTGTTAGATCCGGGACTAATTCGCTGGTGCATGTTAGTGTTGAGTGTCTAACTGGTCGTGTATCTGTCAGCACTACTTACTTATTAATAGGTCGATGTGCCAGTAGACTTCTTGGATATAGGTTAGCAGAAATGTCGAGCTGTTACCCAACATTAGCCCTTCAGAACTGAAATACAATAGTATAACGAAACCAACTATTTTTTTTCTTTTGGTATTGAAATGTTCATTTTTGTTTTGCTCGATATATGTTGATGCTCACTTCATTCTGCTACAATTTTCCCCATGAAGCCTTGCGTTGATGTTGATGCCTATTTGTAGATATGTATTCACCATTCGTTTTCTTCTATAAAACTTCACTACTGCTCCTACCCACGTAGTCATCTGCTAAACTTTTAGTCAAAATAGTTTTTTGTTAGTTCAAAATTTCTTTTTGGTGGGCTACAAGAATGGAGGTTGTCTGGGAAGAGATTGTTGTTGCTGAAGGCCAACTATTGTTGTTCTGTCACGCTGATATTGAATATGCAACTACCTATCCAAGCTCATCAAGCATGTGACGACCCCGACTTAATCATGCACTAACCATACATGCAAATGCACACGATCAAGCCTAAGGACTCACGTGAAGATATCACAACACAACTCTAAAACATAAATAAAGTCATACAAGCTTTATATTACAAGCCAGGGCCTCGAGGACTCGATTACATAGCTCGATGGCATACCAGTGTCAGCGGAAGCATCAGATATCTGGGTACAGATATTACAGAAATGGAGATAAGCCTTTATAAAGGCGGGGCAAAATAAAATGCTACGATCGAAAGGCGTAGGCCTCCTGCCTAGGATCCTCCGAACCTACTCCTGGTCGTCGGTCGGCTCCTCGTAGTAGTACTCACCAGGAGGGTAGTAGTAGTAGCCGTAGTCGTCGACAGGGGCAGCTATCTCAGGGGCTCCGTCATCTGGCGGCGACATATGGATATGTCTACACTACTATTAAACAATTAAACAATTAAACAAGAACTTCCTTACGTGCACCCCGTAATTAGTCCCACAACCGCGCAGAAACCAGCACCACACGATTATGCCCATAATTCTTGATCTAACAGCCATCATTGATCTAATATCTTTATGGGGTACGCTTAACAATTACCAATGACTGACCGTGCTTCACCAGGGAGGAAAATATGGAACTCCGCGGCCTGCAGTCCCTACAATCACGCAGTAAAAAAAGAAACTGTTCGCTAGGCACACAACGCACCAGGCTGCGCTGTTGACGGACGCGAGCGGACACCGCAACCACCGCACGGATGAGCCACCACCAATCTTCCTCGGACGCACGCGAGAGCAGGCCGCCGCCCCCACAGTTCCAGTAGGCCGCCGCCCCCACCGCTCCTCCTCTGCTGGATGCAAGCGCAGGCCACGGCCGCCGCCACCGCCTCCGGTATTCACCGACGTGCCACAACCTCAAGGTCTCGCCTCAGATGACCCGGGTGACACGGGGTAGGAGGAGATGGCCCCTCCCATCCTGTCACGCTTCCCGGCCCTGCAGCGCCGCACCGCGCCGCGCCTCGGCGCCTCTCCTCCCTGCCGTGCTCCCTCGACATCTAGACCCTAGCGCCATGCGTACGTGAGGAGGGCGTTGAAGAGGATGCCGAGGTGTCTCGAGCCACTTCAGGATTTCCTTCATCTGCATCCTCCATGTAAAGGTATACACGTTCTCCTATCTAAACTTGGTCGTGTATAAGATCAGGAACAAGTAATTTGGCTTCCAGCAAAGTATTTCTCTCTATATATCTGTGATTTGATAATACAAACACACAAGGGTGTAGATCCACTGGTGGTTGACGATGTGTTTCTGCCTTTAATAAATTTACACATGCAATTCTTGTAGATTGATTGAACTGTTGAACTAAGTGGATGGAGAAAATGCGTTCGTTTCTCAATAAAAAGACTGCCATTTAGCACCGCGTTAAGGTCCACTATTCTATACATGTGACAGATTTCAAGAATAATGAGGTTTGATGTATACATGTTTCATTAGTGATAGCAGCCTCTCGCTTCTTTATCTTAGGTTCAAGTTGAGTAAATATTGGTTGATCTCTTATGTAGGTACTCCCCTTGTCTCCACGATACAATCTTGAGTTTGAACTGTAGTATTGTGTGACTAAATTGAAGTGCATAGGTCCTGACCAAACAGTGTTGGAATCTCAACTTCTGGAGCCTGTTGCAGCTCTCCTTGTGAATCCAGTGAATGTCCGGTCAATAAGCAAGAAGTTCTCCCTGCTCCAATGAAACTACATCTGAAGATGAAGAGCAAGCTGAAACGACGCTATGATCAGGTTAATGTTCGATCTTGTGTTAGATCCGGGACTAATTCGCTGGTGCATGTTAGTGTTGAGTGTCTAACTGGTCGTGTATCTGTCAGCACTACTTACTTATTAATAGGTCGATGTGCCAGTAGACTTCTTGGATATAGGTTAGCAGATATGTCGAGCTGTTACCCAACATTAGCCCTTCAGAACTGAAATACAATAGTATAACGAAACCAACTATTTTTTTTCTTTTGGTATTGAAATGTTCTTTTTTGTTTTGCTCGATATATGTTGATGCTCACTTCATTCTGCTACAATTTTCCCCATGAAGCCTTGCGTTGATGTTGATGCCTATTTGTAGATATGTATTCACCATTCGTTTTCTTCTATAAAACTTCACTACTGCTCCTACCCACGTAGTCATCTGCTAAACTTTTAGTCAAAATAGTTTTTTGTTAGTTCAAAATTTCTTTTTGGTGGGCTACAAGAATGGAGGTTGTGTGGGAAGAGATTGTTGTTGCTGAAGGCCAACTATTGTTGTTCTGTCACGCTGATATTGAATATGCAACTACCTATCCAAGCTCATCAAGCATGTGACGACCCCGGCTTAATCGTGCACTAACCATACACGCAAATGCACACGATCAAGCCTAAGGACTCACGTGTGTAACACCCCTGAGTAACTACCACTGCGATCAGCTGCTAATAATGCCAAGTCATATCATTTGCAATGCTTAAACATAGTGGTTATCCAAAGCAATTCAACTCCATTTTGGAAATCAACTCAAATTCAAAACTGAAATATGGAGTTACTCATGCACTGTTGGAAAAATGTTCCTTAAATAGCAAATATTCCAGGAGCACTCATAAAAATATAAACAATGATAATGGGATTAGTTAAATGACTCCAACAAGATGAAACAGCACCAAAACAACAATATTTAATACATTTAAAATCATTCCAAATTCAAACAAACTCCAAATCTACCCAAACCAATTTTTGGTGAATGATAATATTACATTGCATTATATGGGCCAAGTCCCATATTTTACAAAGTGCACAAAAGGCTTAACTATTTCAAAACAGAAAAGAATTAAAGAAAATAGAAAGCAGAGAAAGGAAAATAAGAAAAGTCCACTTTGCACTGCCACTAGTGCACAGTGCCTGGAGCCCAGCCCACCTGGCCCATTCCTCCTTCTCTCTCCTGTGCGTGTCGCCGCCGCTGTGGCCGAGCTCGCGCTTGCCGGCCGCAGGCCGACACGGCGACGCCCACCGATGCTACAGCGCCAACGAGAGGATAAGGCCTCGCCCGTTCATCCCCCCTGGTCGCCGCGCCACTTCTCTCCCTCTCTCCAGCGCTCGCTCTCTCTTTCCCCTCTCTGGCCGAGCGCCATCGCCGCCGTTCGCCCCGCGCCACCGCGGCCGCCGTCACCGCATCGTCCCGCCACGATGCCGTAGTCCTGCGCCGTGCTCATCCACGTCGCCTGCGCCTGCGAGCCGGAGCCGAGGAGCCCTCCTCTGACCGTACCGATCTCCGCCCTTCTTCTGCATCTCCGGCGTGATTCCGACGAGCTCGAGGTCGACTGCGGCTACTAAACTGTCGACGGTTTTTCATAACCGCTAGGTGAGCTCCAGCTCCTCCTCAACCATTCTCCTCGCGCTCTGACGCATCGTGGACGCCTTTCCCCTTCATACCCGAGCTCAGCGACGCTGAGCTCATCGCCGACTGCCTTCCGGTGCCCGCACGCCCGCGCCGTTTTGTCCATCGAGTTCGCGAGCACGTGTAGAGCATTCCAGCCGCTTTAGTTCAAGCAAACGCGCGCGGCCTCGCCGTTTCCACACTCGCCCGAATGCGGCCGCCGCCGTCGTTTCCGGCCACCTCTGGCCCGGAGACCACCCGCGTTGGATGCGGCTCAGCTCGCTCGTTCGAACGCAACAGACCGCGCACGAAATGGAGCCCCCTAGCGCGATCCCGACGAGCTCCGACGACGCGCCGCCGTTGTTTTGGTCGTCGGAGCAGCTCCGGCGCCGGCCGCCGACGTGGCTCTGCGGGCCCCACTCAGAGACGCTGACCAGTGGGTCCCCCTGGCCATTTTAACCACGTTGACCACGGTCAACTGTGGTTACTATTCACCCTAAGCCAATGACGTGTGGGCCCCGCCTCAGTTAATTAGTCTAATCAAACCGTTTTATAAATAAACCTAATTTGATTAATCAGTATAGACACTGACATGTGGGGCCCACCCCACTAAATTAACTCTGTTAGCTTAATTAATCCTCTGTTAAACCTACTGAGGCTGACAGGTGGGCCCCACCTGTCAGGTTGACCAGTTAGCCGACTGCTGACGCAGTGCTGACGTCATGCTGACATCATATATCAATTCTGTTAAATAAAAATAATTCCAGAAAATCATTTAAACTTTGAAAATTAATAACTTTTAAACCGTAGCTCAGATCGAAAAACTTAAAACATGAAAGTTGATTAGAACGACGAGACGAATCTGATCGTGTCGTCTGTTTCGATGCCGGAACCTCCTATGTAGGAGAACCCGTAGCTTTTCGTCCGTATTCGGTAGATGAATAGTGCACCACCACCGGATAATAAATCCAACTTTAATCCAAAAGTAACCAAAATGACTTAGACATATCTTTAGGCAACCCTGCACTGCATTGTAGCATAGCATGCCCCGTGTTGCATCTGTTTGCATTATGTTTACCTGTTTCCTCCCCCTCTTCTCTCTCGATTAGACCCCGACATTGACGTAGCTCCCGAGGCAGACGCAGCTCTGGAGCACGACTACGTCCCCGAAGACACCGCTGGAGACCTTGCCCTTGCCGCAGAGCAGACAGGCAAGCACCCCCATTTTGAGCATTCCGATATCGCCCAATCCCTTCTCTCTTATGCTTGCATTAGAAGTTACTGCTGTTACTGTATCCTATATCTGCTGCATAGCCTGTTTACTTGTAACCTGCTGTTCATACCTTCCTGTTATCCTAAATTGTTTAGAATAGGTTGGGTAGAGACCATCAGAGACCCCACTATATCCCGACTGCCCCGCTGGACTCTCAGAAGACCCGAGCAACGGGATCGAAGATCAGACCCTGGCACCGCACGTCACTTCCCCCTTAAAAATTGCTCGACACTACTGGGTTACTATCGAGTGCCGAGGGTGATACCTCGTCAGCACTTCTGATGATAACCTTGTAGGTTAGTTAATCGGTCGTGGTAAGCGAGGGTGATTCCTCCTACACCACCCCCGATACCAACGCCGTCGTGCAACACCTCAACTGTGGACCTCGAGGGTAATACCTCCCTCGTTCACCTTGATGATAGCATCGAGTGGGATTCCATCGGGGGTGATTCCTCAGGATTCCCCCTTGGTGTCAGACACACGAATACTTTGGATACTATGGCTGATCACTGAACCATGACACTAAAGACGGGTCGGCCCTGAGGGGTACCCGCGCGAGCATGAATGAGAAGTGATGTGGAGTCGGGTTGACCTGAGAGGTGCCTGCGATATAACTACGAGGCGTGGCCGGGCATTCTTAGCCCTTGCCGCAAGTCCTCGAGACGGGGCGACGGGGTCACATCGATCATGAGTCTCTGCTCGTTACCGCGCGCTCCGAAACCACTAAACGGTTTGGATATTTGATCCGAGGGGCCTCTGGCCTGATAGCACTAACCATCACGTGGGCATAGTATGGGCGTTCTGCGTCGTATACTTCAGCCGAAGCTTAATAGACGTCAGCGACTGAGCGGCGCGCGCTGGATTGGACTGGTTATGCAACCGCGCTTGTATTAAGAGGTTGCTAGGTCTGCTTTTGGCCGCCCACGCAACGCGCAGGAGTTCCCGGGGCGAAGGCTCAAGACCCCTGGGGGCATAGGTTTAGTTCGGCGTGCTGACCTCTCTGTTAAGTATTTGGTCGGGTTGCGGCGTGTTGCTTAGCCGAGGTCGGGCATGACCCATAAAAGTGTGTCCGGCCGGAGTTAAGCGAGCGTGGTGGGTAAGTTGGTGCACCCCTGCAGGGAAGAACTAATCTATCGATAGCCTGTCCTACGGTAACGGACACTCGGAGTTGTATCCCGATCGGTACAACTAGAACTTGAGATGATAATGGATAGTATGGCTCTGGGATTGCTTTCTTGCAGGGAGTCGAGGAAGAATCTCTGGCCGAGGTTGATGATACTACTACTACTACTTTACATTATGTATTCTGTCCTCTTCTAATGCTGAAAGACCGATGAAGATGATTGAAGATGCTAGTCTTCTATAGGACTAGGCTTTCCCCTTCTACTCTGGCATTTCTGCAGCCCAGTCCACATATACAGCCTCCTTTGAAAATGTTGCATATGTGTAGTGTAGATCCTTGCTTGCTGAGTACTTCGGATGAGTACTCACGTTTGCTTTATTTTCTTTTTCTCCCCATATCCATTTGACGTCGCCAGATGACGGAGCCCCTGAGATAGTTGCCCCCGTCGACGACTACGGCTACTACTACTACCCCCCCAGCGAGTACTACTACGACAGACGACCAGGAGTAGGATTCGGAGGGTCCTAGGCAGGAGGCCTACGCCTTTCGATCGTAGTGTTTTATTTTGCCCCGCCTTCCTAAAAGGCTTATCTCTATTTCTGTAATATATCTGTACCCAGATATCTGATGCTTCCGTTGACGCTTGTATGCCATCGAGCTATGTATTCGAGCCCTCGAGGCCCTGGCTTGTAATATAAAGCTTGTATGACTTTATTTATGTTTTAGAGTTGTGTTGTGATGTCTTCAAGTGAGTCCTTAGGCTTGATCGTGTGCATTTGCGTGTATGGTTAGTGCATGATTAAGCCGGGGTCGTCATAGGTTGGTATCAGAGCCGACTGCCTCTAGGAATCCTCCTTTCCAACTCCTTGGCCGAAGTTGAGTCTAGTGGTCCAAAACTGTTTTACTAACTTGGCTGTGTGGCTTACGGGCCCACGTCGCCAACTGGGTGGTATTAGGATCTTTTATTCCTTGACCTTTATTCTGGGACTCTAATCTCTCATCTATTCGGGTATAATAAAATTACTAACACCGACACTTAGGATCTCGTAAATTCTATCCACCCGGAGAGCTGGATATCAGTGCGATTTCCCTATCATTGATCTGATTAGTCTGATAATCATTTTCCTTTCCATTGTTTTGTTTGACCTTTCCTTTCGAGATATGTTATATTTCTCGTCGTCGAATGACAATCCTGAATCTTCTCTGTTTCAGATGGACCGTCTGTTTCCCCCACGCCCAACGACGCAGCTTGTTCTTCGTACCTGGGCTCGAGACGTCCCTGGGTTTCCAGCTGTTTTGATCACCCTCTTGATCAGGCTGGGATACCGCTGGTGCCCCGAGTACATGGTCTACGAGGTTTATCGTGAGTTCAACCAGGAGCAGTACTATGCTGATGTTTGCATCTATGATCAGCAGGATAACTCAGACACTGAGCTGTACCTTTTCCACGGTATTGGCGTGACGATTGAGATGGCAGTACATGATGCCGCTTACTCTGCTGTCGCACGTCTCCGAGGAGAGCACAGTGCTAGCTTGGATGCTTCTGAGTATCGATACATTCCGTATGCCCGTGCTGGAGATGCTACTGGATACTACACAGCTGTCTGTGCCCCGTACGAGCCTCGTCGCCTACTCTGCTGTCGCACGTCTTCGAGGAGAGCACAGCGCTAGCTTGGATGCTTCTGAGTTTCGATACATGCCGTATGCCCCTGCTGGAGATGCTACTGGATACTACACAGCTATCGGTGCCCCGTACGAGCCTCATCGCTACGATCCGTGAGTTCTGATTCAGTGTACTCAGGCTCTGGATCGCACTGTTCGGGCTCTGGCCGTCGAGTTGTTTGCCACTCGAGTACGACTCTACGAGGCTATGACGCAGTTGCTACCAGCTGTTCGTGCAGGGATACATCCGGAGCATATCCTTTACCCGCGCAGGACCGAGATGCCACCAGGGATCGATTGGCCTGCTGTGGGAGGTCACACGCCTGCACGTGGACCTCTTCTTTCAGCTCGAGACCGGGTTCTGCATCAGAGTGCACATGGAGCGCAGGATCCTTCTGCGACGAACGTCCGTCGTCCGCACTTGCAGCTACCCTGTTTCAGTGGTTTTCTCCGACATTGATGTAGCCTTTGCTATGTCTCGTTGTGTACTTCTTTACCGCGTGCCTGCGCGCCGCCTAGCATGTCTAGCTTTTGAATTTGCGCCGTTATGCTGCCCGAATGTAACCGACTCTGTATGGATCTGTATGACTTAATGACTATTACTAAGCATCTGTTGTACTACTTAAATTCCATCGCGTTACATCATGTTTGTTGCTAAACACTCACGTTGGCTTCTGCTAAACTACCCCTGTTGATTTAGCAGGATGGGTGATAACAATCCACCACCGCCGCCACCGCCTAATTATATGGCTGCGATGATGCAACAGTTTGAACTTAATCGGCAATTTATGACTGGGATTATGGAACAATTCCCCCGTCCCAATGCCAACTATCAGCCAGCTTCAATCACCCTGCCAGAGTTTGTCCGACTCAACCCATCGATATTCCGCAACACTGTTAATCCGCTGGATGCCGATGACTGGCTGCGTGACATCTTTTATGAGATGGAGTCAGCTGATGTTCCCCCTGTCAGCTATGTCACCTTCGCGACGTACTTTCTGAAGGGACCCACAACACAATGGTGGGCCACTCACCGACAGACCCTACCACTTGGTTCCGTCGTCACTTGGGCAGAATTCAAGATTGCTTTCTGTGCCCGCTACATTCCTCAAGCTGTCATAGCCCGGAAGAAGGCCGAGTTCCGTAGTCTCGTTCAATGTAACAAGACTGTGGAAGTTTATCAGCGCGAGTTTCTTGACTTGTCTCGCTACGCTGAAGAAGACATCCCCACTGATGCTCGTAGGCAGGAGAAGTTCCGTGAAGGGCTACATCATGACATTCAGCTAGCCCTGCTCGTCCAAGACTATCCCAACTTCGCCACCTTGGTGAATAAGGCTATCATGGTCGAGACTGGTCTGAAGAAGCACAAGGAAGCGACCAGATGCACTCGTGAAGCGGGATCATCTTCGGGCTCGTCTTCCCAGAAGCGCCGCATCTGGATCCCACAGAGCATGTACCGTCCAGCAGCTCCAGTGTACAGGCCTGCATATGCCGCACCTCGTCTGCCTCCTCCACCACCGAGGTAGCCTCTTCGAGCGCCACCACCTCGAGCTCCCGCACCACGTCCTGACAGTGGACTATGCTTCAAGTGTGGCCAGCCAGGTCACCGTGCCAGAGACTGCTCACAGAGTCAGAATCAACTAGCTCTTCCTTCTGCTGGCCGTGGGAATTCTCAGCCTCGTTACAGCAATGTCAGGCCTTCTTATGGCCGTGGGCAGGTCTTCCATGTCAACATGAATGAAGACCCAGAACAACCAGCAACTGTGATGGGTACACTTCTTGTTAATTCAGTACCTGCAACTGTTTTATTTGATTCAGGAGCATCGCATTCATTCATGTCAGAACATTTTGCACTCTTGCATGACGTTAAGTGTGAAACGCTACAACATCCGTTAGTAGTAAACACTCCCGCGGGACGATGCCGAACTTCTATAATCAGCCCCCGAGTCACTGTTGAGATTGAAGGGTTGCACTTTCATGCAAACCCCATTATTCTACAATCTTCAAAAATTGACCTTATGCTGGGAATGGATTGGTTGAAGGCTCACTACGCCTCAATCAATTGTGCTACTAAGGTTGTTCACCTTCTACACCCATCAGATGAGTTAGTGAATTACCGAGCTCATATCACTCAGAACGCCGAGGCTCAGATTTATGCCTTGAATGCATTGAACGCTTCTCCACTTGAGGGGATAGAGAACGTTCTGGTTGTCTGCGAATTCCAGGATGTTTTTCCAGAAGAACTTCCAGGAATACCCCCTGCTAGAGCTGTTGAGTTTGTTCTCGACTTGAAGCCTGGCACCACTCCTATTGTGAAGCGTCCTTACAAGATGCCTCCGCACCACCTACTTGAGCTTAAGGAAGAAATCGATAAATCACTTAAGAAGGGCTTCATCCATCCTAGTTCCTCTGCCTGGGGAGCACCGTCTCTCTTTGTCAAGAAGAAAGATGGTACGAATAGGTTGGTCCAAGATTACCGTCCTATCAACCAGGCAACCATTCAGAATAAATATCTGCTTCCCCGGATCAATGACTTATATAATCAACTTGCTGGATCTTCGGTCTTCTCTAAACTCGACTTGAGGTTGGGTTATCACCAGATTCGTGTCCGCGAAGAGGATATTCCAAAGACTGCATTCGTTACTCGTTATGGCTCCTATGAATACACCGTCATGTCATTTGGCCTGACGAATGCTCCAGCTACGTTCTCCTGTCTGATGAATTATATATTCATGGATTACCTCGACAAGTTCGTCATGGTATATCTGGATGATATTCTGGTATATTCGAAGAATAAGGAAGAACATGCCGAACATCTTCGCCTTGTTCTAGAAAGGCTTCGAGAACACAAGTTGTATGCCAAGTACTCCAAATGCGAATTCTGGCTTTCTGAAGTGACCTACCTTGGACATGTGATTTCCAAGGACGGTATTGCCGTTAACCCGGAGCGTGTTCAGGCTATTCTTGGCTGGACTCCTCCGAAGAATGCCAATCAAGTCCGAAGTTTTCTCGGTCTAGCTAGTTATTGCCACCGATTCGTCGAGAACTTCTCCAAGATCGCCAAGCCCCTGACTAATCTGCTCCACAAAGGCGTTAAGTTTGAGTGGACAGACAAGTGTCAGGAAAGTTTCCAGACCCTCAAGGACAAGCTTACTTCTGCTCCAGTGCTTGCTCCTCCTGATTCTCGCAAGGACTTTGTCATATATTGCGACGCCTCTCGTCAGAGATTAGGCTGTGTCCTAATGCAAGAACGGAGAGTAATTGCGTATGCTTCACGTCAATTGCGTCCACATGAAGAAAATTATCCAGTGCATGATCTTGAACTTGCTGCTGTGATCTATGCATTAAAGTTATGGCGACATTACCTTCTGGGTAATCGGTGTGAGATCTATACCGATCATCAAAGCTTGAAATATTTGTTCACTCAACCGGATCTTAATCTCCGACAGCAACGATGGTTAGAAACAATTACGGACTATGACTGTGGTATTTCATATACCCCTGGCAAGGCTAACGTGATGGCTGATGCCCTGAGTCGCAAGTCATATTGCAGCAACCTCATGGTTAGGCGAGCTCAACCTCGTCTTTATGCAGAATTGAGTCAGCTGAATCTGCGAATTGTTCCCCAGGGTTCTCTTAATAACCTTGTGGTACAGCCAGACCTTCAGAAGGCTGTTAAGGAAGCGCAAGCCAAAGATGCTGAAATTGACTTGATGAAGAAAGAGCTTCACCTTGATAAGTACCGGGATTTCTCAATTGCTGAAGATGGAACATTATATTTCAGAGACCGCATCGTGGTACCTCGCTTCGAGCTTATGACTGATAAGGTTATGAAAGAAGCACATGATACACCGTTGTCTATCCATCCGGGTAGTACCAAGATGTATCGCGATCTTCGACAGAGGTACTGGTGGTCTAGAATGAAGCAGGACATTGCTCGTTATGTTGCTGAATGAGACGTATGTCGTCGAGTGAAAGCAGAACATCAGAAGCCTGCTGGAATTCTTCAACCACTCCTTATTCCTCTATGGAAGTGGGATAAAGTGCAGATGGATTTCATTACTGGTCTTCCTAAGTCTCAGAAAGGTCACGATGCTATTCTTGTCGTCGTCGACCAACTTTCCAAGGTTGCTCATTTTCTACCTGTCAAGGAGACTATCACTGCTAGTCAGTTAGCAGAACTGTATATCTCCAGGATCGTTTCACTCCACGGTATTCCGAAGGAGATCAGTTTGGACCGTGGCGGTCTTTTCACGTCCAAGTTCTGGGAAAGTTTCCAAGAAGCTATGGGAACTCATATTACATGGAGTTCAGCTTATCATCCACAATCCCAAGGCCAAGTCGAGCGAGTTAATCAAGTGCTTGAAGATATGCTTCGCGCTTGTGTAATATCGTTCGGTAAGAAGTGGGAAGAATCTCTCCCGTATGCCGAATTCTCTTATAATAACAGTTATCAAGCCAGTTTGAAGATGGCTCCATTCGAAGTGCTATATGGCCGTAAGTGTCGAACCCCTCTGAATTGGTCAGAAACTGGGGAACGACCTCTCGTGGGACCGGACATTATTCAACATGCTGAAGAACAAGTCAGAATTGTCCGAGAAAATATCAAGGCGGCTCAGGACCGCCAGAAGAGCAACTATGATCGCAAGCGATGGGGTCTGACTTATCAACCAGGTGATCAAGCTTATCTTCGTGTCACTCCTATGAAGGGCACCCGTCGATTCGGAATCAAGGGCAAGCTAGCTCCTCGCTATATTGGTCCCTTTCGCATTGTTGCCAGACGTGGACAAGTGGCTTATAAATTGGAGTTGCCACCCCAATTCTCTCATATTCATGATGTCTTCCATGTGCCCCAACTTCGTAAATGCTTCAAGGAATCTCCGCACCGCGCAGTGGATCACGAGATGCTTGAATTGCAAGATGACTTGTCTTATAAGGAGCATCCGATCCGCATCCTTGATGAAGCTGAACGTCGAACTCGTCAGAAGACAACCAAGTTCCTGAAAGTGCAGTGGTCGAATCACACTGAAGATGAAGCCACTTGGGAACGCGAGGATCATCTTTGGGAAGAATATCCCGACCTCTTTCCTTCTACCTCCTAAATTCTCGGGACGAGAATTTCTTTTAGAGGAGGAGAACTTGTAACACCCCTGAGTAACTACCACTGCGATCAGCTGCTAATAATGCCAAGTCATATCATTTGCAGTGCTTAAACATAGTGGTTATCCAAAGCAATTCAACTCCATTTTGGAAATCAACTCAAATTCAAAACTGAAATATGGAGTTACTCATGCACTGTTGGAAAAATGTTCCTTAAATAGCAAATATTCTAGGAGCACTCATAAAAATATAAACAATGATAATGGGATTAGTTAAATGACTCCAACAAGATGAAACAGCACCAAAACAGCAATATTTAATACATTTAAAATCATTCCAAATTCAAACAAACTCCAAATCTTCCCAAACCAATTTTTGGTGAATGATAATATTACATTGCATTATATGGGCCAAGTCCCATATTTTACAAAGTGCACAAAAGGCCTAACTATTTCAAAATAGAAAATAATTAAAGAAAATAGAAAGCAGAGGAAGGAAAATAAGAAAAGGCCACTGTGCACTGCCACTAGTGCACAGTGCCTGGAGCCCAGCCCACCTGGCCCATTCCTCCTTCTCTCTCCTGTGTGTGTCGCCGCCGCTGTGGCCGAGCTCGCGCTCACCGGCCGCAGGCCGACACGGCGACGCCCACCGACGCTACAGCGCCAGCGAGAGGATAAGGCCTCGCCCGTTCATCCCCCCTGGTCACCGCGCCACTTCTCTCCCTCTCTCCAGCGCTCGCTCTCTCTTTCCCCTCTCTGGCCGAGCGCCATCGCCGCCGTTCGCCCCGCGCCACCGCGGCCGCCGTCACCGCATCGTCCCGCCACGATGCCGTAGTCCTGCACCGTGCTCATCCACGTCGCCTGCGCCTGCGAGCCGGAGCCGAGGAGCCCTCCCCTGACCGTACCGAGCTCCGCCCTTCTTCTGCATCTCCGGCGTGATTCCGACGAGCTCGAGCTCGACTGTGGCTACTAAACTGTCGACGGTTTTTCATAACCGCTAGGTGAGCTCCAGCTCCTCCTCAACCATTCTCCTCGCGCTCTGACGAATCGTGGACGCCTTTCCCCTTCATACCCGAGCTCAGCGACGCCGAGCTCATCGCCGGCTGCCTTCCGGTGCCCGCACGCCCGCGCCGTTTTGTCCATCGAGTTCGCGAGCACGCGTAGAGCATTTCAGCCGCTTTAGTTCAAGCAAACGCGCGCGGCCTCGCCGTTTCCACACTCGCCCGAACGCCGCTGCCGTCGTTTCCGGCCACCTCTGGCCCGGAGACCACCCGCGTTGGATGCGGCTCAGCTCGCTCGTTCGAACGCAACAGACCGCGCACGAAATGGAGCCCCCTAGCGCGATCCCGACGAGCTCCGGTGACGCGCCGACGTTGTTTTGGTCGTCGGAGCAGCTCCGGCGCGGCCGCTGACGTGGCTCTGCGGGCCCCACTCAGAGACGCTGACCAGTGGGCCCCCATGGCCATTTTAACCACGTTGACCATGGTCAACTGTGGTTACTATTCACCCTAAGCCAATGACGTGTGGGCCCCGCCTCAGTTAATTAGTCTAATCAAACCGTTTTATAAATAAACCTAATTTGATTAATCAGTATAGACACTGACATGTGGGGCCCACCCCACTAAATTAACTCTGTTAGCTGAATTAATCCTCTGTTAAACCTACTGAGGCTGACAGGTGGGCCCCACCTGTCAGGTTGACCAGTCAGCCGACTGCTGACGCAGTGCTGACGTCATGCTGACATTATATATCAATGCTGTTAAATAAAAATAATTCCAGAAAATCATTTAAACTTTGAAAATTAATAACTTTTAAACCGTAGCTCAGATCGAAAAACTTAAAACATGAAAGTTGATTAGAACGACGAGACGAATCTAATCGTGTCGTCTGTTTCGATGCCGAAACCTCCTACGTAGGAGAACCCGTAGCTTTTCATCCGTATCCGGTAGATGAATAGTGCATAACCACCGGATAATAAATCCAACTTTAATCCAAAAGTAACCAAAATGACTTAGACATATCTTTAGGCAACCCTGCACTGCATTGTAGCATAGCATGCTCCGTGTTGCATCTGTTTGCATTATGTTTACCTGTTTCCTCCCCCTCTTCTCTCTCGATTAGACCCCGACGTTGACGTAGCTCCCGAGGCAGACGCAGCTCCGGAGCACGACTACATCCTCGAAGACACCGCTGGTGACCTTGCCCTTGCCGCAGAGCAGACATGCAAGCACCCCCATTTTGAGCATTCTGATATCGCCCAATCCCTTCTCTCTTATGCTTGCATTAGAAGTTACTGCTGTTACTGTATCCTATATCTGCTGCATAGCCTGTTTACTTGTAACCTGTTGTTCATACCTTCCTGTTACCCTAAATTGTTTAGAATAGGTTGGGTAGAGACCATCAGAGACCCCACTATATCCTGACTGCCCCGCTGGACTCTCAGAAGACACGAGCAACGGGATCGAAGATCAGACCCTGGCACCGCACGTCACTTCCCCCTTAAAAATTGCTCGACACTACTGGGTTACTATCGACTGCCGAGAGTGATACCTCGTCAGCACTTCTGATGATAACCTTGTAGGTTAGTTAATCGGTCGTGGTAAGCGAGGGTGATTCCTCCTACACCACCCCGATACCGACGCCGTCGTGCAACACCTCAACTGTGGACCTCAAGGGTGATACCTCCCTCGTTCACCTTGATGATAGCATCGAGTGGGATTCCATCGGGGGTGATTCCTCAGGATTCCCCCTTGGTGTCAGACACACAGATACTTTGGATACTATGGCTGATCACTGAACCATGACACTAAAGACGGGTCGGCCCTGAGGGGTACCCGCGCGAGCATGAATGCGAAGTGATGTGGAGTCGGGTTGACCTGAGAGGTGCCCACGAGATAACTACGAGGCGTGGACGGGCATTCTTAGCCCTTGCCGCAAGTCCTCGAGACGGGGCGACGGGGTCACATCGATCGTGAGTCTCTGCTCGTTACCGTGCGCTCCTAAACCACTAAACGGTTTGGATATTTGATCCGAGGGGCCTCTGGCCTGATAGCACTAACCATCACGTGGGCATAGTATGGGCGTTCTGCGTCGTATACTTCAGCCGAAGCTTAATAGACGTCAGCGACTGAGCGGCGCGCGCTGGATTGGACTGGTTATGCAACCGCGCTTGTATTAAGGGGTTACTAGGTCTGCTTCCGGCCGCCCACGCAATGCGCAGGAGTTCCTGGGGCGAAGGCCCAAGACCCCTGGGGGCATAGGTTTAGTCTGGCGTGCTGACCTCTCTGTTAAGTATTTGGTCGGGTTGCGGCGTGTTGCTTAGCCGAGGCCGGGCATGACCCAGAAAAGTGTGTCCGGCCGGAGTTAAGCGAGCGTGGTGGGTAAGTTGGTGCACCCCTGCAGGGAAGAACTAATCTATCGATAGCCTGTCCTACGGTAACGGACACTCGAAGTTGTATCCCGATCGGTACAACTAGAACTTGAGATGATAATGGATAGTATGGTTCTGGGATTGCTTTCTCGCAGGGAGTCGAGGAAGAATCTCTGGCCGAGGTTGATGATACTACTACTACTACTTTACATTATGTATTCTGTCCTCTTCTAATGCTGAAAGACCGATGAAGATGATTGAAGATGCTAGTCTTCGATAGGAATAGGCTTTCCCCTTCTACTCTGGCATTTCTGCAGCCCAGTCCACATATACAGCCTCCTTTGAAAATGTTGCATGTGTGTAGTGTAGATCCTTGCTTGCTGAGTACTTCGGATGAGTACTCACGTTTGCTTTATTTTCTTTTTCTCCCCATATCCATTTGACGTTGTCAGATGACGGAGCCCCTGAGATAGCTGCCCCCGTCGATGAATACGGCTACTACTACTACCCCCCCGGCGAGTACTACTACGAGGAGCCGACAGACGACCAGGAGTAGGATTCGGAGGGTCCTAGGCAGGAGGCCTACGCCTTTCGATCGTAGCGTTTTATTTTGCCCCGCCATCCTAAAAGGCTTATCTCTATTTCTGTAATATATCTGTACCCAGATATCTGATGCTTCCGCTGATGCTTGTATGCCATCGAGCTATGTATTCGAGCCCTCGAGGCCCTGGCTTGTAATATAAAGCTTGTATGACTTTATTTATGTTTTAGAGTTGTGTTGTGATATCTTCAAGTGAGTCCTTAGGCTTGATCGTGTGCATTTGCGTGTATGGTTAGTGCACGATTAAGCCGGGGTCGTCACAACGTGAAGATATCACAACACAACTCTAAAACATAAATAAAGTCATACAAGCTTTATATTACAAGCCAGGTCCTCGAGGGCTCGAATACATAGCTCGATGGCATACCAGTGTTAGCGGAAGCATCAGATATCTGGGTACAGATATTACAGAAATGGAGATAAGCCTTTATAAAGGCGGGGCAAAATAAAATACTACGATCGAAAGGCGTAGGCCTCCTGCCTAGGATCCTCTGAACCTACTCCTGGTCGTCGGTCGGCTCCTCGTAGTAGTACTCACCGGGAGGGTAGTAGTAGTAGCCGTAGTCGTCGACAGGGGCAGCTATCTCACGGGCTCCATCATCTGGCAGCGACATATGGATATGGGGAGAAAAAGAAGGTAAAGCAAACGTGAGTACTCATCCGAAGTACTCAGCAAGCAAGGATCTACACTACATATGCAACATTTTCAAAGGAGGCTGTATATATGGACTGGGCTGCAGAAATGCCAGAATAGAGGGGAAAGCCTAGTCCTATCGAAGACTAGCATCTTCAATCATCTTCATCGGTATTGCAGCATTAGAAGAGTGCAGATTAACATAATGTAAAGTAGTTGTAGTATCATCAACCTCACCCAGAGATTCTTCCTTGACTCCCTGCGAGAAAGCAATCCCAGAGCCATACTATCCATTTCATCTCAAGTCACCAGTTCTAGTTGTACCGATCGGGATACAACTCCGAGTGTCCGTTACCGTAGGACAGGCTATCGATATATGTTTTATTCCCTGCAGGGGTGCACCAAGTTACCCACCACGCTCGATTAACTCCGGCCGGACACACTTTACTGGGTCATGCCCGGCCTCGGCCAAACGATACGCCGCAACCCGACCGAAAACTTAACAGAGAGGTCAGCACGCCGGACTAAGCCTATGCCCCCAGGGGTCTTGGGCCATCGCCCCGGGAACTCCTGCACGTTGCGAGGGCAGCTGAAAGCAGACCTAGCAACCCCTTAATACAAGAGCGGTTGCGTAACCAGTCCAATCCAGCGCGCGCCGCTCAGTCGCTGACGTCCATTAAGCTCCAGCTGAAGTATACGACGTAGAACGCCCATACTATGCCCACGTGATGGTTAGTGCTATCAGGCCAGAGGCCCCTCGGATCAAATATCCAAACCGTTAGTGTGTTGGTAGTGCGGTAACGAGCAGAGACTCACGAAAGATGTGACCCCGTCGCCCCGTCTCGAGGACTTGCGGCAAGGGCTAGGAATACCCGGCCACGCCTCGTATTCCTTACTCGGGCACCGTCCAGGTCCACCCGACTCCACATCACTCGCAATTAAGCTCGCGCGGGTACCCCTCAGGTCCGACCCGTCTTTATCCAGTATGAACAGTATCATCAGTAATGTAAAGTCATCCGTGTGGCCACCACATCAAAAAGGAATCCGAGGCATCACCCTCGTTGGATCCCTACCTGACATAACCGTCAAGGTGAACGTAAGAGGAATCACCCTCGAGGTCCACTCTTGAGGATTTGCACGAGAGTGTCGGTTTCGGGGCTGGTGCAGGAGGAATCACCCTCACTGACCACGACCGATTAACTAACCTACAAGGTTATCATCAGAAGTGCTGACAAGGTATCACCCTCGGCACTCGATAGTAACCCAGTAGTGTCGTGCAACTAAGGGGAAGTGTCGTGCGGTACCGGGGCCTGGTCTTTGATCCCGTGCTCGGGTCTTCTGATCATCCAGCGGGGCAGTCGGGATAAGTGGGGTCTCTGATGGTCTCTACCCAACCTATACTAAACAGTTTAGGATAAGCAGGTAGGTAACAATAGCAGGTTACAATAAACAGGCTATGCAGCAGATATAGGACAACAGTAGCAGCAGCAACTTCTAATGCAAGCATAAGAGAGAAGAGAGTGGGCGATATCTGAATGCTCAAAATGGGGGTGCTTGCCTGGAAGCTCGGCAGCAAGGGTCTGATCATCAGGAGCGTAGTCGACCTCCGGAGCTACGTCTGTCTCGGGAGCTGCGTCGACGTCGGGGTCTATCGAGAGAGAAGAGGGGGAAGAAAGAAATAAATGCACTGCATACGATGCAATACAGGCATGCTATGCTAAGATGCAGTGCAGGGTTGCCTAAATATGCACCTAAGTCAATTTAGTCATTTTAGGATTAATGTTGGACTTATTAACCGGTGTACAAGCACTATTCATCTACTGGATATGGCCTCAAAGTTGCGGTTTCACCTACATAGGGGGTTTCGGCATTGAAACAGACGACACGATCAGATTTGTCTCGTCGTTCTGATCAACTTTCATGTTCTAAGTTTTTCGATCCGAGTCACGGTTTAAAAGTTATTAATTTTTAAAGATTAAATGATTTTCTGGAATTTATTTATTTTATCAGAAAAGGGAATTATGACGTCAGCATGAGGCAATGCTGACATCAGCAGGTCAACTGGCCGGCTGACCAGGTCAAACCTAACATGTGGGTCTAGTGGGACCCACATCTCAGCCCCTGTTAGTTAACAGAGTTTAAATCTAAACTAAACAGGGTTATTAGAGGTGTGGGCGCATCCTGTCAGTGAGTGCTTAGCCACTTAATTAACTAAACTAATTATTTATCTATTTATCTATTTATTTTAATTAGCTTATTGGAGTGGGGCCCGCGTGTCAATGACACTGGACCGCCACATCAGCGCGTTGACTGGTCAAACCAGTCAACGGGGCTAGTGGACGCCCGCTGTCAGTGGCTCTGGGGTGGCCCCAGGCCAGCCAGCATGGCGGCGGCCGGCGTCTCGCCGCCGGCGACCATTCCAGCGGCGGATCCGCACCAGAGTTGGCCGGAATTTGCGCACAGGGCGCGAGAGGAGGTGCGGCCTAATGCGTTAGATCAGCTGTTCGACGCCGCATCGATCTACGGTGGTGGTTCGACCTAAAACGGCCTCTATCGACGGCGGCGAGCGGTGGAGCGGCCGCCGGAGCTCAGGCAACGACAGAGATGGAGCTAGAAGGCACGGGGAGGCATGTGCTCGAGCCCGTTGGGCTCCTGGGAGCACCAGGAGCTCGATGCCGTGCTCAGGCGAGCACGGCAGGGGCTATGGCCATGGCGGCGAGGCGATCCGTGGCGGCAGAGCTCGGGTTCGACGACGAGCTAGCTACAGCATGTGCGGGGGGACAACGGGGAGGAGCAGGGGACGGTGAGGCTCACCGTGTGGCACGCAAGTTGGCCGTTGACAGATTAGTAGCAGCAGAACGGCGAATCGACGGCGGCTACGTCCGGTGATCCGAGGAGGAAGACGAGGGCGTGAGCTCGATGCAGAGGCTCCCAGCTCCGCCCGGTGGCACTGTCCGATGCAGCGTTCGACGGCGGAGCTGACAAGCACGGGGAGGCGACGAGGCGGTGGTTGTGGCCACGGAAACGATGGGCATGCGGCGGCGGCGACGCTCTGTTCCTCTCCAGATCGAGGGAGAGAATGGAGGAGGAGGAGGGAGAGTGAGCGAGGTGGCCCAGGGGAAGGGAGGAGGAGTCCCTTATCCCCCCAGCTGCCACTGTAGTGTCGGCGGGCGCCACGCTGTCGATGCCGCACCGCCGAGCGCGCGCTCGACCACGGCGGCGCTGACACACAAGGGAGAAGAGAGAGTTGGGCTCAGTGGGCTGTGGTCAGGGCACTGTGCACTTAGGCCCAGTGCACAGTGCCTCGTTTTATTTTTCTTAATTTTCTATTTTGCTTTTTCTTTATTTATTTCTGTTAGGTAATTGTTTATGCCACTTTTGCTCTTTTATAAAATGTGGGACTTGGCCCAAATATTACAATGCAATATTACCTTTCACCAAAAATTGGTTTGGGCAAATTTGGATTTCTTTTGGATTTTATATTATCACTAATGGATTAAATAGTGCTGATTTGGTGCTGTTTCATGTGGTTTGAGTCATTTAGCTAACTCCATCATCATTGTTTATATTTTTGTAAGTGCCTCTGGATTATTTGCTATTTAGTGAACATTTTTCCAATAGTGTTTGAGTAAATTTATTTTGCACTTTTGAATTTAAGTTGATTTTCAAAGAAGTTTTTGAATTGTTGAGATTAACCACTATGACTAGGCACTGCAAATGAGATGACTTGGCATAATTAACAGATAATCATAGTGGCTATTACACAGGGGTGTTACAAATTCTCCTCCTCTAAAAGAAATTCTCGTCCCGAGAATTTAGGAGGTAGAAGGAAAGAGGTCGGGATATTCTTCCCGAAGATGATCCTCGCGTTCCCAAGTGGCTTCATCTTCAGTGTGATTCAACCACTATACTTTCAGAAACTTGGTCGTCTTCTGACGGGTTCGACGTTCATCTTCATCAAGGATGCGGATCGGATGCTCCTTATAAGATAAATCATCTTGCAATTCAAGCATCTCGTGATCCACTGCGCGGTGCGGAGATTCCTTGAAGCATTTACAAAGTTGCGACACGTGGAAGACATCATGGATATGAGAGAATTGTGGTGGCAACTCCAATTTATATGCCACCTGTCCATGTCTGGCAACAATGCGAAAGGGACCAATATAGCGAGGAGCTAGCTTGCCCTTGATTCCGAATCGATGGGTGCCCTTCATAGGAGTGACACGAAGATAAGCTTGATCACCTGGTTGATAAGTCAGACCCCATCGCTTGCGATCATAGTTGCTCTTCTGGCGGTCCTGAGCCGCTTTGAGATTTTCTCGGACAATTCTGACTTGTTCTTCGGCATGTTGAATAATGTCCGGTCCCATGAGAGGTCGTTCCCCAATTTCTGACCAATTCAGAGGGGTTCGACACTTATGTCCGTATAGCACTTCGAATGGAGCCATCTTCAAACTGGCTTGATAACTGTTATTATAAGAGAATTCGGCAAACGGGAGAGATTCCTCCCACTTCTTTCCGAATGATATAACACAAGCCCGAAGCATATCTTCAAGCACTTGATTTACTCGCTCGACTTGGCCTTGGGATTGAGGATGATAAGCTGAACTCCATGTAATGTGAGTCCCCATAGCTTCTTGGAAACTTTCCCAGAACTTGAACATGAAAAGACCGCCACGGTCCGAACTGATCTCCTTCGGAATACCATGGAGTGAAACGATTCTGGAGATATACAGCTCTGCTAGTTGGCTAGCGGTGATAGTCTCCTTGACAGGCAGAAAATGTGCAACATTGGAAAGTTGATCGACAACGACAAGAATAGCGTCGTGACCTTTCTGAGACTTGGGAAGACCAGTAATAAAATCCATTTGCACCTTATCCCACTTCCACAAAGGAATAGGGAGTGGTTGAAGAATTCCAGCAGGCTTCTGATGTTCTGCTTTCACGCGACGACATATGTCACATTCAACAACATATCGAGCAATGTCCTGCTTCATTCTAGACCACCAGTACCTTTGTCGAATATCACGATACATCTTGGTGCTACCCAGATGGATAGACAGCGGTGTATCATGAGCCTCCTTCATGACCTTGTCAGTCATAAGCTCGAAGCGAGGTACTACAATGCGGTCTCGGAAATATAAAGTTCCATCTTCAGCAACTGAGAAATCCCTGTACTTCTCAAGGTGAAGCTCTTTCTTCATCAAGTCAATTTCAGCATCTTTGGCTTGCACTTCCCTAACAGCCTTCTCAAGGTCTGGCTATACCACAAGGTTATTAAGAGAACCCTGGGGAACAATTCGCAGATTCAGCTGACTCAGTTCTGCATAAAGACGAGGTTGAGCTCGCCTAACCATGAGGTTGTTGCAATAGGACTTGCGGCTTAAGGCATCAGCCATAACGTTAGCCTTGCCAGGGGTATAAGAAATACCACAGTCATAGTCCGTGATTGTTTCCAACCATCGCTGCTGACGGAGATTAAGATCCGGTTGAGTGATCGGTATAAATCTCACACCGATTACCAAGAAGGTAATGTCGCCATAACTTTAATGCATAGATCACTGCAGCAAGTTCAAGATCATGCACTGGATAGTTTTCTTCATGAGGACGCAATTGACGCGAAGCATACGCAATTACTGTTCGTTCTTGCATTAGGACACAGCCTAATCCCTGACGAGAGGCGTCGCAATATATGACAAAGTCCTTACGAGAATCCGGAGGAGCAAGCACTGGAGCAGAGGTAAGCTTGTCCTTAAGGGTCTGGAAACTCTCCTAACATTTGTCTGTCCACTCAAACTTAACGCCTTTGTGGAGCAGATTAGTCAGGGGTTTGGCAATCTTGGAAAAGTTCTTGACGAAACGGCGGCAATAACTGGCTAGACCGAGAAAACTTTGGACTTGCTTGGCATTCTTCGGAGGAGTCCAGTCAAGAATAGCCTGAACAGGCTCCGGGTTAACGGCGATACCGTCCTTGGAAATCACATGTCCAAGGTAGGTCACTTCAGAAAGCCAGAATTCACATTTGGAGTACTTGGCATACAACTTGTGCTCTCGAAGCCTCTCCAGAACAAGGCGAAGATGTTCGGCATGTTCTTCCTTATTCTTCGAATATACTAGAATATCATCCAGATATACCACGACGAACTTGTCGAGGTAATCCATGAATATATAATTCATCAGACGGGAGAAAGTAGCTGGAGCATTCGTTAGGCCAAACGACATGACAGTGTATTCATAGGAGCCATAACGGGTAACGAAGGCAGTCTTCGGAATATCCTCTTCATGGACACGGATCTGGTGATAACCCAACCTCAAGTCGAGTTTAGAGAACACCAAAGATCTAGCAAGTTGATCATATAAGTCATTGATCCGTGGAAGCGGATATTTATTCTGAATGGTTGCCTGGTTGATAGGACGGTAACCTTGGACCAACCTATTCGTACCATCTTTCTTCTTGACAAAGAGAGACGGTGCTCCCCAGGCAGAGGAACTGGGATGGATGAACCCCTTCTTAAGTGATTTATCGATTTCTTCCTTAAGCTCAATAAGGTGGTGCGGTGGCATCTTGTAAGGACGCTTCGCAATAGGAGTGGTGCCAGGCTTCAAGTCGATGACGAACTCGACAGCTCTAGCAGGGGGTATTCCTGGAAGTTCTTCTGGAAAGACATCCTGGAAGTCGCACATGACTGGAATGTTTTTGATCCCCTCAAGCGGAGAAGCGTTCAACGCATTCAAGGCATAAATCTGAGCCTCGACGTTCTGAGTGATATGAGCTCGGTAATTCACTAACTCATCTGATGGATGAAGGAGGTGTATAACTTTACTGGCACAATTAATTGAGGCATAGTGAGCCTTCAACCAATCCATTCCCAGTATAAGGTCAATCGAAGAAGACTTGAGTATAATGGGAGAAGCGCGGAACTTTAACCCTTCAATATCAATGATGACATCGGGACTGAATAAGGAGGCTCGGCATTGACCCGCGGGAGTGTTTACCGCTAGTGGATGTTGCAAGTTTTCATATTTAATGCCATGCATGAATGCAAATTCTTCCGACATGAATGAATGCGATGCTCCTGAATCAAGTAAAACAGATGCTGGTACTGAATTAACGAGAAGTGTACCCATCACAGTTTCAGATTTATCCTGAGCTTCAGCCATGTTGACGTGGTAGTTCTGCCCACGACCATAAGAAGGTCTGGCATTGTTGTTGCGCTGCTGAGGAATACCACGGCCAGCAGAAGGGAGAGCTAGTTGATTCTGATTCTGAGCACAGTCTCTGGCACGGTGACCTGGCTGGCCACACTTGAAGCAGAGTCCACTATCAGGACGTGGTGCGGGTGCTCGAGGTGGTGGAGCTTGAAGAGGCTACCTCAGTGGTGGAGGAGGCAGACGAGGTGCGGCATATGCAGGCCTGTACACTGGAGCTGCTGGATGGTACATGCTCTGTGGAATCCATATGCGGCGCTTCTGGGAAGACGAGCCCGCTTCACGAGTGCGTCTGGTCGCTTCCTTGTGTTTCTTCAGACCAGTCTCGACCATGATGGCCTTGTTCACCAAAGTAGCGAAGTCAGGAAAATCTTGGATGAGCAGGGCTAACTGAATGTCATGGTGCAGCCCTTCACGAAACTTCTCTTGCCTTCGGGCATCAGTGGGGATGTCTTCTTCAGCGTAGCGAGACAAGTCAAGGAACTCGCGCTGATAGACTTCTATAGACTTGTTGCCCTGAACGAGGCTACGGAACTCAGCCTTCTTGCGTGCTATAACTGCTTGAGGAATATAGCGGGCGCGAAAAGCAGTCTTGAACTCCACCCAGGTAACGACAGTTCCAGGAGGTAGGGTCTGTCGGTGAGTGGCCCACCATTGTGATGCGGGTCCCTTCAGGAAGTATGTCGCGAAGGTGACATAGTTAGCAGGGGCGACATCAGCTAACTTCATCTCATAGAAGATGTCACGCATCTAGTCATCGGCATCCAGCGGGTTAACTGTGTTGCGGAAGAACAACGGGTTGAGTCGCACAAACTCTGGCAGTGTGATTGAAGGTGGCTGCTGGTTGGCATTGGGACGAGGGAACTGTTCCATAATTCCCGTCATGAACTGATGATTGAGTTCAAACTGTTGCATCATCGCAGCCATATAGTCAGGCGGTGGCGGTGAAGGTGGATTGTTATCACCCATCCTGCTAAATCAACAGGGGTAGTTTAGCAGATGCCGTTGCGAGTGCTTAGGAACAATCATGATGTAGCACATGGAATTCAAGTAGTACAACAGATGCTTAATAGTAGTCATTAAGTCATACAGATCCATACAGAGTCGGTTACATTCGGGCAGCATAACGGCGCAAATTCAAAAGCTAGACATGCTAGGCGGCGCGCAGGCACGCGGTAAGGAAGTACACAACGAAACATAGCAAAGGCTACATCAACGTCGAAGAAAACCACTGAAACGGGGTAGCTGCAAGTGCGGACGACGGACGTTCGTCGCAGAAGGATCCTGCGCTCCATGTGCACTCTGATGCAGAACCCAGTCTCAAGCTAAAAGAAGAGGTCCACGTGCAGGCGTGTGACCTCCCACAGCAGGCCAATCGATCCCTGTTGGCATCTCGGTCCTGCGTGGGTAAAGAATGTGCTCCGGATGTATCCCTGCACGAACAGCTGGTAGCAACTGCATCATAGCCTCGTAGAGTCGTACTCGAGTGGCAAACAACTCGACGGCAAGAGCCCGAACAGTGCGATCCAGAGCCTGAGTACACTGAATCAGAACTCACGGATCGTAGCGATGAGGCTCGTACGGGGCACCGATAGCTGTGTAGTATCCAGTAGCATCTCCAGCAGGGGCATACGGCATGTATCGAAACTCAGAAGCATCCAAGCTAGCGCTGTGCTCTCCTCGAAGACGTGCGACAGCAGAGTAGGCGGCATCATGGACTGCCATCTCAATCGTCACGCCAATACCGTGGAAAAGGTACAGCTCAGTGTCTGAGTTATCCTGCTGATCATAGATGCCAACATCGGCATAGTACTGCTCCTGGTTGAACTCGCGGTAAACCTCGTAGACCATGTACTCAGGGTACCAGCGGTAACCCAGTCTGGTCAAGAGAGCGATCAGAACAGCTGGAAACCCAGGGACATCACGAGCCCAAGTGCGAAGCACAAGCTGCGTCATGGGGCGCGGTGGAAACAGACGATCCATCTGAAACATAGGAAGTTCAGAGTTGTCATACAACGATAAGGAATATAACAGATCTCGAAGAGAAAGGTTAAACAAAACAATGGAAAGGAAAATGATTATCAGACTAATCAGATCAATGACAGGGAAATCGCACAGAATCCAGCTCTCCGGATGGATGGAAATTACGAGATCCTAAGTGTCGATGTTAGTAAATTTATTAAACCCGAATAGAAGAGAGATCAGAGTCCCAGAGTATAGACGAGGAATAAAAGATCCGAATACCACCCAGTTGGCGACGTGGGCCCGTAAGCCACACAACCAAGTTAGTAAAACAGTTTTGGACCACTAGACTCAACTTTGGCCAAGGAATTGGAAAGGGTGATTCCTAGAGGCAGTCGGCTCTGATACCAACCTGTGACGACCCCGGCTTAATCGTGCACTAACCATACATGGAAATGCACACGATCAAGCCTAAGGACTCATGTGAAGATATCACAACACAACTCTAAAACATAAATAAAATCATACAAGCTTTATATTACAAGCCAGGGCCTCGAGGGCTCGAATACATAGCTCGATGGCATACCAGTGTCAGCGGAAGCATCAGATATCTGGGTACAGATATTACAGAAATGGAGATAAGCCTTTATAAAGGCGGGGCAAAATAAAGTACTACGATCGAAAGGCGTAGGCCTCCTGCCTAGGATCCTCCGAACCTACTCCTGGTCGTCGGTCGGCTCCTCGTAGTAGTACTCGCCGGGAGGGTAGTAGTACTAGTCGTAGTCGTCGACAGGGGCAGCTATCTCAGGGGCTCCGTCATCTGGCGGCGACATATGGATATGATGAGAAAAAGAAGGTAAAGCAAACATGAGTACTCATCCGAAGTACTCAGCAAGCAAGGATCTACACTACATATGCAACATTTTCAAAGAAGGCTGTATATGTGGACTGGGCTGCAGAAATGATAGAATAGAGGGGAAAGCCTAGTCCTATCGAAGACTAGCATCTTCAATCATCTTCATCGGTATTGCAGCATTAGAAGAGTGCAGATTAACATAATGTAAAGTAGTTGTAGTATCATCAACCTCGCCCAGAGATTCTTCCTCGACTCCCTGCGAGAAAGCAATCCGAGAGCCATACTATCCATTTCATCTCAAGTCACCAGTTCTAGTTGTACCGATCGGGATACAACTCCGAGTGTCCGTTACCGTAGGACAGGCTATCGATATATGTTTTCTTCCCTGCAGGGGTGCACCAAGTTACCCACCACGCTCGATTAACTCCGGCCGGACACACTTTACTGGGTCATGCCCGGCCTCGGCCAAACGATATGCCGCAACCCGACCGAAAACTTAACAGAGAGGTCAGCACGCCGGACTAAGCCTATGCCCCCAGGGGTCTTGGGCCATCGCCCCGGGAACTCCTGCACGTTGCGAGGGTGGCTGAAAGCAGACCTAGCAACCCCTTAATACAAGCGCGGTTGCGTAACCAGTCCAATCCAGCACGCGCCGCTCAGTCGCTGACGTCCATTAAGCTCCGGCTGAAGTATACAACGCAGAACGCCCATACTATGCCCACGTGATGGTTAGTGCTATCAGGCCAGAGGCCCCTCGGATCAAATATCCAAACCGTTAGTGTGTTGGTAGTGCGGTAACGAGCAGAGACTCACGAAAGATGTGACCCCGTCGCCCCGTCTCGAGGACTTGCGGCAAGGGCTAGGAATGCCCGGCCACGCCTCGTATTCCTTACTCGGGCACCGTCCAGGTCCACCCGACTCCACATCACTCGCAATTAAGATCGCGCGGGTACCCCTCAGGTCCGACCCGTCTTTATCCAGTATGAACAGTATCATCAGTAATGTAAAGTCATCCGTGTGGCTACCACATCAAAAAGGAATCCGAGGCATCACCCTCGTTGGATCCCTACCTGACATAACCGTCAAGGTGAACGTAAGAGGAATCACCCTCGAGGTCCACTCTTGAGGATTTGCACGAGAGTGTCGGTTTCGGGGCTGGTACAGGAGGAATCACCCTCGCTGACCATGACCGATTAACTAACCTACAAGGTTATCATCAGAAGTGTTGACGATGTATCACCCTCGGCACTCGATAGTAACCCAGTAGTGTCGAGCAACTAAGGGGAAGTGTCGTGCGGTGCCGGGGCCTGGACTTCGATCCCATGCTCGGGTCTTCTGATCATCCAGCGGGGCAGTCGGGATAAGTGGAGTCTCTGATGGTCTCTACCCAACCTATACTAAATAGTTTAGGATAAGTAGGTAGGTAACAATAGCAGGTTACAATAAACAGGCTATGCAGCAGATATAGGACAACAGTAGCAGCAGCAACTTCTAATGCAAGCATAAGAGAGAAGAGAGTGGGCGATATCGGAATTCTCAAAATGGGGGTGCTTGCCTGGAAGCTCGGTAGCAAGGGTCTGATCGTCAGGAGCGTAGTCGACCTCCGGAGCTACGTCAGTCTCGGGAGCTGCGTCGACGTCGGGGTCTATCGAGAGAGAAGAGGGGGAAGAAACAAATAAATGCACAACAAACGATGCAATACAGGCATGCTATGCTAAGATGCAGTGCAGGGTTGCCTAAATATGCACCTAAGTCAATTTAGTCATTTTAGGATTAACGTTGGACTTATTAACCGGTGTACAAGCACTATTCATCTACCGGATATGGCCTCGAAGTTGCGGTTTCACCTACGTAGGGGGTTCCGGCATCGAAACAGACGACACGATCAGATTTGTCTCGTCGTTCTGATCAACTTTCATGTTCTAAGTTTTTCGATCCGAGTCACGGTTTAAAAGTTATTAATTTTTAAAGATTAAATGATTTTCTGGAATTTATTTATTTTATCAGAAAAGGGAATTGTGACGTCAGCATGAGGCAATGCTGACATCAGCAGGTCAACTGGCCGGCTGACCAGGTCAAACCTGACATGTGGGTCCAGTGGGACCCACATGTCAGCCTCTGTTAGTTAACAGAGTTTAAATCTAAATTAAACATGGTTATTAGAGGTGTGGGCCCAGCCTGTCAGTGAGTGCTTAGCCACTTAATTAACTAAACTAATTATTTATCTAATTATCTATTTATTTTAATTAGCTTATTGGAGTGGGGCCCGCGTGTCAGTGACACTGGACCGCCACGTCAGCGCGTTGATTGGTCAAACCAGTCAACGGGGCCAGTGGAGGCACGCTGTCAGTGGCTCTGGGGTGGCCCCAGGCCAGCCAGCATGGCGGCGGCCGGCGTCTCGCCGCCGGCAACCATTCCAGCGGCGGATCCGCGCCGGAGTTGGCCAGAATTTGCGCACAGGGCGCGAGAGGAGGTGCGGCCTAATGCGTTAGATCAGTCGTTCGACGCCGCATCGATCTACGGTGGTGGTTCGACCGAAAACGGCCTCTATCGACGGCGGCGAGCGGTGGAGCGGCCGCCGGAGCTCGGGCAACGATAGAGATGGAGCTAGAAGGCACGGGGAGGCATGTGCTCGAGCCCGTTGCGCTCCTGGGAGCACCAGGAGCTCGATGCCGTGCTCAGGCGAGCACGGCAGGGGCTATGGCCACGGCGGTGAGGCGATCCGCGGCGGCCAGAGCTCGGGTTCGACGACGAGCTAGCTACGGCATGTGCAGGGGGACAACGGGGAGGAGCAGGGGACGGTGAGGCTCACCGTGCGGCACGCAAGTTGGCCGTTGACAGATTAGTAGCAGCAGAATGGCGAATCAATGGCGGTTGCGTCCGGCGATCCGAGGAGGAAGACGAGGGTGTGAGCTCGATGCAGAGGCTCCCAGCTCCGCCCGGTGGCACTGTCCACCGCAGCGTTCGACGGCGGAGCTGACAGGCACGGGGAGGCGACGAGGCGGTGGCTGTGGCCACGGAAACGACGGGCATGCGGCGGCGGCGGCGCTCTGTTCCTCTCTAGATCGAGGGAGAAAATGGAGGAGGAGGAGGGAGAGTGAGCGAGGTGGCCCAGGGGAAGGGAGGAGGAGTCCCTTATCCCCCCCGCTGCCACTGTAGTGTCGGCGGGCGCCGCGCTGTCGACGCCGCACCGGCGAGCGCGCGCTCGACCACGGCGGCGCTGACACGCAAGGGAGAAGAGGGAGTTGGGCTCAGTGGGCTGTGGTCGGGGCACTGTGCACTTAGGCCCAGTGCACAGTGCCTCGTTTTATTTTTCTTAATTTTCTATTTTGCTTTTTCTTTATTTATTTCTGTTAGGTAATTGTTTAGGCCACTTTTGCTCTTTTATAAAATGTGGGACTTGGCCCAAATATCACATTGATCACCGTAATGGGGCGAAACTGGCGGATGTCCGAGGCGCCCGGGACCTTGGGGATCAAAGTGATGATCCCGTAGTTAAGGCGCTGGAGGTCAATGGAGCCCACATAGAACTCCTCAAAGAGGGCCATGACCTCCTGCTTTATTGCGGGCCAGAAGGTCTGGAAGAACTTAACCGGCAAACCATCAGGACCCGGGGCAGACGATGGATTCATTCCCTTAATCGCGAGCCAGACTTCCTCCTCAGTGAACTGAGCCATGAGAGACGCATTTTCTGAGTCCGAGATGCACTGCGAGCCCACCTAGAAGTGGGGTGCCAGAGCCAAGCCCCCACGAGGGGGGGGGGCAGAGAAAAGGGCTTTATAGAAGTCGTCAATGTGAGAACGGATCTCGTCCGGGTGCTGCAGGAGGGTCTCCCCATCCCACAGGAAGGGGATGGTATTACGCCGCCGACGACCATTGGCGATTGCCTGGAAGTAGGCGGTGTTAGCGTCCCCCTTGAGAACCCACTTTTGGGTTTCTTGAATGCGCCAATAGGCCTCCTCGTCTGTGTAGATGACCATAAGCTGGTCCTCAAGGTCGTAACGCTACATCCACTCATCAGGAGATAAGCCCACCAAGTCCGCCCGGAGGTCCAGAGCTTGGATGGAGGCCAGAAGGGCCTTCTTGCGGTCCCGAAGATCCCGCCCAAGGTTCACACCCCATCCCTTCATGAACTGGCGGGAGCGTTTGGCGCAAAAGTGCCAATCGTCCACCGCAGATATGGACCTGTGAGGGGCGAGGCGGGCCTCGAGCCAACGTCCGTGAACGGCCTCCGTGAAACCGTTCTGGTTAAGCCAGAACGTCTCGAAGCGGAATCTAGGGGCGATGGGGGGACGCTCATCCTGAGATGATAGAAGCAGGGGAACGTGGTCCGAGCCAATACGAGTTATGGCGCGGAGGGAAGCAAGGGGGCAACGCAGCTCCCACTCAGGAGAGACCAAGACCCGATCCAACATGGAGCGGGTCGGGTCAGCCTGGCGATTGGTCCAGGTGAACCTGGCTCAATCCTATCTAATTCCCATAGACCAAGGTCGACAATGCAATCATTGAACATCTGCATTCGCGGGAAGTTGACAAGATCGTTGTTCTTGTCCTCCGCAAACCGGAGGAGGTTGAAGTCTCCACCCACAATGACCGGAAGGCGGGTCGCCGATACCTTATTCTTGAGCTCCTCAAGGAAGGCCACCGATCGACGGTGCTCGGCAGGGCCATAGACTATGATGATCTCCCATTTGAAGTTCAGAGCCCTCTCGAAAATCTCCATGCTCACAAAGAACTCACCCCTATCCATACTACCAGCCTCAAAGGTGGCATCCTTGACACCTAACAGGATGCCACCTGAGTGCCCGGCAATCCCACTAGAAGGGAGCCAATGCCAGGCGAACAGGTGAGTGCTTAGATGCTCAAACTCGGACAAGGTGAACTCAGATCGCATGGTCTCTTGGATTGCTACAATGTCTATCCGCTCCTCACGCATGTACTCGATGAGTTGGCGGTGCCGGCCATCCTGGCCGAACCCGCGGATGTTCCAGAATAGGGTCCGCATTAAGCCACCATTGAGGGGCTGCTTGACCCCACGACACGGGAGGCGCTTTACGCGCGAAGAGCGGCGGTGCGGGAACGAGTTCGGCCACGGATCTCCTGGGGAGCAAGCGTGGCCTGACGGGGCGGATGGGCGGTCGGGAGGGGGCCGCTGGCCTCAGAGGAGGGTGTGGCCAAGCGGGCACGAGCCTCGGCCAATCGGCCATCGAGGACTTCCCTCGCTTGGATAGCCGCGATCTGGACTAAGGGGGGAGCCACTTCCCCCCTAAAAACTATATCGGAGTCGGCCGCGACTTTGGCTAAATGACCGAGCGGAATCGACTCCAAAGCAGAGAACGAACATGTAGAGGAACTTGCTAGAATGACTGGGGTACCTGGCTCGAGGTTGCGTGCCGCGGCCCGGAGCTCTGCCCGCTCGGAGATGGGCAGAGCGGGGCTGCCAGCAGGCCGAGAGGCATCGATGCGGGCGCTGCGCCGCGAAGACGTCATTGGAGTCGACGTCGAGCGGCCTCGCCTGGCGTAGGCCGTAGACCGCGGCGGGTGGGGAGGGGCCGCCAAAGGCGTAGACAGGGCAGCGGCCACCACACACCCGACCGCCTCAGGGGGGGTGGGGGTGATGTGTAGGCGGGGTGAGGTTGGCGGGGATGCGCCCACCAGCACCGCGTCCAGGGTGGCCCGCTCCAGCGGCGCCTGAAGACGTAGAGGAGCGGCCTGCGGGTCGGGTGGTGGCGGGGACAGAGCCTTGGCGAGGAGCACCGATGGAGTCGCGGGCGGAGGCGACGACTCCAGCGCGTCGAGGCGCAGAGGAGTCCAGGACGACGTTGGCCGGCTTGGAACGGGTGGGGGGGGAGTCCAAGACAGGCGACGCGGCCGGCTGGACAGTGGGGGAGGGCATGAGCTAAGCTGCCGGCGAGCGCGGAGAGGAGGCCGGGATGACCACGAGCCCAACACTGGACATATCGCTCGCCTCAGTCTCCCCGGCGGGGGGCGAAGGAGGGGCGGGAGAAGCCCAAGCCCCACCGGCAGCGCAGCGAGGGATCGCCCGACCTGCCACCCGCCCTAGGTCGAGGAAGAAGGCAGGGGAGCCGGCGAGGGAGAGCGGGAGGGGCTATCCTCCGACCCGTCGTCATCATCAGAGCGGTCGAGACGGGGATGGTGGCGACCGTGTTAGTCGTCCTGAGGACCCGGGTGGCCACCGGGAGGGCCGTCGTCGGTGAAGCGGGGACGCCCCACATGGTTGGGCGGCTCTGGGGCAATGCGGAGGTCGAACCCTTGGTCGTTGAAGAAGACCCGGACGGTGGCATGAAGCTTGGAGGAGTCGAGGCATTTGACCTTGACCCGAACCTCCTCCTCCTTGCGAAGGGAGAGCTCATCGACCACGATCACCTTGCCCAGGATCCGGGACATCTGACGAATGACACGCTCAGACTCGCAATGTCTGGGAGCCCGGCAATAAGGATCCAGCGTGTCAAGGACGGCCACCGCCTTCGGGTCGAGGATCGGCTCGGAGATGTCGACGACGAGCTTGTTGAGGGCAAGGGTGATCTGGTCACTGCGGGTGGCGTAGCCGTGGCTGAGAGCATCGGGGAAGACCACAGAGAACTCGGTGCCGGAGATAGGAGTGACCGCCCACTCCCACTGACGACGATACAGGTGGTTGAGCTCCGCCTCGATCATCTCGGGGGAAGCCACACCATCAATCACCGTGACCACCGCCTGGAGGGATGGGGTGGGGGGCGAGTTGTTGGGGACCTCGATGTGGAAGAACCCCTACCCCTCGATCCCATGCCCATACATCCTCAGCTTGTTGGGGACCGGCTTGTCCGGGCAGAGTAGAGCGGGGTGGCCGGGGTCCTTCCAGATGTAGCAGCAGGCGGGGTTGGTGCAGTCGACTTGAGAGTGGCCTACGATGCCACCGTTGAACCAGGGAGGGCGGGGGAGGCCGGACACAGGGCCTGGTTGTGGGAGAGGTTGGCGGCCGGCCTGGTTTTGGGTGGCACGCCCCTGGCCGCGCCGCTTTTTCTTCTTACTGGGGCCCTGGCGGCCGCGCGGCTGACCCCCACCCGCGGCACCCGAAGCAGGGGACGCAGCCGAGGAGGCGGCGTGGGGGGGGGGGCATACGTCCGGGCGGGGGCAGGGGCCACCGGAGCTGAAGGGCGCGGGGAGGGGGGCGCTGTTGCCGGGGGGAAGGGGAGCGAGCACGCCGGCGCGCGTGGAAGGGGGAGTTGCGGCGAGGCGGCCAGCCACCCGAGGCGGGAGGGGGGAGTGCGCCCGGCCACGCCACTCAGGGCGGTCGGGCGAACGGCGCGCATCGCGGCGGTCCTCCCGGCCAGAGGGGCGGGGGGCGTCGCGGTCCCGGCCCCGCAGCTCGCGGCGGAGGTCCTCCTCGCAGCGGAGGGCGTCCGGGGAGGGGCCGGGAGCATCCCGGAGGTCGTCGTAACGGCACTTGCGCCGGGCCTCCCCGTCGCCCCAGTCCTGAGTCATGGCCGGGGGCGAGACCGGGGTAGGGTGGCTATGGAGCAGAGGGGGAGGTAGGAGACCGCTGGTTCGGGGGGGAGTTGTCGTGCGTCAGTGTAACATCCCTATGTAATGGCTATAGTGATTGCCTTCTGATAATGCCAAGTCATCATGTTCAACAATGCTTGATCATCATTAGTGTCATAATCCATTTCAAAATCCAATTCAAATTTCAACTCAAACTTAAAGTGAAAGTAAAAGTTGTTCAAATCCAGGAACTAAAATGTTCCTACTGTTGCAAATATTCCTAAAGCAATTATAAAAATAAGATCAACATTAGCTAAATTAGTTGAGTGACTCTAACAACTTCAAACAGTGGCAAACAACACCTTTTTAATCCATTTTATTTAATCCAAATTACAGATGAAATCATATTCCGCCCAAACCAATTTTTGGGGGTAAGCAATATTGCACTGTAATATTTGGACAAACTAACCCATTTTACAAAACTTAGTTGGAGGCCTAACAATTAACAAGACAGTAGCGTTTGAAAGAAATAGGAAATAGAAAAGAAAAATGGTTAGACGCTATTGTGCCTATGGACTTAAGTGAAACAGTGTGCGGCCCGGCCCGTTAGAGGCCATCTCCCACCTCCCACACGCGTCAGCTGCCGCGCGCGCCCGAGCTCTGATCGGCGCCGTGTCGCCCATCCGCCGGTTCCCGGCGAGGATAAGGTCTACCCCTCACCTCTCCTCCCTTCCCCGAAACCCTAACACGAGCAGTTCTCCCCCCCCCCAACCGCGCTCTGCCCCTCTGATCCTCTCGGCCGAGTGGGCTCGTCACCGCACCACCATCGCCGACGCGTCCACCAGCCTCCCCGCACCATCATTCGTTGTCCAGGAGGACCGCCGGGCTCGTCCTCATCTCCTACGCCCCCAGATCGACGCCGTGGAGCAGCACAGCAACGCCGGCGACCCGATCCCCTTCTCCGGCCATCGCCACCACATCGCCGCGATCCGCCTCTCCTCTGCGCTACTAAACTAACGCCGGCCACCGTGAGCCACTTAGGTGAGCTCCACTACTCCTTCCTCCTTCTACTGCTTATTTTCCGAGCCCGAACGAAGCCGCCATTGCTCCGTTGCTTCGGCTGCCACCGTGGCCGTCGTGCTCCTCGCTCCTGGCCCCCTATGCTTGAGCGTGTGGCCCCAGTGCACTCCAAAGGTCCCGTAGATGCCGTCGAGGCCTTTAGATCGTCCGCTCGCCTAGCGCATCGTCGTATCCGTCGGAGCCCGAGCGCCTCCGCCGCTCTTCGTCATTCCTCCGGTGAGCTCCGACCACCCCCGCCCCTGCTATTGCACCCATTCGACGCGGCTTGATGCCCGCATTCGATCCCAGCCTGCGGGGCATCGGCCGGTGGCCTGTGGTGCGATTTCGGCCGTCTCCAGTGCGTCGCCGCCGCTCGGGAGGTAGCCGGCGATGCCCTGTCGCGCGCCCGCGTTTAAAACGCGGCTGTGAGACGCTGACGAGTGGCCCCCACCATAATTAGCCACTAACCCAAACCCCTAACCCCCACTTACAACCGGGCCCCACACTGATTAATTAACCCTAATGAAAACTGTTAGATATTTAACTAAACTCACGTGTGGGCCAGTGTGCACTGTTCACCTGCTGACTAGTCAACCGTTGACTGCTAACTCAGCAGTCAACGGGACCCACTGTCAGCCCCTGGTTCACTGCTGGGTGCACTGGACCGGGTGCACCTAGCCTTTTCATGTTTATTTTTGAAATTAGATTAATCCAGAAATTGTTTAAATCTTTATAAATTCATAGAAAATAATCCATTGCTCGGATCGAAAAACCTTGTACAAGAAAGTTGCTCAGAACGACAAGACAAAGCTGACAGTGCCGTCTGTTTCCCTGACGGGACCCTCTACGGAGGTGAACCCGTAACTTTTAGCCTGTTTTCGGTAGATGAATAGTGCATAACTACCGGTTACTAATTCCAACTTAAATCCTAAAATAACTAATATGACTTAGACATGCTTTTAGGCAACCCTACACTGCGCGTTAGAATAGCAAGCTCTGTGATACTTTGTCTGCCATGTATTTACCTGTTTCCTCCCCCTCTTCTCTCTCGATAAAGCCCGGTACCGATGCAGCTCCGGAGATCGAAGACCCCTGACGACCTTGCCCTTGCCGCCGAGCAACCAGGCAAGCCCCCCCCCTTTGATCATCCCGATATCGCCTATTCTATTATCTCATGCTTGCATTAGATTTTGCTACTGTTACTATTATCCTATTTCTGCCGCATAGCCTGCTTATTGTAACCTGCTGTTGATACCTTCTTGTTCATCCTAAACTGTTTAGAATAGACTGGGTAGAAACCCATCAGTGACCCCACTTGTCCCGACTGCCCCGCTGGATTCTCGGAAGACCCGATCAACGGGATCGAAGACCAGGCCCCGGCACCGCACCTCACTTCCTCCTTAGTTGCTCGACACTACTGGGTTACTATCGAGTGCCGAGGGTGATACCTCATCAGCACTTCTGATGATAACCTTGTAGGTTAGTTAATCGGTCGTGGTCAGCGAGGGTGATTCCTCCTACACCACCCCCGGTAACGACAAAGTCGTGCAACACCTCAAGTGTGGACCTCGAGGGTGATTCCTCCTTCGTTCACCTTGACAATAACATCAGGTGGAATTCCATCGAGGGTGATTCCTCAAGGTTCCCTTGGTGTTAGACATACGGATACTGTGGTTACTATGGCTTTACACTGAACCATGATACTATAGGCGGGTCGACCCTGAGGGGTACCCGCGAATGATGGATAGCTACCCGTGAGTTATTTTACGTGGCGCGGCCGGGCATTCTTAGCCCTTGCAGCAAGTCCTCGAGATAGGGCGACGGGGTTACATCGATCGTGAGTCTCTACTCGTTTCCGCAAGCCCCTAGTCCTCTAACGATTTGGATATTTGATCCGAGTAGGCCTACGACCTGATAGCACTAACCATCACGTGGGAATAGTTATGGGCACTCTGCATCGTAGCATCAGCCGAAAGCTCTGTCAGACGTCCAGTTCAGCAGTGCGGCACGGTCGGATCGTGCCGGCCACTCGAGGCGGTGCTGGTATCCACCCTGCTCGCAACGACCCGAAGTGCACAGGGCGATGGCCCAAGACCCCTGAGCGCTTAGGAGGTAGACCGGCGGGGACCTCTCTGCTGAGCTGTAGGTAGGGCTACGGTGTGTCGTTTGGCCGAGGCCGGGCATGACCCAGGAAAGTGTGTTCGGCCGGAGTTAATCGAGCGTGGTGGGTAAGTTGGTGCACCCCTGCAGGGAAGAAAACATCTATCGATAGCCGGTCCTACGGTAAAGGACACTCGGAGTTGTATCCCGATCGGTACAACTAGAACTTGAGATGGTACCTGGATATGTGGCTCCGGGATCACTTTCTCGCAGGGAGTCGAGAAAGGATCTCTGAGCGAGACTGTTACTTAACCCTACTACTACTTTACATTATGCTAATCTGCACTCTTCTAATGCTGCAAGACCGATGAAGATGCTGAAGATGCTAGTCTTCGATTGGACTAGGCCTTCCCTCTATTCGGGCATTTCTGCAGCCCAGTCCACATATACAGCCTTCCTTTGAAAATGTTGCATATGTAGTGTAGATCCTTGCTTGCTGAGTACTTCGGATGAGTACTCACGGTTGCTTTACTTTATTTTCCCCCATATCCATTCGATGCAACCAGATGACGGAGCCCCTGAGACCGCTGCCCCGATTGATGACTTCAGCTACCACTTCTACCCCGAGGGTGGCTACTACCACGAGCTGGCCGACGACCAGGAGCAGGTTCGAAGGGTCCTAGGCAGGAGGCCTACGCCTTTCGATCGTAGTGTTTTATTTTGCCCCGCCTTGTTAAAGGCTTATCTCTGTTTCTCTTTTATATCTGTACCCAGATATCTGATGCTTCCGCTGACGCTTGTATGCCATCGAGCTATGTATTCGAGCCCTCGAGGCCCCTGGCTTGTAATATAAAGCTTGTATGATTTTATTTATGTTTTAGAGTTGTGTTGTGACATCTTCAAGTGAGTCCTTAGGCTTGATCGTGTGGATTTGCGTGTATGATTAGTGCACGATTAAGCCGGGGGCGTCACAGGTTGGTATCAGAGCTGACTGCCTACAGGAATCCCCCTTTCCAACTCCTTGGCCGAAGTTGAGTCTAGTGGTCCAAAAACTGTTTTACTAACTTGGCTGTGTGGCTTACGGGCCCACGTCGCCAACTGGGTGGTATTAGGATCTTTTATTCCTCATCTATACTCTGGGACTGTGATCTCTCTTCTATTCGGGTTAAATGAATTCTACTAACTCCAACATTAGGTTCTTGTGATCACATCTACCCGGAGTTCTGAAAATATTCCCCCTTGCTCCAAGATTGTGGGCCAGGTTCTGCTTACATGATCCTTTTATCGAGGGCACCCTGTGTTGTCACTTGCAGATTCCTCGCTTCAACAGTTCTCTCCGATGTTGATGTAGCCTTTGCTATGTCTCGTTGTGTACTTCCTTACCGCGCGCCTGGGCGCCGCCTAGCTTGTCTAGCCGCGTGCATTTCTGAACTCCTACCGCCGTTTGTGTCCAACTCCGTGCATCATTCTGTATGTCATTAATGACTACTAATATGCACCTGATGCCTCCTTGTTCATTACTCATGTTACATCATGAATGCCCTCTTATACCTGCAATTTTGCTTGCTAAACTGCCCCTGTTAATTTGGCAGGATGGCTGACAATCCTCCACCTCCACCCTATATTGCCGCAATCATGCAGCAGTTTGAATTGAACCGTCAGCTCAATGAGAGTCTGGTAAAACGTTTGGAACACAACGAGGCTCGTCAGGAGCCTGGACCGATCTCGCTGCCAGAATTTGTTCGCCTCAACCCGTCTGTTTTCCGCAACTCCACCAATCCTATGGATGCTGATGATTGGCTTCGTGACATCCTGTTTGAAATGGAGTCAACAAGTGTGGCTGCTGACAGTTACGTTGCCTTTGCGACATTCCATTTAAAGGGTCCAGCTGCTCAATTGTGGGAAAGCCATAGGGGTATGTTGCCTGCTGAATCTGTACCCACTTGGCAGGAATTTCAGTCAGCCTTTCATGCACGGTACATTCCTCAAGGTCTGATCGACCAGAAGAAGCAGGAGTTCCGCAAACTCTCATAGGGCACAATGACTGTGGATGAATACTAGAGGAAATTTCTCGAATTATCCCGCTATGCTAAAGATGATGTCGACACTGACGCTCGCAAGCAGGAGAAATTCCGTGAAGGACTGCGTTCCGATATACAGATCGCACTTCTTGTCCTTGATTGTGAGGACTTTGCGATGCTTGTCAGTCAAGCCTACCGAGTTGAAACTGGTCTGGCTAAATACCAGGAGTCGCTCAAGCGCACTCATGATGTTGGCTCATCCTCGGGTCAGCCTATTCAGAAACGTCGAGTGTGGATCCCACACAATGTTTATCACCGACCTGCTCCAACACCCAGGCCATCATATGTTGCACCTCGTCTGCCTTCACCGCCGAGACAGCTAACAGTTCAGAGCGGACAGCCTAATGCTATGGCAACTCCTCAGGTGGCACCACGTCCTCCTGTTGGTCATAAGAAGAGCTGTCGAAACCGCCGATTCAGGAACTGTAATATTATACCGGCTGCTATTGTACTTGGCCATATCAATCATGTCGATGCTGAAAAGGCCCTGAAGGAACCCACAATTGTGATGGGTACCCTTCGTGTTAATTTAGTGCCAGCTTCTGTTCTCTTTGATTCAGGAGCATCACATGCTTTCGTGTCCCAACAATTTGCTCAGTTGCATGGACTAGGCATGGAAGAATTACCCACTCCTCTAGCGGTTCAATCTCCGGGGTCCAAGTGGCAAACGTCAATGGTAAGCCACCACAACCACATCGAGATTGGAGGTCTACTTTTTCCGGCTTCCCTCGTTGTGCTCGGAGCATCCAACATTGATATCATTCTTGGTATGGAATGGTTGACAACGCATAAGGCTCTGATTGACTGTGCTACCAAGATAGTCCAGCTCACCCATCCTTCTGGCCAGACAGTCAAATACTCAGCTCAAACAGTTCAGAATGCTGAGAATCAGATATATGTTCTGAATGCATTGAATGCTTCACCTCTTGAAGGCATCGAGAACGTTCCAGTTGTTTGTGATTTCCAGGATGTTTTCCCGGAAGAACTTCCAGGAATACCCCCTGCTAGAGCTGTCGAGTTTGTCATCGACTTGAAGCTTGGCACTACCCCTATTGTGAAGCGCCCTTATAAGATGCCTCTGCACCACCTTCTCAAGCTCAAGGAAGAAATCGACAAGTCACTTAAGAAGGGTTTCATCCGCCCCAGTTCCTCTGCTTGGGGAGCACCTTTCCTCTTTGTCAAGAAGAAGGATGGTACGAATCGGTTGGTTCAAGATTACCGACCTATCAATCAAGCAATAATCCAGAACAAGTATCCGCTTCCTAGAATCAACGATCTGTATGATCAACTTGCTGGTTCCTCAGTATTCTCTAAGCTTGATTTGAGATTGGGATATCATCAGATCCGAGTTCGTGAAGAGGATATTCCGAAGACAGCATTCGTTACTCGCTATGGTTCTTATGAGTACACTGTCATGTCTTTCGGTTTAACCAATGCTCCAGCAACCTTCCCGGTTAATGAATTACATCTTCATGGATTATCTCGACAAATTCGTAGTGGTATATCTAGATGATATTCTGGTTTATTCGAAGAATGAAGAAGAACATGCCGAACATCTTCGGCTTGTACTGGAAAGGCTATGTGAACATCAACTGTATGCCAAGTATTCAAAATGCGAGTTCTGGTTATCTGAAGTGACATATCTTGGCCATGTGATTTCCAAAGATGGCATTGCCGTTAACCCAGAATGAGTTCAGGCTATTCTTGAATGGACTCCACCGAAGAATGTCAAGCAAGTCAGAAGTTTTCTCGGCCTTGCAAGCTATTGCTGTCGCTTTGTCGAGAATTTCTCAAAGATTGCTAAGCCTTTGACTGGTCTGCTTCACAAGAGCGTAAAGTTTGAGTGGATAGAAAAATGTCAGGAAAGTTTTCAAACACTCAAAGACAGGCTGACATCTGCCCCAGTACTTGCTCCTCCAGATTCTCGCAAAGATTTTGTGATCTATTGTGACGCATCCCGTGAAGGATCAGGCTGTGTCCTAATGCAGGAGCGTAAAGTGATTGCCTATGGCTCTCGTCAGTTACGCCCGCATGAAGAGAATTATCCGGTACATGATCTAGAACTAGCTGCTGTCATCTATGCACTGTAGTTGTGGTGACATTACCTCCTCGGTAATCGTTGTGAGATCTACACGGATCATAAAAGCCTGAAGTACTTGTTCACTTAGCCATCTCTGAACCTCCGTCAGCAAAGATGGATGGAGACCATTGCGGACTATGATTTAGGTATTTCTTATACCCCTGGCAAGGCTAATGTAATGGCTGATGCGTTAAGCCGTAAATCCTATTGCTGTGAACTTGAAGTCCAGCTAGAGCAACCACTTCTGCATGAAGAGCTTCGAAAGCTAAATATTGAGATAGTTCCTCAAGGATACATAAAAACCTTGGTTGTTGAACCAGACCTTGAGAAGGCCGTTAAGAGTGCGCAAGCTAAAGATGCTGAAGTTGATCTGATGAAGAAAGATCTTCACCTGGAAAAGTACAGGGATTTCTCGCTGTCTGAAGATGGTACCTTGTACTTCAGAGACCGCATTGTGGTACCTCGCTTTGAGCTTATGACTGACAAGGTCATGAAGGAGGCACATGATACACCGCTGTCTATTCATCCGGGTAGCACCAAGATGTATCGCGATCTTCAACAAAGGTACTGGTGGTCTAGAATGAAGCAGGACATTGCTCGATATGTTGCTGAATGTGATGTGTGTCATCACGTTAAAGCAGAACATCAGAAGCCTGCTGGAATTCTGCAACCACTTCCTATTCCTTTATGGAAATGGGATAAGGTTCAGATGGATTTCATTACTGGCCTTCCCAAGTCACAGAAGGGTCACGATGCTATTCTTGTCGTCGTCAACCAACTCTCTAAAGTTGCACACTTTCTGCCTGTCAAGGAGACGATCACTGCTAGTCAGTTAGCAGAATTATATATCTCCAGAATTGTTTCACTCCACGGTATTCCGAAGGAGATCAGTTCAGACCGTGGCGGTCTTTTCACCTCAAAGTTTTGGGAAAGTTTCCAAGAAGCTATGGGAACTCATATCACCTAGAGTTCAGCTTATCACCCCCAGTCCCAAGGCCAAGTGGAGCGAGTCAACCAGGTTCTTGAAGACATGCTTCGGGCTTGTGTTATTTCTTTCGGCAAGAAGTGGGAAGAATCTCTCCCGTATGTCGAGTTCTCTTATAACAACAGCTATCAAGCCAGCTTGAAAATGGCCCCCTTCGAAGTACTATATGGACGTAAGTGTCGAACCCCTCTGAATTGGTCAGAAACTGGGGAACGACCGCTCGTGGGTCCGGATATTATCCAACACGCCGAAGAGCAAGTCCGTATCGTTCGAGAAAATCTCAAGGCAACTCAGGACCGTCAGAAGAGCAACTATGATCGCAAACAATGGGGTTTGATCTATCAACCCGGTGATCAGGCTTATCTGCGAGTCACCCCTATGAAGGGTACTCACCGTTTCGGAATCAAGGGCAAGTTAGCTCCACGCTACATCGGCCCTTTTCGCATTGTTGCTAGACGTGGTCAGGTGGCATATAAATTGGAATTGCCACCGCAATTCTCTCATATCCACGACGTATTCCATGTGTCGCAACTTCGTAAATGCTTCAAGGAATTTCCACACCGCGCAGTGGATCACGAGATGCTCGAATTGCAAGATGACCTATCTTATAAGGAGCATCCAATCCGCATTCTCGATGAAGCTGAACGTCGAACCCGTCAGAAGACGACCAAGTTCCTGAAAGTGCAGTGGTCTAATCATACTGAAGATGAAGCCACTTGGGAACGCGAGGATCATCTTCACAAGGAATACCCCGACCTCTTTTCTTCTACCTCCTGAATTCACGGGACGAGAATTTCTTTTAGAGGAGGAGAATTTGTAACATCCCTATGTAATGGCTACAGTGATTGCCTTCTGATAATGCCAAGTCATCATGTTCAACAATGCTTGATCATCATTAGTGTCATAATCCATTTCAAAATCCAATTCAAATTTCAACTCAAACTTAAAGTGAAAGTAAAAGTTGTTCAAATCCAGGAACTAAAATGTTCCTACTGTTGCAAATATTCCTTAAGCAATTATAAAAATAAGATCAACATTAGCTAAATTAGTTGAGTGACTCTAACAACTTCAAACAGTGGCAAACAACACCTTTTTAATCCATTTTATTTAATCCAAATTACAGATGAAATCATATTCCGCCCAAACCAATTTTTGGGGGTAAACAATATTGCACTGTAATATTTGGACCAACTAACCCATTTTACAAAACTCAGTTGGGCCTAACAATTAACAAGACAGTAGTGTTTGAAAGAAATAGGAAATAGAAAAGAAAAACGGTTAGACGCTGCTGTGCCTATGGACTTAAGTGAAACAGTGTGCGGCCCGGCCCATTAGCGGCCATCTCCCACCTCCCGCACGCGTCAGCTGCCGCGCGAGCCCGAGCTCTGATCGGCGCCGTGTCGCCCATCCGCCGGTTCCCGGCGAGGATAAGGTCTACCCCTCGCCTCTCCTCCCTTCCCCGAAACCCTAACGCGAGCAGTCCCCCCCCCAACCGCGCTCTGCCCCTCTGATCCTCTCGGCCGAGCGGGCTCGTCACCGCACCACCGTCGCCGACGCATCCACCAGCCTCCCCGCACCGTCATTCGTTGTCCAGGAGGACCGCCGGGCTCGTCCTCATCTCCTACGCCCCCAGATCGACGCCGGGGAGCAGCACAGCAACGCCGGCGACCCGATCCCCTTCTCCGGCCGTCGCCACCACATCGCCGCGATCCGCCTCTCCTCTGCGCTACTAAACTAACGTCGGCCACCGTGAGCCACTTAGGTGAGCTCCACAACTCCTCCCTCCTTCTCCTGCTCATTTTCTGAGCCCGAACGAAGCCGCCGTTGCTCCGGCTGCCGCCGTGGCCGTCGTGCTCCTCGCTCCTGGCCCCTCTGCTTGAGCGCGTGGCCCCAGTGCGCTCCAGAGGTCCCGTAGATGACGTCGAGGCCTTTAGATCGTCCGCTCGCCTAGCGCATCGTCGTATCCGTCGGAGCCTGAGCGCCTCCGCCGCTCTTCGTCATTCCTCCGGCGAGCTCCGACCACCCCCGCCCCTGCTATTGCACCCATTCGACGCGGCTTGACGCCCGTGTTCGATCCCAGTCCGCGGGGCATCGGACGGTTGCCTGTGGTGCGATTCCGGCCGTCTCCGGTGCGTCGCCGCTGCTCGGGAGGTCGCCGGCGATGCCCTGTCACGCGCCTGCATTTAAAACGCGGCTGTGAGACGCTGACGAGTGGCCCCCACCGTAATTAGCCACTAACCCAAACCCCTAAGCCCCACTTACAGCCGGGCCCACACTGATTAATTAACCCTAATGAAAACTGTTAGATATTTAACTAAACTGACGTGTGGGCCCGTGTGCACTGTTCACCTGCTGACTAGTCAACCATTGACTGCTGACTCAGCAGTCAACGGGGCCCACTGTCAGCCCCTGGTTCACTGCTGGGTGCACTGGACCGGGTGCACCTAGCCTTTTCATGTTTATTTTCGAAATTAGATTAATCCAGAAATTCCAGAAATTGTTTAAATCTTTATAAATTCATAGAAAATAATTCGTAGCTCGGATCGAAAAACCTTGTACATGAAAGTTGATCAGAACGACGAGACAAAGCTGACCGTGCCGTCTGTTTCCCTGACGGGACCCTCTATGGAGGTGAACCCGTAACTTTTAGCCTGTTTTCGGTAGATGAATAGTGCATAACTACCGGTTACTAATTCCAACTTAAATCCTAAAATAACTAATATGACTTAGATATGCTTTTAGGCAACCCTGCACTGCGTGTTAGAATAGCAAGCTCTGTTATACTTTGTCTGCCATGTATTTACCTGTTTCCTCCCCCACTTCTCTCTCGATAGAGCCCGGTACCGACGCAGCTCCGGAGATCGAAGACCCCTGACGACCTTGCCCTTGCCGCCGAGCAACCAGGCAAGCCCCCACCCCTTTGATCATCCCGATATCGCCTATTCTATTATCTCATGCTTGCATTAGATTTTGCTACTATTACTATTATCCTATTTCTGCTGCATAGCCTGCTTATTGTAACCTGCTGTTGATACCTTCCTGTTCATCCTAAACTGTTTAGAATAGACTGGGTAGAAACCCATCAGTGACCCCACTTGTCCCGACTGCCCCGCTGGATTCTCAAAAGACCCGATCAATGGGATCGAAGACCAGGCCCCGGCACCGCACCTCACTTCCTCCTTAGTTGCTCGACACTACTGGGTTACTATCGAGTGCCGAGGGTGATACCTCGTCAGCACTTCTGATGATAACCTTGTAGGTTAGTTAACCGGTCGTGGTCAGCGAGGGTGATTCCTCCTACACCACCCCCGGTAACGACGAAGTCATGCAACACCTCAAGTGTGGACCTCGAGGGTGAATCCTCCTTCGTTCACCTTGACGATAACATCAGGTGGAATTCCATCGAGGGTGATTCCTCAGGGTTCCCTTGGTGTTAGACATACGGTTACTATGGTTACCATGGCTTTACACTGAACCATGATATTATAGGCGGGTCGACCCTGAGGGGTACCCGCGAATGATGGATAGCTACCCGTGAGTTATTTTACGAGGCGCGGCCGAGCATTCTTAGCCCTTGCAGCAAGTCCTCGAGATGGGGCGACAGGGTCACATCGATCATGAGTCTCTGCTCGTTTCCGCAAGCCCCTAGTCCTCTAACGATTTGGATATTTGATCCGAGCAGGCCTACGGCCTGATAGCACTAACCATCAAGTGGGAATAGTTATGGGCACTCTGCATCGTAGCATCAGCCGAAATCTCTGTCAGACGTCCAGTTCAGCAGTGCGGCACGGTCGGATCGTGCCGCCCACTCGAGGCGGTGCTGGTATCCACCCTGCTCGCAACGACCCGGAGTGCACAGGGCGATGGCCCAAGACCCCTGAGCGCTTAGGAGGTAGACCGGCGGGGACCTCTCTGCTGAGCTGTAGGTAGGGCTGCGATGTGTCGTTTGGTCGAGGCCGGGCATGATCCAGGAAAGTGTGTCCGGACGGAGTTAATCGAGCGTGGTGGGTAAGTTGGTGCACCCCTGCAGGGAAGAAAACATCTATCGATAGCCGGTCCTACGGTAAAGGACACTCGGAGTTGTATCTCGATCGGTACAACTAGAACTTGGGATGGTACCTGGATATGTGGCTCCGGGATCGCTTTCTCGCAGGGAGTCGAGAAAGGATCTCTGAGCGAGACTGTTACTTAATCCTACTACTACTTTACATTATGCTAATCTGCACTCTTCTAATGCTGCAAAACCGATGAAGATGCTGAAGATGCTAGTCTTCGATAGGACTAGGCCTTCCCTCTATTCTGGCATTTCTGCAGCCCAGTCCACATATACAACCTTCCTTTGAAAATATTGCATATGTAGTGTAGATCCTTGCTTGCTGAGTACTTCGGATGGGTACTCACGGTTGCTTTACTTTCTTTTTCCCCCATATCCATTCGATGCAACCAGATGACGGAACCCCTGAGACCACTGCCCCGATTGACGACTTCAGCTACCACTTCTACCCCGAGGGTGGCTACTACCACGAGCTGGCCGACGACCAGGAGCAGGTTCGGAGGGTCCTATGCAGGAGGCCTACGCCTTTCGATCGTAGTGTTTTATTTTGCCCCGTCTTGTTAAAGGCTTATCTCTGTTTCTCTTTTATATCTGTACCCAGATATCTGATGCTTCCGCTGACGTTTGTATACCATCGAGCTATGTATTCGAGCCCTCGAGGCCCCCTGGCTTGTAATATAAAGTTTGTATGATTTTATTTATGTTTTAAAGTTGTGTTGTGATATCTTCAAGTGAGTCCTTAGACTTGATCGTGTGCATTTGCGTGTATGATTAGTGCACGATTAAGCCGGGGGCGTCACAGTCAGGAAGGGGATGGGTGGCGGCTGAGGATGGCGAAGGGCGGAGGGGAGACCCATAGGGGAGCCAAATGAGGGGCGCGGCGAGAATGGGCCTAGGGCACGGCACCGGCCCAGAGGCAGCGGGCCGGCCCGGTAAGGCATCCCCGGCCGAAACCGGCTCCAGGGCGCGACGGGCCGGACAGGCCACCGCCACTTGGCAGCCCACCGGGCCTCGGCCCAGTACTCCAGGGCCCAAGGAGCGGGGGAGCACGGAAACGCCAAACGGAGACGCCGGAGCGGGAAAGGGGTCTGGAATTGGAGTGCGGAGGTCCCAAATCGCGCTATGAAAGGTCGGAAGGGGGTGCGGCGGGCGGGGAGGGCGGGCGCGAGAACGGCGAGCTGAGAATCCGGGCCAATCGACACCGGGCGGGCGGACGAAGCCGGCGAGGGCGGGCGCCACGAGGCACGCGCTGGGCCAAGCTCGGACCGGCCGGCGACGCCCCACGAGCGGCGGCGGCGACGGCGCATCCCATCCCGCCCCAAAGCTCCGTCCTTGGCACCGGTCATCGGCCACCTAGGCGGCAGCCTCCGCGAACCCGAGTCCGAACCTCGCGCGTGGGAGGCTGGACTGGGGGCCACGCTGGACGGCGCGGCAGAGGCGGCGAGAGCCAGGCAGCGGGGAGGAGACGAGGGGGCGGGGCAGCTGGCAGCGGCGGGCTCGGCGTCCTCGTCAGCGAGATCCGCCCACCGGAACCGCTCCGACGCAGCGCACGAGGGGGCGGCAGGGGGGGCCGGTGCGGGGGCGGGGGGCGACGGAGAGGAGGGGGCCGGCGCGGGCACCAGCACGGGGCAGGGGACGGCGGCGGCGGAGGGAGCGTCCGGCGAGGGCGCGGGCGAGTCGCCCGAGCTCACGGTCGCGGGAGCGCTCTCCATCTCTCACCCTTGAGTTCTAGCTAAGGTTCGTGTCAACAACCTCCATTAAGAGAGAATGGGGTTTAATTACAAGAGTTAAATTGGGCAAGAACAAGCTCTTGAGCTCAACCGAAATACCACACCCGCCTCCCACAATTACCAAACACCTACTCCTCACGCACGCCTGCCTTGCGTTTCCACGCCTTCTGCCATAGCTGCAGTTCCTGCACTGCCAAGTCTGCCTGCACCGTTGAATGCTTGTCGTCGAACACCCTGGCGCTGCGTCCCTACCACAGGTGCTGCATTCCTCTCCACGCTAGTCGGTCCGCTGTCCAACATCGATCCCGCATAACCAACCAAGTGAAATATGTTAACATCGGCAACGGCGTCTTGCCTTCTGGCTTGACCTTTGGCTCGACGACAATACTCTCGACGCTCACTTCCTGAGCCTGTTCTCTCACGTCACCAAAGCTCATGTCTCTGTTGCGTTTGTGCTCTCGGACCCGGACCTCCGTTTAATGTTGCAGCCGCGCCTCTCCAACGCTGCTACCGTCAAACTGGCTGCTTACGTGCCCTATTAGCCACTGTTACCCTAATGCCGCAGGTTCCGGATACCCGTTTATGCAGGATCAACTACCGGCCCCTCTCCACTGCTTCTGCATACGAGGCAGCTTTTTTGTCTAGGCCGGATGATCTGTTCGCAGATTTCATATGGGGGAAGAATTTTGCGACTAACCGGTGCAGGTTGTTTCTCTGGTTGGCGCACCGTGGAAGATTGTTCACCAATGATCGTAGATTCCGTCGTGGCTTGACCAACTCGGCATCCTGTCCGTTCTGTTCGGACACAGAAACAACTTCACACATGCTGCTTCACTGCGACGTTACTTCTGACACTTGGTTAACTGTGGACTCCCTATTCATCAACCCGACCGACTGCTCAACCATCAGCGACCTCCAGAACCTTCAGCATTCTTGCAAGGTCTGGAACACTGTTATTTTGGCTATTTTCTAGAACCTTTGGAAAAGAAGGAATGCAAAAGTTTTCAACCATGAAGTGCAATCCCTGGGATCCGTCCTCCGATGTGCGGCCGAAGACATCTTCCTCTGGGCCAATCGCTGCCCCAACGAAGACCGCAAACAGACCTTAATTGATTGGGGAATAATGTTGTCCCGTCTTGATGTAATCTAGTGTTTCGTTTTGGTTTCCTCTCCTCCCCCCTCCCTGTAAATATTCTCTGTTAAACACCAAAATTAATAAATGAGTTCAGGCTGGCTTTGCCCGCCTCAGTACCCTAAAAAAAATCTCTCTTTCGGCAGGACTTTACTCTTCCAGAGAAGTTGTGCATAGTCAGTGCCCTCAGTGCCGAAGAAAAAGGCCTGCCGAACTTGCCGTGTAGATACCATTCGCCATAAGCCGCCCTTTTCCTAGGACAGGGCTGGCAACGAGCAAGTTGCTCGTGCAACAGGTGGTTTGGACCTAGGGTTTATGCTCGGCCGGTCCAGATCTGGGCCCAAGGTGGGTCGAGGCTTCCCCTCCAGGTAGGTGGGGATTGTCTTCGTTCGGGTGTCGGTCCGTGGTGGTGTTGTCCAGGGGCCTGTGGGCGGCGATGGGCGGCTTTGCTGCTGTGGTTTGGCGGTGCTGCGATCTGGGTCGCTGGCGTTTTTTTGGGGGGGGGGGGGGCGCAGATCTGGTTCGTGGTGGTGGACAACGTCCGACAGTGCGCATGTACAGGGAGCTGACTTGGTTTGCATTGGGTGCCTTCATGTTGTGCTCTTCTTATCTGTTGCACCTGTTGGTCACGTCCGTCCAATTTGGGCTCTTCGAGTGTTGCCGTGTCGTCGGACCGATCCACACCGGTGGCCACAAACATGGCGGCGTTCGAGTTTGCTCTGTAGCGATCGTCGGCAGTCACTAGGTGGTATCCTGCCGGCCCACCGGGAAAAGTTAGGGAGGCAAGTGTGGGCACTTCCTACCATGGAGGCACCGATCCAAAGCCGGTGGCTGATGTCGGGCTAGGAGTGAAGGAGGTGCCTTTACCTCCTCCTAATGTGATTGAGTGGCCGTGATGTGGATGATTGGTGGTGTCTGGTGGCATGGATGCCGGGGCGGTGGCCCCAGATGGTGGTCTGCATGTTTGGCTCTCCAGTAGGCATCATGGCGGCGGTGTTGCCTATGTCTCTTGGTCATCTGGGTGGCGAGGGGTGTAGCGGTGGGTGACTCGGGCACATTCTCTGTCACGGACAATAGCATCGCCCAGATCTAGATCTGATGGCTTGTGCTTGTCGAGGCGGTTCTGGGTGCATCCTGGTGCCACGGGTGAGCTGCCGAATGAAAGCACAAGGCTTTGGCGTCGACGGCGGCGAAGCTCACGGGTGTCGTGCTTGTCTTGAGGATGTTGCTGTGGTTCTTCTTTTCATGCCAGTGTTCTGGATGAAGACTCTCATACGTCTTAGACTCGATAGTGGCGACGCGCAACGCCGTTTCCCCTCCTGACGGGCTGTCGTGGAAGTCAGGTGTCCTATGGCGTGTCTTGATGTTATATTCAGATGCAACTATATTATCTTTCGCCAACGTAGTTGTGTGCATTTACATTGTCTGGCTATTTCGGGATTTGCTGTGTAAGAGGGCTCCCTCGCCATCTTGCATCATTTTGCCATGTATTTTGGTTTGTGCCTTATCTATAAAGCAGCCTGATTCGTGAACTGTCGCATACAAACACGGAATACGCCTCGATGCGTCAATATATGTGCGCTGATAGCTCGCTACACTGGAATATCCAAATAGAGGAAAACCGCCTCCGGGTCGCACGCGCGTGCGGCTCCGGGGCGACCACGCCTCCACAAAAAAAAACCTAACCACCGGGCATCTCTGGCCGCCGCCGCCATGGCCGTCGAAGGCGGTGAGGGCGAGGACGGCGCACCCCTATTCGACCACTGTTTGGCGCGGAGAGGAGGAGCTGATGGGTCGCACACTGTTTGGCGCGGCGCCCGATCCGGCGAGGCGGCGGGTTCTTGCAGTGGTTGAGCGGCGGATCGGGGCGGTGGCAAGGCTGGCGGTGGTCTGGGTCCGGCTGGGCCGAAAGGGCCACGACTGCAGCGCCTGTGCGGCCGTCTCGTGCTCTTCTCCGCCGCAGCGTGGCTCGTCGCGGCACTTGCGGGCATGGTGGCCAGGGTCGCTTTCCTTCTGCCGGCCTCTTCCGGTGGGCCGGGCGGCCGGGGATGGCTGGTAGCGTGGGGGCCGTTGGCCAGGTTTCAAATATAGGGGGTCCGGCCCTGCGGAGTTTCGGCATGGCTTCATGTCGACCTCCTCGATCTGGCCGCCGACGAGTTCCGGTCTTCTTCTCGGTGATCTCCGCAGTCTGGCACATGATGCTACTGGAGATCTAGAGAGGAATCGATGCGGTCGTGCGTACCCTTCCGGGGCGTGGTGTGAAGCTTCGTCTACCGTTCGGTGATATGGGACATGTCTTCGTATAGATTTCCATGGATCTGACAGAGTTGGAGAATGTCATGGTGGCTGCGATCGGAGGTTGGTTGGTTGTGTTGAAGACAACGCGGCACAGGTTCTTCCTGTGTGTCGGGTGCGCGGCGACTCGCAGCAGCAGCCTTGGCAAGCGGGGGGTGGCAACACAGGTGGACTGCATCTTTGGTGGTGCTCGTCGAGTACTGAGCCTTGATTTCCAGGGTGAAAACCCAAGATCTGGTCTTCATTGGTTGTACCTGACAATGGCCTTGTTGAAGGCATTGTTTTGGAAATTCAGTCTTTCTCCGGGGTGAAAACCCAAGATCTTCGATCGAGCGACAACAACGCTTGTGCATTGTTTCCTTCTTGAAGGCGTTGCTTTTGGAGAGCCTAGGTTGTAGTACGGGTGTTGTATTAGGTGGTGGTTAGAGTGCTTCTGTTGCGAGGTGTTGTACACCGCAACGGGGTCTTTGTTTTTATTTTTTCTCTTGTTTATTTTGTTCTTTGTTGTGTGCATCCCTGATGTCTTTGGATATCTTGTTGGTGCAGAGGCTAGGTGTAATTGGTACCTTCGCGATATTACCTTTGTCGAAAAAAAATATGTGTGCTGAACTGAAGTGACTACAAGAAACCGAACTCTTGGTCACATTTGTTGGTCAGATGAGCTCGATTTTCATATCTATGTACAACGCAATGAAGACGATGCTTTCGATTATGTTTGTGCCAATGCGAAGCTAGGAGCGGGCTCCAAGTCCTTGACCGCCTTCTTCACCGCCTCGATGTCAATGCCAGCCAGCTTGCCTGTCGCCGACGCGACAACAGTGCAGCTCTTCCTCTCCTCCACGTACGGCAGGAACAGCCTCGCCTTCGCCTTGGAGGAGAACAGCGCCACACTGAGTAAGAAAACAAGAAATGTCACACGGCGCATGAGCAGTTCATATCCTTCAAGAACAAGTGAACACCACAGGCAAAAAACTGCTCGATCTTGTGAGTCTACCATGGCTTGTCACGGGCGTTGGCGAGCTGGACGGCGGCGGTGTTGGTCGCGACGACGCCGGCAGAGTCATTGATGAGGCAGGTGAGCTGTGGGGAACGATCAGAGAAAACAGAGTGTCAAGACGATTATCGATTCGCGGAGGTTGCAAAGATTTGTGGTTCTGATCAAGCAGAAGCAGGAGGATGAATAACCTACCTGTCCAGGAGTAGTGATGAACAGGTAGGCCGTCTCCTCACCGACAATCTCCTCGATCTCTTCCCTGTGCTTCTCATGTGGCATCACAAACAGAGGCCTCAGCCCATTGCCTCCAGAGCTGCATGCCATGAGATCACCGGTCACGCCAGGACTGTTAGCTGCTCTGCTAACGATGCCAAGTTGGCTGGAGTTGAATCCAAGCAATTGTAGAGGCAGAGCTGCTACCTGATCTCCTTGGCGATCTCTGCCCACAGTTCGAGGGGGAGGAGGCAGTCGTCGTCTCCCCTGGACTTCATGTTGGCGACGGAGTCCGATTCTATGCCGTGGATGACGACGTACTTGCCCTTCTCCACGCCCGCGCGGTTGTACTTGTCCTCCACCACCGCCCTTAGCTTCTTGGAGATGGACACTCTGAGCGGCGGCGTCGGCTGCTGCGGCACGCCCTTGGCCGGCCGGCCCAGCCACTCCAGCATGTCCTGGTACCTGATCAAACGTTTCCATTGCGTCCTTTAGAATTCCGTCTGGGGGAGTGGTTCTTGAATCTTGATGATTGCAGAGGAGGTGACCGTCGAGGAGCTAGCTCACATGTTGTAGCCGCCGTCGGCGAGGTTGGTGGTCGCCGGCTTGAACATCTCGGTGAGGAACAGCCCGGCGCCGGCACCGTTGACGTTGGGGTAGACGTAGCCGACCTTCTCCCGCGCCGACGACATGAAGAGGAACAGCGCGTGCCCCGTCCCTGCCAGCTTGGTCGACAGGACCATGTCGTAGTACCTATTCTGCCAATCAACCGCAGCACAAGCCAGAGAAAGACACGTTCATCTTCAGCTTCAGTTAGTCTCGACTCGAATCGATGAACCGAATCAGCAGGGCGGCGTACTTTCATGACGCCGAGCTGGTGGGTGTACTCGGCGGGCTCCGGCCACTCGTCGTCGGGGTCGTACACGTTGACGTACCGGACGTTCTTGCACATCTCGTAGACCTGCTTCCCGCGCGCCGACGCCACCACGTCGACGAGCACGCCGGGGTACCTGTCCTTGAGCATCTGCACCACGGGGAAGAAGAGCACGTTCTCGTAGACCCCGCCGGAGACCACGCAGCACACGCGGCGCACGTCGCCGCGCACCTTGGACGCCAGGCTGTCCAGCTCCGGCATGTACCCCATGGGGAACCGGAGGAACCCGTACGGGTTCTCCGCGTCCTCCGGCGGCCGCGGGTCCTCCTCCTGCTTCCCGCCCGAGTACACGCCCGTGTAGTCGAACTCCTCGTCGGGCCCGTCGTCGAACGGGTCGAGCCACGGGTTCCGCTTCTTCGACGACGCCGAGGGGGCGCCGCGCGCCAGCCCTGCCCGGCGACCTGGCAGAAGGTAGCATTGCCACGGTGTCGACGGCGCGGGCAGCTTCCCCGCCATTGTCGACGTCGGCCGCGTGGCCATGGGCGTCGGCATGGTTGGTGTTTGCATTTGTTCGCGCAGTGGTGGTGTTTTGCGATGAGTTGCTTTGGATATCGCTACTGTTTTTTTCTTCCCATGTGTGGAGGTGGAGGAGAGGGGGTGATGGTGGTCACCATTAGGATTTGGATTTTGGTTTCCGATGGGTGGAGGTGGAGACGACGGGATGATGATGGTGCCATTTGGGTGTGGTTTCCTTGTCCTCTTCCTATGTTTTCTGGGGCCGATCCTATTTAGCGCCTAGGTTGGGGAATAGCGAGGTATCGCGTACCCTGTGCTGCCGCTATGTACAGTTGGACTTGGACAGCCCAACGAGTTCCCTTTTTCCGGTTTTCGAGGTTCTAGATCCTTTCCAGATCAGTTTTTCTGTTTTTTTTCTTTTTTCAATGTCGTTTTTCCTCTTTCATTTTCCATTTTCAAATTCAGGAATAGTTTTTGAAAACCGAAACATTTTCGTTTGGTGAAGATTATTTGAAATTTGATTTGTTTTTGAAAAAATGAACATTTTGTGAAATTATGGAATATGTTTTCAAATTCGTGAACATTTCTAAAATCCAGGAACAATTTTCAAAATCATGAGCATTTTTTGAATTCAGAACATTTTTATAAATTCGTGATTGTTTTTTTAAACTAGTTTTTTTTTCAATTTTGTGAACAATTTTCGAAATATGGGAACAATTTTCAAATAACTGTCTTTTTTAGAAATTCAGAACATTTTTTAAGTATGCCAATATGTTTTTTGAAATCTAGGAAGATATTTCAAATTCATAAACAGTTTTTGAACTCCGGGAATATTTCTCAAAATCATGAACATTTTTGTAATTGGGAATAATTTTGAAATTCATGAACGGTTTTTGAAAGGAACATTTTTTTCAAATTCATGTTTTTTTTAAAACACGGGAAATGTTTTCAAATACATGAACGAATTAGAAACTCGGAAAATTTTACAATTCATGAACATTTTTAAAAATCCAAAAACAATTTTTTTTTTTCAAATGCGTGAACAATTTTTGAATTCAGAACTTTTTTTTTCAATTCATGAACGTTTTGAAATCCGGATATCGCTACTGTTTTTCCCTTCCCATGTGTGGAGGTGGAGGAGAGGGGATGATGGTGGTGTCATTTAGGTGGCTAAGTAGATGTTTTCTGCAATTTCAGACTGGTCCATACATGATTTCGGGTACAAAAGCACGAGGCCAACTGACATACAAAACGTAAAATACAGGAAAGAACACAAGCTAGGTTGTTTTCAAGCAAGCCGATTCATAGCTGGGGTCATTCAGGCATCCCGTACTTCTTTTATCTACGAGCTCATCCCATACATCTTTTGGAAATTTAGTCTACTGCTGTCAAAGTACAAACATAATCCATCTATGTAGGAGTGGATGATATGTTGAACGACATTTTAATACAAAGCAATATAGTCTACTGTCGACAACGGTTGTTCATGCTACAGTACAAATTGGCAAACAGAGGAGATGATCCAGATACCTCAAAAGTACAAATTGGAGTAAGGAAAATAGTCATGAATACGTAATCTGTTGTTTACCTATGCAGGGCTACGATTAGGCCGAGGAATGGCAGGAGACGAAGGAGCAGCGAGATCATGGATTACAAGGCAGCGATGACGCGTGTTCTAAAGGGCGAGGGTGAGGGATCATCGCCAGCGGAGGGCGCGTCGCGGCCGGCGGAGGGAGAGAGTTTACGACCGGCAGAGGGAGAGAGCTCACGGCCGACGGAGGGTGCGTCGGTGCCATCGCGCCAGGAGATCGAAGACAAAACGATCGTGGTTGAAACGTCAATGATTTGCTGATGGTGGGATAAAGTGAGGGGGTTATCTGCTAATAGGTGTTTAAGTGGCTGGTTACAATCCCACCTACATGATCTGTGCCGTTTCTTGTCTATCCGATGGCGCACGGGAGAAGTTTCCAGATGAGAAAAATTCATCCGCGGTTCCTAAACTTGCGCTGGAACCCACTGTAGTCCCCGTAGTTCAAAATACAGTCCCTTATACGATTTTGGATACGTATTTGCTGATTTGGCGCTGGTCAAGTGGTACACCGTGGCTTTGACTTGACACGTCGCTTGAACTGCTGAAATACGTTAAGACTCGAGGGGGTTTTCGCAAATTTACATCAACTAAAACCCACGCTTTGACTGGACACTCGCTTGAACCAGCAGCTGCCCATCATGACGACGCCGCCGTTCGGATGCTGCCGCTCCTCCCGCGCCGTCCCCGAGGACATAGGCCTCTGCTGCACCTCGGGGCCGTCGACCTCAGCGATAACGCATTCGACGGTGAGCTCCCGGTCTCCATGGCGCGCCTCGCCTTGCTCGTGCGCCTCTGTGCGTCCTCAAACCGGCTCTCCGGCGACGTGACCTCGTGGCTCCGCGGTCTGACCGCGCTGCAGAGGTTGGACCTGCGCTCACCGGCGCCTTGCCGGACTAGCTCGGTGACCCTAAGGACCTGCTCGCCGCCTTCGTCCCCGAGGGCCAGGCCGGCGACGAGCATGCACACGGTGCGGCATGCGAAGAGATGCCGCGTCCGCGCCACGTTCTTGAAGAAGCGCTGCGATAGGCGATAGCACCGCCACCTCGACCGGCCACAAATTGGTGTATTGGTGTTGCCTATTGCTTCCACTGGCGGCGAGCATGCTGGAAGAGTCGTCGTCAGCCTGGGCCTGGAGCTTGCGCTGCTGGAAGAGTTCTGCAGCGTGCAACGGCGGTCGCGCTGATGCTGCTACTGGAGGTGCAGGTGGAGGCGGAGCTCGTCCACGATGTCGATGGCGAACTCGACGGCGTCCACGTGCAGGGGCTGGCGGAGGCCGGCGCCGGCGAGCAGCGAGTGAAGCGCGTCGACGGAGCCGGCGGCGAGCAGGAGCAGCGTCGAACATCTTGACGATGCGCGCGCCGGGCTGGTGGATTGTGAGCACCACGGTGCGCCCCCACGACTCGGCCATGGCCCGGAGCGCGCCGATGATCTGGAGCGCGGATGCGCTGTCGAGCCCGGAGGTGGGCTCGTCGCGCACGAGCACGGCCGGGTCACGCACGGCCTCGACACCGATGGACACGCGTCGCCTCTCACCACCAGAGAGGTCCTTGACCTTGGCGTCCGCGACGCGGGTCAGGGCGAGGTCGTACGCGCCCGAGCCGAGGCGGAGGCGCGCGCTGAACTAGAGCGTCTCGCGCACGGTGAGGAGCGGGAAGAGAACGTCGCGCTGGGTGACGTAGCCACAGAAACGGCGCAGGGATGCGGCGTCCTCAGGGGAGCCATTGACGCGAAGGTCAGTAGGAGGGGAGGGGGTCGGCTGGAGACGGCCGGAGAGGATCTCGAGCAGCGTGGACTTGCCGGCGCCGCTCGGGCCGACAATGGCGAGCAGCTCGCCGGGGCGGGCGCGGCAGGTGACGTTGCGGAGCACGAGGCGGCACCGGCTGCTGCCGCTCACCGGCGGAGGTGCAGGTGCAGCAGGGCCGCCGGCGGCGTCGAGGAGAAAAGGTGAACGTCGGCTGTTTGGCATGGTCGTCGGCTCCTCGAAGCAGCCCTCCTCTCCGGCCAACGTTCATGGCCGCCGCCGACTCGGACGTTCCAACTACCACCCGATCGATACCGTAACGTACCTCGCCTCTCCCGCTGCTGCGCTGTGGTCTTCGCCGGACGGACCTCGCCGGCGATGGATAAATTAATAGGACTCCCCAGCCCGGCTCACTTCCCTTCGCCATCCTCAATCGATCTCTGCGAGCTCGTCGTCTCTTCCCTCTTCGATCGGTCAGTGCCGCCGCCGCGACGGGATGGCGGAGTGGGCTCCGGTGAATAATTGGATTCCATGCATGGTATCGATCGGATGGTGGTTGGAACGTCGGAGTCGGCGGCGGCCATGAACGATGGCCAGAGAGGAGAGCTGCTTCGAGGAGCCGATGCACTACCTGCCTCCTGATGAAGTAGCCAGGCTGGTGCGGGACGGGGGCATCCTATGACAGCGAAGTGTACAGTCGCCGCGTACCGCCATTGATCGTGCGTTCGCAGAACGCACCTGGTTCGTGCCGTGCTTCTGCATCGATCTCTGCGACGGAGCAGACAGGGGCCGAGGCTATGGTGTGCTGTCGGCGACAGATGCTGCTGTCTCCTGCTACCAAGAGGCACATGGAGACGGGAAGGCTGATTGATAGGGGCGGGCGAGAGGCAGAGTGATGGGCGTCCGGCCGTCACGGGAGAGCGTAGAGCAACGAGTGATTCCTCTCGGCTGCGAACGGCGGCCCGGGGAGCATCCTATGTCTTCGGGGACGGCGCGGGACGGCGGGAGGAGCAGCAGCAGGCGGACAGCGGCGTCAGCGCGATGGGCAGCTGCCAGTTCAAGCGAGTGTCCAGTCAAAGCGTCGGTTTTAGTTGTGGTAAATTTGCAAAAACGACCTCGAGTCTTAACGTATTCCAGCAGTTCAAGCGACGTGTCCAGTCAAAGCCATGGTGTACCACTTGACCAGCGCCAACTCAGCAAATACATAGTTAAATTGGTATTAGGGACCGTAGATGAACCCTTGGAACAAGTTTAAGGGCTGTATTTTTGGTATTTTGAACTACAGGGACTAAAGTGGGTTCCAGCGCAAGTTTAGGGGCCTTGGATGAATTTTTCTCTTTCCAGATTTTCACTGATCGGTGATTTTCACCTGATACTTCGAGTCCTATTACCTAGTAAGTACAGTACATATTTGCATTAGATTAGTTGCGGCATTGGGGTTTCCCATGGAGACGGAGAACGGACCGCGCCATGGCTGCCCAGGTCCAGCCGACCTCATCAGCGCCCTCCCGGAGGATCTGCTACTCCAAATCCTGGAGCGCCTCGGTTCCACCGGCCTCCTCTCCCGCCGGTGGCTCGGCCTCTGGACCCGCCTACCCCGCGTCACCGTCGCCCTCCACGACGTCCCGTTCCGCTCCATCCAGGCGGCGCTCGCCCGCGCCGTCCGTCCCGTGGTGCGCCACTACCACCTCGACATCCGCGTCCGCTGGCAAGCCACCGCGCTCCCCACCGCCAGCGTCTCCTCGCTGCTCCGCGCCGCGGCGGCGCTCTCGCCCCTGGAGATGCTCTTCGTGCTCTCGCCGGACGTCCAGCTCCCACGTCTGGACCGGCTTCCCGTGGGGCAATTCTACGCTCTTCTCCCGTGGAGCGCGCGGAGCCCCCTTGTGGGGGTGGACCTGCCCCGCTTCCGCCGCGCCACCTCCATCGACCTGCGCGCGCTCCACCTCCGCTTGTTCGCGCCACCCTCCGGGTTCCCCTCGCTGGAGAGACTCGCCCTCACCGGCTGCGACGTCGACCTCGCCGCCTTGATCCCTTGCTGCCCGCGCATCCGCACACTCAGGGTGAACAACAATGGTGGGTTGCCCATGGACAGCATCACCATCCACTCGCCGTCGCTGCAGGAACTCTCTGTGGAGAGCAGCAACACATGGACAAGCTGTATCGATGTCGAGGCGCCCGTGCTTAAGCAATTGAACCTGTCTTTCCATGCCCGCGGCGATCTCAGGGTCTTCGTCTTGGCACCAATAGTGGAGAAGTTCTCGTGGCGGTGCTCCTATGCGAAGCCCATGTACAGGCTTGGTCTTTGGGGCCTCTTGGAGGTCGGCTTACACGCTGCAGACACCGGGAAAGGCACATGCTTGCAGCTCCCCGGCGTGCATATCCTGTCCCTACACATGGCTGCCCAAGTATATATGTCTCCTTCTTTGCTTGCTCAATTCACCGGAATCGCTGCCGGGTAAACTGAACTTGCTGAACTGATGTTGCAGGGTTCATTTAGATTTCTAAATGCAGAGCACACCTTTGCCGCAGAGATTGATAAACATATGGTTACCAAATTCTATGGTTTGGACCTACGTCTCAGAACCACAGGGCATGGTTTTGGAGCATTTGTGTTGCGTCTCATTGGGATGCATCGGATTGGTAGAGCTATTCGGAACCTTAGGACCGTCTTACTAAGATCAGAGGTAATTTATCACTGTGCTTATACATATGGAATATATGCAGTACATGTTCAACAACCACAAAATCTAGGTACATTCTTTAGCTAATTAAGGTCTTGGTAGTGGCACATCTATATGTATATAACATATATGCGGTAAATGTTCAACAAAAAAAATTGTAGGTACATTATTCTTGAGCTAAGGTCTCAATAGTTGAACATCTATAATATGTTACTGTAATTCACATTTGTTTTAGGTGAAAGAAGCATGCCCAGTAAATTGTCTCTGTGATGAGCCCAAAGACTGGAGGACACAAACTATCTCCTTAGCTGATCTTGAAACAGTGGAAATTGAAGGTGTCGACGGGGAGGATCATGAGTCTGATTTTCTGAAAGTGATCTTTACATGTGCTCCAATGCTTATAAGAGTGACTCTGAGGTTGGCAGATGGTGTCACCCCATCTGTCGATTGGTGCACAAAAGTAGACACCATCTTCAAGGCGTATCCTTTTGTGAAGTGCAAAGTTGATCTGGTAAGCAGGTTTGATGCATGGTTAGAATACTCATGGATGCGAAAACTATTTTATCTTTTTACCGTTTATAATTAGAAGTCTGAACTCATCCTCTAGCCTTGTGGCTGTATTTTGATCTGAAACTTATGCAGTTCGTTATATCAGTGGCCTTCATAGTTTGCAAATTTCTAGGGCATATAAATTATTTGTCCTCTTTGTCCATAGTACTCATGAACCCAGTGGCCTTCATTGTCTGAATTCATAGTACTCATAATCTGAATTCATATTACTCATGAAAATGTGTCAGTGGCATGTTAATTATTTGTTCAAGGCTGACTTAGTTTTAGCTTGGTCGTGCCCTCTTTGTTTGCTGAAAAAATTGACACTGGTGGTCCACATGCTACAGTGATGTTCTTCAATTTTTATATGCTCAATTTCCCGTTAGTGGAGGCGAGAGGACTAACACCCCTTTATTATTCTAGTTATAATTCAATCATACGGTCTATACTTTGGCGAGGAGGATATAAATGCTTGTGCATGCACTCCAATAATTGCCTGAATATGCTATATTTTTGCTGATTTTTCTTTGAGGGAAAGTTAGTTCTGAATTTGTACATATATCCTCAGCTTTTCTTTGTGAACTTTTTAGTCTAGACCATCCTCCTTAACTAAGTCAAAATGCCGTGACTGAAACATATAAGGACCGAATTAATATTTTCATGTGACGAAATTATTGTTTTAAATAGCGGGCTATGCCAAATAGTGGTACCCTACTCAACATTGTAGTGCATCTATAGCGGGGCTATAGCCCGTTGTTTGTAACTTAACCGGACAATTATACATGAATACCATTTAGCAGTTCAAAAGATTATAGAGTGGTTATAGCCAGATATTTAAAACTTTGGATTGGACTGGTTTTGTTTTACCTCCTCTGCATGCAGGGTCAACATGTCGCAGCCAAAGTTTTGCATTGACATGATTCATTTTGCTTACATTTGTGGATTCAGTGTGGTAACAACAAGACTGTCCTCTCCCACGCCCGACCAACTCTTGTCTGATTTCAGAATCTTGCTTCATAGCTTCAATCCATACTAGTATACTACTTACTTTCTGTAGTGGAGCTACAGGGTCGAAGTGGTGCCCTCTTGTGTAATTTTTGCAAGGTTGCTATGGCCCTTTTATATGGCACTGTCATCTTTTCATAGGAAATTGCCAAGATTAGTAGTGAACTCAACCTATTTTGTTGCCCAAGTGATGTTTGTGAAGTACTTAAGTGTCTGGCTTACATTGCTTCTTTTCTCCAGCATATCATCCAATCCATTGCCATCGCAAACCTCAAAGGAAGCCCACAATGCACGTTTCTGCACTATTTATCTTAAGCCACGGTATATTTCAACATGCACACTTTCTAGAGAAGGAAAAGATAGAAGTTATTTCTCAAAGCTTCTAAGCAGATTTAAAATCTCCTTTCCGGTGATATCCAATACCAATCTATCAATTTTAACATGAGGATTTTGGTGCATGGGCCTATATATGATGAAGACAAAATAATAATAAAGTATGATGAAGGGAGCCTTGGCGCACTGGTAAAGTTGCTGCCTTGTGACCATGAGCTCACGGGTTCAAGTCCTGAAAACAGCCTCTTATGAGCTCACGGGTTCAAGTCCTGAAAACAGCCTCTTGCAGAAATGTAGGGAAAGGATATCTACAATAGACCCAAAGTGATCGGATCCTTCCCAATAAAACATTTGCTACTGTTTATTATTTTTTAAGAAATGGTTTTCTTTCGTGCTTGCAGGAAATGGATTTCCTCATTTGGCTAACATTTTAACATATGTGGACTTTTTTAATCCGTGAATGATTTTCTAAAATTCACAAATATTTTTAAAATTAGTGAGCATTTTTTTAAATCCAATAATATTTTTTGAATTCCAACAGACCAACCAATCCACCTGGAACCGGCCTATCATGATCTTTCACGCAAATAACTAGCATGTGACTGCACATGATGCACACATACACAAATACAAGTGTCATAACATGTGCGTAACTGGTACGGCCTTGATTGATATCCCGTATGCCGCTGAAGGCGGGATCTCAACGTCCAATTTGGCTTGTATTTATACGCTTATTTGCGAGTTGAGTTTTCAGTTTTACTAAAGCACATCTAGATGTGCTCTAAGTATTGCACATCTAATCTTATATCATTGATTTTACGCTAAGGTTCATGCAAATATTTTCTTTGTCTTTTTTTTTCTTTCTAATTTGATTAGTCACTTAGATGTACAATAAATAGGGCATATATAGATGTGCCCTAGACAGACCCGTGAGTTTTTATATCATCTCAATGAAACAAAAGGACTTCTCGCGAAAAAAGGAAAGAAAAGGACGTGATCCATGCAAAGAAAAATACAAGACACTAGCAGCCATGGACAAGCTGCATCGTATATCCTACCAGGAGATACATTTCTACTCAGACATCATTTTTCCTCGTTTTAATCGAATGCATGGTTATTTGTTTTACTTTTATGAGGATACATTTTTCACTCCAACCTCATTTTATCAGTTGCTATCAATTTTGTGTGTTTTTTGCTTTTACAGAATTTTTTTCTTAGACTATCATAGAATTTATTTGCTTTGACTGGCCTTTGTGCTTTCGATCGTCTTGTTGCACTAAAGCTGCGAGGTTCTTCGATCAAATCAGCTCTTTGCGTTTACTATCATCCCATCTCAACCTCTTTCTTCTCACAATTCAAAAGTCGGCCACTCGTTGGTCCTGGGCATCGCTTCTATGGGCATGGCCAACGCATAGCCCCACACCTGCTCCCCCATGAGCCAACTAGGCTCGGATGCCACGATGGCAACAAAGTGGTAGCCTGAAGATGGCAGGTGCTGCCTGTAGAGGAGGCGGCTTCTTCGGGGAAGAAAGCTAGAAAAGGAAAGAAGAGAGAAGGAAAAGAGAAAAAAGGTGTGGCGTGCCAAGGAAGAAGATAGCAATGGTTGACGCACGCAAGGACATGTGAGGCAGCATGTGGGGTTGGATGAGAATCGGTATGGGCAATGCCTATAGCTCTCCAAGCCTCTCTTTTTTTTCGGAGAACTCCAAGCCTATGTGGATGTACGGGGCATCACTTTGCTAATGCCTCCTTGGTACAATGCCCCAATGGCCTCGTCGTTTCTCCAAAAATAAAGGAAAGACACTTTTGTCTTGTACCAGCACAATTTTTTCCTAAGGCTGTCCTTTTTGTCTGTTGTTTTACAACAACTAATAATCACTCAACTGACCCAAGCTAAAGTTTTAGACCAAAAGCTCATCAACAAACTAAAACAAATCAGCAAGAAAGATGATGTCAGATGGATGGAAATGAATTATATTTCATCTTAATTCTAGGAACTCTATTTCTATGTAGGTGCAGAATCACGTGTGCCATGTCCATAGGCCCGGAACCAAGTCGAAGGAAAAAAAGACATCACTTTTGGTTATCACTCTTGCTCATCAACATGATGCAAATTTCGTTAATATCAAGCAAATAAAAGCTCCCCCACAAAAAAAAAACAAAAAAAGCTGCGTGTGGACGCGATTTCACAAAAAGATACACCATCCTTTTCAAGAACCTAGAGTTCAGATCTTTTTTCCTAAATTGTTTATGTACAACATAAATAATACAGTACGTATCTAAAAAAAATAGGTGCAAAGAAAGCATATGGGTTCTCGCCAAAAAACATTTCCCTGCCCAAAAAAGGCATTTGGGTTCCCTGAAAAAGAAAGTCTTAACCCATCCAAGAACTCTTTAAGAGGGTACTGTCTATTAGTTCATGCAGGCAAAGAAGGAACTTAGCCTTAGTCATCTCACCAAAAAATGGCAATATCCTTTTCTCTGTATATCTCCTCTCTATCTCTACTACCTCCATTCCTAAATATAAGACGTTGGGGAAGTTTCTCCATTCCTAATATAAGACATTGGGGTGTAATGTTTCATGTTTGACTTTTCTTCCCATCACCCTTCGTTCAGCATTTCCTGTATGATAATCAATCACCTTAATTTACTTACCTTCTGAACCAATTTCACTATAATTTACTTACCAAACTTCTCATCAGACTATAAGGTAAATCACAGGCGGCATTTGATAAACATTTATGTACACAATCACATTAATATGGACAGGTAATCACAAACTAACATACTAAAATATTTATATTTCATTGTGACGCATGGGCAGTGTCCTTGTTAAGGGTGATTGATTAGGGTCCAAACCAAAAATTGAGTCAGTGAGATTCAAACCCCTGATCTCAAACCAAAAAGTTAGCTTACTTGAGTGTGTATCTTATGAAGACATGAAGGATTTAGGCTTCAAGCTGGCTTAAAATCAAAAGGTGTTCAACATGAAAGTTGCTCACCTCATTGAAATGAACAAGTTTGGTTTTTGAATCATCTCAACCCAAGGTCATATGCAATCTTCACAGATGATGCATGTGACAACATTTGACTTGCACAAAATTCCACACTCACTTATCCAACTTAAGGTAGGTTTGCAGATTTGAAAAAAATAATAGAGTCTTTTTTATTGTAGGGGAAATCCAGCCACCTCATATATAGACGAGGAGGGGGTGACTAATTGAACAACACATAATCGATCAAATCAATCTACCACTTTTACCTTCTATCCTTTTATCTCTGCTTCAGTTTTGTTCTTCTTCTTGTTCGACAACAGTGAACCTCGAGGCCTTAGGGGAAGTCATGCGGACCATGGGCAACCCAAAACCTCGTGCGCCCTGACAGGGTCTCTTTTGGGCATGTGGGGTTTCATATCCTCAAGAGACATCACCGACGTGTCTTGCATATTACACTGCCAACTAGGCTCACCCGTTGATGTGTCTCGCGTGTCGTGCTCGACACGGGGGCGACACAGTAACGTGTCCGTGAGCGAGAAATACCTAAAAACCAGTACCTTGTGAAGCACCATCCAAGAATATCCATCCAATATACTCCAAACTTTTTCTACATGAATTAAAGCACATATTTTATATAATTTCATATTACAAGATTTTTTTAGTTCTCATTTGCTACTATTTAGCTTTTGAATGCATGTTTTGGCATTTTTCGTGCAAAAATATGAATAAACCTAGATATGGTTAAAAAATGTTACATTTTTCATCAGCTCATATTACGGGTTTAGGAGATAGAGAAAAGGTCTTAGGAGATTTGACAAAGTTTGGTCGTACTTTGCTTTGATTAGTGCACATGATGTTTCTTAGATATTCAAGTCAAACTATGAGGTTTTCAATGACCAATCATTTTGTTTGTACATGTAACTTGAAAATGGAATAGACCATTTACTTTATCATTATCATTGACGAATTTAACATCATATTGCAACTCGTTGTGTCGTAATTTATTTTTCATACTTCACAAATATCGAAAAACTCATACCTTGTGATGCACCATACAAAAATATGTATCCAACATACTCCAGACTTTTTTCAACATGAAATAAATCACATATTAGAGATAATTTCAAATTTTAAGATTTTACAGATCTCATTTGTTGCTTTAAGGTTCTAAATGCATTTTTTCAGCATTTTCATCCAAAAAATAGAAACCAACCTAAATGTGATCAAAAAGCGTAAACTTTTGCTTTGGCTCATATTACAGGTTTACGAAATAGGTGAAAATGTCTCACGATATTTGACAGAAGTTTTCGTGTACTTCGCTACGTAATGGGTGGATCTTCTAGGGTGTTTCTTAGTTATTCAAGTCAAACTATGAGGGTCTTGATCTTGGGCCTCAATGTTTGGCATGTCACCACTTGGTTGAACTTGGCCTTCATCTAGTACTACTTAAAAATAGAATAGCATTTCTTTTCCTGCCGGCGGAGTGCTTCGTTCAACCTTTCATCCTGTTTCTGAGCATAATTTCAATGGTCTTAATTGCCTCACCCTTTATTGATTAGAGAATAAAATCCTAAAATATATTTAGATGGGTATATCACGGGTATGGTAGCATTTATTTGCACAATCATATTAATATGAGCAGTTAATCACATGGTAACGTACTAGAACATCTATATCACATTGCAATGCATGGGTGCTACTTCTTGAGCTTGCGTTGGTTTTTCCCTTGAAGAGGAAGGGTGATGCAGCAAAGTAGAGATAAGTATTTTCCTCAGTTAGAGAACCAAGGTATCAATCCAGTAGGAGATACAAGCAAGTCCCCAATCTATGCACCTGCACAAACAATCAAACACTTGCAACCAACACGATAAAGGGGTTGTCAATCCCTTCACGGTCAATTGCAATGGTGAGATCTGATAGAGATAGGTATAAAAGATTTCTAAAACGTAAAACAAAATAAAAACAAATAAATTGCAGCAAGGTATTTTTGGGTTTTTTGGTTTATAGATCTGAAAATATATGATGGAAAATAGACCCGGGGGCCATAGGTTTCACTAGAGGCTTCTCTCTTGAAAGAAAACATACGGTGGGTGAACAAATTACTGTCGAGCAATTGATAGAAAAGCGCAAAGTTATGACGATATCCAAGGCAATGATTATGCATATAGGCATCATGTCCGTGTCAAGTAGACCGACTCCTGCCTGCATCTACTACTATTACTCCACACACCGACCGCTATCCAGCATGCATCTAGAGTATTAAGTTCAAAAGAACGGAGTAACGCCTTAAGTAAGATGACATGATGTAGAGGGATAAACTCAAGCAATATGATGAAAACCCCATCTTTTTATCCTTGATGGCAACAATACAATATGTGCCTTGCTACCCCTACTGTCACTGGGTGAGGACACCGCAAGATTGAACCCAAAACTAAGCACCTCTCTCATTGCAAGAAAAACTAATCTAGTTGGCCAAACCAAACCAATAATTCGAAGAGAAATACAAAGATATCAAATCATGCATATAAGAATTCATAGAAGATTCAAATAATATTCATAGATAATCTGATCATAAATCCACAATTCATCAGATCTCGACAAACACACCGCAAGAGAATATTACATCGGATAGATCTCCAAGAACATCGAGGAGAACTTTGTATTGAAGATCAAAGAGAGAGAAGAAGCCATCTAGCTACTAGCTATGGACCCATAGGTCTGAGGTAAACTACTCACGCTTCATCTAAAGGGCAATAGAGTTGATGTAGAAGCCCTCCGTGATCGAATCCCCCTCCGGCAGGATGCCGGAAAAGGCCCCTAGATGGGATCTCACGGGTACAGAAGGTTACGGCGGTGGAAAAGTATTTTGGTGGACGCTTCTGGTCGTTTGGGAATATTTGGGAATTTATAGTGGAAGAGGGTTGGAGGAGCTCCGAGGGGTCCACAAGCCCTCAGGGCGCGCCCCCTAGGGCGCGCCCCTGTGGCTTGTGGAGTCCTCGGGACTCCCCTGCCTTCAACTCCAAGTTTGCTGGGTGTCTTCTAGTCCAAGAAAAATCATCGCGAAAGTTTTATTCCGTTTGGACTTCGTTTGATATTCCTTTTCTGTAAAACTCAAAAACAAGGAAAAAAACAGAAACTGGCACTGGGCTCTGGGTTAATAGGTTAGTCCCAAAAAAACTTGGGACTCGTTGCATGGAAAACAAAAAAAATTCTACGCACACGCAATGGTCTATCCATGGAGATGCATAGCAACGAGGGGGAGAGTGTGTCTACGTACCCTCGTAGACCGTAAGCGGAAGCGTTTCACAACGCGGTTGATGTAGTCGAACTTTCTTCATGATCCAACCAATCGAGTGCTGAACGTACGGCACCTCTGCGTTCAGCACATGTTCAGCTCGGTGACGTCCCTCGCCTTCTTGATCCAGCAAGACGTCGAGGTAGTAGATGAGTTTCGTCAGCACGACGGTGATAACCCACAAGTATAGGGGATCGTTTGTAGCCTTCTTTGATAAATAAGAGTGTCGAACCCAACGAGGAGCTAAAGGCAGAACAAATATTCCCTCAAGTTCTATCAACCACCGATAAAACTCTACGCACACTTGACGTTTGCTTTACCTAGAACAAGTATGAAACTATTTTGCAAGAATAAAACACGAGTACTTTGCGAGAATAAAACTACGAATAAATTGCAAGGTAATAAAAGTGGATAGCTTTTGTCAATAAGAAAGTCATTTGTCCCTAGGCAATCGATAACAAGTACCGGTAATCATTCTTGTAATTTTATATGAGGGAGAGGCATGAGCTAACATACTTTCTCTACTTGGATCATATGCACTTATGATTGGAACCCTAGCAAGCATCCACAACTACTAAAGATCATTAAGGTCGTGAAACCCAACCATAGCATTAAGTATCAAGTCCTCTTTATCCCATACGCAACAACCCACTTACTCGGGTTTAAGCTTCTGTCACTCTCGCAACCCACCATAAGCGAATCATGAACATATTGCAACACCCTACAGCGGGGATCCCTCACGTTTGCGCGAGACGGAGGGCACCGTAGGACAGCACCATAAATAAAATATACAATCATACCAACCAAGATCATGATTAACCCATAGGACAAAACGGATCTACTCAAACATCATAGGATAGCCAAATATCATTGGGAAATAATATATGGAGTTGAGCACCATGTTTAAGTAGAGATTACAGCGGGGAGAAGAGGTGTTACACCGCTGCATAGAGGGGGAGAAAGTTGGTGTTGACGGTAGCAAGATTGTTGATGTAGATCGTCGTCACGATCCTTGCCCCGGCGGCACTCCGGCGCCACCGGGAGAGAGGGGGAGAGAGCCCCCTCCTTCTTCTTCTTCCTTGGCTTCCCCCTAGATGGGACGAGAGTTCCCCCTCTGGTCCATGGCCTCCATGGCGGCGGAGGGGCGGAAGCCCCTCTGAGATTGGATCTCCCTCTCTGTTCTCTTCTGTTTCGCGTTCCCCAGATCTGGCCGAAAACCGTTTCTTATATTCCGGGAGATCCGTAACTCCGATTGCACTGAGATTTTAACACGATTTTTTTTCGGATATAAGCTTCCTTGCGCCCGAAGTATAGCTCCAACCGACGTTCGAGGTGGGCATAAGACACCTGGGCGCGCCTGGGCCCCCAGGCACGCCCTGGTGGGTTGTGGTCACTGTGGGCCCCCTCTTCTGATGATTCCAACTCCCAAAAATCACATATATTCCAAAATAATTCTCCGTAAATTTTTATCGCGTTTGGACTTCGTTTGATATGGATTTTCTGCGAAACAAAAAACATGCAACAAACAGGAACTGGCACTGGGCACTGGATCAATAGGTTAGTCCAATAAATCATATAAATTGTTGCAAAAAATATGTAAAAGTTGTATAATATTGGCATGAAACAATCAAAAATTATAGATACGACGGAGACGTATCAGCATCCCCAAGCTTAATTCCTGCTCGTCCTCGAGCAGGTAAATGATAAAAAAGATAATTTTTGATGTGGAATGCTACCTAGCATAATCTTTATCATATATCTAATCATGGCATGAATATTAAGACATAAGTGATTCAAAGCAACAATCTATAAGTTGGCATAAAGACATCAATACTCAGGCATCCCAACAAACAATCATGTCTTTCAAAATATCAACGCTAAAGAAAGCTATCCCTACAAAATCATATAGTCTTGTCATTCTCTATCTTCTTGACACAAAGTATTTATCATGCACAACCCCGATGACAAGCTGAGCAATTGGTTCATACTTTTTAACGCGCTTCAGCCTTTTCAACCCTCACGCAATACATGAGCGCAAGCCATGGATATAGCACTATGGGTGGAATAGAGTATAATGATAGGGGTAAATATAGAGAAGACAAAAAAGTAAGAAAGTCTCACATCGATGCGGCTAACCAACGGGCTATGGAGATGCCCATCAATTAATATCAACGTGAGGAGTAGGGATTGCCATGCAACGAATGCACTAAGAGCTATAAGTGTATGAAAGCTCAATATGAAAACTAAGTGGGTGTGCATCTAATCCTATAATAAAATTCCCACTAGTATATGGAAGTGACAACATAGGAGACTCTCCATATGAAAAACATGGTGCTACTTTGAAGCACAAGTGTGGAACTAGCATGCCCCTTCTCTCTTTTTCTTTTTCTTTTTCTTTTTTTTCCTTATTTTTCTCTCAATGTCCGGAGTCTCATCCCGACTTGTGGGGGAATCATAGTCTCCATCATCCTTTCCTCACTGGGACATGCTCTAATAATGAATAATGATGATCATCACACTTCTATTTACTTATAACTCAAAAGAAATAAAAACTACAACTCGATACCTAGAACAAAGTATGACTCTATACGAATGCCTCTGGCAGTGTACCAGGATGTGCAATGATCTAGCATAACAATGATATCAAAAAACGGACAAGCCATGGAAATATCATGCTAGGTATCTTACGATCATGCAAAGCAATATAACAATGAATGCTCAAGTCATCAAAACGGAGGCGGTGGAAGTTGCATGGCAATATATATCGGAATGGCTATGGAAAGGCCATAATAGGTAGGTATGGTGGCTGTTTTGAGGAAGGTATAATAAGGCTTATGTGTGATAGAGCGTATCATATCACGGGGTTTGGATGCACCTGCAAAGTTTGCACCACATCTCGAGGTGAGAAAGGGCAATGCATGGTACCATAGAGGCTAGCAAATTGCAGAAAGGTAAGAGTGCGTATATTCCATGGACTCACATTAGTCATAAAGAACTCATATACTTATTGCAAAAGTTTATTAGCCCTCGAAGCAAAGTACTACTACGCATGCCCCTAGGGGGATAGATTGGTAGGAAAAGACCATCGCTCATCCCCGACTGCCACTCATAAGGAAGACAATCAATAATAAATCATGCTCCAACTTCATAGCATAACGAGAGACTATGGCCCAGTTCTTTTGCCAGAATCTGGGGATTCTCCCAGAATCCGACCCCTACCCAGCTTCTCCCAGAATCTTTGAGCCACATTTGTTTTACAATCCTATCTAGTTAGGGTCTAATTAGATAGGATTGTAAAACAAATGGGGTTCAAAGATTCTGGGAGAAGCTGGGTAGGGGTCGGATTCTGGGAGAATCCCCAGATTCTGGCAAAAGAACTGGGCCTATATGTGCATGCTTCGGGAATCACAAACCTTAACACCAATATTCTTACTAACCACAACCATTTACTAGTACCTCCCACATATTACCATCTCTATATCACAAAACTATTGCAAGGAATCAAACATATCATATTCAGTGATCCATAAGTTTTATGTAGGATTTTATGACTAACCATGCAATTGACCAATTCCCGTTGACTCTCTAAATAGGTATAAGTGAAGCAAAAGAGTTTAATTCTTTCTACAAAAGACCATGCTCTAATAACTATAAGTGAAGCAAAAGAGTATTCTACAAATAACGGTTTTCTATGTGAAGAGAAACATGCAATCCAACCTTCAAATGATATAAGTGAAGCACAGGAAGCATTCTATAAAGCCACACTCAAAAGATATAAGTGAAGTGCAATGAGCATTCTATAAATCGACCATGGACTATCTCATACCAGCATGGTGCATAAAATAAAAATGAAAAATAAACACAAAAGACGCTCCAAGATTCACACATATCACATGAACGAAACGAAGATGAAAACATACCGATACTTGTTGAAGAAAGATGGGATGCCTTCCGGGGCATCCCCAAGCTTAGACGCTTGAGTCTCCTTGAATATTTACTTGGGGTGCCTTGGGCATCCCCAAGCTTGAGCTCTTGCCTCTCCTCCTTCTTCTCATATCGGGACCTCCTCGATCTTTGATCACTTCATCCACACAAAACTCAACAGAAACCTCGGTAAGATCCGTTAGTATAATAATGCAAATCACTAATCTAAGTACTGTTGCAAACCAATTCATATTTTGTTTTCGCATTGTAGTGATGTCTACTACGCAACTTTATTCTTGTAGACACGTGTTGGGCCTCCAAGCGCAGAGTTTTGTAGGACAGTAGCAATTTTCCCTCAAGTGGATGACCTAAGGTTTATCAATCCGTGGGAGTCGTAGGATGAAGATGGTTTCTCTCAAACAACCCTGCAACCAAATAATAAAAAGTCTCTTGTGTCCCCAACACACCCAATACAACGGCAAATTGTATAGGTGCACTAGTTCGGCGAAGAGATGGTGATAAAAGTGTAATATGGATGGTAGAAATATATTTTTATAATCTGAATAAATAAAAACAGCAAGGTAGCAAGTGATAAAACGGAGCACAAACGGTATTGCAATGCTTGAAAACAAGGCCTAGGGTCCGTACTTTCACTAGTGCAACCTCTCAACAATGCTAATATAATTGGATCATATAACCATCCCTCAAAGTGCGATGAAGAATCACTCCAAAGTGCCTATCTAGCGGAGAACATAAGAAGAAATTGTTTGTAGGGTACGAAACCACCTCGAAGCTATTCTTTCCGATCGATCTATCCAAGAGTTCGTACTAAAATAACACCAAATAATTTCAGATTCATAATACTCAATCCAACACAAAGAACCTCAAAGAGTGCCCCAAGATTTCTACCGGAGAAACAAAGACAAGAATGTGCATCAACCCCTATGCATAGATTACCCCAATGTCACCTCGGGAATCCGCGAGTTGAGTGCCAAAACATATATCAAGTGAATCAATATAATACCCCATTGTCACCACGGGTATTCGTATGCAAGACATATATCAAGTGCTCTCAAATCCATAAAAGTATTCAATCCGATAAAACGAAATCTCAAAGGGAAAACTCAATTCATCACAACAAGATAGAGAGGGGAAAACACCATATGATCCGACTATATTAACAAAGCCCGCGATACATCAAGATTGTGCATCTCAAGAACACAAGAGAGAGAGAGAGATTAAACACATAGCTACTGGTACAAACCCTCAGCCCCGAGGGTGGACTACTCCCTCCTCATCGTGGTGGCCGCCGGGATGATGAAGATGGCCACCGGTGATGATCTTCCCCTCCGACAGGGTGCCGGAACGGGGTCTATATTGGTTTTTCGTGGCTACAGAGGCCTGCGGCGGCGGAACTTCTGATCTAGGGTTACCCCTGATGGTTTCTCTATTTATAGGAATTTTTGGCGTTGGTTTCACGCTAAGATGGGCCTCGAGGTGAGCACAACCCACCGGGGCACGGGCAAGGGCCCAGGCGCGCCCCGGTGTCTTGTGCCCTACTCCTTCACCTTCTGGTCCTTCCACGAAGCTTCAGGGGTCTCTTTTGTTCCAAAAAAATTTGTCAAAAAGTTTCAGCTCATTTGGAGAACTTTCATTTCTGCACAAAAAACAACACCACGGTAGTTCTGCTGAAAACAGCGTCAGTCCGGGTTAGTTCCATGCAAATCATACCAAAACCATATAAAATTGTTGTAAACATGGCATGAATACTTCATAAATTATAGATATGTTGGAGACGTATCAGCATCCCCAAGCTAAATTCCTACTCGTCCTCGAGTAGGTAAATGATAAAAGAAATAATTTATGAAGCGTGAATGCTGGCAAAGTGCATAAGTTTGATCAATGATAATTTCAATCACTTTTCCTAGCATCATAACAGCAACTCTTTCTCATGAAACTTATTATGATAAAGTAGCAATTGAAAACGGAATTTTTGTTGTGGAAAGCTACCTATCATATTCATCATATAATCTTTCTTTTGTAGCATGGACATTTGGACTTGAATGATTCAAAGCAATAGTCTATAATTTGACATGAGGACATCAATACTCAAGCATATCAACAAGAAACCATGCCTTTCAAAATATCAACACTAAAGAAAGTTATCTCTAGCCCATCATGCTCAATCATTGATCCATTCATGAGACACACTCGAATATTAGCTACATCCAATGCTCAAGTACGATCATAGTGCCCCTTAGTTGGTGCTTTATAAGAGAAGATGGAGACTCAAATAAAAATAAAAATTGCATAAAGTAAATAGATAGGCCCTTCGCAGAGGGAAGTAGGGATTTGTAGAGGTGCCAGAGCTCAAAGCTTAATTTGAGAGATAAAATTTTTGAGAGGCATACTTTTCCCGTCAACGAAAACGACCGAGTAATTCCCAATACTTTCCATGCTAGATATATCATAGGCGGTTCTCAAACAGAAAATAAAGTTTATTCCTTTTTCTACCATTCTTTCACGATCCAAGGCTAGCCGTATCCACGGGTGCCCTCCATACCAACACTTTCCAAGGAATTTATTATTTGACAACATAAAGTAAATTCATTTTTCATTTTGGGACTGGGCATCCCTAATACCTTTGCCGCACTCTCGTGCAATGACAAGTGAATATACACTCATCTTGAGAATAACACATCTAGCATGGAAAATATTGACCACCCCCTACCGCTTCATGAGCGGTACAAGCACACAAAAAGGAAATTATTTTGAAAATTTAGAGATGGCACATACAAATTTGCTTAGAACGGCATGGAAATATCGCATGTAGGTAGGTATGGTGGACTCATTTGGCACAACTTTGGGTTTAAGAATTTGGATGCGCAAGTAGTATTCCCACTTAGTACAAATGGAGGCTAGCAAAAAGATTGAGAACCAACCAACCAAGAAACGAAATTTCTCATAAACGAGCATTAAACATAACTAACACCGAATAATGCACCACAAGTAGGATGTAATTTCATTGCATAACTATTGACTTTCATGCTTGCATAGGGAATCACAAACCTTAACACCAATATTCTTACTAAAGCATAATTACTCACCAACATGACTCACATATTATTATCTCCATATCGCAAAACTATTGCAAGGAATCAAACTTATCATATCCAATGATCTATATGAAAGTTTTTATCATATCCTTCTTGGATATCCATCACTTTGGGACCAATTTCAAAGCTTGTGAAAATTTTCATCACTATTATCAACTCTCAAAATAATATAAGTGAAGCATGAGAGTGTTCGACAAACTACTCCAAAAAGATATAAGTGAAGATCATGCGAGTAGTTAAGTAAATGGGTAGCTATTTGAGGACTCTCTTTTATTTAAAAACTTTCAGATCTAAGTATTTTATTAAAACATCAAGCAAAACAAAACAAAATGACATTCTAAGAATAGCACACATCATGTGAAGAAGCAAAAACTTAGGCTCAACCGATACTAACCGATAGTTGTTCATGAAGAAAGGTGGGATGCCTACCGAGGCATCCCCAAGCTTAGATGCTTGAGACTTATTGGATTATTAACTTGGGATGCCTTGGGCATCCCCAAGCTTGAGCTTTTGTGTCTCCTTAATTCCTTTTATATCACGGTTTTCCTAAATCTTAAAAACTTCATCCACACAAAACTCAACAAGAACTCGTGAGATAAGTTAGTATAAATCAATGCAAAAACCTTATCATTCTCTACTGTAGCAAATCACTAAAATTATTATTCAACATTTCATAATAAATGCCTCTGCATATTTAATACTTCCATCCTCAAATAGAATCATTAAACAAGCAAACATATGCACACAATGCAAACATAACAGCAATCTACCAAAACAGTACAGTCTGTAAAGAGTGCAATATTATTCATACTTCCCTAACTCCAAAAATTCTGAAAATTTACCAAACTGTAGAAAATTTATTATTGATTACTGTGAAAAAAATTAAACATTTTATCAGATTCTTACTTTTCTGGATAATTATTGCAACAGCAATAAACTTTCTGTTTTGAAACAGCAACTCATATACATGCAAAATAAGCATGGAAAAGGCTATACTTGACATTTTTATTGAAGTAAAAGATGCAAAACATTATTATAGATAACAGCAAGAAAATCGTCATAAAATAAAATGACTCTCCAAGCAAAACTCATATCATGTGACGAATAAAATTATAGCTCCAAGTGAGGTTACTGATAATGTCGGAGACGAAATAGGGGATGCCTTCCGGGGCATCCCCAAGCTTAGTTGCTTGGATCTTCCTTGAATATTGCCTTGGGGGTGCCTTGGGAATCCCCAAGCTTAGGGTCTTGTCACTCCTTATTCTCCTCATATCGATATCTCACCCAAAACTTGAAAACTTCAATCACACAAAACTTAACAGAACTTCGTGAGATGGGTTAGTATGATAAAGACAAATCATTCACTTTGGTAATGTCAAAGACAAGATTCATAATTGTTCTCACACAATGCCTACTGTACTCTACAATTTCCACAATTTATATTAAGCAATATAAGCCATAGAAACTAGAAAACAAGCAAATTATGCATTGAAAACAGAATCTGCCAAAAACAGAATAGTACATAAAGATCTGAATTAAGGTCATACTTATATAACTTCAAATATTCTGAAAAATTAGTAAAGCATAGAAAATTTGTATATTCATCAACTGTAAAAAATTGAGAATTTTTCCACGTTCTAGTAAAATACATGAATTTCTGCACTGGACGCAAAAGTTTCTGTTTTTGCACAGAATCAAGTCAACTATCATCCACACTATCCCAAAGGCTTTACTTGGCACTTTATTGAAACAAAAGCTATAAAACAAGATCACTACAGTATCCTAACCATGTGAACACACAAAAACAGTAGGTAAAAGTGTTGGGTTGTCTCCCAACAAGCGCTTTTCTTTAATGCCTTTTAGCTAGGCATGATGATTTCAATGATGCTCACATAAAAGATAAGAATTGAAACACAAAGAGAGCATCATGAAGCATATAACTAGCACATTTAAGCCTAACATACTTCCTATGCATAGGAATTTCGTGAGCAAACAAATTATGGGAGCAAGAATCAACTAGCATAGGAAGGCAAAACAAGTGCAAATTCAAAACTTTCAACACATAGAGAGGAAACTTGATATTATTGAAATATGTAAAAGCATAAATTCCTCTCTCATAATAATTTTCAGTAGCATCATGAATGAATTCAACAATATAGCTATCACATAAAGCATTCTTTTCATGATCCACATGCATAAAAAAATTATTACTCTCCACATAAGCAAATTTATTCTCATGAATAGTAGTGGGAGCAAAGTCAACAAAATAACTATCATGGGATTGAAAATTAAAATCATGATGACAAGTTTCATGGTTATCATTATTATTTATAGCATACATGTCATCACCATAATCATCATAGATAGGAGGCATGCTTTTATCATAATAAATTTTCTCATCAAAACTTGGGGGACAAAAAATATCATCTTCATCAAACATAGTATCCCCAAGCTTATGGATTTGCATATCATTAGCATCATGGATATTCAAAGAGTTCATACCAACAACATTGCAATCATGCTCATCATTGAAAGATTTTTTGTCAAACATTTTATAGAATTCTTCCTCTATCAATTGAGCACAAACTTCATTTCCATCATTTTCACGAAACACATTATAGAGATGAATAATATGATGCAACCTCAATTCCATTTTTTTAATTTTCTTTTTATAAACCAAACTAGTGATAAAACAAGAAACTGAAAGATTCGATTGCAAGATCTAAAGATATACCTTCAAGCACTCACCTCCCCGGCAATGGCGCCAGAAAAGAGCTTGATGTCTACTACGCAACTTTATTCTTGTAGACACGTGTTGGGCCTCCAAGCGCAGAGTTTTGTAGGACAGTAGCAATTTTCCCTCAAGTGGATGACCTAAGGTTTATCAATCCATGGGAGGCGTAGGATGAAGATGGTCTCTCTCAAACAACCCTACAACCAAATAATAAAAAGTCTCTTGTGTCCCCAACACACCCAATACAATGGCAAATTATATATGTGCACTAGTTCGGCGAAGAGATGGTGATAAAAGTGTAATATGGATGGTAGAAATATATTTTTATAATCTGAATAAATAAAAACAGCAAGGTAGCAAGTGATAAAACGGAGCACAAACGGTATTGCAATGCTTGAAAACAAGGCCTAGGGTCCGTACTTTCACTAGTGCAACCTCTCAACAATGCTAATATAATTGGATCATATAACCATCCCTCAAAGTGCGATGAAGAATCACTCCAAAGTTCCTATCTAGCGGAGAACATAAGAAGAAATTGTTTGTAGGGTACGAAACCACCTCGAAGCTATTCTTTCCGATCGATCTATCCAAGAGTTCGTACTAAAATAACACCAAATAATTTCAGATTCATAATACTCAATCCAACACAAAGAACCTCAAAGAGTGCCCCAAGATTTCTACTGGAGAAACAAAGACAAGAACGTGCATCAACCCCTATGCATAGATTACCCCAATGTCACCTCGGGAATCCGCGAGTTGAGTGCCAAAACATATATCAAGTGAATCAATATAATACCCCATTGTCACCATGGGTATTCGTATGCAAGACATATATCAAGTGCTCTCAAATCCATAAAAGTATTCAATCCGATAAAACGAAATCTCAAAGGGAAAACTCAATTCATCACAACAAGATAGAGAGGGGAAAACACCATATGATCCGACTATATTAACAAAGCCCGCGATACATCAAGATTGTGCATCTCAAGAACACGAGAGAGAGAGATTAAACACATAGCTACTGGTACAAACCCTCAGCCCCGAGGTTGGACTACTCCCTCCTCATCGTGGTGGCCGCCGGGATGATGAAGATGGCCAACGGTGATGATCTCCCCCTCCGGCAGGGTGCCAGAACGGGGTCTATATTGGTTTTTCGTGGCTACAGAGGCCTGCGGCGGCGGAATTTCTGATCTAGGGTTACCCCTGATGGTTTCTCTATTTATAGGAATTTTTGGCGTTGGTTTCACGCTAAGATGGGCCTCGAGGTGAGCACAACCCACCGGGGCACGGGCAAGGGCCCAGGCGCGCCCCGGTGTCTTGTGCCCTACTCCTTCACCTTCTGGTCCTTCCACGAAGCTTCGGGGGTCTCTTTTGTTCCAAAAAAAAATTGTCAAAAAGTTTCAGCTCATTTGGAGAACTTTCATTTCTGCACAAAAAACAACACCACGGTAGTTCTGCTGAAAACAGCGTCAGTCCGGGTTAGTTCCATGCAAATCATACCAAAACCATATAAAATTGTTGTAAACATGGCATGAATACTTCATAAATTATAGATACGTTGGATACGTATCATGTAGCTACTGTATTATAAAATTTTCATGGCTTATACCACCGATAAAAATCGATAGTTTCATAAAAACAAGCAAAACAATGCATCAAAAACAGAATCTGTCTTAAACAGGACAGTCTGTAGCAATCTGAACACCTACCATACTTTTGGTACTCCAAAAATTCTGGAAAATTAGGACAAAATAAAAAAATTATATATAAAGACTTCTCAAAAAATTTCAGAAACTTTTGACATTCCAGTAAAAAATGTAAAATCGCGCACTACAGCCAAAGTTTCTGTTTTGCACCGCACATACCAACAAGCAATCTAATCATCCTAGAGGCAAATCTTGGCACATTATTTTTATAATACAATGGATTTGTGCAAGGGGATAATTATTTTTGTGAGAATATTCATGAAAAATTCTACATTGTTTCCATGAGCATGAACACAAGAGTTCAAGGTCGACCCTCACTTCTCCAATGCATCACCTTTCAATCGCTTCTCTTTTACTGAAGTTTTAAGTTCCCCTCTATATTTTTTTGTTTTTAAACTTTATAAAAGCACTCAACAGAATAAAATGACTCTCTAAAACTTCCGGGTTGTCTCCCTGGCAGCGCTTTCTTTAAAGCCATTAAGCTAGGCATAAAGTGCTCAAGTAATGAATCCACCTGGATCCCAAGGTATATCAAAGCCAATTTTAATTAACAATGATTTGGCATTTAGTAGTGAGCACAAAGCAACATATATCATGCAATGACAAAGTCTAACTCTCTTCCTATGCATCGGCATGTCATACAAGAACAATTCATGCACATCAAGTAAAGGCCAATACATAGCATAAGCAGTTTCTTGTAATTTTATCGTGTTGGAAACATAGAGAGGTGGAGATATAGTTCCTCTCTCATAATAATTGCAAGTAGGAGCAGCAGGCACATGCATATTATATTCATAAAAATCATCATGTGCAACAGTAAAAGGCAACCCATTAATGTAATCCTTAATAAGTGCAAACTTCTTCGATATAGTGTAGTTTGGAGAATTCAAAAAGATAATAGGACTATCATGTGTGGGTGCAATAGCAACAATTGCATTCTTAGCATAAGGAACTATAGCAAGTTCATCTCCATAAGCATAATTCATATTGGCATCTTGGCCAAAAGCATAACAAGCATCAAGTTCATCAAAAGGTATTTCAAAAGAATCAACGGGATCATAGCATTCATCCTTTGGTAAGCACGAAGGGAAATTAAACAATGTATGAGTTGAAGAGTTACTCTCATTAGAAGGTGGGCACGGGTAGCTAATTCGTTCTTCCTCCGTTTGTTCTTCATTCTCCTCATCATCTTTTTCATCCAATGAGCTCATAGTTTCATCATTTTCTTCTTCCATAGACTCCTGCAAAATGTTAGTCTCTTCTTGGACAGCGGAGACTTTCTCAATAAATACATCAATATCGCAATTGAATTTATAATTGTCATAGCAATATTTAAGGATAGCAAAATTTTCAGGTCTATAAATTGAATCATCAAAATCTTCAAACTTTTCAAACAAAGATTCAATTTCATAAGCACCCTTAAAAGCAACAAATTCTTCTATTCGTTCCACATCATAGTAATCATATCTACCATTAGCATAAGAAGCTAAGGTTTCATTGTCATTAAATTTGCATGAAAAGGGAAGGTGTGGAGCATTCATCCTAGAGCAACAAGTATAATCATATCTAGAGCATAGATTCCAAGCATACCATTTCAACATATGAATTTGATCCCATAACAGTTTCCCTTTTTGTGTCAAGCGATAATCCCTAAAGTATTCACGTTGATCCAACGTGTCTCCCATTATCAGGTTGAACGGGGTTTTCTCAGGATTATCAAAGTGGTGAATAATATCTTTCACATAACGAGCATCGAGGGTTTTAGGAGGTTTCCCATCTCCATGAGTAGCAAGTACAACTAATTTTTTTGGTGTTTCGTGTTCCATATCCATAACTAAAGATAGAGAACAACTTAGAACAGGAAATAAAAACTACTTAGTGATAAAGCAAACAAGCACACACAAGAATATTCACCCTACACTATTGCTCCCCGGCAACGGTGCCAGCAAAAGGTCTTGATAACCCACAAGTATAGGGGATCGTTTGTAGCCTTCTTCGGTAAATAAGAGTGTCGAACCCAATGAGGAGCTAAAGTCAGAACAAATATTCCGTCAAGTTCTATCGACCACCGATACAACTCTATGCACGCTTGACGTTTGCTTTACCTAGAACAAGTATGAAACTATTTTGCAAGAATAAAACACGAGTACTTTGCGAGAGTAAAACTACTAATAAATTGCAAGGTAATAAAAGTGGATAGCTTTTGTCAACAAGAAAGTCATTTGTCCCTAGGCAATCGATAACAAGTACCGGTAATCATTCTTCTAATTTTATATGAGGGAGAGGCATGAGCTAACATACTTTCTCTACTTGGATCATATGCACTTATGATTGGACCCCTAGCAAGTATCCGCAACTACTAAAGATCATTAAGGTCGTGAAACCCAACCATAGCATTAAGTATCAAGTCCTCTTTATCCCATACGCAACAACCCAGTTACTCGGGTTTAAGCTTCTATCACTCTCGCAACCCACCATAAGCGAATCATGAACATATTGCAACACCCTACAGCGGGGATCCCTCACGTTTGCGCGAGACGGAGGGCACCGTAGGACAGCACCATAAATAAAATATACAATCATACCAACCAAGATCACGATTAACCCATAGGACAAAACGGATCTACTCAAACATCATAGGATAGCCAAATATCATTGGGAAAAAATATATGGAGTTGAGCACCATGTTTAAGTAGAGATTACAGCGGGGAGAAGAGGTGTTACACCGCTGCATAGAGGGGGAGAAAGTTGGTGTTGACGGTAGCAAGATTGTTGATGTAGATTGTCGTCATGATCCTTGCCCCGGTGGCACTCCGGCGCCACCGGGAGAGAGGGGGAGAGCCCCCTCCTTATTCTTCTTTCTTGGCCTCCCCCCTAGATGGGAGGAGAGTTCCCCCTCTGGTCCATGGCCTCCATGGTGGTGGAGAGCCCCTCCGAGATTGGATCTCCCTCTCTGTTCTCTTCTATTTCGCATTCCCCAGATATGGCCGAAAACCGTTTCTTATATTCCGGGAGATCCGTAACTCCGATTGCGCTGAGATTTTAACACGATTTTTTTCCGGATATAAGCTTCCTTGCACCCGAAGTATAGCTCCAACCGACGTTCAAGGTGGGCATAAGACACCTGGGCGCGCCTGGGCCCCCAGGCGCGCCCTGGTGGGTTGTGGTCACTGTGGGCCCCCTCTTCTGATGATTCCAACTCCCAAAAATCACATATATTCCAAAATAATTCTCCGTAAATTTTTATCGCGTTTGGACTTCGTTTGATATGGATTTTCTGCGAAACAAAAAACATGCAACAAACAGGAACTGGCACTGGGCACAGGATCAATAGGTTAGTCCAATAAATCATATAAACTGTTGCCAAAAATATGTAAAAGTTGTATAATATTGGCATGAAACAATCAAAAATTATAGATACGATGAAGACGTATCAGACGGCGTGGTGACGGTGATAGTGAAGTGATTTCCGCAGGGCTTCGCCTAAGCACTACGAAAATATGACCAGGGGTGTAAACGGTGGAGGGGGGCGCCGCACACGGCTAACAATTGATCTGGTGTGTGCTAGGCGCCCCCCTCCTCATATATATAGGTGGGAGGGAGAGGGGAGAGGCCAAGGGGCGCCCCAAATAGGTCTGAATCCTACTTGGGCTCCTGCCCTTGGCCGCGCCCCCCTGCCATGTTTGTCGGAGGGGGAAGGAAAGAGGGGGGGGGGGAGAGAGAAGGAATTGGGAATCCTAATCCACACTTACCTTTCTCTTCTCCCCTTTCCTTCTCCTCCTTAGGCCAGCCCATATGGGGGGCGCACCAGCCCCTTGTGGCTGGTGCGTTTCCCCTCTTGGCCCATAAGGCCCATATCTTTTGCCAGGGGTGCCCGGAACCCCTTCCGGTGACCCGATAAGTACCCGGTACCCCCCGAAACACTTCCGGTGTCTGAATACCATCATCCTATATATCAATCTTTACCTCTCGACCATTTCGAGACTCCTCGTCATGTCCGTGATCTCAATTGGGACTCCAAACAACATTTGGTCACCAGATCACAAAACTCATATAATACTATATCGTCGACGAACGTTAAGCGTGCGGACCCTACGGGTTCGAGAACTATGTAGACATGACCAAGACATCTCTCCGGTCAATAACCAATAGCGGAACCTGGATGCCCATATTGGCTCCTACATATTCTACGAAGATCTTTATCGGTCGAACCGTTATGACAACATACGTAATTCCCTTTGTCCATCGGTATGTTACTTGCCCGAGATTCGATCATCGGTATCTCTATACCTAGTTCAATCTCGTTACCGGCAAGTCTCTTTACTCGTTCCGTAATACATCGCCTCGTGACTAACTCCTTAGTCGTTTGCTTGCAAGCTTATGATGTGTATTACCGAGAGGGCCCAGAGATACCTCTCCGATACTCGAAGTGACAAATCCTAATCTCGATCTATGCCAACTCAACAAATACCTTCGGAGATACCTGTAGAGCATCTTTATAATCACCCAGTGATGTTTGATAGCACACAAGGCATTCCTCCGGTATCCGGGAGTTGCATAATCTCATAGTCGAAGGAATATGTATTTGACATGAAGAAAGCAATAGCAATAAAACTGAACGATCATTATGCTAAGCTAACGGATGGGTCTTGTCCATCACATCATTCTCCTAATGATGTGATCCCATTATCAAATGACAACTCATGTCCATGGTTAGGAAACCATAACCATCTTTGATCAACGAGCTAGTCTAGTAGAGGCTTACTAGGGACATGGTATTTGTTTATGTATTCACACATGTATTTAGGTTTCCGATCAATACAATTCTCGCATGAATAATAAACCTTTATCATGAATAAGGAAATATAAAATAACAACTTTATTATTGCCTCTAGGGCATATTTCCTTCAGTCTCCCACTTGCACTAGAGTCAATAATCTAGTTCACATCACCATGTGATTTAACACCCATAGTTCACATAGCTATGTGACCAACACCCAAAGAGTTTACTAGAGTCAATAATCTAGTTCACATTGTCATGTGATTAACACACAAAGAGTACGAAGGTGTGATCATGTTTTGCTTGTGAGAGAAGTTTAGTCAACAGGTCTGCCACATTCAGATCCGTATGTATTTTGCAAATTTCTATGTCTACAATGCTCTGCATGGAGCTACTCTAGCTAATTGTTCCCACTTTCAATATGTATCAAGATTGAGACTCAGAGTCATCTGGATCAGTGTTAAAGCTTGCATCAATGTAACCCTTTACGACGAACTCTTTATCACCTCCATAACCAAGAAATATTTCCTTAGTCCTCTTAGGTAACTAAGGATAATTTTGACCGCTGTTCAGTGATCTACTCCTGGATCACTATTGTACCCCCTTGCCAAACTCATGGCAAGGTACACAATAGGTCTGGTACATAGCATGGCATACTTTATAGAACCTATGGCTGAGGCATAGGGAATGACTTTCATTCTCTCTCTATCTTCTGTCGTGGTCGGGTTTTGAGTCTTACTCAACTTCACACCTTGCAACACAGGCAAGAACCCTTTCTTTGACTGGTCCATTTTGAACTTTTTCAAAATCTTGTCAAGGTATGTGCTTTGTGAAAGTCCTATTAAGCGTCTCGATCTATCCCTATAGATCTTGATGCCCAATATATAAGTAGCTTCACCGAGGTCTTTTATTGAAAACTCTTATTCAAGTATCCTTTTATGCTATCCAGAAATTCTATATCATTTCCAATCAACAATATGTCATCCACATATAATATTAGATATGCTACAGAGCTCCCACTCACTTTCTTGTAAATACAGGCTTCACCATAAGTCTGTATAAAACCATATGCTTTGATCACCTCATCAAAGCGTGTATTCCAACTCTGAGATGCTTGCACCAGTCCATAGATAGATCGTTGGAGCTTGCACACTTTGTTAGCACCTTTAGGATCGACAAAACCTTTCTGGTTGTATCATATACAACTCTTCTTTGAGAAATCCATTAAGGAATGCAGTTTTGACGTCCATTTTCCAGATTTCATAAAATACGGCAATTGCTAACATGATTCGGACAGACTTAAGCATCGCTACGGGTGAGAAAGTCTCATCATAGTCAACCCTTTGAACTTGTCGAAAACCTTTTGCGACAAGTCATGGTTTGTAGACAGTAACATTACTATCAGCATCAGTCTTCTTCTTGAAGATCCATTTATTTTCTATGGATTGCCGATCATTGGGCAAGTCCACACTTTGTTCTTATACATGGATCCTATCTCAGGTTTCATGGCCTCAAGCCATCTGTCGGAATCTGGGCTCATCATAGCTTCTTCATAGTTCATAGGTTCGCCTTGGTCTAGTAACATGACTTCTAGAACAGGATTACCATACCACTCTGGTGTGGATCGTGCTCTAGTCGGCCTACGAGGTTCAGTAGCAACTTGATCTGAAGTTTCATGATCATCATCATTTGCTTCCTCTCTAGTTGGTGTAGGCATCACGGGAACGGATTTCTCTGATGTGCTACTTTCCAATTCGAGAGAAGGTACAATTACCTCATCAAGTTCTACTTTCCTCCCACTCACTTCTTTCGAGAGAAACTCCTTCTCTAGAAAGGACTCATTCTTGGCAACAAAGATCTTGCCTTCGGATCTGTGGTAGAAGGTGTACCCAATTGTTTCCTTAGGGTATCCTATGAAGACGCACTTCTCCGATTTGGGTTCGAACTTATCAGGCTGAAGCCTTTTGACATAAGTGTCGCAACCCCAAACTTTTAAGAAACGACAGCTTAGGTTTCTTGCCAAACCACAGTTCATACGGTGTCGTCTCAACAGATTTAGACAGTGCCCTATTTAATGTGAATGCAGTTGTCTCTAATGCATAACCCCAAAACGATAGTGGTAAATCGGTAAGAGACATCATAGATCGCACCATATCTAATAAAGTACGGTTACGACGTTCGGACACACCATTACGCTGTGGTATTCCAGGTGGCGTGAGTTGTGAAACTATTCCACATTGTTTTAAATGAAGGCCAAACTCGTAACTCAAATATTCGCCTCCGCGGTCAGATCATAGAAAATTTATTTTCTTGTTATGATGATTCTCCACTTCACTCTGAAATTCTTTGAACTTTTCAAATGTTTCAGACTTGTGTTTCATTAAGTAGATATACCCATATCTGCTCAAATCATCTGTGAAGGTCAGAAAATAACGATACCCGCCGCGTGCTTCAACACTCATCGGACCGCATACATCGGTATGTATTATTTCCAATAAGTCATTTAGCTCGCTCCATTGTTTCGGAGAACGGAGTTTTAGTCATCTTGCCCATGAGGCATGGTTCGCAAGTATCAAATGATTCATAATCAAGTGACTCCAAAAGTCCATCTGCATGGAGTTTCTTCATGCGCTTTACACCAATATGACCTAAACGACAGTGCCACAAGTATGTTGCACTATCATTATCAACTTTGCATCTTTTGGCATCAATATTATGAATATGTGTATCACTACGATCGAGATTCAGTAAACCATTCACATTGGGTGTATGACCATAGAAGGTTTTATTCATGTAAACAGAACAACAATTATTCTCTAACTTAAATGAATAACCGTATCGCAATAAACATGATCTAATCATATTCATGCTCAACGCAAACACCAAATAACATTTATTTAGGTTCAACACTAATCCCGAAGGTAGAGGGAGTGTGCGATGGTGATCTTATCAACCTTGGAATCACTTCCAACACACATCGTCACCTCGCCCTTAACTAGTCTCTGTTTATTCTGCGACTCCTGTTTCGAGTTACTAATCTTAGCAACTGAACCAGTATCAAATACCCAGTGGTTACTACGAACACTACTAAAGTACACATCAATAACCTGTATATCAAATATACCTTTGTTCACTTTGCCATCCTTCTTATCCGCCAAATGTTTGGGGCAGTTCCGCTTCCAGTGACCATTTCCGTTGCAGTAGAAGCACTCAGTTTCAGGCTCGGGTCTAGTTTTGGGCTTCTTCACGGGAGTGGCAACTTGCTTGCCATTCTTCTTGAAGTTCCCTTTCTTTCCCTTTTGCCTTTTTTCTTGAAACTAGTGGTCTTGTTGACCACCAACATTTGATGTTCTTTCTTGATTTCTACCTTCGCCGATTTCAGCATCGCGAAGAGCTCGGGAATCGTTTTCGTCATCCCTTGCATATTATAGTTTATCATGAAGTTATAGTAGCTTGGTGATAGTGACTAGCGAACTCTGTCAATCACTTTCTTATCTGGAAGATTAACTCCCACTTGATTCAAGCGATTGTAGTACCCAGACATTCTGAGCACATGCTCACGGGCTGAGCTATTCTCCTCCATCTTGTAGTCAAAGTAATTGCCAGATGCCTCATACCTCTTGACACGGGCATGAGTCTGCAATACCAATTTCAGCTCTTAGAACATCTCATATGCTCCGTGGCGTTCAAAACATTTTTGAAGTCCCGGTTCTAAGCCGTAAAGCATGACGCACTAAACTATCAAGTAGTCATCATAGCGAGCTTTGCCAAACGTTCATAACGTCTGCATCTGCTCCTGCAATAGGTCTTTCACCTAGCGGTGCATCAAGGACATAATTCTTCTGTGCAGCAATGAGGATAATCCTCAGATCACGGACCCAGTCCGCATCATTGCTACTATCATCTTTCAACTTATTTTTCTCTAGGAACATATCAAAAATAAGGGAGCTATATCGCGAGCTATTGATCTACAACATAGATTTGCAAATACTATCAGGACTAAGTTCATGATAAATTAAGTTCAATTAATCAAATTACTAATGAACTCCCACTTAAATCAACATCCCTCAAGTTGTCTAAGTGAAACGTGATCCAAATCAACTAACCCAAGTCCGATCATCACGTGAGATGGGGCAGTCATCAATGGTGAACATCACTATGTTGATCATATCTACTATATGACTCACGTTCGACCTTTCGGTCTCCAGTGTTCCGAGGCCATGTCTGTACATGCTAGGCTCGTCAAGTTTAACCCAAGTATTCTGCATGTGTAAAACTGTCTTACACCCGTTGTATGTGAACGTAGAGTCTATCACACCTGATCATCATGTGGTGTCTCAACACGACGAACTGTAGCAACGGTGCATACTCAGGGAGAACACTTTTACCTTGAAATTTAGTGAAGGGATCATCTTATAATGCTACCGCCGTACTAAGCAAAATAAGATGCATAAAAGATAAACATCACATGCAATCAAAATATGTGACATGATATGGCCATCATCATCTCATGCTTTTGATCTCCATCTCCAAAGCATCATCATGATCTCCATCGTCACCGGCTCGACACCTTGATCTCCATCGTTGCGTCGTGGTCGTCTCGCCAACTATTACTTCTACAACTATTGCTAACTCATAGCGATAAAGTAAAGCAATTACATGGCGTTTGCATTTCATACAATAAAGAGACAACCATAAGGCTCCTGTCGGTTGCCTGATATCTTACAAAACATGATCATCTCATACAAAAACGTATATCACATCATGTCTTGACCATATCACATCACAACATGCCCTGCAAAAACAAGTTAGACGTCCTCTACTTTGTTGTTGCAAGTTTTACGTGGCTGCTACGGGCTTCTAGCAAGAACCGTTCTTACCTACGGCAAAAACCACAACGGTGAATTGTCAAGTTTGCTATTTTAACCTTCCTCAAGGACCGGCCGCAGTCAAATTCGATTCAACTAAAGTAGGAGAAACAGACACCCGCCAGCCACCTTTATGCAAAACAAGCTGCATGTTAGTCGGTGGAACCGGTCTCATGTACGTGGACATGTAAGGTTGGTCCGGGCCGCTTCATCCCACAATGCCGCCGAATCAAAATAAGACGTTGGTGGTAAGCAGTATGAACATCACCGCCCACTACTTCGTTGTGTTCTACTCGTGCATATCATCTACGCATAGACCTGGCTCTGATGCCACTGTTGGGAATCGTTGCATGGAAAACAAAAAAAATTCTACGCACACGCAATGATCTATCCATGGAGATGCATAGCAACGAGGGGGAGAGTGTGTCTACGTACCCTCGTAGACTGTAAGCGGAAGCGTTTCACAACGCGGTTGATGTAGTCGAACTTTCTTCGTGATCCAACCGATCGAGTACCGAACGTACGGCACCTCCGCGTTCAGCACACGTTCAGCTCGGTGATGTCCCTCGCCTTCTTGATCCAGCAAGACATCGAGGTAGTAGATGAGTTCCGTCGGCACGACGGCGTGGTGACAGTGATGGTGAAGTGATTTCCGCAGGGCTTCACCTAAGCACTATGAAAATATGACCGGGGGTGTAAACGGTGGAGGGGGGCGCCGCACACGGCTAACAATTGATCTGGTGTGTGCTAGGCGCCCCCCTCCTCATATATATAGGTGGGAGGGAGAGGGGAGAGGCCAAGGGGCGCCCCAAGTAGGTCTGAATCCTACTTGGGCTCCTGCCCTTGGCCGCCCCCCCCCCTGCCATGTTTGTCGGAGGGGGAAGGAAAGAGGGGGGAGAGAGAAGGAAGTGGGAATCCTAATCCACACTTACCTTTCTCTTCTCCCCTTTCCTTCCCCTCCTTAGGCCAGCCCATATGGGGGCGCACTAGCCCCTTGTGGCTGGTGCGTTTCCCCTCTTGGCCCATAAGGCCCATATCTTTTGCCGAGGGTGCCCGGAACCCCTTCCGGTGACCTGATAAGTACCCGGTGCCCCCCAAAACACTTCCGGTGTCCGAATACCATCGTCCTATATATCAATCTTTACCTCTCGACCATTTTGAGACTCCTCGTCATGTCCGTGATCTCATCCGGGACTCCGAACAACATTCGGTCACCAAATCACATAACTCATATAATACTATATCGTCAACGAACGTTAAGCGTGCGGACCCTACGGGTTCGAGAACTATGCAGACATGACCGAGACATCTCTCCGGTCAATAACCAATAGCGGAACCTAGATGCCTGATGTCTACTACACAACTTGTTCTTGTAGACTCGTGTTGGGCCTCCAAGCGCAGAGTTTTGTAGGACAGTAGCAAATTTCCCTCAAGTGGATGACCTAAGGTTTATCAATCCGTGGGAGGTGTAGGATGAAGATGGTCTCTCTCAAACAACCCTCAACCAAATAATAAAAAGTCTCTTGTGTCCCCAACACACCCAATACAATGGCAAATTGTATAGGTGCACTAGTTCGGCGAAGAGATGGTGATAAAATTGTAATATGGATGGTAGAAATATATTTTTATAATCTGAATAAATAAAAACAGCAAGGTAGCAAGTGATAAAACGAAGCACAAACGTCATTGCAATGCTTGAAAACAAGGCCTAGGGTCCATACTTTCGCTAGTGCAATCTCTCAACAATGCTAATCTAATTGGATCATATAACCATCCCTCAACGTGCGATGAAGAATCACTCCAAAGTTCTTATCTAGCGGAGAACATAAGAAGAAACTGTTTGTAGGGTACGAAACCACCTTAAAGTTATTCTTTCCGTTCGATCTATTCAAGAGTTCGTACTAAAATAACACAAAGCTATTCTTTCCGTTCGATCTATCCAAGAGTCCGTACTAAAATAACACCATATGATACACATCAACCAACTCTAATGTCACCTAGATACTCCAATGTCACCGCGAGTATCCGTGAGTTGATTATTCGATATGCATCAAACAATTTCAGATTCATAATACTCAATCCAACACAAAGAACTTCAAAGAGTGCCCCAAGATTTCTACCGGAGAAACAAGGACGAAAACGTGCATCAACCCCTATGCATAGATTACCCCAATGTCACCTCGGGAATCTGCGAGTTGAGTGCCAAGACATAGATCAAGTGCTCTCAAATCCATAAAAGTATTCAATCCGATAAAACGAAATCTCAAAGGGAAAACTCAATTCATCACAACAAGATAGAGAGGGGAAAACACCATATGATCCGACTATATTAACAAAGCCCGCGATACATCAAGATCATGACATCTCAAGAACACGAGAGAGAGAGATTAAACACATAGCTAATGGTACAAACCCTCAGCCCCGAGGGTGGACTACTCCTTCCTCATCATAGTGGCCGCCGGGATGATGAAGATGACCACCGGTGATGATTTCCCCCTCCGGCAGGGTGCCGGAACGAGGTCTAGATTGGTTTTTCATGGCTACAGAGGCTTGCGGCGGCGGAACTTCTAATCTAGGGTTACCCCTGATGGTTTCTCTATTTATAGGAATTTTTGGCGTTGGTTTCACGCTAAGATGGGCCTCGAGGTGAGCACAACCCATCGGGGCACGGGCAAGGGCTCAGGCACGCCCCGGTGTCTTGTGCCCTACTTCTTCACCTTCTGGTCCTTCCACGAAGCTTTGGGGGTCTCTTTTCTTCCAAAAAAATCGTCAAAAAGTTTCAGCTCATTTGGAGAACTTTCATTTCTGCAGAAAAAACAACACCACGGTAGTTCTGCTGAAAACAGCGTCAGTCCGGGTTAGTTCTATGCAAATCATACCAAAACCATATAAAATTGTTGTAAATATGGCATGAATACTTCATAAATTATAGATACGTTGGAGACGTATCAGCATCCCCAAGCTTAATTCCTGCTTGTCCTCGAGTAGGTAAATGATAAAAGAACTAATTTATGAAGTGTGAATGCTAGCAAAGTGCATAAGTTTGATCAATGATAATTTCAATCACTTTTCCTAACAACATAACAGCAATTCTTTCTCATAAAACTTTTCATGTTAAAGTAGCAACCAATTCACATGTTAAGGTTCAAACAATGAATTCTCTTGAAACTCAACAACCTATATTCTTAGTCACCAAACAATTGCAATTCAACTTATTCAACAGAGTCTAAGTAAGAGCTTCACATACTCAATCATCATATAGTCTTCCATGATTGCTAGTACTCAAAGCATATTCTTAGAACAAATGGCATCCATCAAACACAGAGAAAGATAGGGGCTTAATATTTTGCCTCCCAACTCATTTATCATAGAGATAATTGTCAACAATAATAATTCATGATCAAATATATTTGACTGGTCATATGTGCCTAGATCTTTCCCCACCACATGATGCTTGCCAACTAGAGAATAGTTGAGGTTGAAATGAGATTTCATATTATTGACTCTTTGCATAAAGTAAATACTGAAAATTAAAAGATAGGCCCTTCGCAGAGGGAAGCAGAGGTTATCATGCGCTTTTTATTTGGATGCCCAAACTCTTAATGCAAAGGAACGTCACGTTATATTGCCCCTTATGATAGCAACCTTTATTATGCAGTCTATCGCTTTTATTACTTTGCCATCACAAGTTCGTACAACGCTCAATTTTCCCTTACAATAAAAGATCAAACATATTTAGGAGCAATTTTTATTGCTTTATGCACCGATGACAACTTACTTGAAGGATCTTATTCAATCCATAGGTAGGTATGGTGGACACTCATAGCAAGAAACTGGGTTTAAGGGTTTTTGGATGCACAAGTAGTATCTCTACTTAGTACAAATTTTTGGCTAGCAAAAGATCCTAGGCAAGCACCACATGTTGGAGGATCCATGACAATATAACTTCTATGCAAATATACCCAAACATAACTCATTACGTTGTCTTCCTTGTCCAACTTCAACTAATTTTCTCAAGTTTAAAAATAATTAATGGGTATTCACAATCATAGAAGATGTCCGAGATAATATATTTATATGTGAAAGTTCTCTTCCTTATACTAATCATTCATGAATTGCTTGTATGACCAATATTGTGATTGTCAAGCTTCAAAAGATTTCACTTTCTAAACCCAATGTGAAGCTACCACTAGGCATGATATAATTTCAACTTCATGAAATTCAATTCATTCAACAATTTACTCATAGGATATAAGTGAAGCACAAGAGTAAATAACAAACTACTTCAAAAAGATATAAGTGAAGATCAAGCGAGTAGTTGAGTAAAGGGGTAGCTAAGTGAGGACTCTTTCTTATTTAAAAACTTTCAGATCTTATTATTTTATTAAATATAAAGCAAGAAAAACTAAAATGGAAAAGCACACATCATGTGAAGAAGCAAAAACTTAGGCTCAACCGATACTAACCGATAATTGTTGATGAAGAAATGTGGGATGCCTACCGGGGCATCCCCAAGTTTAAATGCTTGAGACTTCTTGGAATATTAACTTGGGATGCCTTGAGCATCCCCAAGCTTGAGCTCTTGTGTCTTCTTCATTCTTTTAATAACACGGTTTCCCTAATTCTTAAAAACTTCATCCACACAAAACTCAACAAGAACTCGTGAGATAAGTTAGTATAAATCAATGCATAACCTTATCATTCTCTACTGTAGAAAATCACTAAAATTATTATTTAACATTGCATACTAAATGCCTCTGCATATTTAATACTCCTATTCTCAAATAGGATCATTAAACAAGCAAACATATGCAAACATAACAGCAATCTGTCTAAACAGGACAGTCTGTAAAGAGTGAAATATTCATCATACTTCCCTAACTCCAAAAATTCTAAAAAATTACCACACTGTAGAAAATTTATTATATATTACTATGCAAAAAATTTCAACCTTTTATCACATTCTTAATTTTCTAGAGATTTTTGCAACAGCGATAAACTTTCTGTTTTGAAACAGCAACTCATATACTTGCAAAATAAGCATGAAAAAGGCTATACTTGACATTTTTATTGAAGTAAAAGATGCAAAACATTATTATAGATAAAATAAAGAAAATCCTCATAAAATAAAATGACTCTCCAAGCAAAACTCATATCATGTGACGAATGAAAATATAGTTCCAAGTGAGATTACCGATAATGTTGAAGACGAAAGAGGGGATGCCTTCCGGGGCATCCCCAAGCTTAGTTGATTGGATCTTCCTTGAATATTGCATTGGGGGTGCCTTGGGAATCCCCAAGCTTAGGGTCTTGTCACTCCTTATTCTCCTCATATCGATATCTCACCCAAAACTTGAAAACTTCAATCACACAAAACTTAACGGAACTTCGTGAGATGGGTTAGTATGATAAAGACAAATCATTCAGTTTCGTACTGTCAAGATAAGATTCATAATTGTTCTCACACAATGCCTACTGTACCTCATCATTTAAACAATTTATATTAAGCAATATAAGCCATAGAAACTAGAAAACAAGCAAATTATGCAGTGAAAACAGAATCTGTCAAAAACAGAACAGTACGTAAAGATCTGAATTAAGGTCATACTTCTGTAACTCCAAAAATTCTGAAAAATTAGTAAAACGTAGAAAATTTGTATACCCATCAACTGTAAAAAATTTATAATTTTTCCACGTTCCAGTAAACGACAGGAATTTCTGCACTGGATGCAAAAGTTTCTGTTTTTGCACAGAATCAAGTCAATTATCATCCACACTATCCCAAAGGCTTTACTTGGCACTTTTTTGAAAAAAAGCTATAAAACAATATCACTACAGTACCATAACCATGTGAACACACAAAAACAGTAGGTAAAAGTGTTGGGTTGTCTCCCAACAAGCGCTTTTCTTTAATGCCTTTTAGCTAGGCATGATGAGTTCAATGATGCTCACATAAAAGTAAAGAATTGAAACATAACGGGAGCATCATGAAGCATATGACTAGCACATTTAAGTCTAACCCACTTCCTATGCATAGGGATTTTGTGATCAAACAACTTATGTGAACAAGAATCAACTAGCATAGGAAGGCAAAACGAGCAAAACTTCAAGATTTTCAACACATAGAGAAGAAACTTGATATTATTGCAATATGTAAAAGCGTATGTTCCCCTCTCACAATAATTTTCAGTAGCATCATGAATGAATTCAACAATATAGCTATCACATAAAGCACTCTTTCCATGATGCATAAGCATAGAAATTTTGCTACTCTCCACATAAGAAAATTTATTCTCATGAATAGTGGTGGGAGCAAACTCAACAAAATAACTATCATGAGACACTTGATTGGCATGATCAATTTGAGCATTAAAATCATGATGACAAGTTTCATGGTTATCATTATTCTCTATAGCATACATGTCATCATCATAATCATCAAAAATAGGAGGCATGCTACCATTATAACAAATTTTCACATCAAATCTTGGGGGACTAAAAATATCATCTTCATCAAACATAGCATCCCCAAGCTTATGGCTTTGCATATCATTAGCATCATGGATATTCAAAGAATTCATACCAACAATATTGCAATCATGCTCATCATTCAAAGATTTTTTGTCAAACATTTTATAGAATTCTTCCTCTATCAATTGAGCACAATTTTCCTTTCCATCATTTTCACGAAAGACATTATAAAGATGAACAATATGATGCAACCTCAATTCCATTTTTTTGTAGTTTTCTTTTTATAAACCAAACTAGTGATAAAACAAGAAACTAAAAGATTCAATTGCAAGATCTAAAGATATACCTTCATGCACTCACCTCCCTAGCAACGGCGCCAGAAAAGAGCTTGATGTCTACTACACAACTTGTTCTTGTAGACTCGTGTTGGGCCTCCAAGCGCAGAGTTTTGTAGGACAGTAGCAAATTTCCCTCAAGTGGATGACCTAAGGTTTAGCAATCTGTGGGAGGTGTAGGATGAAGATGGTCTCTCTCAAACAACCCTGCAACCAAATAATAAAAAGTCACTTGTGTCCCCAACACACCCAATACAATGGCAAATTGTATAGGTGCACTAGTTCGGTGAAGAGATGGTGATAAAAGTGTAATATGGATGGTAGAAATATATTTTTATAATCTGAATAAATAAAAACAGCAAGGTAGCAAGTGATAAAACGAAGCACAAACGGTATTGCAATGCTTGAAAACAAGGCCTAGGGTCCGTACTTTCGCTAGTGAAATCTCTCAACAATGCTAATCTAATTGGATCATATAACCATCCCTCAACATGCGATGAAGAATCACTCCAAAGTTCTTATCTAGCGGAGAACATAAGAAGAAATTGTTTGTAGGGTACGAAACCACCTTAAAGTTATTCTTTCCGTTCGATCTATTCAAGAGTTCGTACTAAAATAACACAAAGCTATTCTTTCCGTTCGATCTATCCAAGAGTCCGTACTAAAATAACACCATATGATACACATCAACCAACTCTAATGTCACCTAGATACTCCAATGTCACCGCGAGTATCCGTGAGTTGATTATGCGATATGCATCAAACAATTTCAGATTCATAATACTCAATCCAACACAAAGAACTTCAAAGAGTGCCCCAAGATTTCTACCGGAGAAACAAGGACGAAAACGTGCATCAACCCCTATGCATAGATTACCCCAATGTCACCTCGGGAATCCGCGAGTTGAGTGCCAAGACATATATCAAGTGCTCTCAAATCCATAAAAGTATTCAATCCGATAAAACGAAATCTCAAAGGGAAAACTCAATTCATCACAACAAGATAGAGAGGGGAAAACACCATATGATCCGACTATATTAACAAAGCCTGCGATACATCAAGATCATGACATCTCAAGAACACGAGAGAGAGAGAGAGAGATTAAACACATAGCTACTGGTACAAACCCTCAGCCCCGAGGGTGGACTACTCCCTCCTCATCATAGTGGCCGTCGGGATGATGAAGATGGCCACCGGTGATGATTTCCCCCTCCGGCAGGGTGCAGGAACGAGGTCTAGATTGGTTTTTCGTGGCTACAGAGGCTTGCGGCGGCGGAACTTCTGATCTAGGGTTACCCCTGATGGTTTCTCTATTTATAGGAATTTTTGGCGTTGGTTTCACGCTAAGATGGGCCTCGAGGTGAGCACAACCCACCGGGGCACGGGCAAGGGCTCAGGCATGCCCCGGTGTCTTGTGCCCTACTCCTTCACCTTCTGGTCCTTCCACGAAGCTTTGGGGGTCTCTTTTGTTCCAAAAAAATCGTCAAAAAGTTTCAGCTCATTTGGAGAACTTTCATTTCTGCACAAAAAACAACACCACGGTAGTTCTGCTGAAAACAGCGTCAGTCCAGGTTAGTTCTATGCAAATCATACCAAAACCATATAAAATTGTTGTAAATATGGCATGAATACTTCATAAATTATAGATACGTTGGAGACGTATCAATGCCCATATTGGCTCCTACATATTCTAGGAAGATCTTTATTGGTCGAACCGTTGTGACAACATACGTAATTCCCTTTGTCCATCGGTATGTTACTTGCCTGAGATTCGATCGTCGGTATCTCTATACCTAGTTCAATCTCGTTACCGGCAAGTCTCTTTACTCATTCCGTAATACATCACCTCGTGACTAACTCCTTAGTCGTTTGCTTGCAAGCTTATGATGTGTATTACCGAGAGGGCCCAGAGATACCTCTCCGATACTCGGAGTGACAAATCCTAATCTCGATCTATGCCAACTCAACAAATACCTTCAGAAATACCTGTAGAGCATCTTTATAATCACCCAGTTACGCTATGACGTTTGATAGCACACAAGGCATTCCTCCGGTATCCGGGAGTTGCATAATCTCATAGTCGAAGGAATATGTATTTGACATGAAGAAAGCAATAGCAATAAAACTGAACGATCATTATGCTAAGCTAACGGATGGGTCTTGTCCATCACATCATTCTCCTAATGATGTGATCCCGTTATCAAATGATAACTCATGTCCATGGTTAGGAAACCATAACCATCTTTGATCAACGAGCTAGTCTAGTAGAGGCTTACTAGGGACACGGTATTTGTTTATGTATTTAGGTTTCCGATCAATACAATTCTAGCATGAATAATAAACCTTTATCATGAATAAGGAAATATAAAATAACAACTTTATTATTGCCTCTAGGGCATATTTCCTTCAAAAATAATATAAAATAGCATATTAATGCATATAAAACATCCAAAAAAGATAATATAATAGCATGGAACAATAAAAAATTATAGATACGTTGGAGACGTATCAATGGGCAATTATCTAGTCAAAAGAAAAGAGGCTTACCATACCATGTTCAATCACAACATAGTTACAAATCCAAGTGGATTAACTCTTTTGAGTTAATTTCGATGTACTCCCACCATTCCAGAATATAAGATGTATTATTTTCCGTGCAAGTCAACCATTTCAATGTTTGACCAAGATTATAGAATAAAATAGCAACATCTGCAATACCTAATAGATAAAATATGAAACTACTTTTCATGATGGATCAAATTATACAAATTTGGTATTGTGGATATTGATATATTTTTCTAAAAGCTCGGTCAAACATGCACTCGTTTGACTTTTGAAAAAATAAATACAACTTATATAAAGGAACGAAGGGAGTATTAAACATTGCATATATATGTATCCAACCATCCATGATGTAGAGGGTCGGGCTATTCTATCTTCCATTTTCCAAAAATACATATTGGACTGAAGCGGCTGTAGAGGGTCAACTGCCTCGTGCGCATGCGGGTAGGCGCGTGTCCCACGTAAAAAAAAAACAACATGTATTTGTATACGTATCCGCGTCAGGCTGCCGGGCATGCGGGCGGTCACTTTTTCAAAATATGACCATCATGCCCTTTGTTATGAAGGGGTATCGGCCAATCTCAGCCATCCTTGTGTTAGAGGGGGTCTACCGAAGCAGAAATGGGTTACATAACAATGAAACCAAAATCCAAGTGGACTAACTCTTTTGAGTTAATTTTGATGTATTAAGCCTTGCATATATGTACCCAGCCATCCATGATGTAGAGAGGGTGGGGGTATTCTATCTTCCATTTCCTAATAAAAATATAAATTGGACCGAAGCGGTTGGAGCTATCTCACCCAAAAGAACCGAAAATCAGATAAGCGGATGCCGCGAACCAACCTGTGGTTGGATGGTTAGAGGGACTGTGGTATTCCCAGCCCATCAGGGTTCAAATCCTGGTGCTCGCATTTATTCCTGAATTTATTTCAGGATTTTCGGCGATGCGCATTCAGTGGGAGGAGACGTTCCCGTCGACGACGAGGCGCCTACGGTGACTTCGTAAATCTCAAGATGATATGCTGGCTCAGTCTTTCGAAAGTGCTCATAGAAGTAGGGTGTGCGTGTGTGCGTTCATAGGGGTGAGTGTATGCGCGTGTATATGAGCGCTTGTATCTGTACTGATGTTCAAAAAAAAAAGATACACGGATGCCATCTCACCCAAAAGAACTGAAAATCAGATACGCGGATAAGAGATTGTTGAATTTTCCAAACTTTTATTGTGCAACAACAAAATGAAGCGGCAGAATATAACAAGAATGTTCCACGGACTCAGCCAGCCCACCTCGCCTCCCCTGCAAACAAACACCTGTGTTGAGCTGCGATAGCCAGTATCCTCATCTCACCCGGAACCCACCAATCGCAGCGCTCCTTTGTATTCTCCTCCAGATGCACCCCTACAAAACCACGTAAAGCCATAAATTTTCACAACGCAGAGGACTGGAGGGCGGCACACAGACAAGTAGACCACACGCCCACAGCCCCACAGCCTCAGGTCTCCCTCGGCACACCGCCACCACCACCAAGTACAACCAATCCCCCGACAAAACCCCATCCACTCCTTTATCAGCGTTTCCCTCCCTTTCCTCCATCCATCCATCCTCAGCCGCCTCTTCGCCGGCCGGCCAGCCAGCCAGCCATGGCAAATGCTTCCCTCCAGTCCTTCCTCCCCCAGCACCACCATTCTTTCCTCAGCAGCACCACCCACGACGGCTCCCCTCCCGCGCTCCTCAAGCTCACCACCACCACCAACACCAACGCTAGCAACAGCATTTCATTCAAGCTCTTCGCCAGTAGCTCCTCCTCGGTGACCACAACCGCCAACTCGCCGGCCCCGACTCCGGTCGCCGCCGCGACAACCTCGCCGCCTACCCCCTCGCTGGAGCTCCTGGGCCAGCAGCTGGCGGAGGGGGACTACCGGCAGGCCGACGAGACCACCCGGGCCCTCCTCATCGTCCTCGCGGGCGAGGCCGCGCGCCGCCGAGGGTACGTCTTCTTCTCGGAGGTCCAGTTCATCTCCGTCGAGGACCTCCGCGCCGTGGACGCGCTCTGGCTGGAGCACAGCGGCGGCAGGTTCGGGTACAGCGTGCAGCGCCGGGTTTGGGACAAGTCGCTGCGCGAGTTCACCCGCTTCTTCATCAAGATTGGCTGGATGAAGAAGCTGGACACCGAGGTGGAGCAGTTCAACTACAGGGCCTTCCCGGACGAGTTCATCTGGGAGCTCACCGACGACACGCCGGAGGGCCACCTGCCCCTCACCAACGCCCTCAGGGGCACGCGGCTCCTGGAGAACATCTTCACCCACCCCGCCTTCGACTGCGAGGAAGACGAAGCAGCAGGAGCAGAGGAGGAGGCTGACAAGGGCAGCGCCACTGGTCAGAATAATAAGGATGACAACAAAGGCAGGGGCAGGCCAAAGAGTTTGACAGATTTCAAGCCCGACTACTCCTTTTAAGGAGCGTGCAAGTTTGTGATGATGCTGCCATGGGGCAGCTGATTTTTAAAAAAAGTCATGTTTCTGTAGTTCGTTTTGGTTGTTTTTGTACTGAACATGCATGGAAATTTGTGACCATATATATTATAAAGATAAGTGTTTGAGAAGTTGCTTGCTCTGGACACGAATGGTTGCATCCAGACAAGCAGAAGATAAACTGCATGGGCAGGACAAAGCTAAAACATGTTCTCTTTTCATCCGCTATTCGCCATTTGGGAACTCGGTGCAGAAATGGCCATGCCATTTTGAGCCGGCAGCTTTCGGCGGATTACCTCCACTTGTTTCCTGGCAAGTGACTGTGACTGGTGTGAGCGAGAACAATTTTGCTGATGAATCTTTAAAACCTGATGAGCTGTTTGAGAAAAAAGAAATTACCTCTCTTATGAATGCCACCATTTTTTCCAATGTTTCATGCACAAGGACAGAGCCTTCGGGTATGTCGATGTGAGCCATCACAGGTGAGGCGGTCATCCATCTGCATGTACAAGCACGCTCCTGGATTCTGAAACACCAGCCAAACGAAAATTAGTTCCATGCTTCAAGTGTCTTAGCCAACACTCTTAGACCTGTTCAGTACACGCAAGTCCACGCATGCGCGCACACACACTCACAGAAGAGTAATGCAAGCATGAGCTATATGAATCTATTGAAATAGGTACGCTTGGCTCTCTACCTTGTATTTGTTTTCTTTTTGGGAAAAAAATTTAGAGAATTGGAAACCAAGGGTAAAATTCCTCTCTTTTCCCTCTCCACTAGCGAAGATCCAAATGCTCAAAACCGATATGCCGTGTAGCAGACCCAGCATTGCCTAAATGTTATATCATGGGTGTTGTGTGTCAATGGCGCATGGTAGTACAGCAGGTCCCAATCTCACCAAATCAAATAAAGAGATAAGGACCTTATTTAGGAAGATGAGAAAGACAGAAATTGTTAGGAAAATATGGAGATACGTTTAATTTCCTTTAAATTAGATGTTAGTTTCTTAGGCAAGGGACACCATGTACTAAAGCATCATAGCCTCTCCAAGACTCCAACCACGCCATCGATTATGCACTGATGGCAGGTAGATGGGGGCAGTTGCGGACACTTTCGAGTTAGTTGACTATTTTGAGGGGTGGTCAGCCCAGTTGCGGACACTTTCGAGTTGGGAAATGGCCAGAAATATACACACAAGCAAAATGTATTTCATGCATATCAAAACTTCCTTTTTCTAGGGAGAGACTCTTAACAGTCTGCATGTGGTCAAACAGCATAAATACACAGGAGATAACCATTATACGGGGAAATTAGCAAATACAAAATAATGCATTAGTCATACCAAATTTTTTGGAGCTTCGTCTACAACTTCGGCAGGTTGATCAGGCCCAAGACTGGGAAAGCAACCATTTTTGCATCTCATGTATTTCTGCAAACTGGTTTCAATAACAGAACATGAGCAAGCAAATGCTGATTTGTGTTTCTCGAATTGATAAATAATCAGATAAAAAGGTCAACACAACTCCATTTCAAATCAGACTCCCCGAGTCAATTTTCCTCATGCTGAATTGCAACATGAAAGAATTTGTTTAAAATAGAAGTGCAACAGAGATGGTTTTATAGCAAGAACCACAAGTGTATGTAACTTACTGGTTACTACTACTTGGATATCCTAGATGAATAATGATAAATAAGACCAAATAACACTGTTTCACAAATTATGTTAGTGACAAAAAGACCAAAACTTCTAGCGTCTTCGTTCCAAAAAAACAAAAAGACCAAAATCACACTGGTAATAGCAAAGCCTCATATGAGGTCCAGAATGATTATTTTCTGAAGAATCTACATGTTAACAATACTGCTGTCAGTAATTATAGGCACTCTAAGAATATGTTTTATATTGAAACGTGATTCACCACTTTACTTTTGGCAATCACACATGATATGAAATCCACCTCATATGGACAACTACAACGTAAAAATTTAGATTATGCACAAAATAGGCTGCAAACTTTTATCAAGATATATGATGCTTTTCTTAGCTTCCATCACTCCACTGTATAAGATATATGGTGTTTTCCTTAACTTCCATCACTCCACTATATAGATTGCACCACGATCCTGTCTCTTCTCCAATTAAGTGTTTTGCTTTGTCATTTACAAACTTCTGCTAGAATTGTTTCATTTAATCAAGTAAGCAGTAGTTGATAATTCAGAACTTGGAAACGTGTAGATATCTGAAACCTCTCCAGCAAAGAGATTGCTTCCATATTCAGATTGAGTAACTGGATATGGGATGGAGCAAAACAGCTGATTAGAACGATGGCATATTTTAAAGCCCTGCAGGCCCAAAACAGATGTAAATAATGACTTCCTTTAAAATACTGGTTCATATCAACTTTAGAATATCAGTTCATCATCAATTTTCATCTAAAGAACTGTGTCATTCAGACTATATAACAAAACAATTAACTGGGTCGCGTGCAATCATGCAAAAAAAATTGTTATTTCCATGAAAGCACTCAACATAATCACAGTGGAACTTGCTACTCGAGTAGTCATTCAGACTAAAATTATTTTATCAGGAAAAACATCTGAGGATAATCAAACAACAATATCTACAACGATGTATTATTTGAACAGAAATAATAGAAATATTAGATATTTTAAATAAACTTACATCTGACATTTGTTCAACTCAGAAAGCCTGCTTGGAACACATGATTGTCCTTTTGCTTTGCATGCAGAACTACACGATTCCCCCTGCCTAAATTTCAGGTTTGACTACATAAGGAAATTCTCATGGGCATCATTTACTGAACTACATTTAGAGCTTAAATTGGAAAGACCTTACCTTCCCAAAATGACGTTAATGCCATCCAGCCTTGATCCAAAATTAGATTCAGTTGATCCTGCTAAATAGTTATACATAGTCATTTCCTAATGCATAATCCATGTCTTCAAGAACGTGAAAATGTGGGCATTAGTAGTGGACAAGAAGTTAGCAGCTTGTGCACTTACTGGGCTCAGCTCAGACTAAGCTTGACACTAGAAAGGAAGTGATCAGAGGTCTAATTCTTGTTTTCTACAACACATCCAAGAATTCAACAGCAAAAGTAGTCCCCGACCAATGCCAACAAATCTCAGGTTCCTATCTTCCTTACAAAACTCCAGAAAATCCCCCTACCCGTGCACTATTATCGGCCCTATCAAGCTCGTTATAAATCTCTAACAGAGGATAACTAACTGATTGAACCTAACTGACAGATAGGGAGGCAATGAAATGATAAAATGAAAAATGCTAACAAACTGCTTCCTGTACTTTATTTTGGAGTGACTAGTGCTGGCTGCTGTTCCACAGTCATGCCATGAGCCAAAGTGAACTGGCTTGGCCTTTATGAACGGGGCTAGGCCACCACTTCTGGCTCGTAGCATGCAACATCAAGTGAGCTGAGCCAAGTGGAGCTTGGCTCGTATCCACTCCTAATGGGCGGTTCAATTTGAATCTTATGAGGAAATAGTAATAGCATTAGCTAAATAATTTAGGTACTAGAAATGATGGTGAACAGATGCTATTGCTAGAGAATGTGGTAACTTAGCCAAGATGTAAGAATATAATTTGTACCCGATGAATTTTCCTGCACCAGAAAGCAATGATGGAAATCGCTCAAATATGCATTTTCATGGACCTGGTAGATTCAAAGAACAACTTAGACTGAAAGGAAGAATTGTTTACCAGATAATTTTAACTTGTAGTCGTTGAATTTATAACATGCCAGATTGCCAACAAAATAAGACACTGCAAGGATGAAAATATACTGGAGCTCTGTTCCTGTTATAGATATCATGTAAAAGGTGTCCTGAAACATTCGTATGAGAGCCAAAATCACTGTTTTGACTCTTTTAATGAAGTTTAGCACTAACTAACTCTACCTGAAAAAGATTTCACGGTCTGAACCTTTTAGGAAATGCCACCCACTGTATCAGGGCATATTGTTTACGCAGGAAACACCATGGTCAACGGCATTTGCGCCCTGGCCCATGCTCACTGACCTGCTAACGCGGCAATGTCAAACGCCAAGACATGACTAATCGTATTGAGACCATGCCGCGACCGCAGATCAGCTAGGCATGGTTCAGAGCGCAAACGCCGTTGACCATGGCATTTCCCGTGTAAACAATACGCCACGGTGGGTGGTGTTTCCTAAAAGGGTCAGCTCGTGAATTGTTTTCCAATTGGGGCCAATTAGTGCTAAACTTCATTAGAAAGGCCAAAACAGTGATTTTGGCCTCATATTTGCACGCTAAGAAAGAACGCGTACCATGCTTGCAGAACTATGGCGGCATCTTCCCATGCAGAAATCGAAGATATTGGCGTAAGTTCCTAGAGGATAATAAAGTGTAAACTTCTTCTGACACATTAAAGTTCTCAAGATACACCAAACAATAACTACAAACATCTTACCAGCAGTAACTGGCTTAGCTACCTTCAACTTCAGCACATCTGCTTCCTTGGTCTGTCAAAAGGATGAGTAAATAACACAGGAAATAACTCATTTCTTTCAATCTTCTTATGCCAAATCCAGTACTGCTAGTAAGAATGTAAGATTTACCCTGGAAGGATTCAAGCAGCAAGAAACACAATACTCGTAAGAATTGCAGCACTGCAAATCAAGGTTGCAGCCCCTGCATGGTGCGATGAACTGTGTTAGATTTACAATGCTGCCATCTTTCTATGACACACTGCTGTTATTGATATTTGTGCAACAAAAGGTAAGAAACTCACTGACAGGAGAAGCGTGCTCCTGTTCGTGGACAGCAACGAGACCATGGATCGATCAAAAGGGCAGAACATACATAACCTAAAAGAATGTGTTCACAAGGGAGCATAAGTTTACAACACGGTATATCTAAGCAGGAGAGAGGCACAGGTGTATTACCGTTATCATCTGATATCAAATGCCGGCCTTGAACAGTTCTCCTGCATATAATGGGTGCAGCAAAACCAATGTCCTTCCTGAACAAGACTTGCAATCAAGTTGTGCCTTCATATTTAGTGAATAACATCTGCATATCAAACTTGCATCTGGAACTATACTAACACTAGAATGGAGAAACATTGATAATCATGGACTCATGGTGGGATGTGCAATGAAACCTTTGCCCCGGCGCAGAGCACCATTTGAATAGAGTAATTACCGTATATTTAGCTCAATGCTTATCACTTCACAAAAGTATCTGGTATAACCACTTATTCTGATATTGTCACAGTAAATGAAAACATATAGACCATGGCCTAGTAATGTGTTGACCGGAAAACGTAATTACACCAAGCATCATCGTCCGGGATCCCAACCCCACAGTCATAATTCCACAAACCATAACCAAGCATGAGGCGTAATTACACGAACATAATCGAGCATGAGGCCTGGTTCCAGAAACATAATCATAGACAACAACGAGCATGTCATATTGTCATTAATCAAGTAATTTAGAGCCGCGGAGCAACTGGTGAGGCTCCCAACGGTGCCAGGCCGCAGCAAACACGGAAGAACTACCACGGATACGGGTGGATTTCGAAATAGTTTAGAGCTACGGGCGGCGACGACGAGAGCACTCGCATTTCCAGGACGCGACGCTGGACAGGGGAGGCGGGGGGTCTGCGGGGAACGGATCTCACTCACCGGATGGCGGAGACGGGGGCCGGGAGGCAGGCGCAGAAGGCGACGGCGGCGGCGCAGAGGATCCTGGCGAGGAGGAGGCGCGGGTTGGCCATCGGGCCGGGGAGGGGGACGCCGGGGCAAAGGGTAGCGGGTGTACGGATGCGCGCGTGGGAGCTGGTTTTTTCTCACTGAAAAGTGAAAACAGAGTGGCGAACGAGCGAAGGGACAAGGAGGAAGAATACAATAATCCTACACCTACGGGTGATTTTACTTTCGATTCAAAGGAGAAGTGGAGAAAAATGTACAAATAGAAAATTCACTGATGATGGTACTATCCATACTACCTCTTTTCCGGTTTATAAGGCTTGCGCGCTGGTCATCGACAGGTCGGGAAGGGCCATCATTCCTGATCCGGTGGTTGATTTCGACGGTAAGATTCAAATTATATACGACGGCTTGACGCAGTGGGATGGTCGCGTAGTGGCAGCGGTCACATCGCATGCAGTTGTTGAGATCACGGAAAAGTGATGGCAACAACACATGAGTGACTTGGATGATGGTGCTACTCAAGCACCCGGTCTGAGCTCCGGGACGAAAGCTTAGGTTGGACCCGAGTGGTTTGAGCAACTCCAATGCGGCGACCCATTTTGTCCGAGCGCGTCAGTTTAGGTCGTGGCGGACAGAAAAGTCGGCCCAACGCGCCGATCCAAACGGACGCGTGTTCGCTTTTCGTCCGCCTGCCAACCCATTCCTGGCCCAATTTTGAGTCTCGTTTGCGTCGGCGTGGACACGAAACGGATGCGTGCAACGCCCGCCTCCTCCTCCCCTTGGCCCGCTAGTCGGTGGCAGCCTCCACCATTTCCCTTCACTTTCCTCAAAACCCTCCTGCCCCCGCACGCGCTCCCGCCGCTCACCATGGACGACGACCTCGATGCCGTCGCCGGCCTCGCCTCCCTCGCCTCATCCGGCATCACGACCGCCCCCTCCGGCAAAGGCAAGCCTCACGCCCCCTGCAAGACCGCCACCGCGCCCAAGCCGAAGAAGAAGCTGACGCCCGAGGAGCGGGCAAGGGAGTCGGCCAAGAGAAAGGGTCGGAGGCACGCGACGGACGCAAGGGACGAAGCCATTGCGGCGGCCGCCATCGCCGCCGCCGAGCAGCAGGAGGCCACCAACGCCCGCGTCGCGGCGGCAACGAGGGAGGCGCTGATGTACCTAGGGTTAAACCCTGGCCAGCACGGCCTCGTCAACGCCGCCGTGGCCGTGGCCAACACCGGCTCCTCTGTGTTTCCTCGGATGGTGTTGCCCGAGTCGCCCCGCGCGTCGGCGATGCAGCCGATGCCCGACTTCCACGTCTACCCGCAAGCCTCCCGGCTCTCCGGGGAATGCTCCCCCGAGGTGAACGTGGTGGCACCTTCCACACCCGCGCCCGCGCCCATCAACCTCAACACCACACCGGTGGCCGGTGGCTCGTCATCCGGAGGGGCGAGGAAACGCGAGCGGCATATGCCAGCCGATGTGATGCCGGGCGCACGCAACCTGTTCGACGGAATACCAGCCTCCGTCGACGATGACTGCATGCAGAACATCATCTTCGAGGGTGGTGCGGCGGCCGCTGGGGCTGGATGCGATCCCGATGAGACACAAAGCCAGGATGGCCGAGGGGCTTTCACGCTGTCCACCTTTGATCAAGATCAGGTCGTCTTCATGCATGATCAGGTCGGCCTGGACCTGGACGGCTTCCCGCTCGACCACGAGTTTCCGGAGGACTACGGACTCGAGGAAGAGGATGAGTTGGACATCGAAGGGGAGCCTTTGTTCGAGGACGGGCTCGCCAACCAAGCCGCCGGGGGGAAGCCGAAGCGCAAGAGCAGGCGGACGAAGGCATACACGGCGGCCGAGGACAAGCTTCTATGTGAGTGTTGGAGGGACACTGGGCAAGACCCCAAGACCGGCGCCGAACAAAAGGCATCAACCTTTTGGACTCGTGTCCATCGTGAGTTCCATGAGTGCAAGAAGTTTCCGCCATACCAAATGCAAAGCACGCGCGGATGGGTGTCCATTTCGAAGCGTTGGAAGGTGATCCAACAAGAGTGCAACAAGTTTTGTGCCACTCTTGAGAGCATCAAGGCATGCCCCGTGAGCGGCATCGGCATGCAAGACATGGTATGCTAGCAAGCGCCCCTCTTTGTGTCATTCCGTTTATGCTTGCATGACCATTTCCATTTCCATATCCATTAACCAATATGCTTGCATGCAATTCATTTGTAGGCATTTCAAGCTTTGGAGGCATTCAAGGTCCAACACGATGGCAAGTCCTTCAACCTCTCCCATTGTTGGAGGGTCATCAAAGACGAGGAGAAGTTCAAGGCGCAATATGCCGCCCTCATGTCGCGTGGGGGAAGAAGGCCGTGGAGGAGGTTGGGGACGGCGAGAAGCCACGGCCGCGGGGGAAGACCAACTCCAAGAAGGAGGACAAGCGGGATGCGGCGTCGAACGCCTTGATCGCAACCGTGGAGGACATGATGACCAAGAAGGACTCAAGGGAGGAGAAGCGCCGGCAAGACAAGGAAGAAAAAATGAACGCCTTCATGGAGATCCATAGGAGGAGGCTTGAGATGGAGGCGGAGAAGCAAACGAGGATGCTTGAGATGGAGGCGGAGAAGCAAGCCAAGATGCTAGAGATCGAGGCCGCCAATGCCAAGACCAAGGCGAAAGAAGTGGCTCTCACTAGCATGATGACGGGGGTGAAGATCATGAAGGTGGATCTCAACACCGTGTCGCCAAGGAAGAGGCCGTGGTTCGAGAAGATGCAGGCCGACATGCTCAAGTTCGACCACGAGTGATCTATGGCGGTGAGCGCCATCCTTTTTTGTATGTCGGCAAGTGTGTTGGCATGGCCACGACCGCGATAGTGTGGTCGAACTCAAGTCCCACCCCTTTTTTGTGTGATGGCATGTGTGTCGGCCGCTGGCAAGTGCGCCAGCATGAACTGTGTGGTGTTTTTGGAAGCTGGCATTGTATGCCGGCGCTGTCATAGTGCTGGCATGAACTTCGGGCGACGACATGCCAGCTGGCATGATCTATGGCCGCGGGTCTTTTTCGAAAATTGCATGTGGACATGAAATGGGTCGCGGCCATTGGGCGCACTACCGACCCAAATCTTAAAGAGGGCGGACGCCGAGCGGGCGGCCGACCCAAATGGACGAAAAGCGGACAAAGCGCGCGTCCGTTTGGGTCGCCCCGTTGGAGTTGCTCTTGTACCTGGCAATGGCGATGTTTTTCTTACGTCGTTACCTTGTCGAAGGCATTGCTTGGATAAGCTCAGACTGATTTGTCAGGGTGAAAAGCTAGATTCCGGCCTTGTGATTGGATCCGGTGACGGCGGCGCCTAAAGTGTCACTCCCTTTCTGAAGGTGTTGCTATTGAAGAACCTCGTTGTCCACGTGGTGTCATGAGATGGTTGGTGCGGATATGATTACTGTTGTAGTTTGTCGCTCACAAATCTGATTGCTTTGGTTTTTTTTTCCTCGCTTTGGCATAGCTTTGGTCTTATATGACTTTACTTGTAGTCGGCTATTTTTCGCGTGTGTGTGAGTTAGTGTAGTTGTGTGCATCACAATTATGCAGAGGTCAGACGTGTGCTCATTGTGTTATGCTCCATTTTAAGCTAATAAAATTCATACTTTGTCGAAAAGAATTCAAGTCTTTGGTTCAAAGGAGTGTGACAAAGGAAAAAAATGCAGGAGATTTTCCTTTGATCTCAATTTCAACGGAAAATTGTAGGAATTTTACAATTCACTTGGACCTTTTTTTTAAATTCTATGAAAAATGAGGTTGAGATCCCTGATGGGCGTAATAACATGTTAATTATACATTTTTCATGTGATTTGACTCCGTTCATTAGGAATCTATGTTTTTCATATTAACATTGAAGTCAATAAAATTCATGTATGTTTTTCGCGCCACGCGGATCAGGTGGACTCAAGGCATGTTTGTTAAGGGTGTGTTTGGATGCTGCCCATGCTGGCCCTACCAAACTGCGGGCTCGCCAACAAATTGGCGCACCATCTGGCCGCCCGCGATTTGGCCCTGCGTTGCGAAAAAATGAACTGCACTAGCCCATGTAGCCCCGGTGGACCAAATAATTGGCTCCGAACCAAACGGGAGCCCTGCCTTTGGTCAACGCCGATGTTTTGGCGTGGCGTCCGTAGACTCCAAACCAAACAGCCCCTAACTCTCTGGCTCTCGGCTCCTTCAACTCTGTCTCATATGATGAGCACATTATGTTATACCCTGCTTTAAAAAATAAATGTTTGCCATTCTTTTGTATATTTGGTACTGTGAAACATTTTTTCTTAATCTGATCGATGACAGGTTCACAATACCTCATATTCTTCCAAGTGCTTTACACTACCTTGTCTCACGCTTAACATTGCGGCTTTGCTGCTTTTCCAATTGCTTGAAAAAGAAAAACTACTCCTATAGTATTTGATGTTACTATTGTACTAACGAAGCCAGTCGGGACTTGCAAACCTTGACAAGAACCGATTCGTTCTGTACTGTGAGATTGTAATCCTGTTAACAGATAGGGAGATGAACTTACTGTATAGGTGTTATCACGTCACATCATCTGGTTGTGTGTATATTTCTCTCAGCTAATGGAATCAACTAATGAAAACTAACTCGCTTTATTTCGACTATATCATACTGTTTTATAAGCATAAAAAGTACTTTTGTTGGCAAATCTAATAGAAGAGGAGGCAACTGTAAATCCTTTTGAATGAGGACACACCAGCATCTGGATCTCAAGCACTTTTGAGCTGCCCTGATATCCATTTTTGTTACAAATTTCATACACATCGTCTCCAGATGCATGGGCAAAGAAAAAACGTCTTTCTCCAAACCACTTATATGCAGCAGTTTATGAAAGACTGAATCTCTTTCATTGTCTTGCCTTCTGTCTCTGACTCGATTTTTTTTTTTTTGAGACAGTCTCTGACTCGATATTATTCACAATGAAACTAGACAAACTAATACATCTTCACAACATGTCTGCCCTCACAACTGACCGTGCCCAACCACAGCCCACCATTTTCCTTTTCCTGTGCCACAACCGAAGAGTCCAGCCATAATGGGCGATTTTTTTTAAGGAAGAACCCAACTCTCTGGTTTGGCAATTACTACTTTAGAGATCTAAAACGTCTTATATTAATTTACAGAGGGAGCAAAAAACAAGGGGCAACACTCCACAACTCCATGTACCATGTAATTAACTTCAGAGGAGTTCAACCAGTTTTTGTCCCTGTTGTGTAGAACCTTAAAGTTCCTGTCAAATTTCATGTCTTTCTTTGGTTGTTCCCCCACAATAAGCTAATGACTAGGGATAATCTCAGGAAGAGACACATAATCGAACCACTGACTATGATTTTTGCACAGAAGGTGAATTTGTCTCTCATCTGTTTTTTTGTTTGTGTGGTTGCTATGAATATTTGGTCTTTTATTAGAGATTGCTTCAATCTCCCCATCAGGATTGACCTTGAATCTATAGCTGGATTTTGGACTAGAAATAATAAGAATTCAACTTTGAATACTAATAGTTATGCTGTAATTTGGTGCTTGCGAAAATATAGGAACTCTATGATTTTTTACAACACCAAATTGATCTTTGTTACTGATACGTCTCCAACGTATCTATAATTTTTTATTATTTCATGCTGTTATATTATCAATCTTGAATGTTTTATATTCATTTTATAGCAACTTTATATCATTTTTTGGGACTAACCTATTGACATAGTGCCCAGTGCTAGTTGTTGTTTTTTGCTTGTTTTTTACTTCGCAGAATATCCATATCAAACGAAGTCCAAATGCAGCGAAACTTTTTGGAGATTTTTTTTCTGCCCAGAAGACACCCAGGAGGCCCAAGATGTGCACCAGAGGGGCCTTGTGGGGCCCACTAGGCACCAGGGCACGCCAGGGTCCTAGGCGCGCCCTGGTGGGTAGTGGGGCCCACAGGCACCCTCTCCACCGCCTCTCAGCTCTATAAATACTCTAATATTTCAGAAACACTAGGGGAGTTGAGAGATCAGAGTTTCCACCGCCGCAAGTTCTAGAACCAGGAGATCCAATCTAGAGGCCTTTTCCGGCACTCTGCCGGAGGGGTCAACGATCACGGAGGGGTTCTTCATCAACACCCTTGCCCCTCCGATGATGCGTGAGTAGTTTACCACAGACCTACGGGTCTGTAGGCAGTAACTAGATGGCTTATTCTCTCTTTTTGATCTTCAATACAATGTTCTCCTCGATGTTCTTGGAGATCTATTTGATGTAAGTAGTTTACCACAGACCTACGGGTCTGTAGGCAGTAACTAGATGGCTTCTTCTCTCTTTTTGATCTTCAATACAATGTTCTCCTCGATGTTCTTGGAGATCTATTTGATGTAACTCTTTTTTGCGATGTGTTTGTTGGGATCCGATGAATTGCGAGTTTATGATCAGATCTATCTATGGATATTATTTGAGTCTTTGTTGAACTCTCTTATGCATGCTTGTTATAGCCTCGTATTTCTTCTCCAAAACTTTGGTTTGGTTTTGCCAACTAGATTGATTTTTCTTGCAATGGGAAGAGGTGCTTTGTGATGGGTTCGATCTTGCGGTGCTCAATCTCAGTGACAGAAAGAGACATGACACGCAAGTATCATTGCCATTAAGGATAAAAAGATGGGGTCTATTCCTATATGAATAGATCTTGTCTACATCATGTCATCGTTCTTATTGCATTACTTTGTTTTTCCATGAACTTAATACACTAGATGCATACTGAATAATGGTCGATGTGTGGAGTAATAGTAGTATATGCAGGCAGGAGTCGGTCTACTAATCTTGGACGTGATGCCTATATACATGATCATTGCCTTGGATATCGTTATAATTATTTGCTCTTCTATTAATTGCCCAACAGTAATTTGTTTACCCACCGTATGCTATTTTCTCGAGAGAAGCCTCTAGTGAAATCTACGGCCCCCTGGTCTATTTCCTATCATATTATTTTCAGACCTATTAATCCAAAAAATCCAAAAATACCTTGCAGCACTTTTTCTTTCTTTATTTTATTTTGTATTTTTGTTAGATCTATTTACCCAATCTCATACAATTTAATCTATCTCAATACCGAGGAGGGATTGACAACCCCTCTTACGCGTTGGGTTGCAAGTTTTTGTTATTTATGTGAAGGTACTGCTTACATAGTTTGGTGGATCCTTCTACTGGATTGATACCTTGGTTTCATAACTGAGGGAAATACTTACCGTTGTTGTGCTGCATCATCCTCTCCTCTTCGGGGAAATACCAACGTAGTTAGCAGCAATCAAGAAGAATTTTTGGCGCCGTTGCCGAGGAGGATCAAGTCCAGATCTATCAGGTACACAATCACAAATCTCATCTCCTTGCAATTTACTTTATTCGCCATTTGCCTCTCGTTTTCATCTCCCCCACTTCTAAAACGTTTTCAGAAAAACACAAAAATATTTGCCTTTTTATTTGCCTTCTTTTCGTTTGCCTTTTTCTCTTTTGATCTTCAGTTTGCTTGTTCTGAGTAGTCATCATGAGTGATTTTGGTATGGCAGATACAGATGATGGCAGAACTCCTAAAATTGGACATTCTGGTAATCTGGATGATAAAACTTTTGTTTTGGGACAAGGGAATGTTATAGTAAAAGAAGCCATCCAAGAATTCTTTAATTGTGTTGGAACTTTGACTTGTGATGATTGAAAGGACATGCGGTGCCCCCATGTGTGGTTTTGGTAATTGATGACATTCTCTATGGACTAATGGTTGCATTGAGTTATATTTGAAGGATTTGTCCATAGGCATTTCTTGAAGTCCATGTGTTGGTTTCAAGGAGTTTATGAGTTGACCAAGGTGCTATTAAGGAATTATCCAAAGATTGGTCATGTGAGTGTTGAGCTTATTGCAAGCATGTCTTGAAGAAGAAGATTGTGTGATCATTCATGTTTACCTTCAAGACATCATCCAAATGAAGAGAGTTGGAAAGATTCAAGGTTGATCAAGACTAAGTACAGAGAGTGATTCAAGTTAATCAACACACAAAGCATAGAAGATGTACCGAGAGGGATCATGTGATCCCATGGTATGGTAAGCATTGTCCATTACGCTTTGTGTACTAACCCATGGTCTACGTGAGAGTTCTATGTGGGGTTAGGTATATTTCCATGGGCTTGCGTCAAGAGGAAGATATCATAGAACCCATGGAGAGGATGACATCAAGTGGTGATCGTCATCAAGATTGCGGTGTGCAAGTTCAAGTGGAGCATGACGAAGAGATCAAGTGCTTGAAGCTTGCCATCCATTGTGGTGACAATGGACTTGTGGAGATGTGCCGAAGAGTGGCTCACCCATAGTGGAGTATGGGGGAGCAATCAACTAGTCTTCATCGAGCCAACGCAATCAAGAAAGGTGGTCCATCTTGAGGAGGACAAGATCGCCATCATCTAGCTCAAGTGGATCATGCGCAAGGCAAAGGTTTGCCCTTGATAGGTTTTCTATTTTACCGGTCTCATGGTGGTAGTTGGGAGACCGGGTTTATAGGATCGATTGCCGTACTATCAAGGGGGGCTCTCAAGTTGGTAGCTTGATCATATCGTTCATAGAGAGCTCAAACCATTGCATCCTTGCATCATCTTTCTTGGTTCTTGTTTGGTATTTCTCTTTGTGAGTCTTAGAGCTTATGGTCATTTTGATGACAAGCTCAAGTTCATCGAAAACGGAGTTCACATGCATCTTCTATGATGTTTTTGATGTTGGAGGTTATGTCGGTTCTTCTCTGTTGGAGGTTTTACTCCTCTATATGTTTGGCATACCTCCCCTGCCTCTTATTACTACAACCAGTCGTTGTTGGATAGTACTCGTCGTCATCTATCCAACAAGCTTGAGTTTGCTCAATTCGGAGCTCATTTGCAAAAGTTGTGGCAGTTCTGGTTTTCCTTGGAGTATACTTGTTTTCGTGGAAGTGGCATAAGGAAGGCGCCAGCGGTAGTACCGCTGGGCCGGAGCGGCAGTACCGCTTATCACCACAAGCGGTAGTACCGCTGTCTCACAGCAGCAGTACCGCCCATGGCCATAAGCGGTAGTACGGCTCCGGTTCCGTGGTAGTACCGCCTTGACTCGAGACCTGTGTTTCTCGTGTCGGGTTGAGCGGCAGTAGGAGCAGTAGTACCGCTTATAAGTGGTAGTACCACGCCTACCACCGCTGCTAGTACCGCTCAAAGGCCCTCTCCTCTGTCCCTTCTTCTTTCTCCTACGTAGCTACTGAGCACGGCCCCAGCGGTAGTACCGCTGGGGCAAGCGGCAGTACCGCTCCCTTGAGCGGTAGTACCGCTCCGGTGGCTCAACCGCCCCTGAGGTTCATTGTCGTTGTTCTGTTGTCCTGTTCTACTGCCCGAGCGGTAGTACCGCTCGTGTGCGGGCTGAGCACATAACGGTTGGATTCGGGAGCCCCTATAAAAGGGGGTCTTCTTCCCCATTGAACCTTATCCTTTGAGCTCGTGTTCTTCCCCCATTGTTGACCTTCTTTGAGCTTGCTATCTCTCAATCCCTCCATGGATTCTTGTTAGTTTTTGGGGGAATAGAGAGAGGAGATCTAGATCTACGTTTCGACCAATCACTTTCTCCTCTATGTGAGGGGAACCCCTTGGATTTAGATCTTGGAGTTCTTCGTGTTCTCTTCTTCATTCTTCCTCTCATTTTCCTTCCTAGCATTAGTTGCTTTGGTGGGATTTGGGAGAGAAGGACATGGGCACTCCGTGTGCCCTTGCCATTGCATTTGGTGCATCGGTTTGAGTTCTCCACGGTGATATGTGGAAGTTTCAAGTTGAGAAGCTTATTACTCTTGGGTGCTTGGTACCCTTGAGCTTGTTCCTCTTGGGTGCCTTGGTGCCCTAGACGGTTGGTGGTGTTCGGAGCTCAATCATTGTGGTGTAAAGCTCCAGGCAAGCGTCGGGGTCTCCAATTAGGTTGTGGAGATCACCCCGAGCAATTTGACGGGTACCGGTGACCGCCCCCAAGGGTTGCCAAAGTGTACGGGTTCGGTGACCGCCCCCAAGGGTTGCCCTTTGTACGGGTTCGGTGACCGCCCTCAAGGGTCCCTTAGTGGAATCACGGCATCTTGCATTGTGCGAGGGCGTGAGGAGATTACGATGGCCCTAGTGGCTTCTTGGGGAGCATTGTGCCTCCACACCGCTCCAAACGGAGATTAGCATCCGCAAGGGTGTGAACTTCGGGATACATTGTCGTCTCCACGTGCCTCGATTATCTCTTACCCGAGCCCTTTACTTATGCACTTTACTTTGTGATAGCCATAGTGTTTCATGTTATATATCTTGCTATCACATAGTTGTTTATCTTGCTTAGCATAAGTTGTTGGTGCACATAGGTAAGCCTAGTTGTTGTAGGTTTTGTGCTTGACAAATTAACCGCTAGGTTTATTCCGCATTTGTTATAGCCTAAACCGTAATTATTTTAAAGCGTCTATTCACCCCCCCCCCCCCCCCCTCTAGGCGACATCCTCGATCTTTCAATGATGCTCCTATACTTAAAAGAACTAAAACTTATGCGGAAGCTATTTCAGCACTAGTTCTGAAACTTGAGAATAGATTTATTCGTACCCATCTACCTTGCAACGATTGTTTTATGAGCTACCAGTCATAAAGGATGAAAGTGCAACTAATCCCTGGGTGGTTTTGGTAATTCTTAACAACATATAGCTCATTGAACTAATACTCGTTCAAGATGATCATTTCAGAAAGTTCAATGATTGGCATGGCATGGACTAGAGATGTGGACCCCTCAAAATGCTAAGGACACATATTGGCTCAAGCTCAAGACTCTACTCTTTTCATTTTAGTGATCCAAGATCACATTGAGTCCATAGGAAAGCCAATACTATTAAAAGGGGATGAGGTGTTGCTTAATGGCTTGCTTGCTCAAAATGCTTAGTGATATGCTCCAAAACCCTCAACCACTTTCTCATATCCACATATGTCCTAAACCAAAAGTCAAACTCGGCCCCACCGATTTGATCTATCCGGCGCCACCGAGTTCATTTGACATAGCCACTTCCAGAAACCCTAATCAGTTCGGTCTCACTGATAGGGATCTCGGTCTCACCGAGATGGGATTGCTAACTCTCTGTTTCCCTTCGTAATGTTTCGGTCTAACCGAGATGAGCGATCGGTCCCACCGAGTTCACAATGCAAACTCTCTGTTTCCTCTTTGTAACGTTTCGGTCTCACCAAAATGAGCGATCGGTCCCACCGAGTTTGCCTGACCAACTCTCTGTTTACCTATTACAGAAATCGGTCTCACCGAGTTCATGTGATCGGTCTCACCGACATTACGTTATGCCCTAACCCTAACGAAATCGGTCTCACCGAGTTGACATGTCGGTCCCACCGAAAATCCTAACGTTCACATTTTGAACTAAATCGGTCTGACCGAGTTTCACTATTCGGTCCCATCGAGTTTGGTAAATTGTGTGTAACGGTTAGATTTTGTGTGGAGGCTATATATACCGCTCCACCCTTCCTCCATTCGTGTTGAGAGCCATCAGAACGTGCCTACACTTCCAGCATTCATTTTCTGAGAGAGAACCACCTACTCATGTGTTGAGACCAAGATATTCTAATCCAACCACAAGAATCTTGATCTCTAGCCTTCCCCAAGTTGCTTTCCACTCAAATCATCTTTCCACCATATCCAAATCTGTGAGAGAGAGTTGAGTGTTGGGGAGACTATCATTTGAAGCACAAGAGCAAGGAGTTCATCATCAACACACCATCTATTACCTTTTGGAGAGTGGTGTCTCCTAGATTGGTTAGGTGTCACTTGGGAGCCTCCGTCAAGATTGTGGAGTTGAACCAAGGAGTTTGTAAGGGCAAGGAGATCACCTACTTCGTGAAGATCTACCCTAGTGAGGCAAGTCCTTCGTGGGTAATGGCCATGGTGGGATAGACAAGGTTGCTTCTTCGTGGACCCTTCACGGGTGGAGCCCTCCGTGGACTCGCGCAACCGTTACCCTTCGTGGGTTGAAGTCTCCATCAACATGGACGTACGATAGCACCACCTATCGGAACCACGCCAAAAATCTCCGTGTCTACATTGTGTTTGCTCCCTCCAAACTCCTCCCCTTTACCTTCATATGCAATGATTTACATTCCGCTGCTATACTCTTAGAATTGCATGTGTAGGTTGATTGCTTGACTTGTGCTAAGTTGCTAAAATCTGCCAAGACTTAAAATTTGGAAAAGGCTAGATTTTTATTTGGTCAAGTAGTCTAATCACCCCCCCTCTAGACATACTTTCGATCCTACAAAGGATCCTAGGGCTAAAAAGATAGCCACCCTTGTTCTTATGAATGAATTTGATCATATAGTGCGGGAAGCTTGGGAGATTTTTTATTTTTATGATATGAACCGTGAAAAACCGGTGATAGATGAGATCCTTTACAATAGTGATTACGTTTTAAGACATTTGCTTGGCAATAATAAAATCTTTGATGAGAACCTTAAAAAGGAAATTCCCGTTTTGGATATGATCCAACAAGTTTTCAATGATGTTAATCAACAGTATTATTGGATTGTAGACGGGAATCAAAGGGGATATGCAGATGAACAACTTGATAATGCTAAAATTTCTATGGATAATGTGTTTCAAGTTATATTTGAAAAACCTCCTAACAAAAACACATCTATGGAAATTAAGAAGAAAGATGACAATACTTGAATCTATACATTATGCCTAGATAGGGGCATAAAACAATAGCGCTTGTTGGGAGGCAACCCAACGGATAAAATATTTTTTTCACTTTTTCTTTCTATTCTTGAGTGTTTGCACAATTATGTTACTGTTATGATTGTGTTTTTTATGTTTTAATTATTGTTTGTGCCAAGTAAAGCCTTTAGGATCATGTTGGGTGATAGTTGATTTGATCTTGTTGGAAAACAGAAACTTTTGCATCCAGTAGAAGAATTTTGAAAATTCACCAAAGAGACGAAAAATTCAGAATTTTCTACAAAAGATTGATATACAAATTTCCTACATTTCTCTAATTTTTCAGAATTTTTGGAGTTACAGAAGTATGAGTAAAATCCGTGTCTTTACAGACTGTTCTGTTTTGACAGATTCTGTTTTCGTTGCATTGTGTGCTTATTTTGATGAATCTATGGATTGTATCGGGGGGTATAAGGCATGGTAAAGTTAGAATATAGTAGGTATAATGCAATAACAAAATATGAATGGGTTTGCAACAGTACTTAAAGTAAAGATTGGTTTTCTTATACTAACGGATCTCACGAAGGTTTTTGTTGAGTTTTGTGTGATTGAAGTTTTCAAGTTTTGGGTGAGATCACGATGGATGAAGGAATAAGGAGTGTCAGGAGCCTAAGCTTGGGGATGCCCCATGGCACCCTGATACGTCTCCAACGTATCTATAATTTTTTATAGTTCCATGCTGTTATATTATCATTCTTGGATGTTTTACAATCATTTTATAGCAACTTTATATCATTTTTTGGGACTAACCTATTGACATAGTGCCCAGTGCCAGTTGCTGTTTTTTGCTTGTTTTTTACTTCACAGAATATCAGTACCAATCGAAGTCCAAATATCACGAAACTTTTTGGAGATTTTTTTGGACCAGAAGACAACTTGGGAGCCAAGAAGCACCTGGGGGGAGGCCCGTGGGGCCCACGAGACACCAGGGCGCGCCAGAGGCCCCTGGCGCGCCCTGATGGGTCGTGGGGCCCACGGGGTTCTCCTCCACAGCCTCTCAGCTCTATAAATACCCAAATATTTTAGAAACCCTAGGGGAGTCGACAAAACACAATTTCAGCTGCCGCAAGTTCCAGAACCATGAGATCCAATCTAGAGCCCTATTCCGGCACCTTGCCGGAGGGGAACACGATCACGGAGGGGTTCATCATCCTCATTGGTGCTCCTCCGATGATGCGCGAGTAGTTCACCATAGACCTACAGGTCCGTAGGCAGTAGCTAGATGGCTTCTTCTCTCTTTTTGATTCTCAATACAATGTTCTCCTCGATGTTCTTGGAGATCTATTTGATGTAATGACTTTTTGCGGTGTGTTTGTTGGGATCCGATAAATTGCGAGTTTATGATCAGATCTATATCCATGAATATTATTTGAGTCTTCTTTGATCTCTTATATGCATGATTATTTATAGCCTCGTATTTCTTCTCCGAATCTTTGGTTTAGTTAGGCCAACTAGATTGATTTTTCTTGCAATGGGAAGAGGTGCTTTGTGATGGGTTCGATCTTGCGGTGCTCAATCTTAGTGACAGAAAGAGACATGACACACAAGTATCGTTGCCATTAAGGATAAAAAGATGGGGTATATTCCTACATGAATAGATCTTGTCTACATCATGTCATCGTTCTTATTGCATTACTCCATTTCTCCATGAACTTAATACACTAGATGCATGCTGGATAGCGGTCGATGTCTGGAGTAATAGTAGTAGATGCAGGCAGGAGTCGGTCTACTGTTGGGGATATAACCCCGCGATTATAACCCACCCAGTAAGGGCCGGGTTAGACCGTTGGCGACTCATGGAGTTAAAACCTCAGACACGGCTAAGTGATTAAGGCACAGGACTTGGAAGGGTGGCTTACATACGGGCCGACTTAGAGCCCAAAGTCAGAAGACGGCCCAGAGGTGTAAGCTGTTAGGTGATGACTCATCTTGTAAGGCAAGGCGACTTAGAGAAGGGATCGGTTACGGGTCATAACCCGACCCGGACTCTTGTAAGCCGGCGGCCTTGACCTGTATATAAAGGCGAGTCCCCGGCATAGAATAGACAGGTTACAATCAATCGATAGCTAGGTCAAGCGAATCCGCTCCCTTGTAATCGATACTCAAGCAATAGCAACAAGAACATGAGTAGGCTTTTACCTCCACCATGAGGGACCGAACCTGGGTAAACCCATGTCTCTCGTCCCGCTCAACATCGACAAGCTAATCACCGTTGCGATGGCTTCATGCTTAAGTCCTTTCACTAGGACATCTGCCGTGATAAAGCCACGACAGTTGGTGCCCACTGTGGGGCCAGTACACGGTGATTTCGAGTTCTTGAAGGGCTCTTTCCCAATGATCGAGGGATACGTCATTGGCAGGATGACCAAGAGTCACCGCGGCAAGCTCTACATCGACGACACTAGCTGGGGTCCCGAGGCCGACTCAATCGAGTACGGGTACCGGGTCCCCTTCGACAGAATTCACGTCTTCATCGGCAAGATTGGCGGATCTGAGCTTGAGCCGGACACCTGCACCGACCTCATCGAGTGGGCTCGGCGCACGCAACCCGCCTGGATTCAAGCCGGCCAGAAGCACGTCTTCGTTGGTTTCACACAAGGTGTGGAACTTGCGGAAAATTCTGCATCTGGAGGGGAGACTCTCGTCTACTCAGGTGATGAGTCCTCCACCGGTGATATAGAGTCCATCTATCAATTTCAAAACGGCGGGCTTGGGGGTTGTTCCGATGGCAACATGATTCCGCACCCCTACGAGCCGCCGAGTCGAGCCGCCATCTTTATGGCTGGAACAACGCCGGCTCTTAATTCTTCGACGGTGCCGGCTCTTAATTCTTCGACGACTGCGGCCGTAACCTCTGACATGGTTGTCGGGGTTATGATACTGACAATGAGTACTAGGGGTACGAATAAGGGGCAGAGACTAGCTATAGCGTAGGTGTAACACTCGCTGTTTAACGAGTTCAGGCCCCTCACTCGGTGGAGGTAAAAGCCCTACGTCTCGTGCCCTGAGGCTTTCTTTGATTTGATGGATATGGTTACAAGGGTTGAACGTGCTCGGCCAAGGGGAGGGGAGCGGCTTATATAGAGTGCGCTGCAGCCCCATGTTCCCCATGCCGCCGGGGCAATAAATGCCATTGAATGAGACAATTACTAGTGTAATGAGCCTATACTACAACAGTTATAGGTAACGGTAGCTATAAATCTATTTAGTGGATGACTTAGGATTCCTCGACCGTTGCAGCTCCCACGATGCCTTCCTGTCTTGTACGTCCGAGTGGTAGTTCGTCCGCCGAGTGACGTGTGGTTGTCTGAGTGTTGCGGAGCCGTCCGAATGATCCTCTTGATGTATCATCCGAATGCTGACACGGTCCAGAGACCTACCTATGATGGTGATGGGCCCCCTGTGGGTCCCAGATGATGGGTCCTTGACCCTACCTGTAATAGGTGACCACATCATTAGCCCCCGAATCAGTTGGGATTTCGTAGGACAAACAAACCGACCCTTCGGTTGAGTCTGAGGGCTGCAGGAACACTCAGAATATGTTTCTGAACCGTGATTTGTTGTTCCTTGGACGAAAACACAACGGATTCTGGACTTTTAGGTTTACCCAGATGACTGAGTGCTGTTGATCATCGATAAAAACCTGGTGGCATTCGTTTTGTCTCTCGGAGGAGATAGACCAGGGGCCCGAGTGAGGGCATGCCATTACAACTCGAGTGGCGACGCCGGCGCATGGTCTGACTCTCCAGGGAGACGCCACTCCTTATCCCAGGGGAACACCAGCGCGGGCCTCCTACGAGTCCAGGTTTACGAGTCATGCGCCTTGGAGCCTACCGAGAGGGCCAAGTGAACCCGCAGAGGGGCGTCAAGCTCGTCACATAACGATCCTGAAGAGGACTTCAGTCGGGTGTTTAACATGGCCGAGTGCACGGATCCCCATGGAGGGTGGTCAGTCAGACTGACGTGCGTCCTTTAGGAAAGGAATCGCTGGCAATCAATTGGATTGATTTGTCCCAGAAATCTTGGGATTTGAATTAGTGTGTTCGTGCGCTGAAGCGGTAACGTCGTGCATTGGTGGGAACGCGGGAGGTGTGGCTCCTTGATTTGCATGCGCGATATCCGCCACGTGCCGTGTCTGCCCTGTGCAAAGCCCTGCCGTGCGGGCCGTTGATCCAGGGATTTGTGGTGGGGGATTTGGTTGAGGATTTTGTCTGGAGGTATAAAAGGTTCAGGGGCAGAGCTCCGGGCCTCAGATCCCCTTTTCTCCTCCCGACTCCTCCGCTTCTCTCCTACATCCGAGTGCGCGGTGATGGTGAGGGACTCCACGGCCAAGGCAGAGAAGGCGAAGAAGGCAGGGAAGGCTTCCTCCTCTGGCTCCGGTGCGGTGGCCGGCGGCGTGTCAGGAGACTAGATCCCGTCGCGCGTCTCGGCCCCGCGACTGGAGGAGCTTGCGGAGGAGGGTCTGATCCTGCATGAAGGGCGGCGTCGCCCGGGCGTGGGGGAGGTCGAACCTTTGTCCCAGGAGGACGAGCGCGTCCTGCTCGTCACCCATATCGAGTGGGGGTTTTCCATGCCTCCCCACCCTTTCTTTCGGGCGTTTCTCGATTATTTTGGTGCACAACTTCATCATCTTCCACCCAATGCCATTTGTCAGCGTTCTGGGAACCAGGGTACCCAGACTTGCCTGCCTGCAGCCCATGGCGTGGCTCCTTCGACGGCCTGGTATGGCCCATCTGCAAGACCTCCAAGACAAGACCCTCGCGAGGGCCCCCTGGCCTCGTGAGGCGGACGACATCAAGACCTCCGGAGGAAGCGGCCTTCCTAGGCTGCCTCCTGAGGAGCGGAGATTTCTATGCAGGTACCAGCCTCACGAGGCTGCGATGACGCAAGCCATGACGACCAAGGCCAGGCGGGCGCCAGCGGGCGCAGAGAAGGCAGTTTCCTCTTTGGTGCTAAGGAGGCAAGGACAGGCGTGGGTTCCCGAGGAATCTGCCAAAGGTTTCCATTCCAGTGCTACAAGACCAAGACCACGCTCGGCAGGACGGATGTCATCGCCGAGCCCACCGCTGCGTCACGACCATAAGCTTTGCACGCGAAGACCACCTTTCATCAGGATAAGATGTACTACTTGTCCCCTTTCAAGTTGGCCATTGTGGGATCCCTTCCCGCCTACGATTTGGGGGAAGAGGACCGAGGCCACTATAAATATAGGTTAGCCACCACCATAGAAGGGGTCGACTCATTCTCGCCCCCGAGCCCTCGCGAGGCTGTTCATCCTCTATACCAGTTCATCCTCAGCCCCTCGTGAGGCTAATCCACCACAAAGCAGGAGTAGGGTTTTACACCGCAAGGTGGCCCGAACCTGGGTAAACTGTTGTGTTCTTCTTCTTCCCCGCTCACGCGAGTCCGGCGAGGCTAGGCTATAGGGCGATGAGTTGGTAGGCTCGAGAGGTTGAGTTCTTCGCACACGCCCTAGAGTTCGAACCTTTGTGGGTCTGCGGAGCCCTGAATCCGACATTTGGCGCACCAGGTAGGGGCGTGTCGAAGTCCTTCTTCCGTTTCCGCTTCGTTTCCGCTTCGTCGCCCCCATGGCCGATGCATGCCGTGTCCGTGCCGAGTGCCGGGCCGCTCGTGTCGCCCAGACGGCACCCGTGGGCAATGGTGCTCCTCGCCGCTCTGCCTCTCCCACGGCCAACCCTGCCACTGACCCGGCTGTCCGCGAGCAGCAGGACTCGTCGCTGCCGCCTTTCGTGCGGCGTGATGGCCGCACCGCCACTCCGTGGCCTACTCCTGCCACGACGTCATCCTCCCATGCTCGCCATGGGCCAGCAAACGCGTAGGCTGCTCTGCTCATGGCGCGTGAGCTCCTGCGTTATCACCCCGCCAACGACCTCTACGACGACTGGCTTGGCCGCATCGCTGAGCTCGTCAACGCTGCCGGTGAGGCCCCTGCGCCATCCCGCTCACCCCTTCCCCCGCCATCCCAGGCAGGTGACGTGGCCCACGATGCGCCCCCTCCACCTCCTCGGTGCGAAGCTGACCCCAAACCCAGGCGCGACGCGCCCCCGCGCAACCCACGGCGCGGAGTGCCGGCAAGGGATGAAGCAAGCTGCCAGGTGGTGCAGCGTCCGCAAGCCGATGCGCGCGCGCTCCCAGCGCCTCAGCGCCAGCACCAAGACCCCGTGTCGCCGGAGCCTGGGCACATGGGCGTCAAGACCGAGCTCCTCCCATGCGCGTTGCGCCCCCGAGCGCGGTGGGCTGCCACGCCTTCACCCTGGAGCTGCGCCGTGTCGTCTGGCCCGGCAAGTTCAAGTCGGATCTGCCTCCACGCTACGACGGCACCCCTGACCCAGCGGAGTTCCTTCAACTCTACGCACTGAGCATCAAAGCGGCGAGCGGGGATGAAAAGGTTATGGCAAACTGGTTCCCCGTGGCCCTCAAGGATGGCGCACGCTCTTGGCTCCTGAACCTCCCGGAGGGGTCCATCTCCTGCTGGGACGTGCTTCGCGATCGTTTCATCGCCAACTTCCAGGGCACTCGCGACCGCGCGCCTGCATTAGGTGACTTGCGGTGCCTCAAGCAGCAGCCGGGCGAAACTCTGCACAAATACATACAGTGCTTCACAAATGTTCGCCTGAAGATCCCTAGGGCGTCGGACGAGGCCATCATCTCAGCGTTCACTGATGGCATCCGAGATGTCAAGATGAAGGAGGAACTCGCCATCCACGAGGACCTATGCTCAGCCTTGGAGATGTCCAACTGCTACTTCTTGAGCTTAAGTTGGTTTTTCCCTTGAAGAGGAAAGGGTGATGCAGCAAAGTAGAGATAAGTATTTCCCTCGGTTTGAGAACCAAGGTATCAATCCAGTAGAAGACAACGCACAAATCACCGAATACCTGCACAAACAATCAAACAACTTGCACCCAACGCGATAAAGGGGTTGTCAATCCCTTCACGGTTATTTGCAAAAGTGAGATATGATAGAGATAGCTAATCGATAAAGTAAATATTTTTGGTATTTTTGTTTTATAGATCGGAAGGTAAAAGATTGCAAAATAGTAGATCGGAAACTTGTATGATGAAAAGTAGAAGATTATATGATGGAAAATAGACCCGGGGGCCATAGGTTTCACTAGAGGCTTCTCTCAAGATAGAAAATAATACGGTGGGTGAACAAATTACTGCTGAGTAATTGATAGAAAAGCGCAAAGTTATAACGATATCTAAGGCAATGATCATGAATATAGGCATCACATCCGTGTCAAGTAGACCGAAACGATTTTGCATCTACTACTATTACTCCACACATCGACCGCTATCCAGCATGCATCTAGAGTATTAAGTTCATAAAGAACGGAGTAATGCATTAAGTAAGATGACATGATGTAGAGGAATTAACTCAAGCAATATGATGAAAACCCCATCTTTTTATCCTCGATGGCAACAATACAATACGTGCCTTGCTGCCCCTACTGTCACTGGGAAAGGACACCGCAAGATTGAACCCAAAGCTAAGCACTTCTCCCATTGCAAGAAAAACCAATCTAGTTGGCCAAACCAAACCGATAGTTCGAAGAGAATCACAAAGATATCAAATCATGCATATAAGAATTCAGAGAAGATTCAAATAATATTCATAGATAAGCTGATCATAAATCCACAATTCATCGGATCTCGGCAAACACACCGCAAAAAAGTATTACATCGAATAGATCTCCAAGAACATCGAGGAGAACATGGTATTGAGAATCAAAGAGAGAGAAGAAGCCATCTAGCTACTAGCTATGGACCCGTAGGCCTGTGGTAAACTACTCACGCTTCATCGGAAGGGCAATGGTGTTGATGTAGAAGCCCTCCGTGATCGAATCCCCCTCCGGCAGGGTGCCGGAAAAGGTCCCTAGATGGGATCTCACGGGTACAGAAGGTTGCGGCGGTGGAAAAGTCTTTTCATGGATGCCTCTGTTGGTTTGGGGATATATGGGTATATATAGGTGAAAGAATTAGGTCAGGAGGTGCACGAGGGGCCCACAAGGGTGGGGGGCACGCCCTACCCCTCTGGGCATGCCCTCCGTCCTTGTGGCTGCCTCGTGGCTCCTCCAACTTCATCTCCAAGTCTCCTGGTTTCCTTCTGGTCCAAGAAAAATCATCACGAAAGTTTTATTCCGTTTGGACTCCTTTTGGTATTCCTTTTCTGCGAAACTCAAAAATAAGGAAAAAACAGAAACTGGCACTGGGCTCTAGGTTAATAGGTTAGTCCCAAAAATAATATAAAATAGCATATTAATGCATATAAAACATCCAAAACAGATAATATAATAGCATGGAACAATCAAAAATTATAGATACGTTGTAGACGTATCAAGCATCCCCAAGCTTAATTCCTGCTCGTCCTCGAGTAGGTAAATGATAAAAATAGAATTTTGATGTGGAATGCTACCTAACATATTTATCCATGTAATTTTATTTATTGTGGCATGAATGTTCAGATCCGTAAGATTCAGAACAAAAGTTTAATATTGACATAAAAACAATAATACTTCAAGCATACTAACAAGGCAATTATGTCTTCTCAAAATAACATGGCCAAAGAAAGCTTATCCCTACAAAATCATATAGTCTGGCTATGCTCCATCTTCATCACACAAAATATTCAAATCATGCACAACCCCGATGACAAGCCAAGCAATTGTTTCATACTTTTGAAGTTCTCAAACTTTTTCAACTTTCACGCAATACATGAGCGTGAGCCATGGACATAGCACTATAGGTGGAATAGAAGGTGGTTGTGGAGAAGATAAAAAGAGGGAGATAGTCTCACATCAACTAGGCGTATCAACGAGCTATGGAGATGCCCATCAATAGATATCAATGTGAGTGAGTAGGGATTGCCATGCAATGGATGCACTAGAGCTATAAGTTTATGAAAGCTCAAAAAGAAACTAAGTGGGTGTGCATCCAACTCGCTTGCTCACGAAGACCTAGGGCAATTTGTGGAAGCTCATCATTGGAATATACAAGCCAAGTTCTATAATGAAAAATTCCCACTAGTATATGAAAGTGACAACATAGGAGACTCTCTATCATGAAGATCATGGTGCTACTTTGAAGCACAAGTGTGGTAAAAGGATAGTAACATTGCCCCTTCTCTCTTTTTCTCATTTTTTTATTTGGGCCTTCTCTCTTTTTTTTGGCCTCTTTTTTTTCGTCCGGAGTCTCATCCCGACTTGTGGGGGAATCATAGTCTCCATCATCCTTTCCTCACATGGGACAATGCTCTAATAATGAAGATCATCACACTGTTATTTACTTACAACTCGATTCTTAGAACAAAATATGACTCTATATGAATGCCTCCGGCGGTGTACCGGGATGTGCAATGAATCAAGAGTGACATGTATGAAAGAATTATGAACGGTGGCTTTGCCACAAATACGATGTCAACTACATGATCATGCAAAGCAATATGACAATGATGAAGCGTGTCATAATAAAACGGAAGGGTGGAAAGTTGCATGGCAATATATCTCGGAATGGCTATGAAAATGCCATAATAGGTAGGTATGGTGGCTGTTTTGAGGAAGGTATATGGTGGGTGTATGGTACTGGCGAAAGTTGCGCGGTACAAGAGAGGCTAGCAATGGTGGAAGGGTGAGAGTGCGTATAATCCATGGACTCAACATTAGTCATAAAGAACTCACATACTTATTGCAAAAATCTATTAGTTATCGAAACAAAGTACTATGCGCATGCCCCTAGGGGGATAGATTGGTAGGAAAAGACCATCGCTCGTCCCCGACCGCCACTCATAAGGAAGACAATCAATAAATAAATCATGCTCCGACTTCATCACATAACGGTTCACCATACGTGCATGCTACGGGAATCACAAACCTCAACACAAGTATTTCTCAAATTCACAATTACTCACTAGCATGACTCTAATATCACCATCTTTATATCTCAAAACAATCATAAGGAATCAAACTTCTCATAGTATTCAATGCACTTTATATGAAAGTTTTTATTATATCCCTCTTGGATGCCTATCATATTAGGACTAAATTTGTAACCAAAGCAAATTACCATGCTATTTAAAGACTCTCAAAATAATATAAGTGAAGCATGAGAGTTCAATAATTTCTATAAAATAAAGCCACCGCCGTGCTCTAAAAAGATATAAGTGAAGCTCTAGAGCAAAATTGCCTAGCTCAAAAGATATAAGTGAAGCACAAAGAGTATTCTAATAAATCACGATTCATGCGTGTCCCTCTCAAAAGGTGTGTACAGCAAGGACGATTGTGGCAAACTAAAAAGCAAAGACTCAAATTATACAAGACGCTCCAAGCAAAACACATATCATGTGGTGAATAAAAATATAGCCTCAAGTAAAGTTACCGATAGATGAAGACGAAAGAGGGGATGCCTTCCGGGGCATCCCCAAGCTTAGGCTCTTTGTTGTCCTTGAATATTACCTTGGGGTGCCTTGGGCATCCCCAAGCTTAGGCTCTTGCCACTCCTTATTCCATAGTCCATCAAATCCTTACCCAAAACTTGAAAACTTCACAACACAAAACTCAATAGAAAATCTCATAAGCTCCGTTAGTATAAGAAAATAAATCCCCACTTTGGTACTGTTGTGAACTCATTATTTATTTATATTGGTGTAATATCTACTGTATTCCAACTTTTCCATGGTTCATAGCCCCCGATACTACCCATAGATTCATCAAAATAAGCAAACAACACATAGAAAACAGAATCTGTCAAAAACAGAACAGTCTGCAAAGATCCGAATTGTTATAATACTTATGCAACTCCAAAAATTCTTAAGAATTCGGAAAACATAGGAAATTTGTATATAAATATCGTATAAAAAATTCAAGGTTTTTCAACTCTCCAGTGAATTATTAAAATTCTGATACTGGACACAAAAGTTTCTGTTTTTCAGCAAGATCAAATCAACTATCACCATAAGCCTTCCCAAAGGTCTTACTTGGCACAAACACTAATTTAAACACAAAACCACATCTAACCATAGGCTAGATGAATTATTCAAAGCAAAACAGGAACAGAAAAATCAAAAACAAAAATAAAATTGGGTTGCCTCCCAACAAGCGCTATTGTTTAACGCCCTTAGCTAGGCATAAAAACACGAATAGATCTAGGTATTGTCATCTTTGGTATGCATTCCATAAGTAGCTCTCATAATAGATTCATATGGCAATTTAATTTTCTTTCTAGGAAAGTGCTCCATGCCCTTCCTTAACGGAAATTGAAATATAATGTTTCCTTCTTTCATATCAATAATTGCACCAATCGTTCTAAGGAAAGGTCTACCAAGAATAATTGGACATGTAGGATTGCAATCTATATCAAGAACAATGAAATCTATGGGCACATAATTCCTATTTGCAACAATAATAACATCATTAATCCTTCCCATAGGTTTCTTAATAGTGGAATCCGTGAGATGCAAATTTAAATAACAATCATCAAATTCACGGAAACCTAACACATCACATAAAGTTTTTGGAATCGTGGAAACACTAGCACCCAAATCACACAAAGCATAACACTCATAATCTTTAATATTAATCTTAATAGTAGGTTCCCACTCATCATAAAGCTTTCTAGGGATAGAAACTTTCAATTCAAGCTTTTCCTCAAAATATTGCATCATAGCATCAACGATATGTTTAGTAAAAGCTTTGTTTTGATTATAAGCATGAGGAGAATTCAACATGGATTGCAACAAGGAAATACAATCTATTAAAGAACAATTATCATAATTAAATTCCTTGAAATCCAAAAGAGTGGGTTCATTGCTACTTAAAGTTTTGACCTCTCCAATCCCACTTTTATCAATTTTTGCATCAAGATCTAAAAACTCCGAATCATTGGGACGCCTTTTAACTAAAGTTGACTCATCTCCAGTCCCATGTTTATCAAGATTTATATTGGAAAACAAAGATTCAATAGGAGTCACATCAATCACTTTAAGATTTTTATCATTATTTTCACGAAAACTAGAAGAACATGTTTTTACAAACCAATCTTTTTTAGCACGCATCTTAGCGGTTCTTTCTTTGCACTCATCAATGGAAATTCTCATAGCTTTGAGAGACTCATTGATATCATGCTTGGGTGGAATAGATCTAAGTTTCAAAGAGTCAACATCAAGAGAAATTCTATCCACGTTCCTAGACAAATCATCAATCTTAAGCAATTTTTCTTCAATCAAAGCATTGAAATTCTTTTGCGAACTCATAAATTCTTTAATACTGTTCTCAAAATCAGAGGGCATCTTATTATAATTTCCATAAGAATTGTTGTAGGAATTACCATAATTATTAGAGGAATTACTAGGAAACGGCCTAGGATTGAAATTGCCTCTATACGCGTTATTACCAAAATTGTTCCTACCAACAAAATTCACATCCATAGATTCATTATTATTTTCAATCAAAGTGGACAAAGGCATATCATTAGGATCCAAAGAAGCACTCTTGCTAGCAAATAATTTCATAAGTTCATCCATCTTTCCACTCAAAACATTAATCTCTTCAACCGCATGCACTTTTTTATTAGTGGAAGATCCTTCGGTATGCCATTGAGAATAATTAACCATAATATTATCTAGAAGTTTAGTAGCTTCTCCTAAGGTAATTTCCATAAAAGTGCCTCCCGCCGCCGAATCTAAAAGATTTCTAGAAGCAAAATTCAATCCGGCATAAAATTTTTGTATAATCATCCACAAATTCAAACCATGAGTAGGGCAATTTTGTATCATCAATTTCATTCTCTCCCAAGATTGCGCAACATGCTCATGATCAAGTTGCTTAAAATTCATAATATCATTCCTAAGGGAGATGATCTTAGCGGGAGGAAAATACTTGGAAATAAAAGCATCTTTACACTTATTCCATGAATCAATACTATTTTTAGGCAAAGATGAAAACCAAGTTTTAGCACGATCTCGTAGTGAGAAAGAAAATAGCTTCAATTTAACAATATCATTATCCACATCTTTTTTCTTTTGCATATCACACAAATCAACGAAATTGTTTAGATGGGATGCGGCATCTTCACTAGGAAGGCCAGAAAATTGATCTTTCATAACAAGATTCAACAAAGCAGCATTAATTTCACAAGATTCCGCACTAGTGGCGGGAGCAATCGGAGTACTAATAAAATCATTGTTATTGGTGTTTGAAAAATCACACAATTTGGTATTCTCTTGAGCCATGTGACAAAGCAATCCAACACATGATCACACAAGGAGCAAACGGGCAAACCGAAAATGAACGAAGAAGACGAACGGAAGAGGGGGGGGGAAGGGCAAATAGAGGGGCGAAGAAAAAGGCAAATCTTTTCGAGAGGCGAATGGCGAATAATGTAATGCAGGAGATGAGAGTTTATGATGGGTACTTGGTATGTCTTGACTTGGCGTAGAGATCTCCCCGGCAACGGCGCCAGAAATTCTCCCTACTACTTCTTGAGCTTGCGTTGGTTTTTCTCTTGAAGAGGAAAGGGTGATGCAGCAAAGTAGATATAAGTATTTCCCTCAGTTTGAGAACCAAGGTATCAATCCAGTAGGAGACAACGCACAAATCACCGAATACCTGCACAAACAATCAAACAACTTGCACCCAACGCGATAAAGGGGTTGTCAATCCCTTCACGGTTATTTGCAAAAGTGAGATCTGATAGAGATAGATAATCGATAAAGTAAATATTTTTGGTATTTTTGTTTTATAGATAGGAAAGTAAAAGATTGCAAAATAGTAGATCGGAAACTTGTACGATGAAAAGTAGAAGATTATATGATGGAAAATAGACCCAGGGGCCATAGGTTTCACTAGAGGCTTCTCTCAAGATAGAAAATAATATGGTGGGTGAACAAATTACTGCCGAGCAATTGATAGAAAAGCGCAAAGTTACAACGATATCTAAGGCAATGATCATGAATATAGGCATCACGTCCGTGTCAAGTAGACCGAAACGATTCTGCATCTACTACTATTACTCCACACATCGACCGCTATCCAGCATGCATCTAGAGTATTAAGTTCATAAAGAACAGAGTAATGCATTAAGTAAGATGACATGATGTAGAGGAATTAACTCAAGCAATATGATGAAAACCCCATCTTTATCCTCGATGGCAACAATACAATACGTGCCTTGCTGCCCCTACTGTCACTGGGAAAGGAAACCGCAAGATTGAACCCAAAGCTAAGCACTTCTCCCATTGCAAGAAAAACCAATCTAGTTGGCCAAACCAAACTGATAGTTCGAAGAGAATTACAAAGATATCAAATCATGCATATAAGAATTCAGAGAAGATTCAAATAATATTCATAGATAAGTTGATCATAAATCCACAATTCATCGGATCTCGGCAAACACACCGCAAAAAAGTATTACATTGAATAGATCTCCAAGAACATCAAGGAGAACATGGTATTGAGAATTAAAGAGAGAGAAGAAGCCATCTAGCTACTAGCTATGGACCCGTAGGTCTGTGGTAAACTACTCACGCTTCATCGGAAGGGCAATGGTGTTGATGTAGAAGCCCTCCGTGATCGAATCCCCCTCCGGCAGGGTGCCGAAAAAGGTCCCTAGATGGGATCTCACGGGTACAGAAGGTTGCGGCAGTGGAAAAGTCTTTTCGTGGATGCCTCTGTTGGTTTGGGGATATATGGGTATATATAGGCGAAAGAATTAGGTCAGGAGGTGCACGAGGGGCCCACAAGGGTGGGGGGCGCGCCCTACTCCCCTGGGTGCGCCCTCCGTCCTTGTGGCCGCCTCGTGGCTCCTCCGACTTCATCTCCAAGTCTCCTGGTTTCCTTCTGGTCCAAGAAAAATCATCGCGAAAGTTTTATTCCGTTTGGTATTCCTTTTCTGTGAAACTCAAAAACAAGGAAAAAATAGAAACTGGCACTGGGCTCTAGGTTAATAGGTTAGTCCCAAAAATAATATAAAATAGCATATTAATGCATATAAAACATCCAAAACAGATAATATAATAACATGGAACAATAAAAAATTATAGATACGTTGGAGACGTATCACCAACCTGACCAACAAGTGCGCAAGGGCTGAGGAAGGCCGCCTCTCCCTCCTGGAGCTCCCTGAGGCCGATCCTGAAGACAAGAAGGCCAAGGCCAAGGAGGCAAAGCGCAAGGGCCCCGCTGTGCTCGCGGCCAAGCCTAAGATGAAGCGCGGCCATGACCACGATGAGCCTCCCAGGGGCAACCGTCCATTCTACGTCTTCCACAACGTCCGCAGCCACAACACCAACGACTGCCAGGAGCTCAAGGCAATCCGAGAAGGGCGCATTGGCCGCCGCCCCGAGCGCAGCGACCACGGCTACGGTCATGGAGGAGGCCACAGTGGAGGCCGCTGGGACAACCGCGACCCTCGTCAGGACTGGCGTGACCAGCCTCGCGAGGACCGCTGGCAGTGCCAGCCTCGTGACGGCCCCTGGCAGGACCCTCCTCATGAGCACCGCCCTCAGGGCAATGCTGGCCTCCCTCCGCTGTCGCCGCCAAGGAGGAACGATGACAATCGGTAGGACGATGGGGCTGGGGGCTTCCAGGAGCCTCGGGCGATCGCTTGGATCCTGGGTGGTGCTCAGGCCCCCGCCTCACATCGCATCTTCAAGCAGTTCTCTCGCGAGGTGAATGCGGCTCTCCCAAAGCTGGAGGCGATGCGCCCCCTCAGGTGGTCCAAGCACGCCATCACCTTCGACTCCAAGGACCAACTTAAGTGCTCCGCCACTACCGGCGCACTCCCGATGCTCTGCACGCCGAGCATCAGCAACGTCCTCGTCACCAAGTCCCTCATCGACGGTGGCGCGGGGCTCAACGTTCTCTCTGTCGAGACATTTGAGACACTCCAGGTGCCCTATGACCAGCTCCAGTCCACCAAGCCTTTCTCAGGGGTGACCGATGGCTCCACCATCCCCCTGGGGCAGACACGCCTCCGAGTCACCTTCGACAAGCGCGACAACTACCACACCGAGCTCATCAAATTCGACATCGCCCACATCGGCCTCCCATACAACGCCACCCTTGGGTATCCGGCCCTTGCCAAGTTCATGGCAGCGACCCACCATGGCTACAACGTCCTCAAGATGCCAGGGTGCGGCGGCATCATCACGGTCACCTGCGACGAAAAGGATGCGGTGTGCTCCCTCGAGCGCGCCTACCAAGCTGTGGCGGTCAAGAACACAGACGACGAAGGCGCCGTCCCGCCTCCTGAGGCCATCCCCAAGAAGAAGAAGAAGCATCTTCTCCCCAAGAGCCGTCGGGGGACCGGGCGCCTGCTGAGGGTGCCTCGGACCCCGTGCCCGCTGTTGGGGCGCCCTTCCCTCTCGCATAGGGAGGCGCACCCGGTGCTCCCCTCAGGACGGGCTCGGGGGCTTCCATCTGGAGAGCCTCCGACCTGACCAGCGCGACGAGGGAGGTGTTCGGGTACCACTTGAAGGCGTGCTTCAACGGGCACCCCCGTGAGCAAGGAGCAAGGCGCCAGGCGCAAGGGAATTCATCACCAAGGCAATCGAGGAACTTCAGGAGGTGCGAGCCATGCATGGCGGGCGTCGCCCCGCACCACCGAGTGTAGCCCCGCCCCCCGACGCGGGTGGCGAGCTGCGCGTCTGCGTTAACATCCCAGGCCTCAACATGGCCGCGTCGTAGGACCTCTTCTGGCCATCCCATGTCGGCCGGAGCAGGGGCTACTCTTGCAACTGCGTCCACATGCCATTTGGCCTACTGAACATGGACGCCGCGTGCTATGGCGTCTCATGAGGCCAGGCGCGTGGCGGCCATGTCTCAGGATGCCCCAGATCCTCGTGAGCCCCCTGGGCCTCGCGAGCTTCCTAGGCCTCCGGAGCTTCCAGGCTCATGAGGAGCGACCTCTGCGGCACGTGTCTTCAGCTACCTCGACGCCTCGACAACGCCAGTGCCAGGTGACTTCTTGGTTTGTTCAGTTGAGGGCGCCCCTTGGGCTGCATTATCCTCAAGCTATTAGGGCCCGTCCCTGTAGCCTGTATCGTTTTGCGCATGTGTCAGAACTAGCTTTGCCCTTTATGAATTTCCTAAATATTGCAACCTGCATGCTCGGTGCTTCGCCACCATGAATTTTGTGCGCCCTCACAACCCCGCCCGTGACCGCCTCATGATTAAGGATTGGCACGGCGTCTGTGCTTGGGTCCGTCCCTGCAGCGTTGTTAAATCCAAGTGGTCGAGCTCTGTCTGGCGGGCCAGTTCCCGTGCACGTCACCTCCCGGGGTCCTTGGTGCCTTGTTCTCGCATGAGCTAATCGAGAGTGGGTGAGTCAGGGCGCGCGACCCGGTGCCTCGCCGCCGCGGGAGCCGCGCGCCGGTTGTTTTTTCCTGAGGATTGTTGCATGAGAAGACTGGGCACGGTGTCTGTGCTCGGGTCCGTCCCTGCAGCGTCGATAAAACCAACGGCTGAGCTCTGTCTGGCGGGCCGGCCCCATTCATGTCACCTCCTGGGGTCATTGGTGTTCGGCATTCTCATGCGATGGCCTCCGGATATTCATTCGGCGCAAGCCTCCCCAACACCCACAGGTTTCTTATGAGCGCCTCGCGCTAAAAAATCCAGGCGCAACCTGCCTTGAGGTAGGGCCTCCTAAGTCCCGCGCTAGCTCACGAGTGCCCAGATACACCTCCCCCCAAGTTCTACCGTGCCAGCCACATGTACAAACGACGTGGGGCTGTACACGCCCCGGAGTCTCCCCCCGAGGGAACTCCCACCCACGTACCAGTGGAAGCCCCATGCTCTGCGCTGGCGGACGACACGGTCGAGGAGCGACTATGCCCATGCCTAAGTGGAAGCCCCATGCTCCGCGCTGGTGGATAAACAACTGAGGGAGCCCTAGTGGCCGCACCAACCTCGGGACAGCCTCTTGGCTCCTCACCCGGAAACGCCGCGCAGCTTTCCCCACGGGAGGTACACGTGAGGGGGCTGGACACGGGGGCTGTGCTTAGGCCAAGCCTGGCACACGCCACCCTAACAGGTCCGGGCACCTGGTCTTCTCGCATCCCTCCCAGGCAAAAGCTGGCGAGGAAAGGTATGGGGGCTCCGGATTAACCTCGCCGTTGCCTACACTTCCTTCATGAGGGTTGCTCACACGTCAAGGGGGACCTCCTGAGCATCGCGACTCAGGGGCCTCACTAGTCACGTAGCCCCTCGCCCCTTGGTGTCGTCCTGGCGATCCGGATGCCCCAACGGCAGTCGAGGTGTGCGCGGGGCTGGGCCCTGCCGACGCAGAGCACAAAAGCAAGCAAGAAGGAAACCAAGCACGAAAAGGAAATCGCAGAGCCCTAACAGTTATTACAAGCGCAAATGTTTCACAAATTCATGCAGAAGTTTTTACGCCTCCACGAGGCACGGTAAATGATGCAGGATAAAACTAGGAAGAAGCGCCACCACCGCCTTGGCCGTCACCACCGCTTGTCCTGGTCACCGGGAGCCCATCGTCGATGTCGCTGCCGCCATCTTCGCCGCCGCCGACCTCTGCTGCCAGTGCCTCGGGGTTGGGAACGCAAAGGAACTTCTCCAGCAGCGCGTGCACCTGACCCTTCACGGCCTCCGCGGCATCAGTGCGGGACTCAGGAGCCACCGGGTGGATCAACGCGTTGAGGTCGAAGCCTGGGTCCTGGAGGTAAAGGTGGTTGAAGACGCGCATCGCGGCCGCGGTGAAGAGCGATCGACACTCCTCCTCCAAGAAGGAGTCCACTTCAGCGGCGGCACACTTAAGCGCCTTAGCAAGCTTGGGGAAGAGCCCAGCAAGGCCGTCTTCAGGGGTCGCTAGCGGCTCTTCATATCCTCCCCCGCAGATGGAGCGCAGCGCCTTGCGAGACCCGAGCTCGAGGGAGAGGAAGGCCTCGCGTTCCACGGCCGCTGTCTTCTCCGGGGCGGCGAGGGTCTTCTCCCTGGCCTCCAGTTGGGCTGTCGCCTCGGAGATGTGCTGAGCATGGGATGCCTGGGACTTCTCCACCTCCTCCTTCAGCTTGCCCAGGTGGTCCCGCTCCGCAGCTTGGTCGGTGGTCACCTGGGCCAACTTGGCGTCGCGATCGGCGAGCGTCGCTTCGCGGGCCTTGAGGTCCTCCTCTTGCCGCTGGAGCCGTTGGGCGTGCGCAGCCTGCTCCTCCTGAAGGGTCTTCAGCTCGGCTTCCGCCTTGTCGCATCGCTCCTTGGGAGACGCTGCGCTGGCCATCACCGCGTCACGAGCCCTCATGGCTTCAGTGGCTTCTCTCCTGCTCTCCGCGGCGGTGGTGTCAGCCCGGTCCCAAGCTGACCAGGTAGAAGTGTTGGCCTGGAGCCACCCCAAGACAAGCCCCAGGCGTTCCCTCACGAAGCACCTGTCGGCGTCTTGAAGGTCAGCCCAGAGTTGGCTGAGCGCGGTGAAGGCTTCCTCTAGGGCTCCGGGCCTGACGAGGGGGCCGCAGTTGGCTAGTGCAAGAGATTGGCAAGGGGGCGGCACAGGCGCGTCAGCCGCCGCCACGGCCAAGGAAACACGAGCGTGAGCAACTAGGGGCATCGGAGGCTCCAAGCCCCCCTCTGGCGCCACAAGGGCGGACGGCTCCATGGCCTGCGGGCCTACGGGGGCTGGATCCTCTAGAGACTGCATCACCACATCCTCAGGGGTGTGCTCAGCCGCGAGAGGACGGGGGACTGTCTTCTTCCCCTGCACGGGGGCCGTCATGGCTGCATCAAGGGGCGTCGCCCCCTGAGTCCCGCCACCCCCGGTAGACGCCTCTTCAGGCAGCACCGGCGAGATGACCGGAGCAGGCGAGGCACCCAAGCGCTCGCGCAAGGTGTCACCCGCGCGCCCGGAGGCCGCGCCGGATCAGCCCGGCACGGTTCCACGTCCACCACGCCCGCGCCCAGAGGCTGACGGCGCCCTCGGGGCCGGGGGCTCCTTCGGCTCCATGTCCTCCTTCCTCTTCTTTGTTGCGACACCCAACCTGGTCACCAGGAGGGAGATATTGTGGGCACAATCGCAATTTATGCTTAACTCAAAAGCAAGGTGGGCTACTTACTCTTCAAGGTCGACTCATGCCCTCCTTTTCTCCTTCTTGGTTGGAGCTGGGGCGCCCCCGCTTTTCCTTGGCACGGTCTAGGCTGCGCTTGGGGAATTGGTGGGCGCTCTATGGCTGGGCCCGGCATGGTGCCGCCCCCAGAAGGGCAGAGGGGTCACCCTGAGGAGCCACGACAGGCTGGGCCACGTCGGCCCCAGCAATGGCCGCCCCGTCTTCAGCTGGTGGAGCAGGCAGGGGCGAGACCGGTGCCACGTCCGCCCTGCCGGTGCTCGGGGAGCCCTCCGAAACGGACGTGGTTGCGCCCTTCTTCGGGGTCACCTGACCCGACCCTCGCGGGGTACGGAGGGTGGACCCAGACCTCCTGAGGGCCCTGGCGGTGCGAGGGGAGCCAGTGGCCGGGGGCTCGTCAGTGTCGTCGTCATCCGCGAGGTTCCGCAGGAGCTCGCTCCGCGGCGGGGGGGATACCTCCGCCACATCATCCTTAGTCACCTCCGAGTCCCCCTCGCCCTCGTCATCGGCGCTGTTGCTGGAGGACACCGGCACTGGAGAGTTGGGGTGCTCGGGCGGCACGAGCCCCAGCTCATTGAAGACGGGCATGGCAGCAACCAGTGCCTCCCTGTCGTCGCGGTGGTACAGCGGGACGTGGGCCTCTAGGAGGTTCCCCAGGTCGCTGCCGATCAGGCCGTTCATGGCCTTGTCCAGCTCCTCGCCCGTCAGGTTCTCAGAGCGCAGCCTGATGTCATCTGACGTGCCCTGGAGCTCCCACATGGGGCGCGTGTGCGACTGAAGGGGAGCCAGCCATTGCGTCAGGAACTCCTTCAGGAGCATGCCCCCCGTCAGCACCCAGGCTTCCATATTCGAGGTCATCTTCCTCAAGATGGGCTCGGCCCGGGGGTCGGAGAACTTCTCATGGCCCCACCCATCAAGCTTCTCCGGCAGCTCGGTCGGCAGCTCCAGCCGCTCGTTGAGACCTCTGGTGTCCAGGAAGACCCAGCGGTGCCGGAAGCCTTCCACATTCTTCCCGGCCCTCATGAGCATGTTGCTCTTGTGGACCGCAGCGAAGGACACGCAGCCGGAGCGCTGCGTTGAGTCATGCAGCCGCAGGGAGAAGAAGTGGCAAAGGAGCGGCATAGAGGGCCTCACGCCCACAAAAGCCTCGCAATAGAAGGTGAAGATGGACAGGAGGAGGATGGAGTTGGGCTAAAGGTGAAGAGCTTGGATCTGGTAGTGGTTGAGGACGGCATTGAAGAACCCGGAGAAAGGCGGGATGAGCCCCGCAAAGACGCTGTGGAGGAAAAAGGGATAAATCGTCCGTGCCAAGGTCCTCTGCTCGACGGAGCCAACCAGAAGGATGGTCTCGTTCCACTCGTTGTCGTTGCTCACCGTCTGTGGGAGCACGGTGGCGAGATGCTTCTCCTCAGTGATGGAGGACACGCCGAGGGCTGGCGCAGGAGAGGAGGAGGAGCTTGCGGCCTGCGCGGCAGGCTTCGCCTTCCCGGACGCCATTCGCACAGCCTTGGCGTTGGAGAAGGAGTAGGAAGGGGGGAGCGCGATCGGATCTGGAGAAGCTCTTGGCTGGGAGAAAGGGGATCTGGAGCAAGGTGAAGGGAAAGCAATGATGGCTCAGTAGTGGGCGCCAGCCTTTTGTCAGCACGGGCAGTTACCGAGGCAACGTGGGGACGCGAGGGCGTCCGTGTCCTGTCGAGCGCCATGCGTTAGCCTGGCCCACAGGCGATTGGGGCCCGTGGTGCTTCACCCTTGCCCCTTGGCTTCGCCTCGAAGCCAAGCCCGAGCGTGCCTTGGGCCCGGGGGCTACTGTCGGTGTTCTGGGAACCAGGGTACCCAGACTTGCCTGCCTGCGGCCCATGGTGTGGCTCCTTCGACGGACTGGTATGACCCATCTGCAAGACCACCAAGACAAGACCCTCGCGAGGGCCCCCTGGCCACGCGAGGCGGACAACATCAAGACCTCCAGAGGAAGCGGCCTCCCCAGGCTGCCTCCTTAGGAGCGGATATTTCTATGCAGGTACCAGCCTCACGAGGTTGCGGTGACGCAAGCCATGACGACCAAGGCCAGGCGGGTCCCAGCGGGTGCAGAGATGGCAGTTTCCTCTTTGGTGCTAAGGAGGCAAGGACAGGCGTGGGTTCCCGAGGAATCTGCCAAAGGTTTCCATTCCGGTGCTACAAGACCAAGACCACGCTCGACAGGACGGATGTCATCGCCGAGCCCACCGCTACGTCATGACCAGAAGCTTTGCAGGCGAAGACCACCTTTCGTCAGGATAAGATGCACTACTTGTCCCCTTTTAAGTTGGCCATTGTGGGATCCCTTCCCGCCTACGATTTGGGGGAAGAGGACCGAGGCCACTATAAATATAGGTTAGCCACCACCATAGAAGGGGTCGACTCATTCTCGCCCCCGAGCCCTCGTGAGGTTGTTCATCCTCTGTACCAGTTCATCCTCAGCCCCTCGTGAGGCCAATCCACCACAAAGCAGGAGTAGGGTTTTACACCGCAAGGTGGCCCGAACCTGGGTAAACTATTGTGTTCTTCTTCTTCCCCACTCATGTGAGTCCGGCGAGGCTAGGCTATAGGGCGACGAGTTGGTAGGCTCGAGAGGTTGAGTTCTTCGCACACGCCCCAGAGTTCGAACCTTTGTGGGTCTGCGGAGCCCTGAATCCGACACCATTATCTACCTTTCGGTCTTTGTTTCTCTCTATGAGGACTTCTTGGGTTGCCCGCCTCATTGGGGTCTCTTCAAGTATACCATCACATGTTGATCGGTGGCCGTGAAGAAAGATTCGTTGGGTGGAGAGAAAACCCATGTCACCCAGCTGTGCGGGGGCCTGGGCATCCAGGTCCGCGGAGGGAGATCTTTCCCCAAGATGAGCTTCCCCGACTCCGTCAAGGGGTGGCAGGGCACCTGGTTCTATTACAGGGATGTTCCCAGTAACAGCACTCGGTCAGGCCTCCCACCGTACTCTTCGGAGAGAGTGAGGGCTCCCCCATCACTCTCTGTGGCGAAGGAGGAGAAGGCGGAATTCGACATCTTGTCCACTGCCTTCATTAGTGCTGTGAATGCTGGCGTCAACGGGATGGACCTGCTGGAGGTGTTTCTCACTCGGCGGATCCAGTCGCAGCAGGCTAGGGACCACCCAATGTGGATGTATGAGGGGCCGAGTGATCCCACCCGAGTGCATCCTAAGGAGCTCACTGAAACGGTCGTGGGGGCCAAGATCAAGGCCATCACCTGCGCCCGAGATAACCTGAGGGGGACTAGAACGGTGCCTCTGTATTCCAATGACCTGCAGCCCCTAGAGGTGAGTACATGATGTTCAGTCGGCCCATGTGTGCGTCATTTCATATGTATCTGACTTTAGTGGTTGTGATGAATTTGCTCTTCAGGATTTCCCGGAGATGATCTCCAAGATCCCAGTGGTGGACCGGTCACTTGAAGATGTGATGAGTGACAGCAAGCAACGGTACTCTAAGGAACCCAACGATGACGAGAGTGATGAGGAGGATGAGAGTGATGAGGAGGATAGCTCTGAAGAGGGGGAGGAGGCGGAGTCCTCTCCGTCCTATGAGGCTCCCAAGGAACCTCGTTCCAAGGCGCTGCATGACCCCAATGGGAAGGCGAGTGCGGCTCAGCAGCCAACTGTTTCTGGTCAGACGACTCGGAGCTCGAAGCATGCTCATGCCGAGGCTGAGAGCTCGGCGGAGAAGCAGTCCAAGCAGCCCAAGCAGATTTCCTCCAAGCCCCGAAAGGTCGTGGTGCCTCGGATCAAGGTGGCGGTGCCCGTGGCTTCAACGTGAGTTCTCTAGACAATCTTCTGTTTATTTTTGTGCCGCTTTGGTTGCTGACCGAATGTTGTTTGGTCCTTGCAGTAACGACACTTCGACAACTTCAGCGGACCCGCACGCCCGCAAGCCTGGCCCGAGTGATGCCGACGCGGCGGATGCCGCTACCTCTAAAGGTAACTTTATGCCGACTGCCTGTGGTGCTTGATTATCTTCTGATTGGTCTTCGTTGATTCTTCTAATTTGTATATTCATGTAGCTCCACCAGAAATCATTCATCTGGATGACGATGAAAGGAGTGCTCAGCCCAACCTGGATGCTGCCAAGGAAACGGTGCCGAGAGCGGATGTACCAATGTTGGACGCTTCCCCTCGCCAAGTGACCCATGTTTCCCCGGCAAAGACCACCGCAAGAACTACAAGGGGCTCGCTGGTTCCTCCGAGTGGATCGGCAACAGTCTCGGCTCTGAGGCCTGCCTCTGCGTCTCTATCGACCCCAGTCACTTCTTTCCCCCTGTACCGAGTCCCTGTAGACCAGGTGGGGGCAAGCAATGAAGCCCTTGTCGGATTTCGGGTTCCGCAAACCCTTGAGAGGTTTGAAGTCTGGGGTGCGTGCGAAGAACTCGTCCTCCCCAGTCTGCCTACTTGCTAATCTCACAGCCTAGCTTGACGAACTGTAAGGAAAAGAGACACATCAGTTTACCCAGGTTCGGGCCACCTTGCGGTGTAAAACCCTACTCCTGCTTTGTGGTGGATTAGCCTCGAGGGGCTGAGGATGAACTAGTACAGTGGCGAACAGCCTTAGGAGGAGAGGTGTTCTTGCGCAAGAGTGAGCTGGTGGAGTGAGGGTGATCTGAATGATTCGTCCTCCACTTGTCCTCAACTTGTCTTGTCTACGGTGGTGGCTAAGTCCTATTTATAGTGGCCTTGGTCCTCTTCCCAAATGAAAGGCGGGAAGGGATCCCACAAATTTCAAAGGGGGATAACTAGTACATGCTATCCTGACAAAAGTAGTCTTCGCCTGCAAAAGCCTATGGTTGTGACGCCGTGGTGGGCTCGGTGATGACCTCCGTCCTGCCGTCCTGGCGGTCTTGGTCTTGTTGCACGGGAATGGAAACCTTTGGCTGATTCCTCAGGACTCCATGCCTGCACTTGCCTCTTTAGCACCGAAGAGGAAACGGGTACACTGCGCCCGCTGGTGCCCGCCTGGCCTTGGTCGTCATGGCTCACGTCATCCGGACCTCATGAGGTGAGGCTTGCATAGAGATCTCCGCTCCTCGGGAGCCAGCCTGAGGAGGCCGCTCCTCGTGGAGGTCTTGGTGTCGTCCGCCTCGCGAGGCTTGGCCCCTCGCGAGGGTCTTGAGTTGTTGTCGCTGAAGCTGGGCCGTACCAGGCCGTCCATGGAGCCACGCCGTGGGCCGCAGGCAGTCAAGTCTGGGTACCCCCGTTCCCAGAATGCCGACAGTAGCCCCCGGGCCCAAGGCGCGCTTGAACTTGGCTTCGAGGCGAAGCCAAGGGGCAAGTGCGGAGCGCCGCGGGCCCTAACCGCCTGTGGCCTTGGTCGACGCGTGGCGATTGATGGGACGTGGGCGTCTCCACTTCTCCACGCCACCTCGACAACTGTCCCTGGCTGACAAAAAGGCTGGCGCTTGCTGCGGAGCCCTCATTGCCTTTCTTCCATCTTGCTCCAGATCCCCTTCTCCTTCTGCTTAGCGTGCCTCTAGATCTCTTGAATCCTTTCCCCGGACTCGCCACCGATGGCCACCGACAAGGTGAATTCATCGGCCTCCACCGCGCGCTCGGCTCCCTGGTTTGAGCCAGCCTTGAGCGCGTCCTCCATCGCCGAGGAGAAGCACCTTGCCGCCGTGCTCCCGCTAACGGCGGGCGCCGACAATGAGGGAGGGGAGACGGCGCTTCGGGTCGGCTCCGCCCGGCCGGAAGCCTTGGGTGACACCTTCTACCCCTTCTTCCTGCACAGCGTCTTCGCTAGGCTGGTTCCCCCTTTCTCCCGTTTCTTCTACACCATCCTCAACCACTATGGTCTCCACTCCCTCCATCTTCATCCCAACTCCATCCTCCTCCTGTCGATCTTCGCCTTCTACTGCGAAGCGTTCATGGGGGTGACGCCCTCCGTCGCGCTGTTCCGCCACTTCTTCTACCTCCGGATAAGCAGCGGCCAGTGCTCCGGGTGCGCCAGCTTCATCGCGGCCAATGGCAGCAACGTGATCTCGCGGGCCGGGAAGAAGGTGGAGGACTTCCAGAACAAGTGGATCTTCATGGACGCCAAGCGCTCCCACGCTCGGCTGGAGCTGCCGACCGCGCTGCCGAGGCCTCTGGATCGATGGGCTCACGAGAAGCTCACCGACCCCAGGGCGGAGCAGTTGCTGGAGAGGATGACGGCCGACCTGAAGGCGGAGGACCCGAAGGCGGAGAAGCTGACAGGGGCCATGATCGTCAAGGAGTTCCTGACGCAGCGCCTGGCTCCACTCCAGGTGCACTCGCGCCCCCTGTGGAGCTTCAAGGGCACGGAAGACGACCTCCGGTCCCGAGAGCGCGGCGGGGCTCGCGCCCATGAAGCCTGTGGGCATCGCGCTCCTGAAGAGGACGAGGGATTACGTCGCCACGGATCAGTAAGCGTACCATCTTGTCTTTGCTTCCTGCTCTTGACGTAGTGCTCTGACATTTTCTTCTCCGCGGCCAGGCCAACGCCGGCGGCAAAAAAGAAGGAGGAGGCGAGGGCTCCTGAGGCCAAGCAGCCCACCTCGGCCCCGGAGGTTCTAGGGCAGACAGACGAGGCTGGCTCGCGTCCTCCTACCGCAGGGTTGCCCTCGTGAGGCACAGGGGCCCAGCCTCAGGAGAAGGACGCCCCTGCGGCCACGCCGGCTTCAGAGACGCTTGCCTTTAGCGCGCCTGCTGACAACCCGAGGGCTCCGGAGCCCCCGGCCATCCTTGTTGCTGCTGCTTCGCCAGTCTTGATGCCATCTCCGTCTCCTCTTCTAGCCGCCACGCCGGCGGGCCGCGGCTCTTCTACCGCGCCTGGTGCTTTGGAGCAGGCCTTCTCTGCGCTGGATCTACTCTGGAACGATCTTCGGGGCCCCGACCGGCGCCGGGCGTCGGGGCACCTGGAGCTGGTCTCGGGGTGGCTCCAGGCTGACTCGTTCGTTAGGGCGGCCCGGGACCAGGCCGATGCTACTGAAGAGGAGGGCCGGAAGGTGGCCGGCGTGGCCGCCGCCTCCCGTGACGTGGCGTTGAAGGATGTGAGAGACGCTGAGGAGTGTTGCCGCGTGGCGAAGGACGAGCTGAAAGCCCTTCACGACGAGCAGGCCACCCGCGCCCGCCAGCTCGAGGAGCAGGAGGAAAAGTTGAAGGAGCGGGAGTCTGCGGTCCCCGGTCGTGACGCCGAGCTAGAGCAGGCATCTCAGGAGCAGGCCACGGAGCGTGGCCGCCTGGAGAAGCTGAAGGAGGAGGTGGAGGCGGCCCAGGCGTCCCACGCCCAGCTTGTCTCCGACGAGAAGGCTCGGCTGGAGGCCAGGGAGAAACTCCTTGCCAAGGTTGAGGAGGCGGCCACCGCGGGGCATGCCGCCTTTGACTCCCTTGAGCAGAGATCCCCCAAGGCACTGCAGGATCTCTACGGGAGCGGGTACAAGGAGCCGCTGGTGACTCCTGAGGAAGGCCCCACAGGGCTGCTCCCCAAGCTCGTCACGGCGCTCGAGGGCATCGTCGTCGGAGTGGGCCCCATGGTGGAGGGAGAGGCCCACGCGCTTTCGGCCTCAGCCGCAACGCGTGTCTTCAGCCACCTCCATCTTTGGGACTCCAGCTTCGACTTCGGTGCCCTGCTCGAGCCCGTGGACCCTGAGCTCCAAGATGCTGCTGTTGAGGCCGTCGACCCCGTGCCTACGGCTGACGGCAAGGACAGCGGCGACATCGTCGATGACGGGACTCCCCAAGCGGGCAACGGTGGCGTCCAAGGCTGAAGGAGATGGCGGCGCTTTCCCCTTGTTTTATTCCTACAACATGTATCGTGCCTCATGGAGGCGTAAGAACTTATGCTTTGGAACTTTAAGAGACAGTATGTTTTGTAATAACTTGCTAAGGTTTTGCGGTTTCCTTTCCGTTTGCTTTGATGTTCTGCGTCGGCAGGGCCCGGCCCCGCGCATACCTCAGCCGCCGTTGGGTCATCCGGATCGCCAGGACGAGACCAAGGGGCGAGGGGCTACGTGGCCAGTTAGGCTCCTGAGTCGTGATGCTCAGGAGTCCCCCTTGACGTACGAACAACCCTCGGGAAGGAGACGCAAGAGTGGGTCTTGGCGTTCTGCGTCGGCAGGGCCCGGCCCCACGCGTACCTCAGCCGCCGTTGGGTTGTCCGGATCACCAGGACGAGACGAAGGGGTGAGGGGCTACGTGACCAGTTAGGCCCCTAGGTCGCGATGCCCAGGGGTCCCCCTTGACGTGCTAACAAAAACCCCCATACCTGTCCTCGCCGGGCTTTCGCTCGGGAGGGATGCGCGAAGACCAGGTCCAAGGGACCTGGCAAGGTGGCGTACGCCAGGCATGACCTGAGTGTAGCCCCCATGCCCAGCCCCCTCGCGCTACTCTCCCGAGGGAAAAGCAGCGCGGTGAGGCTGAACACCGAGCCTGGTGGCTCTCCTGAGGTTAGTGCAGCCGTGAGGCTGCCCCCAGTTGTTTATCACCAGCGCGGAGCATGGCGCTACTGCTCTTGCATGGGCATAGCCACTCCTTGACCGTGTCGACTGCCAGCGCGGAGCATGGTGCTTCCACTGGTACGTGGGTGGGGGCTCCCTCTGAGGGGAGACCCCGGGGCGTGTACAGCGCCGCCCTGACACGTGGCTTGCACGGCAGGGCTAGAGGAGGTGTGTATGGGCACTCGTGAGCCAGCGCGGGACTCACGAGGCCCTACCTCAAGGCGGGTTGCGCCTGAATTTGATTCGTAACACTTGTGATAGTCCTGCGAGATGGTTAGGCAACCTGCGCCGAGTGAATCTCCTGAGGTTATCGCATGAGAAGGCCAAACACCAACGACCCCAGGAGGTGACGTGAACGGGTCCGGCCCGCCAGACAGAGCTCAGCCGTTGGGTTTGTCGACGCTGCAGGGAGGGACCCGAGCACAGACGCCGTGCCCAGTCTTCTCATGCGAATGTCCTGAAGAAAGACAACCGGCGCGCGGCTCCCGTGGTGGCGAGGCACCGGGTCGCGCGCCCTAACTTACCCACCCCCGATTAGCTCATGCGAGAACAAGGCACCAAGGACCATGGGAGGTGACGTGCACGGGAGCTGGCCCGCGAGCCAGAGCTCAGCCACTTGGGTTTAGCGCTGCTGCAGGGACGGACCCGAGCACAGACGTCGTGCCAGTCCTTAATCATGAGGCGGTCGTGGGTGGGCTTGCAAAGGCGTACGACGTTCATGGTGACGAAGCACCGGACAGTCAAGTGATAATCATAAATAAACTCATGGATAGGGTAGAGCTAGTTCTGATAGATGCAAAATGATACATGCCGCAGGGACGGACCCACGCGGCTTGGGGATAATGCAGCCCGAGGGGCGCCCCCAACTGAACAAACCAGAAAATGTCATCTGGCACCGTTGCTGAAGAGATGTTGGAGTAGCTGAAGACGCGTGCCGCAGAAGTCGCTCCTCATGAGCCGCCCAGACCCTGAACCTCGGGAGGCTCTGGGGGCCCGGGGGGCTCGCGAGGATCCATCTCCTCCTCTGACAGGATTGCCTGGCTTCTGGCCTCATGAGCCGCCAGGACGCCCCGCATGCGGTGCTGGAATGCAGCAGCTGCGCTCGACAAGTCGAAAGGCATGCGAACATAGCTTTGAGGGGGACCCTCGCACCGGCCGGCGCGGGACGGCCAGAAGCGCTCCTGAGATGCGGCCCTGTTTAGCCCTGGGATGTTGACGCAGACGCGCAGCTCGCTGTCCTCGCCGGGACAAGGAGCCGCGCCGGGTGGTGGGCGATGGTCTCCTCGCATAGCTCTTGCCTCCTGAAGCTCCTTGATTGCCTTGGTGATGAACTCCTGAGCACCTGGCACCTCGCGCCTTGTACCCTCCTGGCGGAAGTGCGCGCTGAAGCACGCCTCCACGTGGTGCCCGAGCGCCTCCCTCGTGACGTCGGCCAGGTCAGAGGCCCTCTAGAGGAGAGCCCCCGAGCCTAGCCTGAGAGGGGCGCCGGGCGCGCCTTCCTATGCGAGAGAGGGAGGCGCCCCGACAGTGGGCGCAGGGCCTGAGGTGGTGCCGTTGGACACCCCGCTCTCCTTAGGTCCTTAGCGGAGCAGCTGCTTCTTCCTTTTTGGGGACAGCCTCAGGAGGGTAGACGCCGCCTTCATCGTCTGGGTTCTCGACCGCCACAACCTGGTAGGCGCGCTCGAGAGAGCACACCGCGTCCTTCTCCTCGCAGGCGACCGTGATGACGTCGCAGCTCCCTGGCATCTTGAGGACATTGTAACCATGATGAGTCACCGCCATGAACTTGGCCAGGGCCGGATACCCAAGGATGGTGTTGTATGGAAGGCGAATGTGGGCGACGTCGAAGTCGATGAGCTCGGTGCGGTAGTTGTCGCCCTTGCCGAAGATGACAGGGAGGCGGATCTGCCCTATCAGGGTGGTGGAGCCGTCGGTCACTCCTGAGAAAGGCTTGGTAGGCTGCAGCTGGTCGTAGGGCACCTGGAGTCAGTCGAATGTCTCGATGGAGAGAACATTGAGCCCCGCACCGCCATCGATGAGAGTCTTGGTGACGAGCACGTTGCTGATGGTAGGCGAGCAGAGCATTGGGAGAGCGCCAGCAGTTGCCGCGCACTTAAGCTGATCAGATGGGCTGAAGGTGATGGTGCACTTGGACCACCTGAGCGGATGCATTGCCTCGAGCTTGGGGAGGGCCGCGCTCACCTCACAGGCAAACTGCTTGAAGATGCGATGAGAGGCAGGGGCCTGAGCGCCGCCCAGGATGCAGGCGATGGCACGAGGCTCCTGGAAGCCCCCAGCCCCCTCGTCCTGGTGGTGATCGTCGTTCCTTCTTGGTGGTGGCGGCAGCGGAGGAAGGCCAGTGTTGCCCTGAGGACGGTCCTCACGAGGCTGGTCTCTCCAGGGGCCCTCGCGAGGCTGGCCCTGCCAGCGGTCCTCACGAGGCTGATCGCGCCATTCCTAGCGGGGGTCGCGGCCGTCCCAGCGTCCTCCACCTCAGCCTCCTCCGTGTTCATAGCCTCGGTCGCTGCGCTCGGGGCGTCGACCAAGGCGCCCGTCGCGGATGGCCCTGAGCTCCTGGCAGTCGTTGGTGTTGTGGCTGTGCACGTTGTGGAAGATGCAGAACGGGCGGCTGCCCTTGGATGACTCTGGGTGGTCGCAGCTGCGCTTCATCTCTGGTTTGGCCGCAAGCACAGCCGGTCCCTTGTGCTTCACGTCCTTGGCTTTGGCCTTCTTGTCTTCTGGGTCAGCCCTTGGGAGCTCCAGGAGAGAGAGGCGACCTTCCTCGGCTCTCGCACACTTGGTTGCCATGTTGAACATCTCCAGAGCCGTGCACAGGTCCTCATGTATGGCGAGCTCCTCCTTCATCTTGACGTCGCGGACGCCATCAGTGAACGCCGAGATGATGGCCTCGTTCGACACCTTGGGGATCTTGAGGCGGACGCTGTTGAAGCATTGGATGTACTTCTGCAAGGTCTCTCTTGGCTGCTGCTTGATGCGCCGTAGGTCACCCGCAGCCGGTGGACGGTCACGAGTGCCCTGGAAGTTGGCGGCGAAACGCTCTCGCATTTTGTCCCAGGAGGAGATCGATCCCGCGGGCAGGTTCAGGAGCCACAAGCACGCACCATCCTTGAGGGCCATGGGAAACCAGTTCGCCATACCCTTCTCATCGCCGTTGGCTGCCTCGATGCTCAGCTCGTAGAGCTGCAGGAACTCGGCAGGGTCGGGGGTGCCGTCATAGCGCCGAGGCAGGTCGGGCTTGAACTTCCCCGGCCAGACGACGCTACGAAGCTCTGGAGTGAATGCGCGGCAACCCGCTGTGGTCACGGGAGCCCGTCGTGGAGGTGGAGCCTGGTCTTGGCGCTCGCGCGCCACCGCTGCAGACGGCGTGCGGTCTTGACGTGGCGGTGCTGGGAGTGCACGAGCATCTTCTTGCGGCCGCTGCACCACCTGGCAGCTTTCTTCTTCATGCGCCGGCGCCCTGTACGGCGGGTCGCGCCGCGGGGCCTCGCGCCTTGGCTCGAGGGCGACGTCTTGACGGGGAGGTGGGGCGGTAGCGCAGGAGCTCGCGCGCCATGAGCAACGCGGCCTGCGCGTTCGCCGGCCCGCGACGAGCATGAGACGACGAACCAGCCGGAGTCAGCGACGGGTGGCGGTGTGTCCATCCCGCCGCACAGAAGGGTGTAGCGACGAAGCTTGCTGCTCGTGCCCCGCGGGTCTGGTGGCGGCATTCGCCACTGGAGATGGGGGACAGCGAGGGCAGCCGTCACCCGCAGGCGCCGTCTGAGCGACGCGGGCGGCGAGGGCGGCCCGGCGCTCAGCGCGAGCTCGACGAGCGTCAGCCATGGAAGCGATGGAGCGGCGGTGGATCAACTGGTGGGAGAGAGGCTCCGACGCACCCCTACCTGGCGCGCCAAATGTCTGATTTCGGGTTCCGCAAACCCTTGAGAGGTTCAAACTCTGGGGTGCGTGCGAAGAACTCGTCCTCCCCAGTCTGCCTACTCGCTAATCTCATAGCCTAGCTTGACGAACTATAAGGAAAAGAGACACAACAGTTTACCCAGGTTCGGGCCACCTTGCGGTGTAAAACCCTACTCCTGCTTTGTGGTGTATTGGCCTTGAGGGGCTGAGGATGAACTAGTACAGTGGCGAATAGCCTCAGGAGGAGAGGTGTTCTTGAGCTCAAGTGAGCTGGTGGAGTGAGGGTGATCTGAATGATCCGTCCTCCACTTGTCCTCAACTTGTCTTGTCTACGGTGGTGGCTAAGTCCTATTTATAGTGGCATTGGTCCTCTTCCCAAATGAAAGGCGGGAAGGGATCCCACAACGGCCAAATTCGAAGGGGGACAACTAGTACATGCTATCCTGACAAAAGTAGTCTTCGCCTGCAAAAGCCTCTGGTTGTGACGCCGTGGTGGGCTCGGTGATGACCTCCATCCTGCCGTCCTGGCGGTCTTGGTATTGTTGCACGGGAATGGAAACCTTTGGCTGATTCCTCGGGACTCCGCGCCTGTGCTTGCCTCTTTAGCATCGAAGGGGAAACTGGTACACTGCGCCCGCTGGCGCCCTCCTGGCCTTGGTCGTCATGGCTCACGTCATCTGGACCTCGCGAGGTGAGGCTTGCATAGAGATCTCCGCTCCTCGAGAGCCAGCCTGAGGAGGCCGCTCCTCGTGGAGGTCTTGGTGTCGTCCGCCTCGCGAGGGTCTTGAGTTGTTGTCGCTGAAGCTGGGCCGTACCAGGCCGTCGATGGAGCCACACCGTGGGCCACAGGCAGGCAAGTCTGGGTACCCCCGTTCCCAGAACGCCGATAGCCCTGATCCAGGTGGGGTTGATGTGCAGTCAATTGAAGGAGGCCTATGACGCCAGCACGGCGCTGGAGACCAATGTCCGAGTAAGTACCATTGTGAGTATGATTTCCAGACGAAGTTTCTTCTTTTATTGTAATAGGTTTTCTGCCAGTGGGTTTGTGCAGGACACACCCACTGGGTGTACATGATCCGGTGGGGGCATGCTGAGTGCACCCACTTGGTGTAGTCCCCGAGGCTCTTGTCGACTAAAGTTAGTCGGCAAGAGTCTTTGAAGTCTTGCTGAGTTTCATTATGTTCACTTGGATCCTAGCCAGAGTGTAGTCGAGTGGACATGATCCAGTGGGGGCATGCTGAGTGCACCCACTGGGTGTAGTCCCCAAGGCTACTGTTGACTGGAACAGTTGACGGTAGTCTTAGAACTTGTGTTTGTTTGTTTTTTTAGCTCCATCAACAAGTCACTTTCCAGTGGGGGCACGCTGAGTGAACCCACTGGGTGTAGTCCCCAAGACTACAGTCGATTGCAGGCAATCGATGGTAGTCTTTAGAACTGTCATTAGGCATTCAGGACGCTCGGCGACACCCGTTTACTTGGTGAGTCGATAGGTAGGGTCTTCTTCGTTGCTGACTCGGAAGCTAGCCGAATGAAGAAGATCATCTTGTGTTGTTGTCCTCAATCTTCTTCATCGCCGACTCAATGGCTTAACTGAGTGATCTGGTACTTCAAGATCTAGCATTGATCGTGCTCGTACCACTTGGTAGTGTGCGATCGACTCGGTAGTCAGTAGGTACTTGAGGATTTGGTACTGGTCAAGCTTGTTCCACTCGGTACCAAGGGTACTTTAGGATCTGGTACTGGTCAAGCTTGTTCCACCGTGTGCCTGTGCCTTGATTCTTCATTCGGGGAGGCGACTAATTACTTCTTGTATATTGAAGAGAACCTGTGAGCTGGGAACCCATTATGCCGCGATGAAGAAGGAGGTGACATCCCTTCGACTTGATCTGGAGGCTGAAAAGCTCAAGAGCGCCCGACTGGAGCAAGAGAAGAAAGCCCTGGGAGGTAAGTTATTTCCTCCGACTGATAGCTAAATACTGTTTTTCCCTTTTGATCCGAATCATTTCGCTCCGACAGATGTTCGTAGCGAGAATGCCCAACTTGTAATGAGGCTCAGGACTTCTATTTCTTTAGAAACCATGAAGCAGGCACTGGAGAACAAAGATAAGGACCTGGCGCTGGCCCAGAAGGAGGCAAGGACCAAGACCAAGCTCGCCGACGAGAAGTTGGCTTCAGTCGGCAGATTAGAGGAGGAGATCAAGAACCTCAAGGCTACCGCCGAGGTCTCCACTCAGGAGAAGGTCAAGCTGGAGGAGAAGGTCACCCAGTTGACTGAAAAGGAGGATGCCCTGGAGGCACATATGGAGGAGGTGTGCGAGGAGTTTAGTGAGAAGCTCTCTCGTAAGTTCTTCCTCAGCCGAGTGAATTTCGTATGCGACCAAATCTTTCTTAGTCATTCGCTCACGCATTGTCTTCTTCCAACCAGAGCATTGCTACAACAAGGAACTGGAGCTGCAGAGGATAGAGAGGGACCTAGGCCCTACTCGGTCACTCATCGCTGACAAAGCAGCACTTGCCATCCTTCGGCTTGAAGGCCGCCTGGAGAATGCGTTGGGCTATATCACTCAGACAAGAGGCGCTGCGGGTCATATTGATGCGGAGTTGCAGCCGGGTGAAGAGACTCGGAAGGACCTGGAGTCGGTGATGACAAGGCTAAACAAGGTCCCTGCTCGAGTGAAAGCTTGGAAGAAGTTTGCCGCTCGAAGTGGAGCTGATGTGGTGCTATCACTCGTTCGTGTTCATTGCAAGAACATGGACGAGGAAAAGCTGAAGAACCTCCGAGTGGTGAACAAGAAGAACCTCAAGTTTGAGGATTTCATGGAGACTTTCGCTGAAGCTGCCACTCGCATCACCGACGGGATTGATTTGGAGACCTTCGTTGACCCAACTAGCTCTCCACCTGAGGCTTTAAAACACTTGATTGAATTTGCCCCGGAATGTCAGGTGGTTGATGTAATGAAATACTCTGCCGAGCCTTGGGCTCGTTTTATCTTGGAGACATTTGAACGGATCGAATCCTTATATTGAAACCTTTTGCGCTTCTATTTGCTTCTTCGTGTTTTATTTGACTTTAGGCGAAAGTTGATTCGCATCTAAGCCCCCGAGTGTGGTCCAGATCCTCACTCAGATTGTTTTTGAACTTAGGCGAAAGCTGGTTCGCGGCTAAGCCCCTGAGTGTGGAGCAGTCCTCACTCGGATTATTTTTGAACTTAGGCAAAAGCTGGTTCGCAGCTAAGACCCCCGAGTGTGGAGCAGATCCTCACTCGGATTACTTTTGAACTTAGGCGAAAGCTGGTTCACGGCTAAGCCCCCGAGTGTGGAGCAGATCCTCACTTGGATTACTTTTGACCTTAGGCGAAAGCTGGTTCGCGGCTAAGCCCCCGAGTGTGGAACAAATCCTCACTCAGATTACTTTTGAACTTAGGTGAAAGCTGGTTCGCGGCTAAGCCCCCGAGTGTGGAGCAGATCCTCACTCGGATTACTTTTGAATTTAGGTGAAAGCTGGTTCGCGGCTAAGCCCCCGAGTGTGGAGCAGATCCTCACTCGGATTATTTTTTAACTTAGGCGAAAGCTGGTTCGCGGCTAAGCTTTCTCACCTCTACACCCACTGGAGGTGTATTAGTTTCCGAATGCGATTAGTCACCTGAGTGAGACGCGACTATAGGTCGAACTAGACGATATATGGGAAAAAGTAAGACTTTTATTCATCTAAGTTCATTCGGAATAACTATTACAAGGGAGAAATTTTATTCTAAGTATAAAACTTGCGGAGCAGATCTGCGTTCCAAGCTCTGGGCTCTTCTATTCCTCTCTTGAAGTTATACAGTCTGTATGCTCCATTGTGTAAGACCTTGGATATGGCGAATGGTCCTTCCCTGGGAGGTGCCAACTTGTGAGGTTTCTGTTGATCCACTCGGAGGACCAGGTCTCCTTCCTGGAAGGCACGTCCTCTGACGTGTCTATCGTGATAGCGGCGCAAGTCTTGTTTATACAACGTAGATCTTATAAGTGCTAGCTCACGTTCTTCCTCCAAAAGGTCTAGGCCATCCTTCCTTGCTTCCTTGGCGAGAGTTGTGGAGCAGATCACTCGGCAAGACCGCTTCTGACCCGTACACCATAAAGAATGGGGTGCGGTTCACGGATCGGTTTGGAGTCGTTCGCAGGTCCCAGAGGACCGAAGGCAGCTCGGTCACCTAGGCTCCTGCTGCGTGGGTCAGATCACGCATGAGTCGAGGCTTCAATCCTTGTATGAGCCCGTTTGCTCTCTCGGCTTGCCCGTTTGACTGCGGGTGCGCCACGGAGGATTAATCGACCCGAGTGCCCTGGGTGTAACAAAACTCATGGAACTCATCCGAGTCGAAGTTGGACCCGTTATCGGTGATGATGCTATGTGGGACTCTGAATCTGAAGATAATCTCTCTGATGAATTGAATTGCAGTGGCTGAATCAAGCTTCTTTATGAGCTTGGCCTCGATCCACTTGGTGAACTTGTCTACTACTACCAACAGGTGTGTGAAGCCACTCGCCCCAGTCCGAAGAGGGCCGACCATGTCGAATCCCCAAACGGCGAACGGCCAAGTGAGAGGGATAGTCTTCAGGGCGGACGCCATCTTGTGTGACTGGTTTGCGTAGAATTGGCACCCAACACATTGATCCACTATGTCTCGGGTGGCCTCATTGGCTCGGGGCCAATAGAATCCGGCTCTGAATGCTTTGGCAACCAAGGTCCGAGAAGATGCATGATGCCCACATGTTCCCGAGTGAATGTCTTGAAGTATTTGCTGTCCTCCGCTGAGTGACTCCAGTTGTACTTTTCTTGTACAGTTGATCTCCCATGACTGTGAAGGCCTTGGATCGGCGGACGATCTGGCGGGCCTCCTTCATCCTCCGGGAGTTCCTGCCGGAGCAAGTATGCTAGGTATGGCTCGGTCCACTCGGGAGTGATAACCAGTATCTCTTGGACCAGATCAATTATTGCGGGAATGTCTACTTCAGTCAGATTAGAGGGTCCGACTAGTTGCGGGGGCTCTTCCACGAAGGGATCTTCCTTGATCGTGGGTGAGTGAAGGTGCTCTAGGAACACATTCTTGGGTACTTCCTTCCGAGTGGAACCCATCTTGCCTAGGTCATCAGCCGCTTGGTTTTTGAGTCGTGGTACATGATGGCGTTCCAACCCTTCGAAGTGTTTTTCCAGTTTCCTGACAGCATTGCAATAACCAGTCATCACAGGGCTACGGATATCCCATTCCTTCATGACTTGATTTGCCACTAAGTCCGAGTCGCCAAAGACCATTAGTCGGCGAATCCCCAGAGAGATTGCCATTCGCAGCCCATACAAGAGAGCTTCGTATTCGGCTTCGTTGTTGGAGGAGTCAAAGTGAATCTGAAGAACATAACTGAGTCGGTCTCCTTTAGGGGACACCAAGACCACTCCGGCCCCGGAGCCGTGGAGCATCTTGGAGCCGTCGAACAACATCGATCAGTGTTCGGGAACACTCGGGACAGGCTGTTCTTGCTCAATCCATTCGGCCAGGAAATCTACCAAGGCTTGCGACTTGACGGCCTTCTTGGTTTCAAACCTGATGTCTAGCGGGAGGAGCTCAATGGCCCACTTGGCCACTCGGCCAGTGGCATCTCTATTGTTCATGATCTCAGATAGAGGAGCGCCACTTATCACCGTGACCGAGTGTTCTTGAAAATAATGCGCCACCTTCTTTGAAGTTAGATAAATTCCATATACTAGCTTCTGATAATGCGGATACCTTTGCTTGGAAGGTGTGAGGAGTTCAGAGATGTAGTAGACTGGTCGTTGGAGCTTGAAGGCTTTGCCTTGTTCTTCCCGTTCCATAGTGAGGACCATGCTAACAACTTGGCTCGTGGCCGCGATGTATAAGAGCAAAGGCTCCTTGCTGCTCGGAGCAGCTAGCACCGGCTGGGTGGAAAGCAGGGCTTTAAGTTCCTGGAACGCAACCTGCGCTTCAGGAGTCCACTCAAACCTGTCAGACTTCTTCATCAATCGGTAAAGCAACAAGGCCTTTTCACCGAGTTGTGAGATGAACCTACTCAGGGCCGCTAAGCCGCCTGTGAGGCGAGGTATGTCGTGTAGATGTTCTGGTTGCTTCATTCGGACGATAGCCCCTATCTTCTCGGGATTGGCATCGATCCCTCGTTCAGAAACAAGGAAATCAAGTAACTTGCCTGCTGGTACACCGAATGTACACTTGGTTGGGTTAAGCTTGATGCCGAAAGCGCGTAAGTTCACAAAAGTCTCAGCGAGGTCGGCCAGGAGGTCGGAACCTTTCCTAGACTTAACCACGATGTCGTCCATATAAGCTTCCACGTTCCGACTGATCTGCTTCCGTAGGCACTTCTGGATCATACGCTGAAACATGGCCCCAACATTTTTCAACCCAAATGGCATCGTGATATAACAGAAACACCAGAATGGGGTGATGAACGCTGTTTTTATTTCATCAGGTCCGTACAATCGGATCTGGTGGTACCCAGAATACGCATCCAGAAATGACAACCGCTCACACCCGGCAGTAGAATCTACTATCTGATCTATGCAAGGGAGAGGGAAATGATCTTTCGGGTAGGCTCGATTGATATGCCTAAAATCTACGCACATTCGGAGAGACTTGTCTTTCTTCAGCACCAAGACGACGTTGGCGAGCCACTCGGAGTGGTACACCTCTCGGATGAATTCGGCGGCTAAGAGTCACGCTATCTCCTTGCCAATTGCCTTGCGCTTCTCGATGGAGGATCTCCGAAGATGCTCCTTGATAGGCTTCGCCGCCGAATTGACACGGAGTCTGTGCTCGACCAGTTCCCTGGGAACACCCGGCATGTCAGAAGGCTTCCATGCGAAGATGTCCCAGTTCTCACGGAGGAACTGGACGAGCTCGACTTCCTATTTGCTATCGAGGGTGGTGGAGATGTTGGTCAGGGCAGCGTTTGGGTCTTCGGGATGGATGTGCACCGGCTTCGTTTCCCCGGCCGACTGGAAAGCAGATTCCACAGTCGGCTTCTTAGTCTTCAACAACTCGCTTGCGTCCACTGCCTTCTTATATTCGTCCAGCTCGGCCATCGCCATCTGCTCATTGGCAATCTGGGAGCCCTTCTGGAGGCACTCTTCGGCCAACTTCCAATTGCCTATGATAGTGATCACGCCTTTCAGCCCTGGCATCTTAAGCTTAAGATACACGTAACATGGACGGGCCATGAAACGTGCGTAGGCAGGCCTACCCAGGATGGCATTAAGCACTCCAGAAGTCCACCACCTCGAAAGTCAGCCGTTCCTTTCGGAAGTTCTTCTCCTCGCTGAATACAACATCGAGGGCAATCTGGCTGAGTGATTTAGCCTTCTTCCCAGAGATTACCCCATGGAACTGCATGTTGGTCTTGCTGAGTCGGGTCATCGGGATACCCATCGCCTCCAATGTGTTGGCGTAAATGATATTAAGCCCGTTGCCGCCGTCCATTAGGACTTTGCGCAGTCAGACCCCTCCCACAACTGGATCTACCACCAAGGCATGCCACTTGGGGGTCGGTATGTGAGCCGGGTGATCTGACTGATCAAAGGTTACTGGCGTCTTGGCCCAGTAAAGAAATTTGGTGACAGTCGGAACTGCCATGTTGACTGATACGTCTCCAACGTATCTATAATTTATGAAGTATTCATGCCATGTTTACAACAATTTTATATGGTTTTGGTATGATTTGATTAGAACTAACCTGGACTAACGCGGTTTTCAGCAGAACTACCATGGTGTCATTTTTTTGGGCAGAAATAAAAGTTCTCGGAATGGGCTGAAAATTTACTGTGATTTTTTATGGACCAAAAGAGACCCCCGAAGCACAAGAGCTGGGCCAGGAAGTGGACGAGGAGGCCACAAGCCCTCTAGGCGCGTCCTACCCCCCAGGAAGGGTGCTCCAGGCTTGTGGGCACCTCAGGCACCCCCTTGACGTGAGATTGACGCCAAAAATTCTTATAAATACCCAAACCTCCGAAAAGAACCCTAGATCAGAAGTTCCACCGCCGCAAGCCTCTGTAGCCACGAAAAATCAATCTAGGCCCTCTCCGGCACCCTGTCGGAGGGGTCCATCTTCACCATGGAGGCCAAGGACCAGAGGGGGGACCTCTCCCCATCTAGGGGAGAGGCCATGGAGGAGGAAGCACAAGGGGGAGACTCTCTCCCCCTCTCTCTTGGTGGCGCCGGAGTGCCGCCGGGGGAACCATCACCGCGGTGATCGTCTTCATCAACATTACCTTCTTCATCACCGTCCTTATCTCTTTTAAGCGGTCCACTCTCCCGCACCCTGCTGTAATCCCCTACTTGAACATGGTGCTTTATGCCACATATTATGATCCAATGATGTGTTGCCATCCTATGATGTTTTGAGTAGATTTCTTTTGTCTTTTGGGTTGATTGATGATCTAGATTGGTTTGAGTTGTATGTTTTATTTTGGTGCTATCATATGGTGCCCTCCGTGTCACGCACATGTGAGGGATTCTCGCTGTAGGGTTTGCAATATGCTCATGATTCGCTTATAGTGGGTTGCTAGAGTGACAGAAGCTTAAACCCGAGTAAGTGGGTTGTTTGCGTATGGGAGTAAAGAGGACTTGATACTTTAATGCTATGGTTGGGTTTTACCTTAATGATCTTTAGTAGTTGTGGATGCTTGCTAGAGTTCCAATCATAAGTGCATATGATCCAAGTAGAGAAAGTATGTTAGCTTATGCCTCTCCCTCATATAAAATTGCAATAATGATTACCGATCTAATTAACGATTGCCTAGGACAACTCCGCACACCGTTCCATCATTATTCCACATGTGCTATTTGTAATATATTCTAACTTTATGATAAAACAACACCTATTTTTATATTTTAGCTCTCCGATATCATGCAAAGCTATCCTCTTTATACCCACAATGTAGTTTTATTTCTCGTTTCTAGATGGAAGCAAACGTTCGGTGTATGTAGAGTTGTATCAGTGGCAGATAGGACTTGAGAGAATATTGATCTTACCTTTAGCTCCTTGTGGGTTTGATACTCCATACTTATCACTTCAACCTTTGGAAATTGCTACGATGATTCCTTGCACTTGGGGATTATCATTGACCTCTCGGTTTATGACTTTGAGGCGACTCTTGCTCTCCACGTCGGCGAAAATCATGAGGACATTCTCGATGTTGGGATACCCAGAAGCACCCTTGGCCTCATCATCGTCATCTTCATCCCTGTCTCCAGAGGGATCTTGCCGCATCTCTTGCTTCAGGAGCCGACACTCCCGAGTGGTGTGTTTGGGCAGAATCAAATTGCCCTCTTCATCTTTCTTCGTATGGATCTGGCAAGGTGGGTTGAGGATGTCGCGCTTCATGGTGACTTGCTTTTTCCCTTTCCAATCCTTCTTCTGCTTTTGGGAGCTCTTCTTGCCTTGGCTAGCCAGAGCCGCAGCCTCGGCACTCCCTCCGGCATCTGCTTTGCGCTTGTGCTTCTTGCCCTTGTTTTCCGACTGATGGGCGTCGCCGGCTCAGCTCTTGCCACTCCTCAGTCGGTCTTCCTCTTCACCGTTGGCATACCAATTGGCTATCTCCATAGCCTGACTGAGAGTCGGGGTCTCAGTTCGGTCGAACTTCACGTTCAGCTCCCGGTACCTAACTCCAGCCTTGAAGGCGCAGATTGCCTGGTTCTCAGTGACGTTCTCCAGCGTATTGTGCAGAGTGGTACACCGCTGAATATACTCTCGGAGAGTCTCATTATGCTTCTGCATGTAGTGCTGCAACTCGGTCAAACCTCCTGCTCTCTTGTATGTGCCTTCAAAGGTCTTGACAAACACCTTCGCCAAATCATCCCAGCAGAAAATGCTACCCGGTGGGAGCTGTGTTACCAAGCCCAAGCAGAACCCTCTAGCATCATCGGCAAATGCTTCATGGCCACATTGTCATTGTCGCCGCCAATCTGGACTACTACTCGGTAATCTTCTAGCCAAATTTCGGGCTTGGATTCTCCGGTGAACTTGCTAATTTCCGGGGCCAACCTGAAGTTGTTGGGTATCTCAGCTGCTTGTATGTAACGGCTGAAACACTCAGGACCTGATGGTACGGAACCACTCGACACGTTGTGATCTTGGCCTTCTTGCAGGGCCCGACCTCTGTTGACCAGGTTCTGAGCGAGAACAGATCTTGCGTTGAACAACGGGTCTCGAGTGTCTCTCGACGGGCGAGTAGGACTCGGCCTGCGGTCACCGCCATACATCCGCCTGTCGTCGTAGGGCTTGCGCCCGTACGCGACATCTCATGGTGGAGGCATCAGGGCATGATCGTAGTCGTCGTTACGCCAGGGCGACGCGACTCGATCGTGTCTCCGATCTTCGTGGCGATCTCTGGAGGAGGAAGTGGCTCGACGCCTGCCCGAGCCGAGTGGGCAATGAGCTGACTGGACGGTCTTCGCACGCATGGATGCGCTATGGATCCGGTCTCTGGAGTGGGACACCGCCGCATTCTATGACAGTGTTGTCTTGAGGAGCGCCTGGATCTGATGAATCCCTCCTTTGGCTGAAGAGCCAGAGGGCTGAATGGAATCCGCGATCCGAGTAGCGGCTGCTAGATTTTTTAGTGGAGTACTTAGGACTTGGTACTTATGAGGTTGGTCACTCGAGTAGAGCCGGCATTTCTGCCGACTGGAACTGGGTTGATAGCACTCGCGTTTGTCCAGCTCCTTTTGAAGCCGTTCAAGGCGATCGCGCTTGGCCAGAATGGCCAGGCGAGTCAAATCCATGGCTAACGCCTCAGGAGTTGTCCCCGTGATGGGAGTGTTCAGGAGCTGGTTGTTCCGACAACAGAGCTCATCCTGCTGCTCCCGAGTGAGAGCTTGAGGTACATATGGCTCGTGGCCTAGGAAGCCGCCATTGGTGTTGACATGGGATGTACCCGCACGGCCATCTTTGGGCTCCGTGTAACCTGGGGGTGCGTGGTGCTCGGAGTTATCCACCATGAGAATCTCGGCGGTTGACTCGACGCCCTCGGGCTTGGATTCCTCAAAGGAATCACCGAGTGACCCGTTGGAGAGGTCAAGGGCGGGCTCGTCGAACTCGATAGCCGCCACTTGTTCCGCTACTGCCTGGGTGGCAACAGCATGCTTGATCCAGCGATGCAGTCGCGAGCGCCCAAAGCGCTTGCGACGGCGTGCAACGGTGGGGTGGACAACCACTCGGTACGGAGCTGAGGGCTGTCGGAGAAGGACTCCATACGAGGAAGCACGGAAGTGCGTCGCGCCACGAACGGGCAATGCCTCCATGTCCAGCGGGGCGTCGCGCAGCCACGCTGAGTTGTCGGCGATGAAGGAGATCGTCCCGAAACGGATTTCGCCGCCGACTGACATGATGATGAAGAAATCAACCTACTCCGTGAAATTTTGCTAGACGCCTAGCCCCATGGTGGGCACCAACTGTCGGGGTTATTATCCTGACAATGAGTACTAGGGGTATGAATAAGGGGCAGAGACTAGCTATGGCATAGGTGTAACACTCGGTGTTTAACGAGTTCAGGCCCTCACTCGGTGGAGGTAAAAGCCCTACGTCTCGTGCCCTGAGGCTTGCTTTGATTTGATGGATATGGTTACAAGGGTTGAACGTGCCCGGCCAGGGGGAGGGGAGCGGCTTATATAGAGTGCGCTGCAGCCCCATGTTCCCCATGCTGCTGGGGCAATAAATGCCATTGAATGAGACTGTTACTAGTGTAATGAGCCTATACTACAGCAGTTATATGTAACGGTAGCTATAACTCTATTTAGTGGATGACTTAGGATTCCTCGACCATTGCAGCTCCCACAATGCCTTCCTGTCTTGTATGTCCGAGTGGTAGTTCATTCGCCGAGTGGCGTGTGGTTGTCCGAGTGCTGTGAAGCCGTCCGAGTGATCCTCCTGATGTATCATCTGAATGCTGACATGGTTCAGAGACCTACCTATGATGGTGATGGGCCCCCTGTGTGTCCCAGATGATGGGTCCTTGACCCTACCTGTAATAGGTGACCACATCAACGGCCGCCGCAGCGGCTGGTGCTGGCGGTTCAATCAGACCACCGGCTCAGGTGTTGTCTGACCTCATGGGCACTTTAACAACCTTGCTAGCAACGGAGGTCACCGCTGTGAATCAAGCGGAGCACAATGCAGAGATTGCAAAGATTCGCGATCAGATGAACAAGGCTCAGGAGGATATCAATGCGGAGAATGTTCAGACAGCTGCACTAAAAGCTCAGGTTGATGTGGAGACAGAGCGCTTGAAGGCGGAGGCTTAGCGTTTGAATCTGGACCAGAACGCATCTAATGCAGTGTTCTGGAGAAGGCACCAGAGTCGCTTGCCATCGGTATATGACCCGAGGCGCCTGTTTGATACACCTGGAGCAGGGCCAAGCACTCCTGGGGCACAAGTTAACCTCCAATTAAACCGTGATGCGCCAGGAAGCCGGGCGGCGGCTCAACCCCATCAGCCTGAGCCGGTACGAAGGGAAGAGCCGGCGCCTAACCCGCCCCCTAATCAGACGCTGCCACAGCGTTTCCTGACGCCGCCTGGGCACTTCTCTAACCCGGTGGATAACATGGTAGCGGCGGCAACCCGGCTTGCAGCAATTCCCATCACTGGCGACTCACCAGCCGTGGTGGAAACCCGGAATGCAGTTGAGCTTCTGCAGATAGCCATTGCGCAACAAGCCACATATTCATACAGTCGTGATCGGGTGCACTCAACTCCCCTACCGAGTCGCAGCTATAGCCAGCGCATTGAGTCGCCCGCGGTCTCTAGCAGCGAGCGACGCCGTAACCCGCCCCGCATTAACCCGCCTCTTAATCCAAGGGCTAATGCTCAAGGGATTGTGGATGATGCGAGGGCCCGTCGGGGGGTAGAGGCAATAAACCAGGGGGCTTATGAGCCGCCTCCTATGGCTCCTTTTGCTTCGGTGGGGGCAGGTTAAGCGCCAGAGCCATAGGAGTGTCGTGTTTAGTCCCGGCTTTGCGCAACGAGCGTATGCCTAAGGATTTCAAGGGTCCTCGGAAGGTGCCCAATTACACGGCGGATCTTGAGCCGGTGGCTTGGGTTGAGAGCTATGAGTTAGCCATGGATATGCTGGAAGTCAGTGATGCGGTTTGTGCCAAATACTTCACCATGATGTTGGAGGGGCCGGCTCGCACGTGGTTAAAAGGTCTGCCTCCTAATTCTATCAGCTCATGGGCAGAGTTGAAAGCGCATTTTATCAAGAACTTTCAAGGGACATGCAAGCAGCCATTGACGATTATTGATTTAGATCATTGTGTGCAGCGTGAGGATGAGTCGGCCCATCACTAGGCTCGGCGGGTCTCTACTATCATCCACTCGTCAGATAACATTGCGGCGGCTTAGGCTATTCTGATTCTGGAGAAAAATTGTCACTTCCTGCCCCTTAAGCAGAAGCTCGGGCGGCTCAAGCGTAAGTGCCAGGACATGGGGGACCTCATGAGTGCTCTCACAAAATATGCAGATTCTGACAATACAAAGGACCCCAGTTCTGATGATGATAAGTCTAGCAAGGGCAAGAAAAACGGTGGTGCTAAAGGCCAGCAGCAGAATACGGCAGGGCACAATGGCAATAACCATGGCAATGATGGTAAGGGCAGATACCCCGATGGCGGGTCAGATCTGGTGGCCAACACCAACACTGGCTATAAGAATCAACGTCGTAATGGCAATGGCAAGCCGCCCTTCAATGGGGGGAGGTCACAGAGTCTAGAGGAAATGCTCAATAGCCCTTGTCCAAAGCACAGTTATCCCAACAAACCAGCTAAGCATGCTTGGAAGGATTGTCATATCATGCGGGAGTTCAAGAACCAGACGTTTCAGCAGCATCCTGACAATGGCAATGGACCGCCTGGCGGGTCAGGCTCCAGTGGATTCCCGGGAGTCGGCTTCAATGGGGGCGGCTCAACCTCTGGGTATCAAAATCAGGGTCACCAGCAGTCTGGTAAGGGGAACAACCAGTTTGGGTATCAGAGAAACCCCAAGCAGCTTAACAGTGGGCAATATCACGTCTTTACTACAAGTACTTGCAAGCAAGATCAGAAGGTTCATAAACGGGCGGTTCATGCAGTTCAGCCGGCCGTTCCACAATATTTGCGGTGGTCCGAGCATACCATAACCTGGAGTCGAGCAGATCAACTGCCCCGGGTTGATAATCTGGGTCAGCTGGCTCTTGTGGTTACTCCTCAGGTGGGTGGTTATAAGTTCACCAAAGTGCTTATGGATGGCGGTAGTAGCATTAACATCCTGTATTATGACACTTTTCGATGGATGAATCTCACGAAGAAGGATCTTAAGCCGTCTTCCACAGTCTTTCATCGTGTTGTGCCAGGAAAGTCGGCTTACCCTGTAGGAAAGATTGCCCTGGAAGTCGCCTTTGGTGATGAATATAACTACAAAGCAGAGACTTTATGGTTTGAGGTGGTCAAAATTAAAAGTCCATATCATGCACTGTTCGAACGGACGGCTTATGCTCGGTTCATGGCCCACCCTTGCTATGTTTAACTGCAGTTGAAGATGCCAGGGTTAAAGGGGATGATTGCGGTCCATGGAGATTGGAAAGTCGCCTTGGAGTGTGAGGAAGGTGATGCCGCTTATGCAGAGGTGGCTTGTGCTACTGAGGAGCTCAAATTTTATAAGGACAATGTTGACCTGGCTGACATGACTCCTTTGAAAAAGCCTACTACTGAACAGGACCCTCTGCTAAAGTTCAAGTCGGCTAATGATACAAAGCAAGTGGATTTTGTCCCTGGCGACTCTTCTCAGCAGTTCATTGTGGGTGCTGGGATGGATCCCAAATAGGAAAGCGCGCTCATTGAGTTCATTCGTGAGAATCAAGACATCTTTGCATGGAAACCTTCTAACATGCCGGGTGTACCGAGAGAATTCGCTGAGCACCACCTTAATGTGGATCCCAAAATTAAGCCGGTCAGACAGTTCCTCCGTCGTTTCAATGAAGAGCGATGTAAGGCTATTGGAGAAGAGGTAGCCCGGCTTTTAGCGGCCGGGTTTATAGTGGAAGTTTTTCACCCGAAGTGGTTGGCTAACCCTGTGCTTGTACTTAACAAAAATGGCACATGGCATATGTGTGTTGATTACACAGACCTCAATAAGGCTTGTCCGACTGATCCATTTGCTCTCCCCCGTATCGACCAGATTATTGATGCAACGGCGGGTTGCGAGAGTTTATGCTTCTTGGATGCTTACTCTGGTTATCATCAGATCAAGATGGCAGTTAAAGACCAAGAGAAGATGTCTTACATCACGCCTTTTGGGCTTTCTGCTATGTTTCTATGCCTTTTGGGCTCAAGAGTGCCCAGGCGACTTACCAGCACTGTGTCCAGAATTGTTTTCATGGTCAGATTGGGCGCAATGTTCATGCTTATGTGGATGATATTATGGTTAAATCAAGGAAGAAGGAGACCTTGCTCGCAGATCTGAAGGAAACTTTTGATAATCTTCGAGCTTACATGATGATGCTTAACCCGGCCAAGTGTGTTTTTGGTGTACCTGCAGGCAAATTGTTATGGTTTCTGGTTTCAGAACGGGGCATCGAAGCTAACCCGGAGAAAATCAAGGCCATCACCTCCATGTCTAAGCTGGCATGTATCAATGATGTTCAGCGTCTGGCGGGTCGTATTGCAGCCCTGAGCCGGTTTATAAGCCGCCTGGGGGAGAAGGCGATTCCTTTACATCAGATGATGAAAAAGACAGATCATTTTGTCTGGCGTGATGCTGCCAATGAGGCGTTCGAGGTACTTAAGAAGCAGTTGGCTGAGCCGCCCATCTTGGCTACTCCCATTGACAATGAGCCTATGCTCCTGTACATGGCAGCTAATAACAAGGTTGTTAGCGTGGCGGTTGTCGTGGAGCGCAAGGAGACAAGGAAGGAATACCCAGTTCAGTGGTCAGTTTATTATGTCAGCGAAGTTTTAACAGAGTCCAAGCAGAGATATCCACATTGGTAGAAGTTGGTATTCAGAGTGTTCATGGCGAGTCGCAAGTTGAAACATTACTTCCTTGGACATCCAATCACAGTGGTCAGCTCAGCCCTCTGGGAGATATTATACAGAACAGAGAGGCCACTGGCCGGGTTGCTAAGTGGGCGAATGAGCTTGGGCCACATCACCTTAAGTATGTACCTAGAACCGTCATCAAGTCTCAGACTTTGGTGGATTTTATTAATGATTGGACAGAGCTGCAAGCACCTGAGGAGAAGCCTGATAACACGTATTGGACTATACACTTTGATGGGTCCAGATAGTTGGAAGGTTCAGGGGCTGGAGTCATCTTGGAATCACCAAGAGGTGATAAATTTTGTTATGTCTTAAGGCTCATGTTCCCCTGTACTAACAATGCGGCTGAGTATGAAGCTTTATTGCACGGGCTCCGTATGGCTAAGGAGATGAACCTTAGCCGGGTTAGGTGTCTGGGCGACTCAGACTTGGTGGCTCAACAAGTTTCAGGCAAGTGGGATTCCAAAGACCCGCTCATGGCGACTTATCGCCAGGCAGTAAACAATATTGCTGGCCATTTTAAGGGTTATCAGGTGGATCACATAGACCGGAGGAAAAATGAGGCGGCTGATGCACTGTCTTGACTTGGATCTCAGCGTAAGCCCGTTCCCCCTAATGTATTCCTTGATGTGTTGCATAATCCTTCTGTTAAGTTGCCTTCAGAGGAAGATGTTGCTATTCCTGACCTGGAGGGACAGTTGTTAGCGGCTCTTCGTGCAATCCCTGACTGGACGATGCCTTATCTGACTTACCTGACCCGGGGCAAGTTACCTCAAGATGAGAATTTGGCTCGACAGATTACAAGGCGGTCTAAGTCCATGACTATAGTCAATGGCGAGTTACACAGATGCTGTTGGGGATATGACCCCACAATATAACCCGCCCTAGAAGGGCCGGGTTAGACTATTGGCGATTTAACAATGAAGCCTTAAACAGGCCCAAGAGACCAAGACATGGAGTCAGGGAGGCGGCTTACGAGGTAGGCCGGATGGAGGCCCAAGACCAGAAGACAGTGCGTGACCCGGAGGTGCAAGCTGCCCGACGGCGACTTGCCAAAGAAGGCAAGGCAACTTGGAGCCAGGACCGGTTACGAAATATAGCCCGACCCGAACTCTTGTAAGCCCAGGGCCTCGACCTGTGTATATAAAGGTGAGTCCCTGCGGTGGGTAAACTTAAGTTACAATCAATCGATAGCTAGGTCAAGTGAATTCGCTCCCTTGTAATCAATACTCAATCAATACAACACAAAGCAGGACATGGGCTTTTACCTCGATCATGAGGGGCCGAACCTGGGTAAACTCATGTCTCTCGTCCCGCTCAACCCCGACAAGTTAATCACCATAGCGATGGCTTCACGCTTAAGTCCTTTCACTAGGACATCTGTCGTGACAAAACCACGACAGTTGGTGCCCACCGTGGGCTGTAGAAGCGCCAGGAAGCAGGGCGGCAGCTCAGCCTCGGCAGTCAAACCCTCCCCGTAGGGGTCAGACCCCGCCTCAGTGCTTTGCAACACCACCGGGTCATTATTCTAACCCAGTGGATAACACGGTAGCGGCACCTACCCGGCTCAATGCGCTCCCTCTTACTGATGAGACGCCCTTCGTAGTGGAGGTGCGGAACGCTATTGAGCTCTTGAAATAGCGGTTGCACAGCAGCAGAAATATTCATACAATCGAAATCGCGTGCACTCAACCCCTCTCCCAAGCCGTAGTTACAGTCGGCATGTTGAGTCGCCCGCGGTATCTAGCAGTTGTAACCCGCCCCGTGGTAACCCGCCCCGAGGACTGATGCTCACGCAATCGTGGATGAGGCCAAAGCCCATCGTGAGGCGGCTGAGGCCGCTAACCAGAGGGCTTATCAGCAGCCTTCGGTAACCCCTTCAGCCTCGGTGGGTGTCGGTTTAAATTCCAGGTCCGTTGGAGTCCCGTGTTTGATACCAGCTTTGCGCAACGAGCGCCTGCCCAAGGATTTTAAGGGCCCTTGCAAGGTGCCTGATGTCTACTACGCAACCATCTTCTTGTAGACTCGTGTTGGGCCTCCAAGCGCAGAGGTTTGTAGGACAGTAGCAAATTTCCCTCAAGTGGATGACCTAAGGTTTATCAATCCGTGGGAGGCATAGGATGAAGATGGTCTCTCTCAAACAACCCTGCAACCAAATAACAAAGAGTCTCTTGTGTCCCCAACACACCCAATACAATGGTAAATTGTATAGGTGCACTAGTTCGGCGAAGAGATGGTGATACAAGTGTAATATGGATAGTAGATATAGGTTTTTGTAATCTGAAAATATAAAAATAGCAAGGTAGCAAGTAACAAAAGTGAGCAAAAACGGTATTGCAATGCTTGGAAACAAGGCCTAGGGTTCATACTTTCACTAGTGCAAATTCTCTCAACAATGATAACATAATTGGATCATATAATAATCCCTCAATGTGCAACAAAGAATCACTCCAAAGTTTCTATCGGAAAATGTAGGACAAAAATGTCCATCAACCCCTATGCATAGATTACCCCAATGTCACCTCAGGAATCCGCGAGTTGAGTGCCAAAACATACATCAAGTGAATCAATAGAACATCCCATTGTCACCACAGATATCCCATCGCAAGACATACATCAAGTGTTCTCAAATCCAATACTCAATCCAACATAACGAAACCTCAAAGAGCAAGACTCAATTCATCACAAGAAACTAGAGGGGGACAAACACCATGTGACGCCCCCGGCTTAATCGTGCACTAATCATACACGCAAATGCACATGATCAAACCTAAGGACTCACTTGAAGGAATCACAACACAACTCTAAAACATAAATAAGGCATACAAGCATTATATAACAAGCCAGGGCCTCGAGGGCTCGAATACATAGGCTTGATGTCAACAAGCATCAGCGAAAGCGTTAGATATCTGAATACAGATATAAAAGCGAAACAGATAAGCCTTTAAGAAGGTGGTGCAAATCAAAAGCTATGATCGAAAAGGCGTAGGCCTCCTGCCTGGGACCCTCCGAACCTACTCCTGGTCATCGGCCAACTCGAAGTAGTAACCACCCTCGGGGTGGTAGTAGTTGTCGTCGGCGGGGGCAGCTGTCTCAGGGGCTCCGTCATCTAGTTGCATCAAACAGATATGGGGAAAAAGAGGAAGCAAAGCAACCGTGAGTACTCATCCGAAGTACTCAGCAAGCAAGGATCTACACTACATATGCAACATTATCAAAGAAAGGCTATATATGTGGACTGAGCTGCAGAAATGCCAGAATAGAGAGAAGGCCTAGTCCTATCGAAGACTAGCATCTTCAGTGGTCTTGCAGCATTAGAAGAGTGTAGATTAGTACAATATATATAGTAGTAGTAGTGGTGTTATCAACATCGCCCAGAGATCCTTTCTCGACTCCCTGCGAGAAAGCAATCCCAGAGCCCTAATATCCAAGTATCAACCTCGGCCAGAGATCCTTTCTCGACTCCCTGCAAGAAAGCAATCCCAGAGCCCTAATATCCATATCTCATCTCATCATTAGGTTCTAGTTGTATCGATCGGGATACAACTCCGAGCGTCCGTTACCGAGGATCCGGCTATGCATAGATGTTTTCTTCCCTGCAGGGGTGCACCAACTTACCCACCACGCTCGCTTAACTCTGGCCGGACACACTTTCCTGGGTCATGCCCGTCCTCAGCCAAACGACACACCGCAGCCCTACCTAAAGCTCAGCAGAGAGGTCCCCGTCGGTCTATATCCTAAGCGCTCAGGGGTCTTGGGCCATCGCCATGTGCACTCCGGGTCGTTGCGTGCAGGGTGGATACCAGCGCCATCGGCATGATCCGACTCGGCCGCCATGCTGAACTGGACGTCTGACAGAGCTTTCAGCTAATGCATACGACGCAGAGTACCCATATTTATTCCCGCATGATGGTTAGTGCTATCGGGCCAGAGGCCCACTCGGATCAAATATCCAAACCGTTAGTGTATTGGGGGTGTGCGGTAACGAGCAGAGACTCACGATCAATGTGACCCCGTCGCCCCGTCTCGAGGACTTGCGGCAAGGGCTAAGAATGCCCGGCCACGCCTCGTAATTACCTCATGGGCACCCTCCAGGTCAACCCGTCTCCACATCCCTCGCTTCTTATGCTTGCTCGGGTACCCCTCAGGGTCAACCCGACTTTCCAAGTAACAGTTCTAAAATCCAAGTAACCGTGTGTCCATAACATCAAGGGAATCTGAGGTATCACCCTTGTTGGATTCCTACTCGCTTTATCCGTCAAGGTGAACTCGGAGGAATCACCCTCGATGGGTTCACACTTGAGGTGTTGCGCGACAGCGTCGTTATCGGGAGTGGTGAAGGAGGAATCACCCTCGATGACCACGACCAAATAGCTACTCTACAGAGTTAACATCAGAAGTGCTAAACGAGGTATCACCCTCGGCACTCGATAGTAATGCTGCAGTGTCGTACAACTAAGGGGGTGATGTGCGGTGATGGGGCCTGGTCATCGAGTCTTCCGATGATCCAGCGGGGGCAACTGGGACAAGTGGTGTCACTGGGGTTCACTAACCAGCCTATTCTAAGCAGTTTAGGATAAGCAGGTAATTATCAAAAGCAGGTTACAAAATCAGGTCATGCATCAGAATAGGTAAAGCAGTAACAGCAGCAATTCTAATGCAAGCACAAGATAGAAGAGAATAAGCGATATAAGCATGCTCAAGGGGGGGTTGCTTGCCTGGAAGCTCTATGGTAAGAGAAGGGTCGTCAGTAGTGTAGCCGGTCTCCGAAGCTGCGTCGGTCTTGGGGTCTATCGAAAGAGGAAGGGGAAGAAACAATAAATAAAGGCAGACAAATGCAATCACAGAAGCATGGCATGGCAGCACGTTATTCGAGAGGTGCCCTAATGCAGTACTACGCAAGTTAGTGGGAGCGGGAAATTATCCGGGAGTGTTCTCCTAGCTCCGGGTAATTATCGGACAGATGAAACGAAGGGGGAAAGTTCCATGTTCATCATGCTAGAGGCATGTGATAGGTACGAGGAGGGCGTATTCGGATTCGTCTCGTCGTTCTGAGCAACTTTCATGTAGAAAGTTTTTCGATCCGAGCTACGGTTTAATTTCTATGAATTTTCAAAGTTTAAACCATTTTCTGAAATTATTTAAATTAACAGAAAAGGAAACACTACGTCAGCATGATGTCAGCAAGTCAACCGGGACCTCACTGGTCAAACTGACCAATGGGCCCCACCTGTCATTGTCAGTGACTTTAACAGTGGTTAAGTTAAACTAAATAGAGCTAATTAGAGTGTGGGCCCCAGGTGTCAGTGACTAGTTAGGTTAATCTAATTAGGTTTTAATTAAAAACTATTTAATTAAACTAATTACAGAAGAAGGCCCACATGTCAGTGTCAGGGGTGAACAGTAATCCGCGCATTGACCCGGTCAACCTGGTCAAACACGCGGTGGGGCCCACTGGCAGTATCTCTAGGCGGTCCCCATGGTGCCACATTGGACGCCGGCACCGGAGTGCTCCGGCGAGCTCCAGACGCGGCGGCGAGCCACGGCGAGCAGCGGGATTCGGCTACGGTGGACCAAATCACGCGGTCCTGGGCTCTTTCGAACGAGCGTTGAACACCGCATCTATCTAAGCTAGCGCGAGGCGACGGGGATGACCGGAACGGCGCCGGCAACGAGCAGAAGCAGCGCCAGAGTTCGGCCATCTACGCAAACGGTGACAGAGACCACGGCAAGCACTGAGATCTATCGTGTTGGACTCGCACGAGTGCGCTCAGCACGACCATGAGCTCAGACGCGAGCTGTGCGTGCGGTGGCCGCGGTGGCGAGGCGAGCTGCGGCGGTGAGCTCACTGCAACGGCGGCGAGCTGGCTACGGGCATGGAAAGAGAGGGAGAGGAGAGGGGTTTCACGCGTGTGCTCACCGTGGAGCTCAAGAAAGGCTCGGCGGGAGCTTAGGAGCAGCTGACTGGCGGCATTCACCGGAGCAACGTCGGCGACCGAAGACGGGGAGGAGCTCGATCCCCTTGCTGTGGTGGCTCCCGTGTCGCTCCGGTGGGTGCAGACGACGTAGCGGATGGAGGCGGAGCGAGTTGGCACGGTGGCGAGGCGAGGAGGTAGCGGTGGCCGCCTGCGTCACGGCGGCGAAGCCATGGCGGCGTTCGGGTGAGATGGGGAACAAGGGAGAGAGCAATGGAGGGAGGGGAGAAGTGACGAGGCGTCCAGGGGGGATGGACGAGGGGGGTCCTTATCCCCTCGGCGTTGGTGGTGTCGTCGTGTCGACCAGTGGCCGGAGCAGCGCGCGGCGGCCACGGAGCGGCCGACACGGCGAGGGAGAGAGAAGGAGCGAGGCGTGCGCTGTGGGCTGGGCCATACTGTGCACTTAGGCCCAGTCCACAGTAGCATTTTTCTTTTTCTCGTTTTGTTTTTCTGTTTTTCTTTTTAGATAATGAATCAGAGAGAGAAAAGGATTATTTGAGTTACCATCTCACTTAGGAAAAATAGGGAAGGTGTCCCATTAAATCCCTGGTGATTTTAGGCATTGCCTCAAATATTTTAGAGACCAGTGGAATTCATTTGTATTTTGCAAAAATGAATTTGCAATTTTAAATTGCTGAAATAGCACTGTTTAAATGCTACTGCTCATTTTAGCATAAGGGTGATGTTGTTTTCCTTAACAACAATTGTTTTGGAATTTTTGCTAGATGATGAACATTTTTCCAGCAACTTTTGAGCAACTTCAAATTGCACTTAGAATTTGATTTGATTTCAAAGGGGGAATTTGAGTTGAACTGCTAAACCACTATGATCAAGCATTGCAAAGGATGATGACTTGGCATGATTAAGAGGTGATCACTATAGTTGATACATGGGGGGATTACAAATCTCCTCCACTACAAGAAATCTCGTCCCGAGATTTAAGTGGGGAAGTAAAGGGTAACTTCGAGAGAACTGACCCTTGTAGGGTTGATTATCTGGTGGACAATTCAGGGAGTGTGGCAGAAGTATCTCTCAAGTTGGAACTTAAGAAAACATCGAGAGCAAAGTATGAAGGTACAATAAGAAGTTTCAAGCGAATGGACATCCGATCGATACCTGAACAGAGTGTAAGAAGGGGGTTCAGAGCATCGGGAATAGATCATCTCTCGGAGGGTGGCTCGTGATAACACACAAAGCCAAGAGCATATGATACTTCGGAATCAACGTTGTACAGGAGAGTCAGGTTCCGATCCTGTGGAACTGTGGCGAATGTCGACCGAGAGTAGGGAGGACAGTGATATCTTGCACGATCTTGATAACAAGGCATGTCAGAGGGAAGTCTGTCACTATGTCGGCAACAACGTCGGTACCAAGGGCGGGGGACGAAGAGAACCATTTTCCTACTCGTAAGAACGAGGCGGACCAATAGGCAAAGTTCTCGTCCATCGGGGGTTACCGGAATGTCATCAACAATAGTAACAGGGTCTCACTGCCAAGGTTGTACATCGGGGTGTTTTATAAGCAGGGATTTATTTCTGCTTATAACATATAGATCACAAGAAAAGTTAAACAATCCAATAGAAAGGAAAATGTGTTTATACACAAGAATTAGGAGTGTATCTTTTCCAATGAAAAGCAGAACATGATATACCTGACAGTACAGCAGGTACAAAATCATTTAGATATTAGGGCGAGGGAAGTCATGATGCTACCCCTACAACGGTGTTTGGATAATAGAGCAAGAAACATTTGGCAATGCACTTCCAATGTTCTTGTTGTTGTTCGGCGTACCACAATCATGCTTCGAGGTAGCAATAACATGGTGTTTCAAGTAAGAGTTGGATCTGAAGATCACAAGAGATACAAAGGAACATTTCCAAGATTATCTCAGAACGTAAGGATTAACCAAACACAACCAGGTCTGTGTTGGCAGAAAGTCAAGGATGTCATCGATGATATCACAAATCATTGAGGGGCAGGGATGGTATTTCTAGCCATGAATTCAATGGACATCTCCGAGGGAGCCAAAATACTGTCAGTGATCACGACACATTTGTCGAGGGATTTAAAGAAGATGAAATCGATCAGTAGGATGATCAAGGCAGATGGAGTAAGGTTCATGTTGTGTAAGCAAAACGGTATGATGACGAAAGTTTGACACGGCTTAGCCCATTATCGGAAATGTGCACCGGGAAGGAGGATCAGACGGCACAGTTTAGTTTAGCACGATAATGATATAGTCGATCAGGATAGGAATGATGTGATGGAGTATTATTCCGATAAGGATTCACAAAAGGTGGTGCAATGACAGAATATCCTCGAGATAAGAGGGAGCAATACTCGAAGGTAAAGCAGAATAGAGGTTGGACAGCTTATTGATCTGCAGAAGACAAGTGCTTTAACTTGTCCGGGAAATGGGATCAAAGAAGAACAGTCAAGGTTGCAACCACGATTGCAAGGGTCAAAATCGCAGATAAAAGATGAACTTAAACCAAGGGATAATTATTTTTACGAGAAGCTTCCATGGTAAGATCTGCATCGGGTCCATGGGCATGAACACAAAGGTTCAAGGTCGACTCCCACTTCTTCAATGCATAACCTTTCATGCACTCCTCGTTTTCGAAGAATTTGTAGTGCGGAAGATTTATCTGGTGAAGCACCAGAAGAGTATGAATCGCATAACTTTCGAGTTCACACGGATTAGGGAAAGCATAGGTTCAACCCATCGGGACAACTCAGGAACCTATACCGCAAACTCCAGAAGTAAATAATCACAAGCTCGAAAGTAAGCAGAGGATACCATTTGCCAAAGGCATCAGATTGTAAAAACAACTGAATAATTTGATGTTTAAATACAAAGAAATCATGACTTTCAGAATGAACGATCAGAGGCAGAACTCTGATCAAAAGACGAGTAAGTTAATTAGAACTAGATGCACAATCTATCAAGGTGTAATTTGCCGAGAATCAGCTCATGTCCGGAATGACGTCTGAGCCGGAGGAATGAATTCTAGGAATCGACAAATGATAGGGATTATCCTCATTCATATTGCATCAATAGACTCGGAATGACAATGACAAAGAATGCTAATGAATATTGCGAGACATATGGATTTAACCATAATGCAGGCAGACAAGACTTTCGGGAGCACTAGGCTGCAGAGGATCTTCGGGAGATCAAATTTGCATTTCGAAGAATTTTGTGAGACATATGAACAACTGGGGATGAAGGTACAAATGGCAAGGATATTATTCATGGGGATTATCGGTGGTCAGGAACTGCAAAAGCAGTGGGCATAATGGTCTCGGGAAACATCGAGGAGTATCTGCAGAATCTTCTGGTGAAGCAAGCGATCATTTGTGGTGAAGGAGCTCTCCGGGATGAAGTGGTTACAAGAACCTAATGTCAGAGTTAGTAAAATGTTTAACCCGAGTAGACAAGAGATTAGAATCCCAGAGTATAGACGAGGAATAAAAGATCCTAATACCACCCAGTTGGCGATGTGGGCCCGTAAGCCACACAGCCAAGTTAGTAAAACAGTTTTGGACAACTAGACTCAACTTCGGCCAAGGAGTTGGAAAGGGGGATTCCTACAGGCAGTCGGCTCTGATACCAACTTGTGACGCCCCCGGCTTAATCGTGCACCAATCATACACGCAAATGCACATGATCAAGCCTAAGGACTCACTTGAAGGAATCACAACACAACTCTAAAACATAAATAAAGGCATACAAGCATTATATTACAAGCCAGGGCCTCGAGGGCTCGAATACATAAGCTTGATGTCAACAAGCATCAGCGGAAGCGTTAGATATCTGAATACAGATATAAAAGAGAAATAGATAAGCCTTTAAGAAGGCGGTGCAAATCAAAAGCTATGATCGAAAAGGCGCGGGCCTCCTGCCTGGGACCCTCCGAACCTACTCCTGGTCGTCGGCCAACTCGAAGTAGTAACCACCCTCGGGGTGGTAGTAGTTGTCGTTGGCAGGGGTAGCTGTCTCAGGGGCTCCGTCATCTGGTTGCATCAAACGGATATGGGGAAAAAGAGGAAGCAAAGCAACCATGAGTACTCATCCGAAGTACTCAGCAAGCAAGGATCTACACTACATATGCAACATTATCAAAGAAAGGTTGTATATGTGGACTGGGCTGCTGAAATGCCAGAATAGAGAGAAGGCCTAGTCCTATCGAAGACTAGCATCTTCAGCGGTCTTGCAGCATTAGAAGAGTGTAGATTAGTACAGTATATATAGTAGTAGTAGTGTTATCAACCTCGCCCAGAGATCCTTTCTCGACTCCCTGCGAGAAAGCAATCCCAGAGCCCTAATATCCAAGTATCAACCTTGGCCAGAGATCCTTTCTCGACTCCCTGCGAGAAAGCAATCCCAGAGCCCTAATATCCATATCTCATCTCATCATTAGGTTCTAGTTGTATCGATCGGGATACAACTCCGAGCGTCCGTTACCAAGGATCCGGCTATGCATAGATGTTTTCTTCCCTGCTGGGGTGCACCAACGTACCCACCATGCTCGCTTAACTCCGGCCGGACACACTTTTCTGGGTCATGCCCGGCCTCGGCCAAACGACACACCGCAGCCCTACCTAAAGCTCAGCAGAGAGGTCCCCGTCGGTCTATATCCTAAGCGCTCAGGGGTCTTGGGCCATCTCCCTGTGCACTCCGGGTCGTTGCGTGCAAGAGCGCCATCGGCATGATTCGACCCGACCGCCATGCTGAACTTGACGTCTGACAGAGCTTTCGGCTGATGCATACGACGCAGAGTACCCATATTTATTCCCGCGTGATGGTTAGTGCTATCGGGCCAGAGGCCCACTCGGATCAAATATCCAAACCGTTAGTGTATTGGGAATGTGCGGTAACGAGCAGAGACTCATGATCGATGTGACCCCGTCGCCCTGTCTCGAGGACTTGCGGCAAGGGCTAAGAATGCCCGGCCACGCCTCATAATTATCTCACGGGCACCCTCCAGGTCAACCCGTCTCCACATCCCTCGCTTCTTATGCTCGCTCGGGTACCCCTTAGGGTCGACCCGACTTTCCAAGTAATAGTTGTAAAGTCCAAGTAACCGTGTGTCCAGAACATCAGGGGAATCTGAGGTATCACCCTCGTTGGATTCCTACTCGATGTATCTGTCAAGGTGAACTCGGAGGAATCACCCTCGATGGGTTCACACTTGAGGTGTTGCACGACAGCGTCGTTATCGGGAGTGGTGAAGGAGGAATCACCCTCGATGACCACGGCCAAATAGCTACTCTACAGAGTTAACATCAGAAGTGCTAAACGAGGTATCACCCTCGGCACTCGATAGTAATGCTGCAGTGTCATACAACTAAGGGGTGATGTGTGGTGCTGGGGCCTGGTCGTCGAGTCTTCCGATGATCCAGCGGGGGCAACTGGGACAAGTGGGGTCACTGGGGTTCACTAATCAGCCTATTCTAAGCAGTTTAGGATAAGCAGGTAATTATCAAAAGCAGGTTACAAAATCAGGTCATGCATCAGAATAGGTAAAGCAGTAACAGCAGCAATTCTAATGCAAGCACAAGATAGAAGAGAATAGGCGATATAGGCATGCTCAAGGGGGGGTTGCTTGCCTGGAAGCTCTGTGGTAAGAGAAGGGTCGTCAGCAGTGTAGCCGGTCTCCGGAGCTGCGTGTCTCGGGGTCTATCGAAAGAGGAGGGGGAAGAAACAATAAATAAAGGCAGACAAATGCAATCACAGAAGCATGGCATGGCAGCACGTTATTTGAGAGGTGCCCTAATGCAGTGCTACGCAAGTTAGTGGGAGCGGGAAATTATCCGGGAGTGTTCTCCCAGCTCCGGGTGATTATCGGACAAATGAAACGGAGGGGGCAAGTTCCACGTTCATCATGCTAGAGGCATGTGACAGGTATGAGGAGGGCGTATTCGAATTCGTCTCGTCGTTCTGAGCAACTTTCATGTAGAAAGTTTTTCGATCCGAGCTACGGTTTAATTTCTATGAATTTTCAAAGTTTAAACCATTTTCTGAAATTATTTAAATTAACAGAAAAGGAAACACTACGTCAGCATGATGTCAGCAAGTCAACCGGGACCTCACTGGTCAAACTGACCAATGGGCCCCACCTGTCATTGTCAGTTACTTTAACAGTGGTTAAGTTAAACTAAACAAAGCTAATTAGAGTGTGGGCCCTAGGTGTCAGTGACTAGTTAGGTTAATCTAATTAGGTTTTAATTAAAAATTGTTTAATTAAACTAATTATAGAAGGAGGCCCACATGTCAGCATCAAGGGTGAACAGTAATCCGCGCATTGACCCGGTCAACCTGGTCAAACACGCGGCTGGGCCCACTGGCAGTGTATCTAGGCGGGCCCCACGGTGCCACATCGGACGCCGGCACCGGAGTGCTCCGGCGAGCTCCACACGCGGCGGCGAGCCACGGCGAGCAGCTGGATTCGGCTACGGTGGACTAAATCACGCAGTCCTGGGCTCTTTCGAATGAGCGTTGAACGCCGCATCTATCTAAGCTAGCGCGAGGCGATGGGGATGAACGGAACGGCGCCGGCGACGAGCAGAAGCGGCGCCGAAGTTCGGCCATCTACGCAAATGGCGACAAAGAGCACGGCAAGCGCTGAGATCTATCGCGTTGGACTCGCACGAGTGCACTGAGCATGGCCACGAGCTTAGACGCGAGCTATGCGTGCGGTGGCCGCGGTGGCGAGGTGAGCTGCGGCGGCGAGCTCACTGCAATGGAGGCGAGCTGGCTACGGGCATGGAAAGAGAGGGAGAGGAGAGGGGTTTCACGCGTGTGCTCACCGTGGAGCTAAGAAAGGCTCGGGAGCTCAAGAAAGGCTCGGCAGGAGCTTAGGAGCAGCAGACCAGCGGCATTCATCGGAGGAACGCCGGCGACCGAACACGGGGAGGAGCTCGATCCCCTCGCTGTGGTGGCTCCTGTCTCACTCCGGTGGGTGCAGACGACTTAGCGGATGGAGGCGGAGCAAGCTGGCACGATGGCGAGGCGAGGAGGTAGCGGTGGCCGCGTGCGTCACGGCGGCGAAGCCATGGCGGCGTTCGGGTGAGATGGGGAACGAGGGAGAGAGCAATGGAGGGAGGGGGAGAAGTGACGAGGCGTCCAGGGGGTGGACGAGGGGGGTCCTTATCCCCTCGGCGTCGGTGGCGTCGTCGTGTCGACCAGCGGCCGGAGCAGCGCGCGGCGGCCACCGAGCGGCCGACACGGCGAGGGAGAGAGAAGGAGCGAGGCGTGCGCTGTGGGCTGGGCCGTACTGTGCACTTAGGCCCAGTCCACAGTAGCATTTTTCTTTTTCTTGTTTTGTTTTTCTGTTTTTCTTTTTAGATAATGAATCAGAGAGAGAAAAAGATTATTTGAGTTACCATCTCACTTAGGAAAAATAGGGAAGGTGTCCCATTAAATCCCTGGTGATTTTAGGCATTGCCTCAAATATTTTAGAGACCAGTGGAATTCATTTGTATTTTGCAAAAATGAATTTGCAATTTTAAATTGCTGAAATAGCACTGTTTAAATGCTACTGCTCATTTTAGCATAAGGGTGATGTTGTTTTCCTTAACAACAATTGTCTTGGAATTTTTGCTAGATGATGAACATTTTTCCAGCAACTTCAAATTGCACTTAGAATTTGATTTGATTTCAAAGGGGGAATTTGAGTTGAACTTCTTAACCACTATGATCAAGCATTGCAAAGGATGATGACTTGGCATGATTAAGAGGTGATCACTGTAGTTGATACATGGGGGTATTACACACCATATGATCCAACTATAATAACAAAGCTCGCGGTACATCAAGATCGTGCCAAATCAAGAACACGAGAGAGAGATCAAACACATAGCTACTGGTACATACCCTTAGCCCCGAGGTTGAACTACTCCCTCCTTGTCATGGAGACCGCCGGGATGATGAAGATGGCCTCCGGTGATGGTTTCCCCCTCCGGCAGAGGGCCAGAACGGGCCCCCGATTGGTTTTTCGTGGCTATAGAGGCTTGCGGCGGCGGAACTCCCGATCTAGGTTTATTTCTGGAGGTTTCGTGATTTATAGGAGGTGTTGGTGTCGGGGACAAGTCAAGGGGGCCCACGAGGCGACGACAAGGTAGGGGGGCGCGCCCTAGGGGGGCGCCCTCCACCCTTGTGGTTGCCTCGGGACTCCTCTCCGATATCTTTTCGTTCTAGTATTTTTTATATTTTCCAAAAATATTCTCCGTAAATTTTTAGCCCATTCCGAGAACTTTTATTTCTGCACAAAAAATGACACCATGGTAGTTCTGCTGAAAACAGCGTCAGTCCGGGTTAGTTCTAATCAAATCATACCAAAATCATATAGAATTGTTGTAAACATGGCATGAATACTTCATAAATTATAGATACGTTGGAGACATATCAGCATCCTCAAGCTTAATTCCTGCTCGTCCTCGAGTAGGTAAATGATAAAAGAAATAATTTATGAAGTGTGAATGCTAGCAAGTGCACAAGTTTGATCAATGATAATTTCAATCACTTTTTCTAGCATCATTATATATCATAACAGTAGCTCATATCATAAAACTTCTCATGATCAAGTAGCAAGCTATTCACATGTTAAAGCATAGACCATAAACTTTCTTGAAAACTAACAAACTATGTTCTCAGTCATCAAACAATTGCAATTCATCTTATTTTCAGGAAGGGTCTATGTAAGAGCTTTGATTTAGCAAATTCCACATACTCAACTATCATATAGTCTTCCATGATTGCTACCACTCAAAGCATATTTTTAGAACAAATAGCATCCATTGAACACAGAGAAAGATAGAGGCTTAGTGTTTTGCTTCCCAACTTATTTATCATATAGATAATTGTCAACAATAATAATTCATGATCAAATATGTTTGAATGGCCATATATGCTGAGATCTTTCCCCACCACATGATGCTTGGCAACTAAAGAATAGGTTGGAATAAGAAATTAACTCAACAAAAATAATAGTAAAAGATAGGCCCTTCGTAGAGGGAAGCAGGGATTTGCAGAGGTGCAAGAGCTCGAAGGTTTTAAAACAGAGATGAACATAATTTTGAGAGGTATGCTTTCATTGTCAACATAACAACCAAGAGTTCTCACTATCTTCCATGCTAGATACATTATAGGCGGTTCCCAAACAGAATGGTAAAGTTTTTACTCCTCCTCCACCAACGATCACACTCCATGGCTGGTCCAAAACAACGGGTACCGTCCATACCAACAACAATCCTGGGGGAGTTTTGTTTAATTATTTGAAATTTTGTTTTTGATCTTTTGATCATAGGACTGGGCATCCCAATTACTAGCCACTTTCTCATGAATGACAAGTGAATCAACACTCATCGTGAGAATAACCCACCTAGCATGGAAGATACTGACAGCCCCTAGTCGCTACATGAGCGATTCGGGCATACAAAACAGATTATTATTTGAAGGTTTAGAGTTTGGCACATGCAAATATACTTGGAACGGCAGGTAAATACTGCATATAGGTAGATATGGTGGACACTCATGGAAGAAACTTGGTTCAAGGATTTTGGATGCAGAAGCAGTATTCCCACTTAGTACAGAAATTTTGGCTAGCAAAAGATTCTAAATAGCAAGCACCACATGCTGGAGGATCCATAACAATATAACTTCTATACAAATATACCCAAGCATAACTCATTATGTTGTCTTCCTTGTCCAACTTCAACTAATTTGCTCAAGTTTGAAAATAATTAATGGGGCTCACAATCATAGAAGATGTCCAAGATAGTATATTTATATGTGAAATCTCTCTTCCTTCAATATTCTTTCATGAATTGTTCAAGTGATCAATACTATGTTTGCTAACTTTCAATAAATTTACCACCTCTACTTCTTATATGTGAAGTCATTACTCCCCATGGGATAAGCATATGAAACATATATAATTTCAGATTTATGATATTCAATTCATTCAACCATTTACTCATAGGATATAAGTGAAGCACACGAGTAAATGACAAACTACTCCAAAAAAGATATATGTGAAGATCAATGAGTAGTTGAATAATTATGTAGCTATGTGAAGACTCTCTCCCATTTAAAAATTTCAGATCTAATGTATTTTATTCAAACAGCAAGCAAAACAAAATAAAATGACATTCTAAGGATAGCACATATCATGGGAAGAAGCAAAAACTTAGGCTCAACCAAAACTGACCGATAGTTGTTGAAGAAGAAAGGTGGGATGCCAACCGGGGCATCCCCAAGCTTAGATGCTTGAGACTTCTTAAAATATTAACTAGGGATGCCTTGGGCATCCCCAAGCTTGAGCTTTTGTGTCTCCTTAATTCCTTTTATATCACGGTTTCCCTAAATCTGAAAAACTTCATCCACACAAAACTCAACAAGAACTCGTGAGAAAAGTTAGTATAAATCCAATGCAAAACCTTATCATTCTCTACTGTAGCAAATCACTAAAATTATTATTTAACATTTCATACTAAATGCCTCTGCATATTTAACACTCCTATTCTCAAATAGAATAATTAAACAAGCAAACATATGCAAACAATGCAAGCATACCAGCAATCTGTCTAAACAGGACAGTCTGTAAAGAGTGCAATTGTACTCATACTTCCCTAACTCCAAAAATTCTGAAAAATGACTTCACTGTAGAAAAATTGTTGTTACTCAGTGTGTAAAAATTTCAAGATTTTATCACATACTGACTTTCCAGAAGAATTCAGACAATGATAGAAAACTCTCTGTTTTCAAACAGCAACATATAGACTTGCAAAATAAGCATGGTAAAGGCTATCCTTGACATTTTTATTGAAATAAAAGATGCAAAACATTACTCAAAATAAAAGAAAGCAAATACTAATAAAATAAAATAACGCTCCAAGCAAAACTCATATCATGTGACGAATAAAAATATAGCCCCAAGTAAGGTTACCGATAATGTTGGATACGAAAGAGGGGATGCCTTCCGGGGCATCCCCAAGCTTAGTTGCTTGGGTCTTCCTTGAATATTACCTTGGGGTGCCTTGGGCATCCCCAAGTTTAGGCTCTTGTCACTCCTTATTCTCCTCATATCTATATCTCACCCAAAACTTGAAAACTTCAATCACACAAAGCTTAACAAAACCTTCGTGAGATCCGTTAGTATAATAAAACAAATCATTCACTTGGGTACTGTCAAAGACAAGATTCATAATTGTTATCACACAATTCCTACTGTAACTTATAATTTCCACAATTTATATTAAGCAATATAAGCCATATAAACCATAAAACATGCAAACTATGCATTGCAAACAGAATCTGTCAAAAACAGAACAGTACGTAAAGATCAGAATTAAGGTCATACTTCTGTAAATCCAAAAATTCTGAAAAATTAGGAAAACGTATAAAATTTATATATACATCAACTGTAAAATATTCAGAATTTTTCCACGTTCCACTAAAATATAGGAATTTTGGTACTTGACGCAAAAGTTTCTGTTTTTGCACAGAATCAAGTCAACTATCATTCACACTATCCCAATGGCTTTACTTAGCACTTTATTGAAACAAAAGCTATAAAACATGATTACTACAGTAGCTTAATCATATGAACACACAAAAATAGTAGGGGTATGCTACTTCTTGAGCTTGCGTTGTTTTTTCCCTTGAAGAGGAAAGGGTGATGCAGCAAAGTAGAGATGAGTATTTCCCTCATTTTGAGAACCAAGGTATCAATCCAGTAGGAGACAACGCACAAATCACCGAATACCCGCACAAACAATCAAACAAGTTGCACCCAACGCGATAAAGGGATTGTCAATCCCTTCACGGTTACTTGCAAAAGTGAGATATGATAGATATAGATGAAACTAAATAAAAGATAAAGTAAATATTTTTGGTATTTTTGGTTTATAGATCCGAAAGTAAAAGGTTGCAAAATAGTAGATCGGAAACTTATATGATGGAAAATAGTAGATCGGAAACTTATATGATGGAAAATAGACCCGGGGGCCATAGGTTTCACTAGAGGCTTCTCTCAAGATAGCAAATAATACGGTGGGTGAACAAATTACTGCCGAGCAATTGATAGAAAAGCGCAAAGTTATGACGATATTTAAGGCAATGATCATGAATATAGGCATCACGTCCGTGTCAAGAAGACCGAAACGATTCTGCATCTACTACTATTACTCCACACATCGACCGACTCCTGTCTGCATCTAGAGTATTAAGTTCATGAAGAACAGAGTAACGCATTAAGTAAGATGACATGATGTAGAGGAATAAACTCAAGCAATATGATGTAAACCCCATCTTTTTATCCTCGATGGCAACAATACAATACGTGCCTTGCTGCCCCTACTGTCACTGGGAATGGACACCGCAATACTTAACCCAAAGCTAAGCACTTCTCCCATTGCAAGAAAAACCAATCTAGTTGGCCAAACCAAATCGATAGTTCGAAGAGAATTACAAATATATCAAATCATGCATAAAAGAATTCATAGAAGATTCAAATAATATTCATAGATAATCTGATCATAAATCCATAATTCATCGGATCTCGGCAAACACACCGCAAAAAAGTATTACATCGAATAGATCTCCAAGAACATCGAGGAGAACGAGGTATTGAGAATCAAAGAGAGAAGAAGAAGCCATCTAGCTATTAGCTATGGACCCGTAGGTCTGAGGTAAACTACTCATGCTTCATCGGAAGGGCAATAGGGTTGATGTAGAAGCCCTCCGTAATCGAATCCCCCTCCGGCAGGGTGCCGAAAAAGGTCCCTAGATGGGATCTCATGGGTACAGAAGGTTGCGACGGTGGAAAAGTGTTTTCGTGGATGCTTCTGGTGGTTTGGGAACATATGTGAATATATAGGCGAAAGAATTAGGTCAGGAGGGTCACAGGGGGGCCCACAAGGTAGGGGGCGCGCCCTACCCCCCTGGGCGCGCCCTCCACCCTTGTGGCCGTATCGTGGCTCCTCCGACTTCATCTCCAAGTCTCCTGGGTGTCTTCTGGTCCAAGAAAAATCATCGCGAAGATTTTATTCCGTTTGGGCTCCGTTTGGTATTCCTTTTCCACGAAGCTAAAAAACAAGGAAAAAACAGAAACTGACACTGGGCTCTAGGTTAATAGGTTAGTCCCAAAAATAATATAAAATAGCATATTAATGCATATAAAACATCCAAAACAGATAATATAATAGCATGGAACAATCAAAAATTATAGATACGTTGGAGACGTATCAAGCATCCCCAAGCTTAATTCCTGCTCGTCCTCGAGTAGGTGAATGATAAAACAGAATTTTTTATGTGGAATGCTACCTAACATACTTATCCATGTAATTTTCTTTATTGTGGCATGAATGTTCAAATCCATAAGATTCAAAACAAAAGTTTAGTATTGACATAAAAACAATAATACTTCAAGCATACTAACAAGGCAATTTTGTCTTCTCAAAATAACATGGCCAAAGAAAGCTTATCCCTACAAAATCATATAGTCTGGCTAGGCTCCATCTTCATCACACAAGATATTCAAATCATGCACAACCCCGATGACAAGCCAAGCAATTGTTTCATACTTTTGATGTTCTCAAACTTTTTTAACTTTCACGCAATACATGAGCGTGAGCCATGGACATAGCACTATAGGTGGAATAGAATATGGTGGTTGTGGAGAAGACAAAAAGAAGGAGATGGTCTCACATCAACTAGGCGTATCAACGTGCTATGGAGATGCCCATCAATAGATATCAATGTGAGTGAGTAGGGATTGCCATGCAACGGATGCACTAGAGCTATAAGTTTATGAAAGCTCAAAAGAAAACTAAGTGGGTGTGCATCCAACTCGCTTGCTCACGAAGACCTAGGGCAATTTGAGGAAGCCCATCATTGGGATATACAAGCCAAGTTCTATAATGAAAAATTCCCACTAGTATATGAAAGTGACAACATAGGAGACTCTCTATCATGAAGATCATGGTGCTACTTTGAAGCACAAGTGTGGTAAAAGGATAGTAACATTGTCCCTTCTCTCTTTTCTCTCATTTTTTTTGTTTGGGCCTTCTCATTTTTTTGCCCTCTTTTTTTTCGTCCGGAGTCTCATCCCGACTTGTGGGGGAATCATAGTCTCCATCATCCTTTCCTCACATGGGACAATGCTCTAATAATGAAGATCATCACACTTTTATTTACTTACAACTCAAAAATTTACATGGTGGGGTGGCTTGACAGTTTCAAGAGGGACTTCATGCTGCTTCAGCACAAGGGTTAAAGAGGCGCGTAGGCCCTTTGTTCTAAATTTTGTGCACTCTCTACAGTAGTACCCTTGCTTATTTAGCCCATCCTCTCTTGCCACAAAGTGGACAAGACACCCCACCATGTAAATACTCCATTTGTACAGTGTTACCATTTTATTAATATATTAACACAGTAGGAGCCTTTCCTACTGTTCACGGTCAAAAAAAAATTACAACTCGATACTTAGAACAAAATATGACTCTATATGAATGCCTCCGGCGGTGTACCGGGATGTGCAATGAATCAAGAGTGACATGTATGAAAGAATTATGAACGGTGGCTTTGCCACAAATACAATGTCAACTACATGATCATGCAAAGCAATATGACAATGATGAAGCGTGTCATAATAAACGGAACGGTGGAAAGTTGCATGGCAATATATCTTGGAATGGCTATGGAAATGCCATAATAGGTAGGTATGGTGGCTCTTTTGAGGAAGGTATATGGTGGGTATATGGTAACGGCGAAAGTTGCGCGGCACTAGAGAGGCTAGCAATGGTGGAAGGGTGAGAGTGCGTATAATCCATGGACTCAACATTAGTCATAAAGAACTCACATACTTATTGCAAAAATCTATTAGTTATCGAAACGAAGTACTACGCGCATGCTCCTAGGGGGATATATTGGTAGGAAAAGACCATCGCTCGTCCCCGACCGCCACTCATAAGGAAGACAATCAATAAATAAATCATGCTCCGACTTCATCACATAACGGTTGACCATACGTGCATGCTACAGGAATCACAAACTTTAACACAAGTATTTCTAAAATTCACAATTACTCACTAGCATGACTCTAATATTACCATATCTATATCTCAAAACAATCATAAGGAATCAAACTTCTCATAGTATTCAATGCACTTTATATGAAAGTTTTTATTATATCCCTCTTGGATGCCTATCATATTAGGACTAAATTTATAACCAAAGCAAATTACCATGATGTTTAAAGACTCTCAAAATAATATAAGTGAATCATGAGAGTTCAACAATTTCTATAAAATAAAACCACCGTCGTGCTCTAAAAAGATATAAGTGAAGCACTAGAGCAAAATTGCCTAGCTCAAAAGATATAAGTGAAGCACATAGAGTATTCTAATAAATCACGATTCATGCGTGTCCCTCTCAAAAGGTGTGTACAGCAAGGATGATTGTGGCAAACTAAAAAGCAAAGACTCAAATCATACAAGACGCTCCAAGCAAAACACATATCATGTGGTGAATAAAAATATAGGCTCAAGTAAAGTTACCGATAGACGAAGACGAAAGAGGGGATGCCTTCCGGGGCATCCCCAAGCTTAGGCTCTTGGTTGTCCTTGAATATTACCTTGGGGTGCCTTGGGCATCCCCAAGCTTAGGCTCTTGCCACTCCTTATTCCATAGTCCATCAAATCCTTACCCAAAACTTGAAAACTTCACAACACAAAACTCAACAGAAAATCTCATAAGCTCCGTTAGTATAAGAAAATAAATCACCACTTTTGGTACTATTGTGAACTCATTATTTATTTATATTGGTGTAATATCTACTGTATTCCAATTTTTCCATGGTTCATACCCCCCGATACTACCCATAGATTCATCAAAATAAGCAAACAACACAAAGAAAACAGAATTTGTCAAAAACAGAACAGTCTGCGAAGATCCGAATTATTCTAATACTTTTGTAACTCCAAAAATTCTTAAAAATTAGGAAAATAGAGGCAATTTGTATATCACTCTCATAAAAACAATTCAGGGTTTTTCAATGCTCCAGTGAATTATTAAAATTCTGTGACTGGACGCAAAAGTTTCTGTTTTTCAGCAAGATCAAATCAACTATCACCGTAAGCCATCCCAAAGGTTTTACTTGGCACAAACACTAATTAAAACACAAAACCACATCTAACCAGAGGCTAGATGAATTATTCAAAGCAAAACAAGAACAAAAAAGCAAAAACAAAAATAAAATTGGGTTGCCTCCCAACAAGCGCTATTGTTTAACGCCCTTAGCTAGGCATTGATAATTTCAATGATGCTCACATAAAAGAGAAGAATTGAAGCACAAAGAGAGCATCATAAAACACGTGACAAACACATCTAAGTCTAACATACTTCCTATGAATAGGAATTTTATAAGCAAACAAATTATCAAGGCAAGCAAAAACTAGCATATGCAAAGAAGAAGAAAGAGACAATAGCAATCTCAACATAACGAGAGGTAATTTAGTAACATGAACATTTCTACAACCATATTTTCCTCTCTCATAATAATTACATGTAGGATCATAATCGAATTCAATAATATAACTATCACATAAAATATTCTCAACATGATTCACATGCATGCAAAGTTGACACTCTTCCAAAATAGTGGAATTATCATCAAATAAAGTCACGAACTCTCCAAACCCACTTTTATCAAAAATTTCATAAGACTTATCAATCTCCAAAGTAGTGGGATCATTATTTCCTAAAGTTGACACTCTTCCAAACCCACTTTTAATATTATTGCAAATATATTCATCATGAGGCTTAAATAAATTTTCAAGACCATAAGAAGAATCACCCCAATCATGATCATTGCAACAAGTAGTGGACATAGCAAAACTAGCATCCCCAAGCTTAGGGTTTTGCATATTATTAGCACAATTGACATCAATAGAATTTATAGTAAAATCATTGCAATCATGCTTTTCATTCAAGGAGGTATCACGAATCACTTTATAAATTTCATCACAATTTTCAGATTCACGAATTTCAAGCAAAACTTCATAAAGATAATCTAGTGCACTCAACTCACTAGCAATTGGTTCATCATAATTGGATCTCTTAAAAAGATTAGCAAGTGGATGAGGATCCATAAACTTTGTTTCTGATTTTCAATAAACACACAATTATACCAAGCAAATGAGCAAACGATCCAAGTAAGACATAAGGGCAAAAGAAAAAGACGAACGAAAGAAGGGTGAATAAAAAGGCAAATCTTTTCGAAACTCATTTTAGAAGTGGGGGAGAGGAAAACGAGAGGCAAATGGCGAATAATGTAATGCAAGAGATGAGAGTTTTATGATGGGTACTTGGTATGTCTTGACTTGGCATAGATCTCCCCGGCAACGGCGCCAGAAATTCTTCCTGCTACTTCTTGAGCTTGCGTTGGTTTTTCCCTTGAAGAGGAAAGGGTGATGTAGCAAAGTAGAGATAAGTATTTCCCTCAGTTTGAGAACCAAGGTATCAATCCAGTAGGAGACAACGCACAAACCACCGAATACCTACATAAACAATCAAACAACTTGCACCCAACGCGATAAAGGGGTTGTCAATCCCCTCACGGTTACTTGCAAAAGTGAGATCTGATAGATATAGATGAAACTAAATAAAAGATAAAGTAAATATTTTTGGTATTTTTTGTTTATAGATCGGAAAGTAAAAGATTGCAAAATAGTAGATCGGAAACTTATATGATGGAAAATAGTAGATCGGAAACTTATATGATGGAAAATAGACCCAGGGGCCATAGGTTTCACTAGAGGCTTCTCTCAAGATAGCAAATAATACGGTGGGTGAACAAATTACTGCTGAACAATTGATAGAAAAGCGCAAAGTTATGACGATATCTAAGGCAATGATCATGAATATAAGCATCACGTCCGTGTCAAGTAGACCGAAACGATTCTGCATCTACTACTATTACTCCACACATCGACCGACTCCTGCCTGCATCTAGAGTATTAAGTTCATGAAGAACAGAGTAACGCATTAAGTAAGATGACATGATGTAGAGGAATAAACTCAGGCAATATGATGTAAACCCCATCTTTTTATCCTCGATGGCAATAATACAATACGTGCCTTGCTTCCCCTACTGCCACTGGGAAAGGACACCGCAAGATTGAACCCAAAGCTAAGCACTTCTCCCATTGCAAGAAAAACCAATCTAGTTGGCCAAACCAAACCGATAGTTCGAAGAGAATTACAAAGATATCAAATCATGCATAAAAGATTTCAGAGAAGATTCAAATAATATTCATAGATAAGCTGATCATAAATCCACAATTCATCGGATCTCGGCAAACACACCGCAAAAAAAGTATTACATCGAATAGATCTCCAAGAACATCGAGGAGAACATGGTATTGAGAATCAAAGAGAGAGAAGAAGCCATCTAGCTACTAGCTATGGACCCGTAGGTCTGAGGTAAACTACTCACGCTTCATCGGAAGGGTAATAGGGTTGATGTAGAAGCCCTCCGTGATCGAATCCCCCTCCGGCAGGGTGCCGGAAAAGGTCCTTAGATGGGATCTCACGGGTACAGAAGGTTGCGGTGGTGGAAAATTGTTTTCGTGGATGCTTCTGGTGGTTTGGGAACATATGTGAATATATAGGCAAAAGAATTAGGTCAGGAGGGTCACGGGGGGCCCACAAGGCAGGGAGCGCGCCCTACCCCCCTGGGCGCACCCTCCACCCTTGTGGCCGCCTCGTGGCTCCTCCGACTTCATCTCCAACTCTCCTGGGTGTATTCTGGCCCAAGAAAAATCATCGCGAAGATTTTATTCCGTTTGGACTCCATTTGGTATTCCTTTTCCACGAAGCTAAAAAACAAGGGAAAAACAGAAACTGGCACTAGGCTCTAGGTTAATAGGTTAGTCCCAAAAATAATATAAAATAGCATATTAATGCGTATAAAACATCCAAAACAGATAATATAATAGCATGGAACAATCAAAAATTATAGATACGTTGGAGACATATCAAGTATCCCCAAGCTTAATTCTTGCTCGTCCTCGAGTAGGTGAATGATAAAAACAGAATTTTTGTTGTGGAATGCTACCTAACATACTTATCAATGTAATTTTCTTTATTGTGGCATGAATGTTCAGATCCATAAGATTCAAAACAAAAGTTTAGTATTGACATAAAAACAATAATACTTCAAGCATACTAACAAGGCAATTATGTCTTCTCAAAATAACAGGGCCAAAGAAAGCTTATCCCTACAAAATCATATAGTCTGGCTATGCTCCATCTTCATCACACAAGATATTCAAATCATGCACAACCCCGATGACAAGCCAAGCAATTGTTTCATACTTTTGATGTTCTCAAACTTTTTCAACTTTCACGCAATACATGAGCGTGAGCCATGGACATAGCACTATAGGTGGAATAGAATATGGTGGTTGTGGAGAAGACAAAAAGAAGGAGATAGTCCCACATCAACTAGGCGTATCAACGGGCTGTGCAGATGCCCATCAATAGATATCAATGTGAGTGAGTAGGGATTGCCATGCAACGGATGCACTAGAGCTATAAGTTTATGAAAGCTCAAAAGAAAACTAAGTGGGTGTGCATCCAACTCGCTTGCTCACGAAGACCTAGGGCAATTTGAGGAAGCCCATCATTGGAATATACAAGCCAAGTTCTATAATAAAAAATTCCCACTAGTATATGAAAGTGACAACATAGGAGACTCTCTATCATGAAGATCATGGTGCTACTTTGAAGCACAAGTGTGGTAAAAGGATAGTAACATTGTCCCTTCTCTCTTTTCTCTCATTTTTTTTGTTTCGGCCTTCTCATTTTTTTGGCCTTTTTTTTGTCTGGAGTATCATCCCGACTTGTGGGGGAATCATAGTCTCCATCATCCTTTCCTCACATGGGACAATGCTCTAATAATAAAGATCATCACACTTTTATTTACTTACAACTCAAAAATTACAACTCGATACTTAGGACAAAATATGACTCTATATGAATGCCTCCGGCGGTGTACCGAGATGTGCAATGAATCAAGAGTGACATGTATGAAAGAATTATGAATGGTGGCTTTGCCACAAATACGATGTCAACTACATGATCATGCAAAGCAATATGACAATGATGAAGCGTGTCATAATAAACGGAATGGTGGAAAGTTGCATGGCAATATATCTCGGAATGACTATGCAAATGCCATAATAGGTAGGTATGGTGGCTGTTTTGAGGAAGGTATATGGTGGGTATATGGTACCGGCAAAAGTTGCGCGGCACTAGAGAGGCTAGCAATGGTGGAAGGGTGAGAGTGCGTATAATCCATGGACTCAACATTAGTCATAAAGAACTCACATACTTATTGCAAAAATCTATTAGTTATCGAAACGAAGTACTACGCGCATGCTCCTAGGGGGATAGATTGGTAGGAAAAGACCATCGCTCGTCCCCAACCAACACTCATAAGGAAGACAATCAATAAATAAATCATACTCCGACTTCATCACATAACGGTTCACCATACGTGCATGCTATGGGAATCACAAACTTTAACACAAGTATTTCTCAAATTCACAATTACTCACTAGCATGACTCTAATATTACCATCTCTATATCTCAAAACAATCATAAGGAATCAAACTTCTCATAGTATTCAATGCACTTTATATGAAAGTTTTTATTATATCCCTCTTGGCACTGGGCTCTAGGTTAATAGGTTAGTCCCAAAAATAATATAAAATAGCATATTTATGCATATAAAACATCCAAAATAGATAATATAATAGCATGGAACAATCAAAAATTATAGATACGTTGGAGACGTATCAGGGTAAATATTGGGTTGCTCCCAACAAGCGCTTTTCTTTAATGCCTTTTTAGCTAGGCATGATGATTTCAATGATGCTCGCATAAAAGTAAAGAATTGAAACACAAAGAGAGCATCATGAAGCATATGACTAGAACATTTAAGTCTAACCCACTTCCTATGCATAGGGATTTTGTGAGCAAACAACTTATGGGAACAAGAATAAACTTGCATAGGAAGGCAAAACAAGCAAAACTTCAAGATTTTCAATACATAGAGAGGAAACTTGATACTATTGCAATATGAAAAAGCATATGTTCCTCTCTCATAATAATTTTTAGTAGCATCATGAATGAATTCAACATTATAACTATCACATAAAGCATTATTTTCATGATCCACAAGCATAGAAATTTTATTACTCTCCACATAAGCAAATTTATTCTCATGAATAGTAGTGGGAGCAAACTCAACAAAATAACTATCATGTGAGGCATAATCCAATTGAAAATTAAAATCATGACGACAAGTTTCATGGTTATAATTATTCTTTATAGCATACATTTCATCACAATAATCATCATAGATAGCAACTTTGTTCTCATAATCAATTGAAACCTCTTCCAAAATAGTGGATTCATCACTAAATAAAGTCATGACCTCTCCAACTCCACTTTTATCAATATTCTGAAAAGATTCAACACCCTCCAAAATAGTGGGATCATTAGTACCTAGATTTGACACTCTTCCAAACCCACTTTCATCAACACAATCATCATAAATAGGAGGCATGCTATGATCATAATAAATTTTCTCATCAAAACTTGGGGGACTAAAAATATCATCTCCATCAAACATAGCATCCCCAAGCTTGTAGCTTTGCATATCATTAGCATCATGGATATTCAAAGAATTCATACCAACAATATTGGAATCATGCTCATCATTCAAAGATTTAGTGCCAAACATTTTATGAACTTCTTCTTCTAACACTTGAGCACAATTTTCCTTTCCATCATTTTCACGAAAGACATTAAAAAGATGAAGCATATGAGGCAACCTCAATTCCATTTTTTTGTAGTTTTCTTTTATAAACTAAACTAGTGATAAAACATGAAACTAAAATATTCGATTGCAAGATCTAAAGATATACCTTCAAGCACTCACCTCCCCGGCAACGGCGCCAGAAAAGAGCTTGATGTCTACTACGCAACCTTCTTCTTGTAGACTCGTGTTGGGCCTCCAAGCGCAGAGTTTTGTAGGACAGTAGCAAATTTCCCTCAAGTGGATGACCTAAGGTTTATCAATCCGTGGGAGGCATAGGATGAAGATGGTCTCTCTCAAACAACCCTGCAACCAAATAACAAAGAGTCTCTTGTGTCCCCAACACACCCAATACAATGGTAAATTGTATAGGTGCACTAGTTCGGCGAAGAGATGGTGATAAAAGTGTAATATGGATAGTAGATATAGGTTTTTGTAATCTGAAAATATAAAAACAGCAAGGTAGCAAGTAACAAAAGTGAGAAAAAATGGTATTGCAATGCTTGGAAACAAGGCCTAGGGTTCATACTTTCACTAGCGCAAATTCTCTCAACAATGATAACATAATTGGATCATATAACAATCCCTCAATGTGCAACAAAGAATCACTCCAAAGTTTCTATCGGAGAACGTAGGATGAAAACATGCATCAACCCCTATGCATAGATTACCCCAATGTCACCTCGGGAATCCGCGAGTTGAGTGCCAAAACATACATCAAGTGAATCAATAGAACATCCCATTGTCACCACTGATATCCCATCGCAAGACATACATCAAGTGTTCTCAAATCCAATACTCAATCCAACATAACAAAACCTCAAAGAGCAAGACTCAATTCATCACAAGAACGTAGAGGGGGATAAACGCCATATGATCCAACTATAATAACAAAGCTCGCGGTACATCAAGATCGTGCCAAATCAAGAACACGACAGAGAGAGAGATCAAACACATAGCTACTGGTACATACCCTCAGCCCCGAGGGTGAACTACTCCCTCCTCGTCATGGAGACCACCGGGATTATGAAGATGGCCACCGGTGATGGTTTCCCCCTCCGATAGAGTGCTGGAACGGGCTCCCGATTGGTTTTTTGTGGCTACCGAGGCTTGCGGCGGCGGAACTCCCGATCTAGGTTTATTTCTAGAGGTTTCGTGATTTATAGGAGGAGTTGGCGTCGGGGACAAGTCAAGGGGGCCCACGAGGCGACGACAAGGTAGGGGGGCACGCCCTAGGGGGGGTGCCCTCCAACCTTGTAGTTGCCTCGGAACTCCTCTCTGATATCTTTTCGTTCCAGTATTTTTTATATTTTCCAAAAATATTCTCCGTAAATTTTCAGCCCATTCCGAGAACTTTTATTTCTGCACAAAAAACGACACCACGGTAGTTCTGCTGAAAACAGCGTCAGTCCGGGTTAGTTCTAATCAAATCATACCAAAATCATATAGAATTGTTGTAAACATGGCATGAATACTTCATAAATTATAGATACGTTGGAGACGTATCAGTGCCCAATTACACGGGGGATCTCCCCCCTGAGGCTTGGATTGAGAGTTATGAGCTAGCCATGGTGATGTTGTATGTCAATGATGCCATCTGTGCTAAGTATTTTACTATGATGCTGGAAGGACTGGCTCGTACGTGGTTAAAGGGCCTGCCTCCTAATTCTATCACTTCATGGGCGGAGTTGAAGGCACGATTTATTAAGAATTTGTCATGTGAGAGTCGGCTTACAGAGAGCTAGGATAAACTCACCTGTCTGCTTGTTGCTACTCCGCTATGTGGCCCGTCGTACTCTTAGCAGTCAATCTTTTTTAAGACCCTGAACTAGTTAAGGTTAAAACGACGGATTTATGTCACGAGAGAGCCGGCTTACGGGATGAAAGGCTATCATGCCAAGCTTCTTTGAAGCAAAAATTGAGTTTTTCAAAACCAGAGCTAGTCTCATTTGGTCGTGTCTTCAAAGTCGACTTACAAATATTTGAGATATACATGTATATATTCTCTGTTTCTTGTTTTTACAGGAATTTTGTGTTCTTCATTATATGAAGGCTATAAGTCCTTGGATTGCAGCAGGTCCGGGTTATATTGCTCCATGATTGAGCCTGTTGTGGCTACAAGCCGCCAAATCTTTTCAAAGTTTGGTTCTGCCTATGAGTCTTCAGGTTATAACCCGCCCTGGCTTGGCCTGTAAGTCGCCAGTTCAGGATTAATGAATATTTTTGCAAAGGTTTTCAACCAAGTTCAGAGATATTCAAAGACACAGTATGCATACTCAAATCGATAAAGCATTCAACGATGATGCAAGGTGAAAAGCACATATCAAGTTTTAGCATACATGCTCGAAGGCATGACAGGAAGGCCAACTGTTTTAACTACACTATTACAAGGCTACAGCTGGGCCCAAAAGTTTTTCAACTAAGTTTTTCAGGAGTTAAATCACTCCTTTGAACCGGCCTCAGAGTCATCTGGGTTATGACCAGCCGGGTTAGTGTCTTCATGGCGCCTTGCGGTTGAGGCTTCCGGGTCATCCCATGCCGGCTCTTCGCCATGTGCAATCTAGAGATTGTCCAATGTCCAGTTGATGCCAGTTAACGCCTTAAAGGTTGCTTCATCATTAAGGATAAGAGAAGGGTCTATGTCAGGGGCAAAAATATGCTTACGCCTTTGAGGAGTTAAATCTACAACTTCGAAGGTAGGCGGCTTGATACGGGTGTTGTTGTTGTTGTCGTAAGACGGCTGATATTTCAACAGATCCAGCTCTTGTGCAAGTTGACATGCTACAGGCCGCATCTCCTTGACATATTTGGTGAAATCTTCTGCGGTAAAGATAGACCCATCGTCATTATATTTTGGACACCCGCCAGCCATCTCTGTTGGATCTAGCTCCGACTGATAAGCTTTTGCCCATCTTAGTGCAGTGATGGCTCCTGAGTGGGCGGCTCACAGTTTTAGTTCTTCAATTTGCTTTGGAACTGTTGATAGATGATCCAGCACAGTCTTAATGAGTGATGGCGGCTTTTTGCCATAGGATACAGCTACAAGCGTCCGAAGACTTCTGGCATATAGCTTCTCTGTTAAGCTGTAGATGGCCTTCAACTTCACCAGCATATCTTCCCCAAGATTGGCACTCCTGGCACCTGTCATACAGTCAAGGAACAAGTCAGGCGGGTTAGAAATCAAGTATTTTGAGTCGCCAGGTGAGTTAAAACACCTTCAAAGGTTTATTAGTTCAATCCAAGTTCAAACTTACCAAAGATTGCGGTTGTTATTCGGGAAATATGACCCTTTAAGCCAGACAATTCTTCAGTCACGGACTTAAGCTGGTTTTCTGCATCTTCTACTCTTTTCAGTAGCGCAGCTTTCTCTGTATCCCAGGCAGCCCTTTCAGTATCAACTTTGGCCTTGATCTTTTCATTATCTTCCAAAGCAGCCTTCAACTTTGACTCGGCTTTGATGCTTTCAGCTTGTTGATATTCCACATTTTTCCTTAAGTCGCCAAGTTGCGACTCCTTCAGGCTTAAAGTTTCCTGAAAGAAGGGTTTGAAACCATGGTTGCAGATCAGCATTCAGCAGATTTGTTATGATACAACTATTCAAGTCCTAAGCACATTGCAAGCAATATCCTTGGCACTTGGTGGCTAATGTACGATGATTTTTTTTAAATCTGCAATACTAATGACCCGGCTCATCTTCTCCAGATAAGCCGGCCCTTGGGGGCTACAGGCGATTCTTCAGGTTTATCATTTCAAAGACCCGGTTTTTCTCAAAAGATAAGCCGACCCTTGGGGGCTACGCTTTGGAGTTTTCATATTATTCTACAAAGTCTTAAGCATAATCAAAGGATTTTCCTATGCTCAAGACTTGGGGGCTACATGAGTATATGTATATATATAGGACTATGAGGGAATTGAATTTAGTGATACCTCATATTTTTGCTTCATCAGATTGACTAAGCTGGCTTCCATGTCGCGGCTTGTATGAAGGCGGCTTAGATAGACCGCGTGCAACTCGCCCGCACTAAACTCTGCATAGCTTTGCAGATCCAGTTTTGTCTTGCCTTTCTCCAATAAAGGCGCCTCTTCTTTGGTAGTGTGTTTTGTTAACACAGTGGAGGCTCCTGGCGCCTTATGTCGGGGAACATAAACAGGGGTGTATGTTTTCCCCTAACTTGTGCACGGACAGAAACCCTCCGGTCTGGCAACTCTCAGCTTCCACGACAAGACCAAGCAAAAGAGATCAGCTCTTTGAGAAATCAAAGGGCGGATCAAGAAGACCAAGACCAACCAAAGGAGCAAGATACCACTAAGGAAAAACCTCCCTTGCCGGGCAAGCGAGCCTGGCAGGGATGAGGTTGCCCTGAAGACAAGTCTCAAGATTGCCCCGGCAGGCTTGCCGGGGACGCCGAGGGCGGATTACCCCGCTAAGGCTCCATCGCTCCACCTCACGGCAACGCAAGTCATCGATCGGTGAGGTGTCGAGCCCCCAAGTGACTAAGTGGCCGTTATTTGGCACGTGGCAGCCGCTTCCAGAGGAAATCACCTCCAAATGACACCCGTCCAGGGACGTGTCACGCAGGCAGGCGAGAAGGTGGCTGAACGGCACGGCAAGGCTTGCCGGGCAACGCTACGATGTGGCACTAAGCGGCGCATTTAATGCGCTTTGTCCTATCTGCAGAGTTAGGTATGATAGCACTGTTTGCTATCTAATCAGTACGCAATGACTGATTTGCCATTGTGGTGGCCCCTTGATCTATAAAAGGAGGGCCATGGCAACCTTAGAAAGGATTCGGACCCTTGCACACTCATATGCGCGTAGCTGCTCTCGCCCCGAGGCGACCTTGCCGGGCTAGAGCGATGTGTCTCCACCACGGTCCTCTCATCAATCCACCAATGCAGGAGTAGGGTTTTACGCCTCGCGACGGCCCGAACCTGAGTAAAAACTGCCCGTGTGATCGCTATTGTGCTGCTCTACACCCTCCGCTCTTTGTGCAATGCGTCCTTCCCCCCTGCCGAACCACAAGGGGCCGATGGCCCCATAGGTGGCCATGTTTTCCCACGACATCTTTGGCGCGCCAGGTAGGGGGAAGTGCTTGCACGAACCCGAGAGTACAAGCAACGCATCATCTTCACCATCGTTCTCTTCATCGACGGCTTCATCATCCATGACGCCCAAGAAAAGACGGGGCATAGTAGGATGGGAGGGGAGCGGTATCGCTCCCCCGCCCATCTTGTCCAATTTCCGTCGCCTTTTTTTACCGCGGCTGCAACAACGACGAGAACAAGTAATGATGGCAGCAAGGCAGCCCCGAACGATTCAGGCAGCATGGTCACCATGCAGGCCCCGTTCGGCAAAAGGAACAAGGTGTAGGGGTACAAGGTTTCTCTCTCCGCCACTCTCACTTATCGACAATCGAGCTACCTTGGGTTTAGCATCATCAATGTCGATGAGCCTGCGTGCGATACTCGGTCCAGCATTTACCCTGCCTAGGGAAATCATGAGTAGAGCGCCGGTGCGAATCCGTTGATTGACGCCCCGGCAAGTACGCTCCGGCAAGGCCGTCCGCGTTAGCGTGACTTTTATGCCAGCTGCCATCAGATTGTTTAAAAAAAAGTGTGGGGAGGAGGAGAGAGAAACCGGTCGTGCCATGCATCGCGTCCTGCCACCCGAAGATACATATGATTCTTACCGGCACCTGCCGGGAACCGGAGGGCAACACGCCCGGTGCCATCCTTCCCGAAGCATGCGAATGTGACAAGCGGCCGCGGCTGAAGGGGGAGTAAGGGAGCGAGAATGAAAGCTAAGTCCACGCAATCGTTGCTTTGTTATGGACCTAAAATTTGCACTTGCTTATTCCTCGGGTACCAAGATGTTTGTACGAGGAAATCTTTCGTGTGACGGCACCTTACTAGTTTTTTGTCTGCACCCCCGCTCTGTTCCAAGCCTGCTCGCAGAAATGGGTGGCTGCATCAAAAACTACCAAGGAAAAACCTGCCGGGACGTATCCTCGCCAAGATAACTGCTAAGGGCCCGACCCTTACGACAATCGCGGCAGTATGATACCGGTAGGCAACCAAAATACGCGCAAAGACTAATCATACGAACACCAACAGGTGAACTCAAAAGGGATAAGACATGCAGATGAGATTAAATAAAGACATTAGTTCCACACAAGCAAAAGCAGTACGATGTCTAAATACAGGACATGCACCATGTTTTGTTACAGGACAGCGCGATGGTAAGAATAGTTCAAGGCCATGCTTGGCGAACCCGTGGAGCAGTGGGGACGGTGAGGACCTTGTCGGCATAGGGGGCGGCCTTCTCCTCGGCAGAAGAAGCGTCTGCGCCCTCCGGCAGCCTCCTAAAGCAGTCGACAAGGTCGAGGTCTGGATGGCGGTAGGCGATGTTGCTCAGAACCATGAAGAGGGCGTTGCGGGCAAGCTTCCGGGATTCACTCGCAAAGCGACCGGCCCTTCCCTCTTTGTGTGCCTTCAGCTTTTTGATCAACTCGTTGAAGAAGAGCCCTAGCTTGACGCTGGGAACTTCATGCATATTGGCCGAGAAGACTGGCCCTTCCATGCCCATCGCTGCAGTTTGGGCAGTGAGACGCTCGGCGACGTCGATCAAACTCTTGATCCAAAGGTTGACCTGCTCGGTGTGGTTCGCCAGTTTGTCCTCTGCATCTTTCCGAAGGAGCCTTGTGGTATCCAGATCCTTCGCCAGCTGCTTCTCGCGAGCCTCACTAGACTCGGCCGAGCTCTCCAGGGTGCCAATCCTGGTCTTCAAATATTCAATGATGTCGTTGGCGGTCTCAAGGCCTTGGCTCTTGGAGGAGAGCTGCGATTGCATGTCCTTCAAAAGAATCTCTGCTTTCCGCGCCTCCTCCTTGAGGGTCGTGACCTCCTTGGCGCTCCCGGCAAGCTCTTCAGTCAGTTTGGTCACCTGTTGGTCGAGATCGGTATTGGCAATGGATGCAGCGGCAAGGTCATCAGCGAGCTTCTTCAGTTGGACAGCAGAATCAGCAGTAAGGGCGTCCAAGGCTGCCTGATGCCTGTCCTCTTGCTCCTTGGTACGCCATAGCACGAGGGCTTCCAGTTCTTCATGTTTGGCACGGAGGGTGGCTTCGAGTTTCTCTCCCCGGGAAGAGATATCCTTCTCCTTGGCATCCAAGAGCGCCGTGCGCTCCGCCAAGCAAACCTCCCGGGCGATCACATCCTCCCTTGCCATGGATATCGCCTCCTGCTGCCTCATAAGGGCCTGGAACTGCTTGCCGTGCCAGTCGTGCAGCTCGCTACCCTTGTCCGTCAGCTTCTGGTCCACCTTGTTGGCGGACTTGCGCTGCTCCTTGAGCACCTGCCATTTCTGGCTGTGCCGACTCTGCATCTCCTTAATGCCTGCCGCCATGGACTCCAGAAAAGACAAGTCCATGGCAACGATGACAGAGTCGTCTGCCTCTTCAACCCCTTGGTACAGCGATGCCAGGATGCGCTGAATCTCTCCATCGAGTTCCGCACTCATCGCTGCTGATGAACCGGGGGCTCCGAGCCCAGGCTGCACAAGCACCAGCGCTAGTTGACTCGAAGATGGCTGCGGGGCCCCCGCCACAATACCAAATGAGGGGAGGGGGTTGATACGTCTCCAACGTATCTATAATTTTTGATTGTTCCATGCTATTATATTATCTGTTTTGGATGTTTTATATGCATTAATATGCTATTTTATATTATTTTTGGGACTAACATATTAACCTAGAGCCCAGTGCCAGTTTCTGTTTTTTTCTTGTTTTTTAGCTTTGTGGAAAAGGAATACCAAACAGAGTCCAAATGGAATAAAATCTTTGCGATGATTTTTCTTGGACCAGAAGACACCCAGGAGACTTGGAGATGAAGTCGGAGGAGCCACGAGGCGGCCACAAGGGTGGAGGGCGCGCCCAGGGGGTAGGGGGCGCCCCCTACCTTGTGGGCCCCCCGTGACCCTCCTGACCTAATTCTTTTGCCTATATATTCACATATGTTCCCAAACCACCAGAAGCATCCACGAAAACACTTTTCCACCGCCGCAACCTTCTGTACCCGTGAGATCCCATCTAGGGACCTTTTCCGGCACCCTGCCGGAGGGGGATTCGATCACGGAGGGCTTCTACATCAACCCTATTGCCCTTCCGATGAAGCGTGAGTAGTTTACCTTAGACCTACGGGTCCATAGCTAGTAGCTAGATGGCTTCTTCTCTCTCTTTGATTCTCAATACCATGTTCTCCTCGATGTTCTTGGAGATCTATTCGATGTAATACTTTTTTTGCGGTGTGTTTGCCGAGATCCGATGAATTGTGGATTTATGATCAGCTTATCTATGAATATTATTTGAATCTTCTCTGAATTATTTTATGCATGATTTGATATCTTTGTAATTCTCTTCGAACTATCGGTTTGGTTTGGCCAACTAGATTGGTTTTTCTTGCAATGGGAGAAGTGCTTAGTTTTGGGTTTAATCCTATGTTGTCCTTTCCCAGTGACAGTAGGGGCAGCAAGGCACGTATTGTATTATTGCCATCGAGGATAAAAAGATGGGGTTTACATCATATTGCTTGAGTTTATTCCTCTACATCATGTCATCTTACTTAATGCGTTACTCTATTCTTCATGAACTTAATACTCTAGATGCAGGCAGGAGTCGGTCGATGTGTGGAGTAATAGTAGTAGATGCAGAATCGTTTCAGTCTACTTGACACGGACATGATGCCTATATTCATGATCATTGCCTTAGATATCGTCATAACTTTGCGCTTTTCTATCAATTGCTCGGCAGTAATTTGTTCACCCACCGTATTATTTGCTATCTTGAGAGAAGCCTCTAGTGAAACCTATGGCCCCCGGGTCTATTTTCCATCATATAAGTTTCCGATCTACTATTTTCCATCATATAAGTTTCCAATCTACTATATTAGTTTCCGATCTACTATTTTGCAATCTTTTACTTTCCGATCTATGAACCAAAAATACCAAAAATATTTACTTTACCTTTTATTTAGTTTCATCTATATCTATCATATCTCACTTTTGCAAGTAACCGTGAAGGGATTGACAACCCCTTTATCGCGTTGGGTGCAAGTTGTTTGATTGTTTGTGCAGGTATTCGGTGATTTGTGCGTTGTCTCCTACTGGATTGATACCTTGGTTCTCAAACAGAGGGAAATACTTATCTCTACTTTGCTGCATCACCCTTTCCTCTTCAAGGGAAAAACCAACGCAAGCTCAAGAAGTAGCAGGAAGAATTTTTGGCACCGTTGCCGGGGAGATCTACGCCAAGTCAAGACATACCAAGTACCCATCATAAAACTCTCATCTCTTGCATTACATTATTTGCCATTTGCCTCTCATTTTCCTCTCCCCCACTTCTAAAATGATTTTCGAAAAGATTTGCCTTTTTATTCGCCCTTCTTCTGTTCGTCTTTTTCGTTTGCTTTTTGTGTGCTCGTGTGATGGATTGCTTGCTTTGTCACGATGGCTCAAGAGAATACCAAATTGTGTGATTTTTCCAACACTAATAACAATGATTTTATTAGTACTCCGATTGCTCCCACCACTAGTGCGGAATCTTATGAAATTAATGCCGCTTTGCTGAATCTTGTTATGAAAGATCAATTTTCCGGCCTTCCTAGTGAAGATGCCGCATCCCATCTAAACAATTTCGTTGATTTGTGTGATATGCAAAAGAAAAAAGATGTGGATAATGATATTATTAAATTGAAGCTATTTCCGTTCTCACTTCGAGATCGTGCTAAAACTTGGTTTCATCTTTGCCTAAAAATAGTATTGATTCATGGAACAAGTGTCAAGATGCTTTTATTTCCAAGTATTTTCCTCTCGCTAAGATCATCTCCCTTAGGAACGATATTATGAATTTTAAGCAACTTGATCATGAGCATGTTGCACAATTTTGGGAGAGGATGAAATTGATGATACGAAATTGCCCTACTCATGGTTTGAATTTGTGGATGATTATACAATTTTTTATGCCAGATTGAATTTTGCTTCTAGAAATCTTTTAGATTCAGCCGCGGGAGGCACTTTTATGGAAATTACTTTAGGAGAAGCTACTAAACTCCTAGATAATATTATGGTTAATTATTCTCAATGGCACACTGAAAGATCTTCCACTAGTAAAAAAGTGCATGCAATTGAAGAGATTAATGTTTTGAGTGGAAAGATGGATGAACTTATGAAATTGTTTGCTAGCAAGAGTGCTTCTTTGGATCCTAATGATATTCCTTTTTCTACTTTGATTGAGAATAATAACGAATCTATGGATGTGAATTTTGTTGGTAGGAACAATTTTGGTAATAACGCGTATAGAGGTAATTTTAATCCTAGGCTGTTTCCTATTAATTCCTCTAATAATTATGGTAATTCCTACAACAATTCTTATGGAAATTATAATAAGATGTCCTCTGATTTTGAGAATAGTGTTAAAGAATTTATGATTTCGCAAAAGAGTTTCAATGCTTTGATTGAAGAAAAATTGCTTAAGATTGATGATTTGGCTAGGAACGTGGATAGAATTTCTCTTGATGTTGATTCTTTGAAACTTAGATCTATTCCACCCAAGCATGATATTAATGAAACTCTAAAAGCTATGAGAACCTCCATTGATGAGTGCAAAGAAAGAACCGCTAAGATGCGTGCTAAAAAAGATTGGTTTGTAAAAACATGTTCTTCTAGTTTCCGTGAAAATTATGATGAAGATCTTAAAGTGATTGATGTGACTCCTATTGAATCTTTGTTTTCCAATATAAATCTGGATAAATATGGGACTGGAGATGAGTCAACTTTAGTTAAAATGCGTCCCAATGATTCGGAGTTTTTAGATTTTGATGCAAAAATTGATAAAAGTGGGATTGGAGAGGTCAAAACTTTAAGTAGCAATGAACCCACTTTTTTGGATTTCAAGGAATTTAATTATGATAATTGTTCTTTAATAGATTGTATTTCCTTGTTGCAATCCATGTTGAATTCTCCTCATGCTTATAATCAAAACAAAGCTTTTACAAAACATAGCGTTGATGCTATGATGTAATCTTTTGAAGAAAAGCTTGAATTGGAAGTTTCTATCCCTACAAAACTTTATGATGAGTGGGAACCTACTATTAATATTAAGATTAAAGATTATGAGTGCCATGCTTTGTGTGATTTTGGTGCTAGTGTTTCCACGATTCCAAAAACTTTATGTGATGTGTTAGGTTTCCGTGAATTTTATGATTGTTCCTTAAATTTGCAACTTGCGGATTCCACTATTAAGAAACCTATGGGAAGGATTAATGATGTTCTTATTGTTGCAAATAAGAATTATGTGCCCATAGATTTCATTGTTCTTGATATATATTGCAATCCTACATGTCCTATTATTCTTGGTAGACCTTTTCTTAGAACGATTGGTGCAATTATTGATATGAAAGAAAGAAACATTAGATTTCAATTTCCGTTAAGGAAGGGCATGGAACAATTTCCTAGAAATAAAATTAAATTTCCATATGAATCTATTATGAGAGCTACTTATGGATTGCATACCAAAGATGACAATACCTAGATCTATTCGTGTTTTTATGCCTAGCTAAGGGCGTTAAACAATAGCGCTTGTTGGGAGGCAACCCAATTTTATTTTTGTTTTTGCTTTTTTGTTCCTGATTTGCTTTGAATATTTCATCTAGCCTTTGGTTAGATGTGGTTTTGTGTTTTAATTAGTGTTTGTTCCAAGTAAAACCTTTGGGATGGCTTACGGTGATAGTTGATTTGATCTTGCTGAAAAACAGAAAATTTTGCGTCCAGTCACAGAATTTTAATAATTCACTGGAGCGTTGAAAAACACTGAATTTTTTATACGAGATTTATACACAAATTTCATATGTTGTCCTAAGTTTTCAGATTTTTTTTTAGTTATTTAAGTATTAGAACAATTCGGATCTTCGCAGACTGTTCTGTTTTTGACAGATTCTGTTTTCTTTGTGTTGTTTGCTTATTTTGATGAATCTATGGATAGTATCGGGGGGTATGAATCATAGAAAAGTTGGAATACAGTAGATATTACACCAATATAAATAAATAATGAGTTCACAACAGTACCAAAAGTGGTGATTTATTTTCTTATACTAACGGAGCTTATGAGATTTTCTATTGAGTTTTGTGTTGTGAAGTTTTCAAGTTTTGGGTAAGGATTTGATGGAATATGGAATAAGGAGTGGCAAGAGCCTAAGATTGGGGATGCCCAAGGCACCCCAAGGTAATATTCAAGGACAACCAAGAGCCTAAGCTTGGGGATGCCCCGGAAGGCATCCCCTCTTTCGTCTTCGTCTATCGGCAATTTTACTTGAGGCTATATTTTTATTCACCACATGATATGTGTTTTGCTTGGAGCGTCTTGTATGATTTGAGTCTTTGCTTTTTAGTTTGCCACAATCATCCTTGCTGTACACACCTTTTGAGAGGGACACGCATGAATCGTGATTTATTAGAATACTCTATGTGCTTCACTTATATCTTTTGAGCTAGGCAATTTTGCTCTAGTGCTTCACTTATATCTTTTTAGGGCACGGCGGTAGTTTTATTTTATAGAAATTGTTGAACTATCATGCTTCACTTATATTATTTTGAGAGTCTTTAAACAGCATGGTAATTTGCTTTGGTTATAAATTTAGTCCTAATATGATAGGCATCCAAGAGGGATATGATAAAAACTTTCATATAAAGTGCATTGAATACTATGAGAAGTTTGATTCCTTATGATTGTTTTGAGATATAGAGATGGTAATATTAGAGTCATGCTAGTGAGTAATTGTGAATTTGAGAAATACTTGTTTTAAAGTTTGTGATTCCCGTAGCATGCATGTATGGTGAACCGTTATGTGATGAAGTCGGAGTATGATTTATTTATTGATTGTCTTCCTTATGAGTGGCGATCGGGGACGAGCGATGGTATTTTCCTACCAATCTATCCCCCTAGGAGCATGCGCGTAGTACTTCGTTTCGATAACTAAAAGATTTTTGCAATAAGTATGTGAGTTCTTTATGACTAATGTTGAGTCCATGGATTATACGCACTCTCACCCTTCCACCATTGCTAGCATCTCTAGTGCCGCGCAACTTTCGCCGGTACCATATACCCACCATATACCTTCCTGAAAATAGACACCATACCTACCTATTATGGCATTTGCATAGCCATTCCGAGATATATTGCCATGCAACTTTCCACCGTTCCGTTTATTATGACACGCTTCATCATTGTCATATTGCTTTGCATGATCATGTAGTTGACATCGTATTTGTGGCAAAGCCACCGTTCATAATTCTTTCATATATTTTGTTCTAAGTATCGAGTTGTAATTTTTTTTTGACCGTGAACAGTAGGAAAGGCTCCTACTGTGTTAATATATTAATAAAATGGTAACACTGTACAAATGGAGTATTTACATGGTGGGGTGTCTTGTCCACTTTGTGGCAAGAGAGGATGGGCTAAATAAGCAAGGGTACTACTATAGAGAGTGCACAAAATTTAGAACAAAGGGCCTACGTGCCTCTTTAACCCTGTGCTGAAGCAGCACGAAGTCCCTCTTGAACCTGTCAAGCCACCCCACCATGTAAATTTTTGAGTTGTAAGTAAATAAAAGTGTGATGATCTTCATTATTAGAGCATTGTCCCATGTGAGGAAAGGATGATGGAGACTATGATTCCCCCACAAGTCGGGATGAGACTCCGGACGAAAAAAAAGAGGGCAAAAAAATGAGAAGGCCCAAACAAAAAAAATGAGAGAAAAGAGAGAAGGGACAATGTTACTATCCTTTTACCACACTTGTGCTTCAAAGTAGCACCATGATCTTCATGATAGAGAGTCTCGTATGTTGTCACTTTCATATACTAGTGGGAATTTTTCATTATAGAACTTGGCTTGTATATTCCAATGATGGGCTTCCTCAAATTGCCCTAGGTCTTCGTGAGTAAGCGAGTTGGATGCACACGCACTTACTTTTCTTTTGAGCTTTCATAAACTTATAGCTCTAGTGCATCCGTTGCATGGATATCCCTACTCACTCACATTGATATCTATTGATGGGCATCTCCATAGCCCGTTGATACGCCTAGTTGATGTGAGACTATCTCCTTCTTTTTGTCTTCTCCACAACCACCATATTCTATTCCACCTATAGTGCTATGTCCATGGCTCACGCTCATGTATTGCGTGAAAGTTGAAAAAGTTTGAGAACATCAAAAGTATGAAACAATTGCTGGGTTGTCATCGGGGTTGTGCATGATTTGAATATCTTGTGTGATGAAGATGGAGCATAGCCAGACTATATGATTTTGTAGGGATAAGCTTTCTTTGGCCCTGTTATTTTGAGAAGACATAATTGCCTTGTTAGTATGCTTGAAGTATTATTGTTTTTATGTCAATACTAAACTTTTGTTTTGAATCTTATGGATCTGAACATTCATGCCACAATAAAGAAAATTACATGGATAAGTATGTTAGGTAGCATTCCACATCAAAAATTCTGTTTTTATCATTCACCTACTCGAGGACGAGCACGAATTAAGCTTGGGGATGCTTGATATGTCTCCAACGTATCTATAATTTTTTATTGTTCCATGCTATTATATTATCTGTTTTGGATGTTTTATATGCATTAATATGCTATTTTATATTATTTTTGGGACTAACCTATTAACCTAGAGCCCAGTGCCAGTTTCTGTTTTTTCCTTGTTTTTTAGCTTTGAGGAAAAGGAATACCAAACGGAGTCCAAACGGAATAAAATCTTCGCGATGATTTTTCTTAGACCAGAAGACACCCAGGAGACTTGGAGATGAAGTCAGAGGAGCCACGAGGCAGCCACAAGGGTGGAGGGCGCGCCCCCTGCCTTGTGGGCCCCCCGTGACCCTCCTGACCTAATTCTTTTGCCTATATATTCACATATGTTCCCAAACCACCAGAAGCATCCACGAAAACACTTTTCCACCGTCGCAACCTTCTGTACCCGTGAGATCCCATCTAGGGACCTTTTCCAGCACCCTGCCGGAGGGGGATTCGATCACGGAGGGCTTCTACATCAACCCTATTGCCCTCGATGTTCTTGGAGATCTATTCGATGTAATACTTTTTTTGCGGTGTGTTTGCCGAGATCCGATGAATTGTGGATTTATGATCAGCTTATCTATGAATATTATTTGAATCTTCTCTGAATTCTTTTATGCATGATTTGATATCTTTGTAATTCTCTTCGAACTATCGGTTTGGTTTGGCCAACTAGATTGGTTTTTCTTGCAATGGGAGAAGTGCTTAGCTTTGGGTTCAATCTTGCTATGTCCTTTCCCAGTGACAGTAGGGGCAGCAAGGAACGTATTGTATTGTTGCCATCGAGGATAAAAAGATGGGGTTTACATCATATTGCTTGAGTTTATTCCTCTACATCATGTCATCTTACTTAATGTGTTACTCTGTTCTTCATGAACTTAATACTCTAGATGCAGGCAGGAGTCGGTCGATGTGTGGAGTAATAGTAGTAGACGCAGAATCGTTTCGGTCTACTTGACACGGACGCGATGCCTATATTCATGATCATTGCCTTAGATATCGTCATAACTTTGCGCTTTTCTATCAATTGCTCGGCAGTAATTTGTTCACCCACCGTATTATTTGCTATCTTGAGAGAAGCCTCTAGTGAAACCTATGGCCCCCGGGTCTATTTTCCATCATATAAGTTTCCGATCTACTATTTTCCATCATATAAGCTTCCAATCTACTATATTAGTTTCCGATCTACTATTTTGCAATCTTTTACTTTCCGATCTATAAACCAAAAATACCAAAAATATTTACTTTACCTTTTATTTAGTTTCATCTATATCTATCATATCTCACTTTTGCAAGTAACCGTGAAGGGATTGACAACCCCTTTATCGCGTTGGGTGCAGGTTGTTTGATTGTTTGTGCAGGTATTCGGTGATTTGTGCATTGTCTCCTACTGGATTGATACCTTGGTTCTCAAACTGAGGGAAATACTTATCTCTACTTTGCTGCATCACCCTTTCCTCTTCAAGGGAAAAACCAATGCAAGCTCAAGAAGTAGCAGGGGTCCATGGTTTGGAGGGGGGATTTCTCTTCAATCATCGCCCCCGGTCCTGGCGCACTGCCAGGGGTTTGCTCCATTTCCATTAGGAGCTCCTGAACACCCCCGGCAGCGTGTTCCTACCCCTCTGCGGCGGTAATTTTGGCGGCTTCCTCCACAGCATCCTTCCCTATGTTGGCCTCCTCTTCCAGCAGTTCAGGCTCCTTGATCAGAGGGGCTGCAGGCAGAGCCAACAATCAATGATGAGGAAGCAGAAGCATTAGAGGACCAGAGACATGGAGCAAGATGGTGAAAGCAGCAGAATCAAAAAGAGTAAATGGATTACCCGGAGATGCCTGCCGTGAAGGAGCTTCGGTTTCCCCGGCAACGTCAGTTGCCGGGCCATGGTCACCATCCCCTCCGTCGGTAACCACAGCGTCGTCTTGGGCGGGCTGTTCCATGGAAACCCTTGTCGGGGATCCCTCGACTCGATCGACGGGGGGAGTCAACCCTACGCTTTTAGGCCGGGGGCTGAGCTGGGGGCTTGGTATCGGGATGTTCATGCTGTTTCGTTGATACGTCCATTTTGCATCATGCTTTTATATCAATATTTATTGCATTATGGGCTGTTGTTACACATTATATCACAATACTTATGCATTTTCTCTCTTATTTTACAGGGTTTACATAAAGAGGGAGAATGCCGGCAGCTGGAATTTTGGACTGGAAAAGGAGCAAATCTGAGAGACCTATTCTGCACAACTCCAAAAGTCCTGAAACTTCACGGAGAATTATTTTGGAATATATAAAAAATATTGGGCGAAGAAAGCACCAGAGGCTCTCCATCGAGTTTCGCGCTCGTCGCTGCTGACGAACTGGGGGCTCCGAGCCTAGGCTGCACAAGCACCAGCGCTAGTTCACTCGAAGATGGTTGCGGGGCCCCCGCCATGATACCAAATGAGGGGAGGGGGTCCATGGTTTGGAGGGGGATTTTCTCTTCAATCGTCGCCCCCGGTCCTGGCGCACTGCCGGGGGTTTGCTCCATTTCCATCAGGAGCTCCTGAACACCCCCAGCAGCGTGTTCCTACCCCTCCGTGGTAGTAATTTTGGCGGCTTCCTCCGCAGCATCCTTCCCTATGCTGGCCACCTCTTCCAGCAGTTCAGGCTCCTCGATCAGAGGGGCTGCAGGTAGAGCCAACAATCAATTATGAGGAACCAGAAGCATTAGAGGACCAGAGACATGGAGCAAGATGGTGAAAGCAGCAGAATCAAAGGATTACCCGGAGATGCCTGCCGTGAAGGAGCTTCAGTTTCCCCGGCAATGTCAGTTGCCGGGCCATGGTCACCATCCCCTCCGTCGGTAACCACGGCGTCGTCTTGGGCGGGTTGTTCCATGGAAACCCTTGTCGGGGATCCCTTGACTCAATCGACGGGGGGATTCAACCCTGCGCTTTCAGGCCGGGTGCTGAGCTGGGGGCTTGGTATCGGGACGTTCATGCTGCTTCGTTGATACGTCCATTTTGCATCATGCTTTTATATCAATATTTATTGCATTATGGGCTGTTGTTACACATTATATCACAATACTTATGCCTTTTCTCTCTTATTTTACAGGGTTTACATAAAGAGGGAGAATGCTGGTAGCTGGAATTCTGGACTGGAAAAGGAGCAAATCTGAGAGACCTATTCTGCACAACTCCAAAAGTCCTGAAACTTCATGGAGAATTAGTTTGGAATATATAAAAAATATTGGGCGAAGAAAGCACCAGAGGGGGGGCCACCAGCCATCCACAAGGGTGGGGGCGCGCCTCCCTACCTTGTGGGCCACCTGGCAGGCCTCCAGTGCCCATCTTCTGCTATATGATGTGTTTTGACCTGGAAAAAATTAGAAGGAAGCTTACGGGATGAAGCGCCGCCGTCTCGAGGCGGAACCTGGGCAGAACCAATCTAGGGCTCCGGCGCAGCTGTTCTGCCGGAGAAACTTCCCTCCGGGAGGGGGAAATTGAAGCCATCGTCATCACCAACGATCCTCTCATCGAGAGGGGGTCAATCCCCATCAACATCTTCACCAGCACCATCTCCTCTCAAACCCTAGTTCATCTCTTGTATCCGATCTTTGTCTCAAAACCTCAGATTAGTACCTGTGGGTTGCTAGTAGTGTTGATTACTCCTTGTAGTTGATGCTAGTTGCTTTATTCGGTGGAAGATCATATGTTCAAATCCTTAATGCTATTCAATACCCCTCTGATTATGAACATGAATATGCTTTGTGAGTAGTTACGTTTGTTCCTAAGGACATGGGAGAAGTCTTGCTATAATAATCATGTGAATTTGGTATTCGCTCGATATTTTGATGAGATGTATGTTGTCTTTCCTCTAGTGGTGTTACGTGATTGTTGACTACATGACACTTCACCATGATTTGGGCCTAGGGGAAGGCATTGGGAAGTAATAAGTAGATGATGGGTTGCTAGATTGACAGAAGCTTAAACCCTAGTTTATGTGTTGCTTCGTAAGGGGCTGATTTGGATCCATATGTTTCATGCTATGGTTAGATGTATCTTAATTCTTCTTTCATAGTTGTGGATGCTTGCGAGAGGGGTTAATCATAAGTGGGAGGCTTGTCCAAGGAAGGACAGCACCCAAGCACCGGTCCACCCACATATCAAATTATCAAAGTAACGAACGCGAATCATATGAGCATGACGAAAACTAGCTTGACAGTAATTCCCATGTGTCCTCGGGAGCGCTTTGCTTTATATAAGAGTTTGTCCAGGCTTGTCCTTTGCTACAAAAAGGATTGGGCCACCTTGCTGCACCTTAGTTACTTTTGTTACTTGTTACCCGTTACAAATTATCTTATCACACAACTATCCATTACCGATAATTTCAGTGCTTGCAGAGAATACCTTGCTGAAAACCGCTTGTCATTTTCTTCTGCTCCTCGTTGGATTCGACACTCTTACTTATCAAAAGGACTATGATAGATCCCCTATACTTGTGGGTCATCAAGACTCTTTTCTGGCGCCGTTGCCGGGGAGTGAAGCGCCTTTGGTAAGTGGAATTCGGTAAGGAAACATTTATATTACGTGCTGAAATTTACTGTCACTTGTCACTATGGAAAATAATCCTTTGAGGGGCTTGTTCGGGGTATCTTCACCTCGACCGGAAGAGCAAAGAGTTGCTCCTCAACCTACTACACCTACTGAAAATATTTACTATGAAATTCCTTCGGGTATGATAGAGAAACTGCTAGCTAATCCTTATGCAGGAGATGGAACATTACATCCCGATATGCACCTAATCTATGTGGATGAAGTTTGTGGATTATTTAAGCTTGCAGGTTTGCCCGAGGATGATGTCAAGAAGAAGGTCTTCCCTTTATCTTTGAAGGGAAAGGCATTGACATGGTATACGCTATGTGATGATATTGGATCATGGAACTACAACCGATTGAAATTGGAATTTCATCAGAAGTTTTATCCTATGCATCTGGTTCATCGTGATCGGAATTATATTTATAATTTTTGGCCTCGTGAAGGAGAAAGTATCGCTCAAGCTTGGGGGAGGCTTAAGTCAATGTTATATTCATGCCCCAATCATGAGCTCTCAAGGGAAATTATTATTCAGAATTTGTTTGCTCGGCTTTCTCGTAATGATCAATCCATGCTCGATACTTCTTGTACTGGTTCTTTTATGAAGAAGGATATTGAATTCAAATGGGATTTATTGGAAAGAATTAAATGCAACTCTGAAGACTGGGAACTCGTCGAAGGTAAGGAGTCAGGTATAAACCTCAAGTTTGATTGTGTTAAATATTTTATGGATACCGATGCTTTTCGTGATTTTAGCACTAAATATGGACTTGACTCTGAGATAGTAGCTTCCTTTTGTGAATCATTTGCTACTCATGTTGATCTCCCTAAGGAGAAGTGGTTTAAATATCATCCTCCCATTGAAGTAAAAGTAGTAGAACCTCTTAAAGTTGAAGAAGAAACTATTACTTATAATGTTGATCCTATTGTTCCTACTGCTTATATTGGGAAACCACCTTTTCCTATCAGAATAAAGGATCACGCTAAAGCTTCAACTGTGGTTCGTAAGAGTAATATTAGAACACCTACACCCCCTGAACAAATTAAAGTTGAGCCTAGTATTGCTATGGTTAAAGATCTCTTGGTCGATAATATTGATGAGCATGTTATTTATTTCTGTGGTGAAGCTGCTAGAATTGCTAAACCTGATATTAAAGATAAACATAGACCCGTTGTTGGCATGCCTGTTGTTTCTGTTAAAATAGGAGATCATTGTTATCATGGTTTATGTGATGTGGGAACACATTGTTAGTGCAATTCCTTATACCTTATATCAAGAAATTATGAATGATATTGCACCTACTGAGATAGAAGATATTGATGTTACTATTAAACTTGCCAATAGAGATACAATATCACCAATTGGGATTGTTAGAGATGTTGAAGTCTTGTGTGGGAAAATAAAATACCCTACTGATTTTCTTGTTCTTAGTTCCCCACAAGATGATTTTTGTCCCATTATATTTGGTAGACCTTTCTTGAATACTGTTAATGCTAGGATAGACTGTGAGAAAGAAATTGTTACTGTAAGTTTTGGGGATGTGTCTCATGATTTTAATTTCTCTAAATTTCGTTGACAACCCCATGATAAAGAATTGCCTAGTAAGTATAAATTATTGGTCTTGCTTCTATTGTTGTGCCTCCTACTGATCCTTTAGAACAATATTTGCTAGATCATGAAAATGATATGTTTATGAATGAAAGAAAGGAGTTAGATGGAATATTCTTTAATCAAATGCCTGTTATTTGCCTGTTGAAATCCTTGGAGATCCTCCTCCACCCAAGGGTGATCACGTGTTTGAGCTTAAACAATTACCTGATACTTTGAAATATGCTTATCTTGATGAAAAGAAGATATATCCTGTTATTATTAGTGCTAAACTTTCAGAGCATGAAGAAAAGAAATTATTGAAAACTCTGAGGAAGCACCGTGCTGCTATTGGATATACTCTTGATGATCTTAAGGGCATTAGTCCCACTCTATGTCAGCACAAAATTAATATGGAGCCTGATGCTAAACCAGTTGTTGATCACCAACGACGGTTAAATCCTAAGATGAAGGAAGTGGTAAGAAATGAAATACTAAAACTTCTGGAGGCAGGTATAATTTATCCTATTGCTGATAGTAGATGGGTAAGTCCTATTCATTGTGTCCCTAAGAAGGGAGGCATTACTGTTGTTCCTAATGATAAGAATGAATTGATTCCACAAAGAATTGTTACAGGTTATAGAATGGTAATTGATTTTCACAAATTAAACAAAGCTACTAGAAAAGATCATTACCCTCTACCTTTTATTGATCAAATGCTAGAAAGATTATCCAAACATACACATTTTTGCTTTCTAGATGGCTATTCTGGTTTTTCACAAATACATGTGTTAAAAGAGGACCAAGAAAAGACCACTTTTACTTGCCCTTTCGGTACCTTTGCTTATAGACGTATGCCTTTTGGTTTATGCAATGCACCTGCTACCTTTCAAAGATGTATGTCTGCTATATTCTCTGACTTTTGTGAAAAGATTGTTGAGGTTTTCATGGATGATTTCTCCGTTTACGAAACTTCTTTTGATGATTGCTTAAGCAACCTTGATCGAGTTTTGCAGAGATGTGAAGAAACTAATCTTTTCTTGAATTGGGAGAAGTGCCACTTTATGGTTAATGAAGGTATTATCTTGGGGCATAAAATTTCTAAAAGATGTATTGAAGTTGATAAAGCTAAAGTAGATATTATTGAAAAGATGCCGTGTCCTAAAGATATCAAAGGTATAAGAAGTTTCCTTGGTCATGCTGGTTTCTATAGGAGGTTTATTAAAGACTTCTCTAAAATTTCTAGGCCTCTTACTAATCTCTTGCAAAAAGATGTTCCTTTTTTTATGATGATTGTGTAGAAGCATTTGAAATACTTAAGAAAGCCTTGATTTCTGTACCTATTGTTCAACCACCTGATTGGAATCTACCCTTTGAAATTATGTGTGATGCTAGTGATTATGCTGTTGGTGCTGTTCTAGGACAAAGAGTTGATAAAAAATTGAATGTTATTCACTATGCTAGTAAAACTCTAGACAGTGCCCAGAGAAATTATGCTACTACTGAAAAATAATTTTTAGCAGTTATTTTTGCTTGTGATAAGTTCAGATCTTATATTGTTGATTCCAAAGTAACAGTTCACATTGATCATGCTACTATTAAATACCTCATGGAAAAGAAAGATGCTAAACATAGACTTATTAGATGGGTTCTCTTACTGCAAGAATTTGATTTGCATATTATTGATAGAAAGGGAGCTGAGAACCCCGTTGCAGACAACTTGTCTAGGTTAGAAAATGTTCTTGATGACCCACTACCTATTGATGGTAGCTTTCCTGATGAGCAATTAGCTGTCATAAATGCTTCTTGTAATACTCCATGGTATGCTGATTATGCTAATTACATTGTTGCTAAATTTAAACCACCTAGTTTCACATACCAGCAAAAGAAAAAGGTTTTCTATGATTTAAGACATTACTTTTGGGATGACCCACACCTTTATAAAGAAGGAGTAGATGGTGTTATTAGACATTGTGTACCTGAGCATGAAAAGGAACCGATCCTATGCAAGTGCCACTCCGAAGCTTATGGAGGACACAATGCTGGAGATAGAACTGCACACAAGGTATTGCAATCTGGTTTTTATTGGCCTACACTCTTCAAGGATGCCCGTAAGTTTGTCTTGTCTTGTGATAAATGTCAGAGAGTTGGCAATATTAGTAGACGTCAGGAAATGCCTATGAATTATTCACTTGTTATTGAACCATTTGATGTTTGGGGCTTTGATTATATGGGACCTTTTCCTTCCTCTAATGGGTATACACATATTTTAGTTGTTGTTGATTATGTTACTAAGTGGGTAGAAGCTATTCCAACTAGTAGTGTTGATCATAACACTTCTATTAAGATGCTTAAAGAAGTTATTTTTCTGAGGTTTGGAGTCCCTAGATATTTAATGACTGATGGTGGTTCACATTTTATTCATGGTGCTTTCCGTAAAATGCTTGCTAAATATGATGTCAACCATAGAATTGCATCTCCATATCACCCTCAGTCTAGCGGTCAAGTAGAATTGAGCAATAGAGAGATTAAATTAATTTTGCAAAAGACTGTTAATAGATCTAGAAAGAATTGGTCTAAGAAACTTGATGATGCATTATGGGCTTATAGAACTGCTTATAAGAACCCTATGGGTATGCACTACTGGAATCAGCTTCTTTGCCGTCTGCCAAAGAGGACGGCAAAGGCATAGATCACGGACGGCAAACTGTCCGGATGAAAGCCTGCCAGCAAAGGCCTTCTTTGTCGTCCGCTTCTTAGAAACGGACGGCAAAGGATTATGCCGTCCAGCATCCGAGGCCAGCAGACGGCAAAGACAGCTGACGGCAGTGCGGTGGCGTGAGAACCGTTAGGGGGTTAACGGCGCTCTTTGCCGTCCGCCAGCGGACGGCAAAGAGCCCAGCTAGGCAGCACTGGGAAGCTGCCACGTGTCCAGATATGCCGTCCGCCAGCAGACGGCAAAGAGGTTTGAATCATTGTTGTCTGTTGGCAGACGGCATAGATGGTCACTTTGCCGTCCGCCAGTAGACGGCAAAATGACCAAATAGGCAGCCAGTGTTCCCAGTTTGCACAGGTGACTGCCACGTGTCCTCTTTGCCGTCTGCTAGCGGACGGCAAATCTCTTTGCCGTCCGCTAGCGGACGGCAAAGAGGCTATATATCCCCTGTTTTTATTTAAATCCCATTAATTAGACATGGTTTCAAACACAGATATACATGCATACATATCCAACAGCATGTCCAACAACATATTTCATCCAATCCAACAACATAGTTCAACAAAGTCCAACATATCCATATGTACATAACCAGAAACAAGTTTCCAACAACATATCCATATAGACATACATATCCAAACAAGTTTTCATAAACAACAAGGAAGCACCACAAGAATAGTACACTCCATGAATCCAAGCTTCCTCATGTAAAGCAAATCTGCAAATTGGGAAAGATGAAAGTTAGAAGAAGAAGAAGAAGAAGACTAGTTAGAAGAAGAAGAAGAAGATTTTTTTCTTCTCTTTCTTTTTCTCCTCTCCTCTTCTTTATCTTCTTCTTCTTCTAACTAAGGTAGGTAAAAATGTCATTTTATTGCTAAGCTAGGTAAAAATGCTAAGTGTAGGTCATTTTAGAGCTAAGGTAGGTAAATAGGTCATTTTGGAGCTTAGTAAGGTTATTATGTCATTTTCGAGGAAAATAAGCTAAGTCTATATCATTTTGGAGCTAACAAAGATTATCATGCCATTTTTTACCTAAGTATGCTAAGTATGTCATAAATGAACTGAATAAGCTAAGTATAGCTTATTTTTTATCTAACTTAGGTAATTATGCCATTTAGGAGAAAAATAAGCTAAGTATCCATTTGTAAAGCAAAACACTACAGAAAACTTACCCTCATCACAACAAATGTGATGAAGATCGCAACTAAGGTAACAATTGATCCAACGGCATAATGATACCAAGCCTCATTATCAATGGCATATTTTCTAATCTTCTTAAGCTTCAGGCGCATTGCATCCATCTTCAAGCGCATTGCATTCATCTTCATCTTGTGATCATCGATGGCATCGGCAACATACAACTCCAATGTCATCTTCTCTTCTTCAATTCTTTTAATTTTTTCTTTCAAATACTCATTTTCTTTTTCAACTAAATTTAACTTCTCGACAAGAGGGTCCGTTTCAAATTCCGGTTCACATACCTCCTAGATTAAAATATCTCTATGTCAACTTGATGGCCATAATTTGCATAAATGCGAAATGCAACAAATAGTTATGAAAGAGAATTTACCACATCCGAATCATAAAGCGGGCGAGGGCCGACCGGGACGGAAATCAAGACCATGGCACTATGTATAAGAAACAATCATACAAAGTAAGAAAATTATAAATACCAACTATATAAATCATACAAATAACTATATAAATCAAGTACAACATAAAAATTTGAATACCTAATAATCATTATCGGTAATGACGTGCTCGTCATCATCATTAATAAAAGCATCATCATCATCACTATCGGTAATGATGTGCTCATCATCATCATTAATAAATGCATCATCATGTGGAAGGCCACCTTTACGTAATCGTTCAAGCATTGACAGGTCATCTGCAGCAGTAACTTCTTCTTCTTCCGGCTCTTCTTGTTCCAGCTCAGGGGTGAAGTCGGATTCACTATCGTTGTCTACTTCAATGTTCTGGGGTGGAGTAGAGCGGTTCTTGAAACGTTTTTTGGAAAGACGTGTTTCTTGGAAGAATTCTCCTTCGTCATATGTGTCTTGGTTAATGTGAGGTTCATAATCCTTTTCATTGGGGGGAGGTGGTCTAACACGTGGCGGCACTTCATAAACGACGTCCCAACCACTGAGATTTGGATCACTTTGACAGGCCCACGGTAGATAGAAAACTTGGGTTGCCTGTTGAGCCATAATATAGACATCGGGAACATCCAAATGGGTGCTTTGTTTGATTTCGACTAGCCCTATATGTTCATGAGTCCTTCTAGTCTCCCTCGGCTGGAACCAATAACATCTGAAGACTACGACGTTTGGTGGGTTTTCACCATAGAATTCAAGTTCATAAATTGCTTCAACTCTTCCATAATACTCGATACCTCCTTCGCCGATAGCAGAGACACAACAATTTGTAGACTTTTGGTCGGCCATAGATAGCTCTTTGCCATAGGTACGAAAGCGATACCCGTTGATGTCGTATTTGTCAAATGAACGGACCTTATAGTCAAAACCATTAGCTACTTGTCTCAATTCGGCATCCATAATCTCTGAATTAGCCTACAAGTTCAATACGAAAGGATTGTTGCATTAGTCGCAAATTAGCCAAAGAAAAAAAAGTGTCTAATGGAAATTACCGTTTTTTTGAACCAAGAGATGAAACCGGGAAATTCGGCTCCTTGTTTTGCCAGACGCTCATACTCTTCGACGGAATCCTTTTGGATCACCGCTCCATACGAGAATATGGCGACGTATCGACTGCATCAAAAATCCAGGAATAAGAGAAGTTCAAAGGAATAGAAGTTGTGAAACAATGTACCGAGATCTTACTCGATGTACGGCCGCACTTCTGTTAGGTTGTTGAAGAGATACAGCGAAATGGTCCGCCATTCTTCAACATCCAACCTTACTGGTTTCCAACCACCGGCTGGTGCGATATTCCCTTTGAATAGGCTGAGGTTGGATTGACCCTTTTGAGGTTCGTCAGCATTGTACCGAGGCTTCGGATTATGCAAATGATGATTTTTGGCTTCGTAGTGTGCGGTCACGAAGTTTGCCGCCTCCTCAGTGATGAATGCCTCCGCCATCGATGCTTCTATTCTACGTTTATTTTTACATTTTGCTCGAAGCGTCTTCTGCATCCTCTCAGTTGAGTAGCACCAACGATTTTGCACGGGCCCCCCCAATCATGACTCGGTCGGGAGATGCAAAATCAAGTGTTGCATTGGATTAAAGAAGCTTGGCGGAAAGATCTTCTCTAACTTGCAGATCAACTCCGGCGCCAACTGTTCCATTTCTTCTAGGAGGCCAGGTGATAGTTCTTTCGCACAAAGAACACGGAAGAAATAGCTTAGCTCTGCCAGTACTAGCCATTCATCCTCAGGGATGAAGCCACGCAACATCACCGGCATTATCCGCTCAATCCATATGTGCCAATCATGACTTTTTAGACCAAATATTTTCAATTTTTGAAGACTTGCTCCCCTCTTTAGATTTGCTGCATACCCATCGGGGAACATCAATTGCATTTTCACCGACAAAATAATTTCCTTCATAGTTGGCCTTCCAAGATTGAACCATGCCTTTCGCTTCGTCCAGTTGATCCCCTTTCCTTTCGGTTCTTTCATGTTTTGTAACGGTCTATCACATAGCTCCTCTTGATCGACTCTAGCCTTAGGATTATCCTTTGATTTCCCCTCTATGCCGAACAATGTACCAAAAATGGCTTCGGCGATATTCTTTTCAGTGTGCATCACGTCGATGTTGTGTGGGCAAAGGAGGTCTTTGAAGTAAGGCAGATCCCAGAAGCATGTCTTGTGAGTCCAGGCGTGTTCCTTATTATACCCCTTGAAATACCCTGGATGCTCTGGATCTGGCTTGAGAGCGTTTAACTGATCTAGGGTCTGTTGGCCTGTCAACGCAGGTGGTGCAGAGTGTTTGACAACTCTACCTTTGATGAAGTTCTTCTTGTCTTTCCTGAACTTATGGCCAGGATGTAGAAACGGTCTATGCAAGTCGAAGCAACTATACTTGTGCCCTGCCGTCAGCCAATGAAACTGAAGAGCTCCCTTGCATGTGGGGCACGGGAACCTTCCATGCACACACCGGCCAACGAATAGCGCATACGCCGGCAAGTCATGCGTCGAGTACTTGTACCAGGCACGCATTATGAAGTTCTGTTTGCTAAAGGTGTCGTATGTCTTGAACCCATTATCCCAAGCTTCTTGCATTTCGTCCTTAAGCGGCTGCATGTACACATTCATATTCTTCCCCGGATAGTTGGGCCCTGGAATTATCAACGTCAGGAAAATATTCTTTCGTTGCATAATCTGCCCGGGGGGGGAGATTGAGTGGAATGACAAACACGGGCCAACAGCTGTATGGGGCTGCCATTTGACCAAACACACTGAACCCATCTGTGCTGACGGCGACTCGAGGATGCCTTGGATCTGCCGTTTTTTCCTTATGTAATGCATCGAAGCGCTTCCACGCTTCACCATCCGATGTGTGCACCATCATCACATTCCCATCTGCATCTAGTTCGGTTCTTTTGCCCGTTTTGTGCCATGTCATCTGTCTGGCCGTCTCTTCGACCATGAAAAGACGTTGAAGTCTTGGTACAATTGGCATATACCGAAGAACATTAACGGGTATTTTGGTCTGCGTCTTCTCACCCATACCGTTGTCTACCACAACATACCTGGAAGAATTGCAAATGGGACAATAGTTCAAGTCCTCATACTGAAGCCTAAATAAGACACATCCTTTCTCACAGGCATGTATCTTCTCATAGGGCATCTTAAGAGCACGGAGGTTTTTGTCTGACTGGTACAGGTTTGGAGGTAGCACATGGCCTTTGGGTAGAAATCGTCCGAATACTGTCATCATCGCGTCGTAGCATTCTCTGCCCAAGTTTAATTGAGCCTTCAAAGCCATTATTTGTGAGATGGCATCCAGCTAACAAAGCTCAGTGTGCTCGTGGAGAGGATGTTTTGAGGACTCCAACATTTCAGTGAAGGCCTTTGCAGATTCCTCCATCTCCTCGTCCGAGTCCCGAGCATCGTCAAAGTCTTGCACCATGTCTGCGGTCCCGGTACCATGCTCGTCGGTGCGACGATGAACCTCGGCTCTGGCACGTTGGGCAGACTCACCATGTAATGTCCAGACCATGTAACCAGGCGTAAAACCAAACTTCTGCAGGTCTTTACTCATTTGAAGCTCGTCCCTCTTTTTATAGTTGTCGCAACAGGTACAGGGGCACCAGCTAAATTCCTGGCCATTTGCAAATGCGGCTCTAACAAACCCCTTGGTTTTTGTTAACCATTCCTCGGTCCAAACTTTCTGACTAGTGTAACCGGTGTACATCCATGCACAATCACTCATATTGACTTCCTACTAGACACACAAGAAATATATACATAATTAAGCAAACCATATCCATCAGTTAATAGAGTTTGTTAGTTTTATTACGTCCATGCAACCTACACGCTAATAGGTAAAGATAGGTCCTAATCCCACCCGAGTATGTGTAGATCGGGTTTGTTTTCCCATGCTCTGCTCCGAATCCGACGCAAAATTTCGGCAGCACCTCCCCGCTGTTCTCCTGATACACGTCTCGGCAATAAGCAGAGAGAATGTGTACTCGGAGAACAACAGGGAGGCACTGACGAAATTCTGCATCGGATCCGGAGCTGAGCATATGGGAAAACGAACCCAATCTACACATACTCGGGCTGTCCATGGATAACGTTGGACAATTCGAAAGAATCACGATTATAAATATTCAAATGCATGCATATTTATAGATGTAACCCTTTCGAACGGGAGACGCATAGTGGTCACGCATACTGATGATTGAAGACACCTATAGCAAGTGTTAGGGGGTTCCTTGGCGTCGATGGAACCCTAAATAGCAAGTGTCATCGGTGCGAGATACATGTGGTGCTCGGCGTTGAACACTAGATCCACATCCCACAAGTGAAGCCGGCGCCCGGCGTCCCGCAACAATAGTTCTGGTGGCCGATGACGGTCGAGCACCTTGGCGAATTCGCAATGGTGTTCGACCACCATCGACGCCGAGAACTGTTGCTGTGGGACACCGGACGCCGGCGTCACTTGTGGGACGTGGATGTAGTGTTCGACACCGACGGCCACATGTATCTCGCACTGACGATACTTGCTATTTAGGGTTCCATCGACAATGACCCCCTAACCCGCTCGTCCCCGGGTAAACTAAATAGCAACTACCATCGGTGCAAGTTACATGAGGCGGTCGGCGTTGAACACTAGATCCACATCCCACAAGTGAAGCCGGCGCCCGGCGTCCCGCAACAATAGTTCTGGTGGCCGATGACGGTCGAACACCTTGGCGAATTTGTCTGGCAGCCTTTGCGATGAGGATTAAAGCCAAGTTTTGAAATTTCAAACAACCAAACCGACTTGAGTCAGTTTGGGTGTTTCAAGTTTCAACACTTGCCTTTTAATCGTCATTGCAGAGGCTGCCAGACAAATTCGCAATGGTGTTCGACCGCCATCGACGCCGAGAACAGTTGCTTTGGGACGCCGGACGTCGTCGTCACTTGTGGGACATGGATGTAGTATTCGACACCGACGGCCACATGTACCTCGCACCGACGATACTTGCTATTTAGGGTTCCATCGACACCGAGGAACCCCCTAACCCGCTCGTCCCCGGGCGCCCTCTTTTCCTACTTCTTTTTTTCATCTTCAACTTCAACTTCTTTTTTTCATCTTCTTCTTCTTCTACTACTTATTGTTCTTTTTTCTTCTCCTTCTTCCTCTTCTTCTTTTTCTTTTTTTTCATCTTTCTTGATTATTCTTAAAAACAGGAAAAAAACCTAAACAAAACTATAAACTAAATGTAACCTAAAATAAACTAAATTAACCTAAACTAACCTAAACTAAACTAAATAAACTAAACTAACCTAAACTAAACTAACCTAAACTAAACAAATATAAACTAAATCTAAAAAAACAGAAAAAAAAACTCACCACGATGAGGGGCGGGGCGGCGAGGGGCAGGGAAGGGAGGAGGAGCGAGCGGGAAGGCCGGGAGGAGGCGGAAGGTAGAAAAGGTGAAGGGGTGTGGAGGACGAGGTCGGGAGGGAAGGGGCGGGGAGCGTAGAGGCGGGGCGGTCAGTCTGGCGGCGACGGTCCGTGGGGAGGGCGGGGGGGCTGATGACGTGGGGTGGAGCGGGGCAGGGTGACTCAGGCGCGGCCGGGCGGGGTGCCGGCACGGCCGGCGGCGGCGGCTCGGCTGGGCGGGGCGGGGCGGGCGGCGGCGCGGCCGGGCGGCGGCAGGGGTGAGGGGTCGGGGCGGCTCGGGCAGGGAGAGAGAGGGAATGGACAGATCGGGCGCGGGCGCGGCCCCTTATCTGCTAGGTCACAGCTCTTTGCCGTCTGCCAGCAGACGGCAAAGAGCGTACCTAGTGGGGTGGGGCCGGGGGCAAACGGACAAACTAACGGCCATCTTCTTTGTCGTCTGCTGACAGACGGCAAAGATGTTTTGCCGTCAGCCAGCATACGGCAAAGAAGATGGCCGTTAGGTCGCCCTCGTACGCCCGCCACCCACCCTCTTTGCCGTCCGCTAGCGGACGGCAAAGATATGCTGATGGCAAAGCCATCCGTAGCCGTCCGCTGCCTCTTTGCCGTCAGTTTTCTGGTGGCTGATGGCAAAGCCTTTCTTTGCCGTCCGCTAGCTGACGGCAAAGAAGTGGCAGACGGCAAAGAAGTGGATTCCAGTAGTGATGTCTCCATATAAAATGGTTTATGGAAAAGCATGTCACTTACCTCTTGAACTTGAACATAAAGCGTATCGGGCTATTAAAGAGCTCAACTATGATTTCAAACTTGCCGGTGAGAAGAGGTTATTTGACATTAGCTCACTTGATGAATAGAGAACCCAAGCCTATGAGAATGCCAAGTTGTTTAAAGAAAAAGTTAAAAGATGGCATGACAAAAGGATACAAAAGCGTCAGTTTAATGTAGGTGATCATGTTTTGCTATACAACTCTCGTTTAAGATTTTTTGCAGGAAAGCTTCTCTCTAAATGGGAAGGTCCTTACATTATTGAAGAGGTCTATCATTCCGGTGCCATTAAGATCAACAATGCCGATGGCACCAACCCGAAGGTGGTAAACGGTCAAAGAATCAAACATTATATTTCAGGTACTCCCATAAATGTCGAGACGAATATTATCAATACCGTAACACCGGAGGAGTACACAAGGGACACTTTCCAGAACATTTCAGACTCCAAAAAGGAATAGGTATGTGGTACGGTAAGTAAACCGACTCCAAAACTGTTCTAATGGCAATTTTTCTCTGTTTTGGAATATTTAAAAAATTAGGAAAATTAAAAGTAGTCCGAAAAGTGCACGAGGAAGCGACAAGGCAGGGAGGCGCGCCCTACCCCCCTGGGCGCGCCCCCACCCTTGCCGCCACCTCGTGTGCCCTCCGGACTCCGTTTTCTTGCACAATACTTCTTTTGGTCGGTAAAAATTCATTATATAATCTCCCGAAGGTTTTGACCACCGTACCACGGCAAAATCTCCTGTTTTTGTTTTGAGCTGTTTTCTGCCAGAGTTTTCAAGGCCAGGCATCATGTCTCCCCCCTCCTCCAACAATGGGGACGACGATGCGTGGCTAATGAAGATAGAGATGAAGAAAGAAGAACTTGGGGAAACCAACAAGGGTGATGAAATCAAGAAGGTCGTAGTGGATCAAGTTCCGGCAGCAGAAGAAGAAGAAGACATCCTACAACCATACTACGATCATCTTACCCCTACTGAAATTGAAGCTTTTAAGATCGTTGAGATAGTTTGTGTGCAAAATAAATATCTCACTCGTGAAAATATTTTGTTGCAAGAGCATATCGTCTCCCTCCAGAGCATCATTCGCAGATTGGAGTATCTCCTACGCTCGGAGTGCGGCACTACATCATCAACTCCATCATCACCACCTCCGAAGAAAGAGACCTAAATACATGGGTATGGGCACTCCCCTTAGCAACTGCCAAGCTTGGGGGAGGTGCCCCGGTATCGTATCACCATCACACCTTTACTTTTACCGTTTTTCTAAGTTCGATCCTTTTGGTTATATCTTTATCTAGTAGAATAAAATTTTTAGTATGATCTAGCTTTGAGTTTTGCTTAGAGATCTATCTATGTAATCGAGTCCGTGAGTTATATATAATAAAGAGTAGTTTTGAGTTGAGGGCTTTGTTTTCTTGCTATGATCTTGAGGGAATAAATAAAAGAAAGAAATAAAAAGATCGTATAATGATCTTATGAAGAGTGATGACTTCACATATAAAGAGTATGATGAATAGAAGTTGTTGAGAGTTGACAAACATAGTTTTGGTAATTGTTGCAATTAATAGGAAGTAATAAAGAAAGAGAGGTTTCACATATAAATATACTATCTTGGACATCTTTTGTAATTGTGAGCACTCATTAAAATATGACATGCTAAAAAGTTGATGTTGGACAAGGAAGATAACATAATGGGTTATGTTTCCTTATATCCGAATAGAAGTTATAGTGTCTTGGATCCTCCAACATGTTGAGCTTGCTTTTCCCTCTTATGCTAGCCAAATCCTTTGCACCAAGTAGAGATAATACTTGTGCATCCAAACATCCCTTAAACCAGTTTTGCCATGAGAGTCCACCATACCTACCTATGGATTGAGTAAGATCCTTCGAGTAAGTTGTCATCGGTGCAAGCAATAAAAATTGCTCTCTAAATATGCATAATCTATTAGTGCGAAGAAAATAAGCTTTATACGAACTTGTGATATGGAAGAAATAAAAGCGACGGACTGCATAATAAAGTTCTTTATCACAAGTGGCAATATAAAGTGACGTTCTTTTGCATTAAGATTTTGTGCATCCAACAATAAAAGCGCATGACAACCTATGCTTCCCTCTGTGAAGAGCCTATCTTTTACTTTTATCTTCTATCCTTATACAAGAGTCATGGTGATCTTCACCTTTCCTTTTTACATTTTTTTCTTTTGGCAAGCACTATGTGTTGGAGAAAGATCCAGATATATATATCCACTCGGATGTAGGTTATCATAAAGTATTATTGTTGACATTACCCTTGAGGTAAAAGGTTGGGAGGCGAAACTATAAGCCCCTATCTTTCTCTATGTCCGACTGAGGCTTCGAACCGATAAGTATCACGTGAGTGTTAGCAATTGTGAAAGATTAAATGTTAGTTGAGTATGTGGACTTGCTGAAAAGCTCTTGAATTGACTCTTTCCGATGTTATGATAAATTGCAATTGCTTCAATGACTGAGATCACAGTTTGTTAGTTTTCAATGAAATTTCCGATTCGTGCTTTACCTTGTGAACGAATTGTTACTTTAGCATAAGAAATTATATGACACTATATGATGCTGTTCTAAAGATGATCATGATGCCCTCATGTCCGTATTTTATTTTATCGACACGTCTATCTCTAAACATGTGGACATATTTTTCGATTTCGGCTTTCGCTTGAGGACAAGCGAGGTCTAAGCTTGGGGGAGTTGATACGTCCATTTTGCATCATGCTTTTATATCAATATTTATTGCATTATGGGCTATTGTTACACATTATATCACAATACTTATGCTTTTTCTCTCTTATTTTACAGGGTTTACATAAAGAGGGAGAATGCCGGCAGCTGGAATTCTGGACTGGAAAAGGAGCAAATCTGAGAGACCTATACTGCACAACTCCAAAAGTCCTGAAACTTCACGGAGAATTATTTTGGAATATATAAAAAATATTGGGCGAAGAAAGCACCAGAGGGGGGCCACCAGCCATCCACAAGGGTGGGGGCGCGCCTCCCTACCTTGTGGGCCACCTGGCAGGCCTCCGGTGCCCATCTTCTGCTATATGATGTGTTTTGACCTGGAAAAAATTAGAAGGAAGCTTACGGGACGAAGCACCACCATCTCGAGGCCGAACCTGGGCAGAACCAATCTAGGGCTTCGGCAGAGCTGTTTTGCTGGAGAAACTTCCCTCCAGGAGGGGGAAATCGAAGCATCGTCATCACCAACGATCCTCTAATCGAGAGGGGGTCAATCTCTATCAACATCTTCACCAGCACCATCTCCTCTCAAACCCTAGTTCATCTCTTATATCCGATCTTTGTCTCAAAACCTCAGATTGGTACCTGTGGGTTGCTAGTAGTGTTGATTACTCCTTGTAGTTGATGCTAGTTGGTTTATTCGGTGGAAGATCATATGTTCAGATCCTTAATGCTATTCAATACCCCTCTGATTATGAACATGAATATGCTTTGTGAGTAGTTACGTTTGTTCCTGAGGACATGGGAGAAGTCTTGCTACAAGTAATCATGTGAATTTGGTATTCGCTCGATATTTTGATGAGATGTATGTTGTCTTTCCTCTAGTGGTGTTATGTGAACATCAACTACATGACACTTCACCATGATTTGGGCCTAGGGGAAGGCATTGGGAAGTAATAAGTAGATGATGGGTTGTGTGACGACCCCGGCTTAATCGTGCACTAATCATACACGCAAATGCGCATGATCAAGCCTAAGGACTCACTTGAAGATATCACAACACAACTCTAAAACATAAAATAAAGTCATACAAGCTTAATATTACAAGCCAAGGCCTCGAGGGCTCGAATACAAGCTCGATGGCATACAAGCGTCAGCGGAAGCATTAGATATCTGAGTACAGATATATTACAGAGAGAGAGATAAGCCTTCACAGAGGCGGGGTAAAAATAAAAACTACGATCGAAAGGCGTAGGCCTCCTGCCCTGGACCCTCCGATCCTACTCCTGGTCGTCGAACGGCTCCTCGTAGTAGTAGTACTCGCCAGGCGGATAGTAGTACTGGTCGTCGGCTGGGGCTTCTGGCTCAGGGGCTCCGTCGTCTGGTGGCATCAAATGGAAAATGGGGGAAAAAGAAAATAAAGCAAACGTGAGTACTCATCCGAAGTACTCAGCAAGCAAGGATCTACACTACATATGCATCATTGTCAAAGGAATGGCTGTATATGTGGACTGGGCTGCAGAAATGCCAGAGTAGAGGGGGAAAGCCTAGTCCTATCGAAGACTAGCATCTTCAACAATCTTCGACAGTCTTGCAGCATCAGGAGAGAGCAGATGAACAAAATGTAAAGTAGTAGTAGTAATATCATCAACCTCGACCTGAGATCCTTTCTCGACTCCCTGCGAGAAAGCAATCCCAGAGCCGTACTATCCAATTCTCATCACATGTTCTAGTTGTACCGATCGGGATACAACTCCGAGTGTCCGTTACCGTAGGACAGGCTATCGATAGAAGTTTCTTCCCTGCAGGGGTGCACCAACTTACCCACCACGCTCACTTAACTCTGGCCGGACACACTTTTCTGGGTCATGCCCGGCCTCGGCTAAGCAACACGCCGCAACCCGACCTAGACTTATAAGAGAGGTCAGCACGCCGGACTAAACCTATGCCCCCAGGGGTCTTGGGCCATCGCCCCGGGAACTCCTGCACGTTACGGGGCCACCGAGAGCAGACCTAGCAACCCCTTATACAAGCGCGGTTGCGTTACCAGTCCAACTCGGTGTGCGCCGCTCCTTACTGACGTCAAACAAGCTTCGGCTGATGTGTACGACGCAGAACGCCCATACTATGCCCACGTGATGGTTAGTGCTATCGGGCCAGAGGCCCCTCGAATCAAATATCCAAACCGTAGTGGATTAGGAGCGCGCGGAAACGAGCAGAGACTCACGATCGATGTGACCCCGTCGCCCCGTCTCGAGGACTTGCGGCAAGGGCTAAGAATGCCCGGCCACGCCTCGTAGTTATCTCGCGGGCACCATCCAGGTCAACCCGACTCCACATCACTTCGCGTTAAGCTCGCGCGGGTACCCCTCAGGGCCGACCCGTCTTTAGTATCGTGGTTCATAGTCAAGTCATAATATCCAAGGTAACTGTGTGTCGGACACCGAAGGGAACCATGAGGAATCACCCTCGATGGAATTCCCGCTCGATGTTATCATCAAGGTGAACGAAGGAGGAATCACCCTCGAGGTCCACACTTGAGAGGTTGCGCGACGATGTCGTTATCGGGGGTGGTGTAGGAGGAATCACCCTCGCTTACCACGACCGAGTAACTAACCTACAAGGTTAACATCAGAAGTGCTAACGAGGTATCACCCTCGACACTCGACGGTAACCCAGCAGTGTCGGCAACTAAGGGGTAGTGATGTGCGGTGCCAGGGTCTAGTCTTCAATCCCGATGATCGGGTCTTCTTATGTCCAGCAGGGCAGTCGGGATCAAGTGGAGGTCTCTGTCGTGTCTCTACCCAGCCTATAATAATCAGTCTAGGATAACCAGTAAGGTAACAAAGCAGGGTACAATAATCAGGCTATGCAGCAGATATAGGAAAACAGTAGCAGTAGCAGTTCTAATGCAAGCATAAGAGAGAAAAGAGTAGGCGATATAGGCATGCTCAAAATGGGGGTGCTTGCCTGTTTGCTCGGGGGCAAGGGCAAGGTCTTCAGTAGTATCGTCGGGGACGTAGTCGTACTCCTGTGCGGCGTCTGCCTCGGGAGCTACGTCAACGTCGGGGGCTACCGAGAGAGAAGAGGGGGAAGAAACAGGTAAACATAATGCAAACAAATGCAACACGGTGCGTGTGATGCTATGATGCAGTGTAGGGTTGCCTAAATATGCATCTAAGTCATTTTAGTTATTTTTAGAATTATTCTGGGATTTAATATCCGACGTGTGTGCACTATTCATCTGTCGGATTCGGGTCCGAAGTTACGAGTTCTTCTACGTAGGAGGTTCCGATGGAGAAACAGACGGCACGATCAGACTCGTCTCGTCGTTCTGAGCAACTTTCATGTTTTAACTTTTTCGATCCGAGCTACGGTTTAAAAGTTATTAATTTTTAAAGATTATTCGAATTTCTGAAATTATTTTATTTATCAGAAAATGAATTATGACGTCAGCATGACGCGCTGCTGACGTCAGCAAGTCAACAGGACGGTTGACCAGTCAAACCTGACATGTGGGTCCAGTGGGACCCACATGTCAGCCTCTATTTCTTTAATCAGTGAATTAGTTTAATTACCAGGATTAATTAGGGGGTGGACCCCACATGTCAGTGAGACATTAGGTTAATTAGTTTATTTTTATTTCTAAAATGTTTTAATTAATTAATCAGGGAGGTGGGCCCGCCTGTCAGCGGCTGGGCCGGTCCAGTCAGCAAAGCTGACTGGTCAACTGGCCGGCCGGGCCCCTGGGACCCACGGGTCAGTGACCCAGGGGTGGGCCCCGCCTGTGCCACGTCAGCGGGGCCGGCGGCTGGTCGCCGGCGACCAAATCGCACGGCGGCGCGTCGCCGGAGTTGGCCGGAATCGAGCTATAGGGCTCGGTTCGAGCCGGGCTTGGGTGCGTTCGAAAGCCAGGGGACTCGCCCGTCGCGTGGGAGTGGTCTCGTCGTCGGAATCTACCGGAGCCGTCGACGGTGAGCTCGCGGGCGGCGCTGGAGTTCGGGGTCTGGACGGGATCGCGGCTGCGCGGCTCGAGGGGGTACGTGCGAGTGCGCGTTTGACTCCCGGGGTTGCCAGGAGCACAGCGCGGTGCTTAGCCAAGCACGGAAGCGGCCATGGCCACGAGCATGAGCTCGTCGGCGGCGGCCAAAGCACGACTACGGTGGCGGCTAGCTACGGCGGTTCCTATGGCGCAGCGAGAGAGAGGAGGGGAGAAGCTCACCGTGCAGGCTCACACGTAGGCCCGGCGAGTGGTTTAGTAGCTGCTGCGCCGGGGATCGACGGAGAGGCGCCGGCGACCGAAGCAAAGGGGGCGGAGAAGAACGACGCCTGTGGAGCTCCCTTGCTCCACCAGAGAGCTTCAGGCGACGCGGTCGACCACGGCGGATGCGAGGGACATCTCGACGAGGCGATGCGAGGCCGGTAGCCGCGAGCATGGCGTCGAGCGGCGGCGGCCGCGTCCGGCTGCTCCCGGATCTGAGGGGGAAGGAGAAGCGAGGCGAGCGTGGCTGAAGGAGGAATGACGGGGAGGACCAGGGGGAGTGGACGGGCGCCGTTCTTATCCCCTCCTCCTCACTGTAGTGTCGGCGGCATCGCCGTGTCGGCGCCGCAGCGGCGAGCGCGCGCTCGGCCAGGGACGCGCCGACACGACGACGGAGAGAGAGGGGAGCGGCCTGGTGGGCTGGGTCTAAGTGCACTGTGCACTTAGGCCCAGTCCACAGTAGTTTTTCACTTTTTTTTTGTTCTTTAATTCTTTTCTGTTTTGGAAATGATTAAGCCACTTTAGCAGTTTTGTAAAATATGGAACTTGGTCCAAATATTACAGTGCCATTTTAGTTCTCACCAAAAAGTGGTTTGGACAAATTTGGAATTCATTTGAAGCTGAAAAGAATTTAAATGAATTTGAATATTCTGTTTTAGTGCTGTTTCATCTTGTTAGAGTCACTTTTCTAACTCCAACTTCAATGATGATGATTTTACAAATTTTCCTGGATTATTTGCCATTTAATGAACATTTTCCCAACAGTGTTTGATCAACTTTATAATTCACTTTTGAATTTGAGTTGATTTTCAGATGTGGATTTGAATTGGATTATTAACCCATATGACATGGCACTGCAAATGATCATGACTTGGCAGTTTTAACAGAGTGTCACAGAGTTTATTACACGGGGGTGTTACAGGTTGCTAGAGTGACAGAAGCTTAAACCCTAGTTTATGCATTGCTTCGTAAGGGGCTGATTTGGATCCATATGTTTCATGCTATGGTTAGATTTATCTTAATTCTTCTTTCGTAGTTGTGGATGCTTGCGAGAGGGGTTAATCATAAGTGGGAGGCTTGTCCAAGGAAGGATAGAACCCAAGCACCGGTCCACCCACATATCAAATTATCAAAGTAACGAACGCGAATCATATGAGCATGATGAAAATTAGCTTGACAGTAATTCCCATGTGTCCTCGGGAGCGCTTTGCTTTATATAAGAGTTTGTCCAGGCTTGTTCTTTGCTACAAAAAGGATTGGGCCACCTTGCTGCACCTTAGTTACTTTTGTTACTTGTTACCAGTTACAAATTATCTTATCACACAACCATCCGTTACCGATAATTTCAGTCCTTGCAGAGAATACCTTGCTGAAAACCGCTTGTCATTTCCTTCTGCTCCTCGTTGGGTTCGACACTCTTACTTATCGAAAGGACTACGATAGATCCCCTATACTTGTGGGTCATCACTCCCAGGACCGTACCGTCCACCATCTTTGGCAGCTCCATGCGCCTGAGCCGCTTGGTCCAGTGGATGAGGGTCTCGCCTTCTTCCTCCTCCTCCCTGGCAAAGACAGCAAGCCAAGATCAGTCAGCAATCGAGAGAATATGCGGAAATTGCAGCAAAGAAAGAAGAGTGTTCTTTCTTACTCTTCGTCAATGAGCATGGAGCTCAGCTCGAACTCCACGGGCAGTGAGGGCGCCCTGCTTCTCTTCTAGGGCGGAGGAACGGAGCTCCCCGGCAACTTTGAACCTTGCTGAGGTGCAAGGGACTCCGACGAGGACGAGATATGCGAGGAGCTCGAGCCGGACTGGGAGCTGGAGTCGACTCCCGTGGCTGCCAATTGCTTGGCGGGAGGGGTCCTGGCCCCGGAAAGGCGAGAGGACTGCCGGCGCACAGCATCTGGCTTGCTGCCCTTGGAGGTGGTCTTCTTCACCTTCTTGGCGGCAAGTGCAGGATCGGGAACCACTGCTCCCCGGCTAGCCACCCGCCTGCGAGGGCGCTGCTCCAAGATTGGCTCTGGGCTTGAGGGCCTGCCGCGAGCCACTCCTCCCCAAGCTGCTCCACCTCCGCAGCCCCCTCTTCCTCCTGGGCCTCTACTGCTGCGACATATAAAGCCTCAATCCCGGCAGGCTCGTCCCCGACAGCCTCGTCCCCGGCGGGCTCGCCCCCGGAAGGATCACCCCCAGCAGCCTTCTCTGTGGTTTGCGCCTCGCTTCTGCCGTGGGAAGAGCCTGCGTCCTCAGCCTCCTCCTCTTCCTCCGCTGCCTCCCCGGCCTTCGCCTTTGCGGCGGTTCGGAGTGCCTTGTCTTCCTCGATCCGCCTCTTGATGAACGCCTCTTCCACCTTGGAGGTGCGCTTGAACATATTGGTCTCCACCGTGGTAGCCCTTTCCACCAGGCTGGAGGTCCACACAAGCTCTTCGTTAAGCTCGGGTAACTGCCAGTCACCCACAACTCCATGAGCGTTGCAATCTGGCATCCATTTCAGAATCTGGTCCCGGGCGGAGTTGATGTTCAGTGGGATGATATTTGCCGGCAACCTGAACGGCCCAAGGCTGCCGAACAGTTGTTCGCACAACCAAGCATGGCCGTAGACTGACAGGTTGTTGGCCAGGCCAGGGTACAACCTCATCTTGTCTGCAGCATCTCCATACTGCTAGGCGAACCTGTCCCCCTTCTGCAGTGGCGCGATATGATGTCGGAGGAAGTCGGCTCCCACATGACCGATGGTCAGCCTGGCAGCCTTTATACTGGTAATCCTGTTTATTGTCGGGCGAAGCCTGTCATCTGTAAGGCCAAACTCCCTCCAGTCATTGCCGCGCACAACGCACTCTATCCGCGCCTGGCAGAAATCTGGGGCCTCCTTATCCTGGATCCAGCACCAGTGTGCCCTCCACTCCTCCCATCTGCCACACTGCTGCCCGGGGAGGTAATCCCAGTTTTCCCTCGCCACCCGGGGGATCTAGCTTATGTTCCCAGAATGGTGGGCTTTGTTCTCCACCCGCGGGACGAAATAGTGCCTGAACAAATCGACATTGGGGGCAGCTCCAACAAAGTTCTCGCACAAGTGGGCAAAAATCGCCATGCACACCATTGCATTTGGCGTAAAGTCCTGAAGGTGGAATCCATAGATCACCACCATTGCCTCGAAGAAATCCGAAAAGGGAGGACAGAGGACGCAGATGAAGTATGCGCAAAAGAATCGATATGAATCTGGCGGATCTTTTTTCCCCTCTGCCAGGACCTTGGGTGCGCCATGCCCCTTCAGGACCTCCCTCCCCCAGAGATATCCGTACCTTGCTTTCAGCACCTCGCTGTCCAGATTCGATGGGAAGAAGACCATGTCTCCCCTTCACTTCTTATCCAGCTCTGCTGCTCTCTTCTTGCTCCCCTCGGCGGCCACCTCCTTCGCAACGGTCGCCCGCTTCCCCTTGGGAGCAGCGGTTTTCTTCCCCATTTCTTTGAGTTGTGGCGGGGATTGGGGAAGGAAATTCAGTGGGGATCGGCAGTGAGTATGGGCGAGGAGGGAGAGCAGTCGTTTGGCTTGCGGAAGAAGATGGTGGAGGGGCGAGGCAGATGATGAATGAGCAGTACCCTGATACGTCTCCGTCGTATCTACTTTTCCTAATGCTTTTCCTCTTGTTTTGGACTCTAATTTGCATGATTTGAATGAAACTAACCCGGACTGACGTTGTTTTCAGCAGAACTACCATGGTGTTGTTTTTGTGCAGAAATAAAAGTTCTCGGAATGGAACAAAACTTTGCGAGGAATTTTTATACAATAAAAGAAAAATACTGGAGCCAAGAACCACCGGAGGGGGGCACCTGGGTGGGCACAACCCACCAGGGCGCGCCACCCACTCTAGGCGCGCCCAGGTGGGTTGTCCCCTCCTGGTGGCCCCGCAAACCCTGAAACCGACGCTATAAAATCACATTTTTCCAGAAAAAAAATGAGGGAGAAAGAATTATCGCGTTCCGCGAGACAGAGCCGCCGCCACCTCCTGTTCTTCATCGGGAGGCCAGATCTGGAGTCTGTTTGGGGCTCCGGAGAGGGGGATCTTTGGTATTCGTCATCACCAACCCTTCTCCATCGCCAATTCCATGATGCTCCCCATCGGGAGTGAGTAATTCCTTCGTAGGCTCGCTGGTTGGTGAGGAGTTGGATGAGATTCATCATGTAATCGAGTTAGTTTTGTTAGGGCTTGATCCCTAGTATCCATTATGTTCTGAGATTGATGTTGCTATGACTTTGCCATGCTTAATGCTTGTCACTTTGGGCCCGGGTGCCATGATTTCAGATCTGAACCGTATATGTTATCACCATTATATCCATGTTCTAAATCCGATCTTGCAAGTTATAGTCACCTACTACGTGTTATGATCCGGCAACCCCGGAGTGACAATAGTCGGGACCACTCCCGGTGATGACCGTAGTTTGAGGAGTTCATGTATTCACCGTGTGTTAATGCTTTGTTCCGGTTCTCTATTAAAAGGAGGCCTTAATATCCCTTAGTTTACAATATGGACCCCGTTGCCACGGGAGGGTAGGACAAAAGATGTCATGCAAGTTCTTTCCATAAGCACGTATGACTATTTACGGAATACATGCCTACATTATATTTATGAACTGGAGCTAGTGCCGTATCGCCCTAGGTTCTAACTGTCTCATGATGAATATCATCCAATAAATTACCGATCCAATGCCTACGATTTTCCTACATATTGATCTTGCTAAGTTACTATTGCTGGTGTATAGTAAAGTTATCAGAGTTGTATCGCTGAGTTCATAGCTTGAAAGATCTCTTCAGCAGTAAAGTTATCAGAGTTGTATCGCTGAGGGTCATTTGACTCGCCTGAATATTCGTACATTAAACTGGGCCGACGGCTTAAGGGAAGAATTTTCCATGAGACCCAGCAATGGGCTAGGTCAATTCCAGTCAACCCATTGGCTAACAAAGGAGTTACTTTGGGATAATATTGGAGTGCCTCGGTATGTTCATTTTGAAGAATTTTGCTTGGCAGGTCAAAATTGATAGAGAGGCGATCAGCCCGATAACCCGGTAGAGGATTCTCATTGTTTGGGGCAGTATTCTTGCAATAGAACCAAGTTTTTATCCATCCTTTGTGGTGGCTTAGTAAGGTGGCTGCAGGAAAGCTGCCATCTCTGCGTCTCTGAATTGAGACTCCACCTAACTCTTGAGTCGGACCACTTGCGCATTCAGTCTGGCGGTTTATATAGAAGAATTCCTTGAAGAGAGCAATAGTAGGTTCTACTTGCAAATAAGCTTCACAAAAGATCTGAAAATGGCAAATGCTTGTTACCGAGTTGGGGCCTATATCTTGAGGATGAAGGCTGAAGTAGTGCAAGATATCTCGAAAGAATTTTGACCCGGGCGGTGTGAAGCCTCTAAGGATATGGTCAGTAAAAACTATCACTTCTCCTTCGCCAAGGTTGGGGACATTTTCTCCTTGACAGATACGCCAGCCAATCTCTTCCTGAGTCGCCAAGAGACCTTGGTCCACAAAATCTTTAATGATTATGTCAGTGACTAGGGAAGGACCCCAGTTGCAGAGGGTGGTTTTTGTCATGTTGAGCCGCCTAAAGGACGATGGAAGCTGCAGAACCAGAATATGGCGGGTTATTTGACAAATATGAAGATGAGCCGCTCTAAGTGATGGCGAGTCAATTAAAAGAAATAACTTCTGAAATATTGGTGAGTTACAGCTACGAAGGTAAGCCACCCAAAATACAGAGGCGGGTTATGTAAAAGTCTAGGATTATTGAAAATTCTGCTAAGTGTGGAGCAAACAAGTTTCGCAATCAACATCTATGTTTATGGATCTATGGGCAGTTCAAAAAAGAAAATAATTGCTAAACCTAAAAGGGTGGTGACGGAAGAACTAGCAGGTCACCCATTGATTCTAGAGAAAATACAAGTTGCCCAAGGTATAAGATGGTGTCCAGGCTGCTACTGCAATACTTCTATGATGTTTCAGATCAAAAACATGATCTATTCCAATATATAATGAACTAAGAAAAGGATGAACACCGACGAACTCCACGAACTCAGGTGAACTAATGTAGATCTGAAGAAAGAAGGGAAGTGGTACCTGATGGCGGAGGTGTGCCGCTGAATCCCGACGATAACGGGGTGGCGCTACAACCTCGACCAAAGAAGGCTGGCGCGGTTCGATGGGCGCGGCGGACCTCCGGATGGGAAGGCTCTCGTGAAGACGAAGGAGTGGAGAAGACGAGGTAAAAAGGTAAAGGAGGGCCCTCGAGCCTATTTATAAGGGAAAAAAGGTAACAGTAAATGGCTGGTGAGAGAATCGAGGAGGCATAATAAATTTTACAGCTAAAGGGACACCTCGATTCTCAGGATTACAGATTTATACAAAGATTCATTATGACATCATGAAGGGTTTCCCGAAATCACGGAGATGACATCATCTTTTTATTATGGCGGGTTATGAAGACTTTCCAAGGTGGCAGTTAAGAGAAATGAAGAGAAGACTCGCTAGACGGAAGGGTTAAGATTGACATGAACAAGTTCAAATCAATCTGGGGCCTAATGTTGGGGATATAACCCCGTGATTATAACCCACCCAATAAGGGCCGGGTTAGACCGTTGGCGACTCATGGAGTTAAAACCTCAGACACGGCTAAGTGATTAAGGCACATGACTTGGAAGGGCGGCTTACAGACGGGCCGGCTTAGAGCCCAAAGTCAGAAGACGGCCCAGAGGTGTAAGCTGTTAGGTGATGACTCGTCTTGTAAGGCAAGGCGACTTAGAGAAGGGATCGGTTACGGGTCATAACCCGACCCGGACTCTTGTAAGCCGGAGGCCTCAACCTGTATATAAAGGTGAGTCCCCGGTATAGAATAGACATGTTACAATCAATCGATAGCTAGGTCAAGCGAATCCGCTCCCTTGTAATCGATACTCAAGCAATAGCAACAAGAGCAGGAGTAGGATTTTACCTCCACCGTGAGGGGCCGAACTTGGGTAAACCCATGTCTCTTGTCCCACTCAACCCTGACAAGCTAATCACCGTTGCCATGGCTTCAAGCTTAAGTCCTTTCACTAGGACATCTGCCGTGATAAAGCCACGACATCTACTAATCTTGGACGTGATGCCTATGTATTTGATCATTGCCTTGGATATTGTCATAATTATTTGCTCTTCTATCAATTGCCCAACAATAATTTGTTTACCCACCGTATGCTATTTTCTCGAAAAAAGCCACTAGTGAAATCTACGGCCCCCGGGTCTATCTTTTATCATATTGCTTTCAGATCTATTATTCCAAAAAACCAAAAATACCTTGCTGCATTTTTTCTTTACTTATTTTATTTTGTGTTTTTGCAAGATCTATTTATCCAATCTCATACAATTTAATCTATTTTTTTACCGAGCAGGGATTGACAACCCCTCTTACGCGTCGGGTTGCAAGTATTTGTTCTTTGTGTGCAGGTACCGTTTACATAGTGTTTCTTGGTTCTCCTATTGGATTGATAACCTTGGTTTCATAACTGAGGGAAATACTTACCGTAGCTGTGCTGCATCATCCCTTCCTCTTTGGGGAAATACCGACGCAGTCTCAAGCCACTTCACACCCCAAGGTAATATTCAAGGAGTACTAAGCAACTAAGCTTGGGGATGCCCCGGAAGGCACCCCCTCTTTCTTCTAACGACCATCGATAATTTTACTTGGAGCTATATTTTTATTCGTCACATATCATGAGTTTTTCTTGGAGCGTCTTGTATTATATGAGTCTTTGCTTGTTTTGCTTTTTAGTTTGTCACAATCATCCTTGCTGGACACACCTATTTGAGAGAGCCATAATTATGCTATGATTTGTTAGGATTGCTCTACGTGCTTCACTTAAATTTTTTTGAGCTATGGAATTGTTCTATGTGCTTCACTTGTATCTTTTTGAGCATGGTGGTGCTTTAATTTTGAAGAAATATGCTCTCATGCTTCACTTAGATTATTTTGAGAGTTAGTAAAATTTGAAGAAATATCCTCTCATTGCTTCACTTATATTATTTTGAGAGATGAAGATTATTTTGAAGAAATTTGTGCTCTTGTTCTTCACTTAGATTTTTTTGAGAGCTTTGCTAGTAGCAATAGTAATGTATGAAATTAGTCCCAAAGTGATAGATATTCAAGAGGGATATAATAAAAACATTCATGAAGATCATTGGATATTATAAACTTGATTCCTTGCAATAGTTTTGAGATGATGATAGTAATATGTGAGTCATGTTGGTGAGTAATTATGCTTTAGTAAGAATATTGGTGTTAAGGTTTGTGATTCCCTATGCAAGCACGAAAGTCAATAGTTATGCAATGAAGTTACATCCTACTTGTGGTGCATTATTCGGTGTTAGGTATGTTTAACGCTCTTTTATGATCATTTTGTTTTTTGGTTGGTCGCTTCTCAATCTATTTGCTAGCCTCCATTTGTACTAAGTGGGAATACTACTTGTGCATCCAAATCCTTAAACCCAAGTTGTGCCAAATGAGTCCACCATATCTACCTATATGCGGTATTTTCATGCCGTTTCAAGTAAATTTGTATGTGCCAACCCTAATTTTCAAATAAATTTCCTTTTTTGTGTGCCCGTACCGCTCATGAAGTGGCAGAGGGTGGCCAATATTTTCCATGCTAGATATTTTATTCTCAAGATGACTGTTTATTCACTTGTCATTGCACGAGAGTGTGGCAAGGTAATAGGGATGCCCAGTCCCAAAATAAAAAATATTATTTATGTTGTTCAATAATAGATTCCTTGGAAAGTGTTGGTATGGAAGGCACCCAAGGATAGAGCTAGCCATGGATTGTGAAAGAATGGTGGAAAAAGGAATAAACTTTATTTTCTGTTTGGGAACTGCCTATGATTTATATAGCATGGAAAGTATTAGGAATTCTCGGTCATTTTCGTTGAAGGGAAAAGCATGCCACTCAAAATAATTTTATCTTTAAGCTTTGAGCTCTGGCACCTCTACAAATCTATGCCTCCCTCTGCGAAGGGTCTATCTATTTACTTTATGCAATTTTTATTTTTATTGAGTCTCCATCTTCTCTTATAAAGCACCAACTAAGGGGCACTATGATCATACTTGTGCATTGGATGTAGCAAATATTCGAGTGTGTTTCATGAATGGATCAATGATTGAGCATAATGGGCTAGGGATAGCTTTCTTTAGTGTTGATATTTTGAAAGACATGGTTGCTTGTTGATATGCTTGAGTATTGATGTCCTCATGTCAAATATAGACTATTGCTTTGAATCATCTAAAAGTCCAAATGTCCATGCTACAAAAGAAAAGATTATGAGATAAACATGTTAGGCAGCATTCCACATCAAAAGTTCTGTTTTTATCATTTACCTACTCGAGGACGAGCATGAATTAAGCTTGGGGATGCTGATACGTCTCCAACGTATCTTTAATTTTTGATTGTTCCATGCTATTATATTATCAATCTTGGACGTTTTATATTAATTTTATAGTAACTTTATATCATTTTTTGGGACTAACCTATTGACATAGTGCTCAGTGCCAGTTGCTGTTTTTTGCTTGTTCTTTACTTAGCAGAATATCCATATCAAACGAAGTCCAAATGCAGCGAAACTTTTTGGAGATTTTTTTCTACCCAGAAGACACCCAGGAGGCCCAAGATGTGCACCAGAGGGGCCTTGTGGGGCCCACTAGGCACCAGGGCGCGTCAGGGCCCCAGGCGCACCCTGGTGGGTAGTGGGGCCCACAGGCACCCCCTCCACCGCCTCTCAGCTCTATAAATACTCTAATATTTTAGAAACCCTAGGGGAGTCGAGAGATCAGAGTTTCCACCGCCGCAAGTTCCAAAACCACGAGATCCAATCTAGAGGCCTTTTCCGGCACTCTGCCAGAGGGGTCAATGATCACCGAGGGGTTCTTCATCAACACCCTTGCCCCTCCGATGATGAGTGAGTAGTTTACCACAGAACTACGGGTCCATAGGCAGTAACTAGATGGCTTCTTCTCTCTTTTTGATCTTCAATACAATGTTCTTCTCGATGTTCTTGGAGATCTATTTGATGTAACTTTTTTTTGCGGTGTGTTTGTTGGGATCTGATGAATTGCAAGTTTATGATCAGATCTATCTATGAATATTATTTGAGTCTTTGTTGAACTCTCTTATGCATGATTGTTATAGCCTCGTATTTCTTCTCCAAAACTTTGGTTTGGTTTTGCCAACTAGATTGATTTTTCTTGCAATGGGAAGAGGTGTTTTGTGATGGGTTCGATCTTGCGGTGCTCAATCTCAGTGACAGAAAGCGACATAACACGCAAGTATCGTTGCCATTAAGGATAAAAAGATGGGGTCTATTCCTACATGAATAGATCTTGTCTACATCATGTCATCGTTCTTATTGCATTACTCAGTTTTTCCATGAACTTAATACACTAGATGCATGCTGAATAACGGTCGATGTGTGGAGTAATAGTAGTAGATGCAGGCAGGAGTCGGTCTACTGATCCTGGACGTGATGCCTATATACATGATCATTGCCTTGGATATCGTCATAATTATTTGCTCTTCTATCAATTGACCAACAGTAATTTGTTTACCCACCGTATGCTATTTTCTCGAGAGAAGCCTCTAGTGAAATCTATGGCCCCGGGGTCTATTTCCTATCATATTATTTTCAGACCTATTAATCCAAAAATCCAAAAATACCTTGCTGCACTTTTATTTATTTATTTTATTTTGTGTTTTTGTTAAATCTATTTATTCAATCTCTACAATTTAATCTATCTCAATACCGAGGAGGGATTGACAACCCCTCGTACGCGTTGGGTTGCAAGTTTTTGTTATTTGTGTGAAGGTACTGCTTACATAGTTTGGTGGGTCCTCCTACTGGATTGATACCTTGGTTTCATAACCGAGGGAAATACTACCGTTGTTGTGCTGCATCATCCTCTCCTCTTCGGGGAAATACCAACGCAGTTAGCAACAATCAGTTGCTCAGGTTTGGAGACTGATCCCAGGAACCATTAGGGACTGGGTGGTCCTATCTCCAAAACAAAGTAGAGTGAGGTTGATGGACTTCTCAGAAACCCTGATAAGTTTAATCAAGCAACCTCTAATGATCATGGGTGGTTGAGTATGTTACCTCAAGATTACACTGGATCCTCACCCCTTGGTGACCCCTGGAGCAAGTTCAAGATCTCTGATGGGGCCTCCAGCTTCATGTCGCCAATCAAGAAGAGAAGCACTGGGAGCAAGCCCACCATAACCAGTCGAGTGTCTACCCTTGTTGTATGCTGGTCTCCTCAGGCGGTACCCGCGCCATCATTAAAGACCAAACGGGCGTATCGTGAGATCATTTATGATGTCGCGTGAAAGTTGCTCCATGTTTCTTGTTGTAGGGCCTGCGCTACTTGTTTATCTTTAACTTTCCCGCCGCCTTTTATGCTTGTGGGTTTCATAACTGTCTTTTGTAGTTGTAGTCATTTATCTGTTGAACCGCTCCTCTCAGTGAGTTGTTGTATGACATGTTGGGTTTCATCCGAGTAATGGAGCTGGGGAGAGGCCTCCCTGTTATTGTACAAAATCATAACTGTCTTTTGTAGTTGTAGTCATTTATCTGTTGAACCGTTCCTCTTAGTGAGTTGTTGTATAACATGTTGGGTTTCATCGAGTAATGGAGCCGGGGAGAGGCCTCCCTGCTATTGTACAAAATCATAACTGTCTTTTGTAGTTGTAGTCATTTATGTGTTGAACCGCTCCTCTCAGTGAGTTGTTGTATGACATGTTGGGTTTCATCCGAGTAATGGAGCCGGGGAAAGGCCTCCCTGTTATTGTACAAAATCATAACTGTCTTTTGTAGTTGTAGTCATTTATCTGTTAAACCGCTCCTCTCACTGAGTTGTTGTATGACATGTTGGGTTTCATCGCGTAATGGAGCCGGGGAGAGGCCTCCCTGTTATTGTACAAAATCATAACTGTCTTTTGTAGTTGTACTCATTTATCTGTTGAACTGCTCCTCTCAGTGAGTTGTTGTATGACATGTCGGATTTCATCTGAGTAATGAAGCTGGGGAGAGGCCTCCCTGTTATTTTACAAAAAATGGACAAAAATTGCGTGCAGGGTGTTTTGGCTCCCGGGTGCATTTGCTCCCGTATGATTAGTAAATTCAAAAACAATAGTAAAAAATAATTTAAAATCTTGATTTTTTTAGATGTCTGTGTTAGTGTCTCAAGAATGCTTGACAATTTTCATGCGAAACGGAGCAACAGTGTTTCATCGGTGGAAAAAAATTGGATGTAACATCTGATCTTCAAATTTTTTTTTGCGCATGCCAAAATGCTTAACCTTTTTACCTAACAATTTGCAGGTAGCGTTTGGATGTGATTATGAACACATCAAATTTTAGTTGATATTTATTTGACATTGCAAAAATCATTTTTCGCACCTGGGAGGCGAATTGGATTTCCGAAAAAAATGCTCAGAATCGAGCGAATCGATAGCTCCGGGTATTTTTATTTTTTTGAGGCAAGATAGCTCCGGGGGATAGCGGCCGTGGAGCACTCCCGAACGTACCTGGCCAACTGGGCCGGCACGGCCCAACCCAAGCTTAAACGCGGCTGGCACGAAAACGACCCACGACGGCACGTGACGTGCCGGCCACGCGTGCTTACTGGGCCGGCTCTCCTCACATAGCAGTGCCCCGAGGCCCCCCGGCCGAATCCATCGCCCCCGAATCCTAAACCCCAGAGCTCTACAGCGCCTCCGCCACCTCTCGCCTCCGCTCCGCCGCTCGCTCGCCCTCCCCTGCGCCCCGCCGATCCCTCGCCCTCGCCTGCGCCCCGCCGCTCCCTCGCCCTCGCCTGCGCCCCGCCGCTCCCTCGCCCTCGCCTGCGCTCCGCTGCTCACCTGCGGGTGCCCCGAAACAACGTGGAAGATGGCGCTAGCAATCTCGATGGAAGCCATAGATGCGCGCGCGCGGGAGCTGGGGATCGACCTCGACTCCGTCGATGTCGACTCCATCACCCTCCCGCCCGGCGAGGACTTCGATATCCTCAGGTATCATCCGTCATCTTCCCAGCCCCGCCACCTAATTTCTACAAGTGGTCAAAGTAGGTGTCGCATATTTGTTGATTTTTGTTAGTCATGTTGCAATTCGATCATGATTTGCAGCGACGACGAGGATTTACTTCAGAACGAAGACATTCCAGAGCTCGAGATGGGTTTTGCAAACATTATTGTGGTGGACAATCTGCCGGTCGTTCCCCGAGAGAAGTACGAGAAGCTGGAGAATGTTTTGCGCAAGATATATGGTCAGCTTGGTGTGATCAAGGAAGGTGGGCTTTGGATGCCTACAGACCCAGAGACCAAGAAGACCCAGGGCTACTGCTTCATTGAGTTTAATACTCCGCAGGTATGTGGCTTATTGTAAGTTAGGTTTATTTACATATCTGCATGATGGAATGAGGCAATGGCTTGATTTTGTTACCTTTGCAAGTCATGTGCATTCCTACTGTGAAAAAGGTCATCCCTATTCCATTTGAACTCTCTATCCTGCTTAACTTTTGTACGTGGATCGGAAGAAGATAATCAGCTGAGTGGAAACATGCATGGAAACACCTTTGTTTTGGTAGAGTTTGTTCTACTGTTTAATTGTTAGGATTTTTCTGTAGAAAGACGATTGTTCGAAGCAAGACTTTGTACTTTTAGTTTTACCGGATTATTGCTAATCTGTTATAGTGTTCTACTATTATGACCAAATTTAATTAAATGCCCATCCAAATTTAACTCCACTTTTGCTTTCATAAATTGTTTTCCATTCTGTGACTAGAATTATTCATGACCCTCTTGGTTGATTGTTTGACAATGTAACAGGAAGCTGAGCTTGCTATGGAAAAAACACATGGCTACAAACTGGACAAATCTCACATATTTGCTGTTAATATGTTTGATGACTTTGAGAAGTACATGAAAGTTCCTGATGAGTGGGCGCCTGCTGAAATCAAGCCATACACTCCTGGAGTGCGTATTCTCTACAAACACCCCCCCCCCCCCCCCCCACCCCCCCCCACACACACACACCACCACCACACCACCACACACACACACACACACACACACACACACTTGTTTGTTTCTTTACATTACTAGAGGTTTTATGTAACTTGACTGTTATATGTGTGTGTGTTGCAGGAAAATCTTCTGAAGTGGCTAACTGATGATAAGGCCAGAGATCAGTTTGTGATCCGTGCTGGTATGTTCACGGAAGTGTACTGGAATGACGCTAGACGGGCAATGCCTGAGCTTGTGTACCAAAAGCAGGTACTTCATTTTTTATTTACCTTTTGCTTTTAGTTTTTTTGGAAAATGGAAACTAAAGGTCATGGAGGCCTATCCTATATCCTATAAGGAGAACTGATTTTCATGCATATCCTATATCCTTCTTCTTTGACAGTACTGGACGGATAGCTATATTCAATGGTCCCCTCTTGGAACACACTTGGCGACCGTGCATAGGCAGGGCGCGCAGGTGTGGGGTGGTGATGATAAGTTTGTTCGTCTAATGCGCTTTCTTCATCCACAGGTACTGGTTTGTGCTAACAGTAAATATATGCAATACACAATGTCCTTTTAACTGACAGCCACCTGTCACAGTTGAAACTCATCGATTTCTCTCCCGGTGAGAAATATTTGATCACTTACAGCAGCCATGAGCCCAGCAACCCCAGAGACACACATGTAAGTGAATGTTACAAGACTTCTTTCTGTTCATATCTTGTCTCCTATCTGACTTGCAAATGTTATACTTGTAGAGGGTTGTACTAAATATCTTTGATGTACGGACTGGAAAAGTAATGCGGGAGTTCAAGGGAAGTGCTGATGATTTCACTACTGGTGGAAATATGGGTGTCTCTGGTGTTTCATGGCCTATCTTCAGGTGAACCCACTACTTTTGTACTTCGAAGTGAATGCACGACTTATTAGGTTGTCATGGTTTGATGCTTAGTATGTTTTTATTTATGTGTTTTTTTGAAGGTGGGGTGGAGGAAGAGATGATAAGTATTTTGCTAGGCTTGGAAAGAATGTTATATCTGTCTATGATACTGAGACATTCGCTCTTATTGATAAGAAGTCCTTGAAGGTAGAAAATGTGGTTGACTTCAGTTGGTCTCCCACTGATCCTATCATATCACTCTTTGTGCCTGAATTGGGTGGTGGAAATCAGCCTGCCAGGGTAAGCACAAATTACTACAGCTACCTCTTTTAAGATGTTTATCCAGTTAGCATCGAATGCTAAAATATGTGTTTTGTGTTGAAAGGTGAGTCTCGTGCAAATTCTGGGCAAAGAGGAGATTAGGCAGAAAAACCTTTTCAGTGTTAGCGACTGCAAAATGTACTGGCAAAACAATGGAGAATATCTGGCTGTCCAGGTAGACAGGTACACAAAAACAAAGAAGAGCATTTACACTGGGTTCGAGCTGTTCAGAATCAAGGAACGAGACATCCCAATTGAGGTCTTTGAATTGGACAACAAGAATGACAAGATAATTGCCTTTGCATGGGAGCCTAAAGGTCACCGCTTTGCTGTTATTCATGGTGATGGGCCTAAGCCTGATATAAGTTTCTACACCATGAAAGCAGTCAACAATAATGTTAGTCGTGTGTCGAAGCTCACCACACTCAAGGGCAAGCAGGCCAATGCATTGTTCTGGTCTCCTGCTGGGCGTTTCATTGTTCTGGCAGGGCTGAGGGGTTTCAATGGCCAGCTGGAGTTCTTCAACGTTGATGATCTTGAGACCATGGCGACAGGAGAACATTTTATGGCAACTGACATCATGTGGGATCCTACCGGAAGGTGAGCCTATCACTTACTTGAAAATTTTCTTCTCGTCGCTATCTGGTGATATTTACAAAACAAATGTTAAAGCAATAATAAACATATACTGAATAGGTTACAGGAATTATCACACCCTGAACATCACGAATGTAGAGGCTCAGCTGAATTTTTTAATTGTCTTCACCTGTTAAAACAACACTCACCCTCAAATTGCATGGACTTAGTAGTTGAAAGTAACACATAGTAATAATAGTGTGTTTCATTTGGATTGATTTCCTTCTAATTCAGTAGAACTAAAATGTGTTTGGTTTACCATGGAGGAACTAAGATGGTTTTGGAACTTGCTTGTTCAGATACCTCGCCACCGCAGTTACCTCGGTTCATGAGATGGAAAATGGTTTCCAAATCTGGTCCTTCAATGGCAAGCAAATTTACAAGGTCTCAAAGGATCACTTCTATCAGGTAGAGCTTCCATCCATCATCCTTTGTTGTTTGAATCCACGCATTGCTGCATCCCTCTTCAGTACTAATGCCTTGCCCTTTGCACGATATGGTACAGTTCCAATGGCGCCCAAGGCCACCGTCGCTACTTACTCCTGAGAAGGAGGAGGACATCGCAAAGAACCTCAAGCGGTACAGCAAGAAGTACGAACAAGAGGATCAGGATGTGCACCACCTTTTGGACGAGGAGGAGCGCAAGAGACGGATGCGGCTTCAAGAGGTGTGGGAAGCATGGGTCGCCAAGTGGAAGCAGCTGCACGAGGAGGAGCGAGCGTTCAGGATGCAGCTTAGGGGCGGGGAGGAAAGCGACAAGGAAGAAGAGGCGGAATACAAGGAGATTGAGGCGGAGGAGCTGGTTGATGTCACAGAAGAAACCGTTGCCTTTGACCTCGACCAGGAGTGAAAGCTGCTCAGTGTTTGTTTTTCTGCCTGTCGTGTGAATTGCTGTCGTTTTGCATGGTAGGCTCCTTGGATAAACTAGATGAAACCCCGCGCGTTGCTGCGGGATGTTTGGTTAATAATTTTTAAGAGATCGCATGAAGTGCAAATGAGATTATTTTGACAATATTGAGTAGGTTGCTATCTTGTGCAATCAAAACTAAAGTATAGCTCCTGGACGATCAACAAAATTAGTTGTTTACAAAGCTCAAAAAAATAGTTGTGTCTATAATGATCAAATGGAGTTTCTTGTTGTGCAATTTCCCCTTGAAATATATGTAAACCAAATCCATACATAAAATCACTGGCCTGAAACTATTTCTTGCTTATCTGGTTTTGGCTCAATAGTACAGCAACTTAATCGAGAAAGAACGTGGCAAATCAATTTCCTTTTGCTTGGACTCAAATAAGCCAAATATCTTGATAACATGAATACCAAAAGAGAAACTATAGCCCTTTACTGGATTTAGCATGGAAACATAACTTGAAAGGACAAACATAATCTGCAGGTTGCAAAACAAATACAACATGAAGTGACTACTACCTACAAATCTTTGCAAGTGGTGACTTAAGACACCATCAGAGTAAAAACTATATCATTTTAGTAGCTCAATGATACCTAGTTACAAATCCTACTATCAGCAATGGAGATTGCAAATTATTTGCAAGCATCATTATCAGAAGACAATGAACTGAGATACTAATACTCTATGGCCATGCAGGTGCAGCTAACATTGTGAAGACATAACATCTAAACCTCCCTCCCTCCTGAAAGAACATATATATCAAGTCAAATTAAGAAGTATTTTATGAAATGGAATAGAATGGGAAACATGCTTAACAAAAGTAAATAGCATAATTCTTCCAATAAAAATAATCCATTAAGAGGGCTTCAGAGTTCAGAATAGCATACCTCTCAAAGCTATTTAAACATGCTTAGTATTTCGAAAACCAACCATGTATAGAAAAATCCTTAAACTATTATATCTCACAATATAAACTTCACAATGTTTAACCGTCCACGGGAGATGAATATAGATGAATCTTCAGGATATACATGATAATCTGATTTTTTTAAGTACAGGGATGTTCATATGTGACATGAATCACCCTTCCTGGATTTCTACAAAAAAAAGGGTGGAAGAAATAATGGTAAAATAGCTAAGGCCATAGGTGCATATGCTGATTTCGTCTAATGAGAAGAAGAAAACCGAACCCATGCCCTCGAACGTGACCTTGGTCCCCTTCTTCCACCCGGGCTTGGTCTGCGATCAGCCTGTCAGTCAGGAACCAAATCATGTACGTGATGGTCACTGATCAGTACCGTAATGTGAGCTTGATAATGCGATCAGGTGGTACGAATAGTGTAACTGTCTCCTGTACCAGCTCGGCCACACATGCAGGCAACATACATGAATTACGCACCACCTAATGCCCTGAACCTGAAGGACCACACCACACATTTTGACAGGTGATAGTCTCCAAAATAAATGTATTCAACCAAATGCATGAATCACTACATTGAAAAGTATGCTACGTACCTCTTATTACCTGCCCAATGCAAGAATCTTCTTCTGATTAAATGTTGACGTCGTCCAAAATACCATGGCGAAATTTTTGAACAAAACACCTTCAGCAAAATAAATTCTAGGATCTCTCTCACCTTATCAAACTCTAGATGATTAAGATTCAACACCTGACAAATTTTGGATCAAATCTTCCAACGTTGCAGCAGAAACAAATACCATTTCCCCCTCACCTTTTCGGCAGAGCTTGGTTGCAAAAAAGGGGTCATCCATCCTTGCAGCGGTGGCAGGGGTCAGATGTCGTCGCACCGGGCCGTGCGCCGCCGCTGCCGTCGGCAGCCATGCCGCGGGACCGGCCTTGTCAGGAGCAGTGAAGGGCCGAGTGCCGCCAGGCCATGCGCCACGCGTCGTGAGCGGCCATGGACGTGGGCCATCTGAGCCGCGGACACGGGCAGAGGCGTAGGGGCCAATTGCCGTAGACCATACCGCGTAGATGTTGCCGCCGTTGCCGTCGGTAGCCATGTGGCGGGTGGATACGCCGGAGGGCACCGCGTTGACGCACGCCGGGGAGCGCAGCGATGTTGCTGTCGGGCTGCGCTTCGTGTGGAGGTGGGCATCGTCGACAGTGGGATGTCTCCGGCCTTGTCCCTCGTGTCAAACTGGAACGCCGGCGTTGTTGCTGGTCCTGTGTGATGGAGAACCGCTTGGGGAGGGGAGGGGAGGGGAGGAGATTCGCTGATGCATTGATGCTTTGGGTGGGGAGACGGGGAATGCGTATGGGGAGGTGGAAACGGAAGAGATGCGAAGAGACAGAGCGATGGGCTCTTGTTGGGCTTCTTACCGGTTGACGTCTTCGCTTCTCAGACAGTCGAATCACACGAAAAAAACATGATTTTTTTTATGCTGACGTGGTGAGCTGCATGATCAAAATAATTAAAAGTAACTGATGATGTGGCAAGGCCGCTGAGGTGGATAAGCTGCATGTCAAGAAAAATAGGTTAGTGGGGATGGACTATTTAGATATTATAGATTCTAGTAGTGCACATTTAATAAATTCATCGATCATGTTTATGGAGATCGATTTTTGTGGTTGGAATGCTGGTCATCATAATCTCTTTTGCAAATGTGGTTACATTTTTGTGGGCTAGCTGTACTGGAATCACTTCTCTATTATCGTCGGATTTTGCACATCACACAGACAGGAAGAGATGAAAATAATCTATGACGGTTAAGCAACCAAGCACCCCAATGTTTGAATCATAATACAATGTTGAAATGCTAATTTAATCCTTAAACCAATTAAATACAACAGCTTTTTGAGATACAATATCTGGAGACAATGTATTATTGTGGTTGTCTAACTAAAAAATTAATGTATTGTGGTTGTCCCTAAAAATCTACCACTACTCTCAACGGACCGGTCACTACTTTTTAGGTCTTTGATTTGACTAGCTTTTAGGTCTTTGATTTGACTAGCGAAACATGTGTTGTACTTCAAATTTAATTTGATGAACTAAAATACCCGCATTGAAAGCGTCATAAAGGCATCTCCAATGTGGATGACCAAACATCACCAACTGTCTGTGGACAACCGGCGGGGGCGGAGGCCCTCCAACCATGATCATCAAATTTCCAACCCATTTGAAGCAAACCCAGCACAAAGAGCTAAACAAACGAAATTTAACAAAGTTTGAAATATTTAAGTTAAAACTAAATTGAAACTTAAAAGCTAACTAAACTAGGCCAAGTACCGGAAGGTGACTTCCTAGGCACGGCCACCGTCGTCATCCGCGTCAGTCGTTGTTGTCGCTGTCGCGCAAGTGGCAGAAGGCCCACCAGGCGTTGAAGCATCCTTGCCCGGCCACCGCTGCGCGCTTGTGGTGCAGATGCTCCGTCGCATCCTCCACTCCTTCACGTCACTTGTCTTCGGTGACTCGATGAAGAGGCGCGGTCGGACTCCACCGGCCCCACCTTTGAGTAGCTGGTCATTGAGCCAATGTCGGTGGCGGGTGTTTGACTACTCGGTGATCTTGGACCGATCGATGGCCTAAGCCTCCGCAAGCACCATGCCGGCGCCACCTGGTTCTGCACGAACGCCCCATGCACGCCTTTACCACGACTTTGGACTTGGACAAGGAGGCGCTCCCGGGACCCACGACCTCGAGGTAGTAGTAGAGGTGTGGGGGTGGCTTAGACGACGGCTGGGACGACCGGGCACCGCCACTGGTTGCCCGGCTGGTGACGGCGGCGGCTCCTCCTTCATGCGGCGTTCGATCTGGACGTCGCGGTTGAGCGGAGGGGACAACACCTCCTCCTTCACGCGGCATCGTCCGATTGGATGCCGCGGTTGCAAGGATGGGACGACCGCCATACCCCAACCGACCACGGACCGCACATCACCTTCTCCATTTGTGTGGTGGACCCATCGCCCATCGCAGCGATGAGCAGGGGCGGCCTCTGTCCCTCCTCGTCCAAGGGGAGCACTCCACCTTCAAGGTGGACGAGGAAGGGCCCGACGACTGTGGGCGCTGGTGAGAATTCAATCCTGAGCTTCCTCCAGATCCTTTGTGAGTGTGTGGATAGGTTTTGAGGGCAGGAGGCCGTCCGGCTTTAGAGCCAGAATAGGCTTCTCGTTCGCTACGCCAAAATGAATGCGAGTAAGCGGGCAGACGGTGTGAATGTATAGAGGTTCGGGAGTCGGAAGACAGAAGAGGAATTTTGGGATGGGTCCGAGGTGTCGACTTGTGACGTGGTGGATGTTCGGGCGATCTCCCTTGATTTCGGGCCGGGCTGCGGGATTTCAGACGTTCGAACTCGACCCAGTCGAATTTGGTGACCTATGCTGGAGGCCTAACGGTCTGAATATTTGCGGGGGATTTGGTGATCAACGTTGGAGATGCCTAACTCTTAATCTGTATTTTTTTAATTATTATTTCTAGTGGTGTTTGTACTGCCATGACGGTTGATCAATAGATTGAAAGTTTTTTCGCAAAAAAGAAAGATGGTCCAAATATTTGCAGTCATTTTGGTGATCCACGTTGAAGAACACTCAATTACTTGCAATTAGTTTACCCAAATAATAAGTGCCACATGTGTGGCACGAAGTAACACCGCCATGACGTTTTTATAACTAGAATTGCCATTAAAAAAAACCCAAAAAACCGAAATTTGCCATCCAAACAGAAAATTGCCATAATTCACAACTAAAGTTGTCATCATCGGATAACTAAAGTTGTCATAAAAAATGTCAGGGCGGAATTACTTCGTGCCACACGTGTGACACTTATCAGGGTCCTCAGTTTAACCATTTTTGGTGATCCTCGAAAAAAAAATTAACCAGTTTTTTTCTTTTTGAATTGTTTGGATTGCTTACTACATGTGCCACGTGGTAAAAAAAAAAGTTTAACCAGTTGACACGACAGGGTTCCACTCGAAGGCCAACAAACAAGCGATTACGAGAGGCGACGCAGTATCCCACGAGACAAACCTGGCCGCCGCAAGAAGGAGCCACGCATCGCCGTGGAACGCCACTCGCCGCAGGGGAAGACCCCACCACCAAGACGGGGGAAAAGTTGGAAAGCAACAGCCAAGAACACACGACCCCTGTCCCTCCCCTCCCTCCCTCCCGTTGCTAGCAAAACCCTAACGCAGTGGCGCGCATCAGCTGCCCATGCCCTTTCAGTTTCATCTCCTCCCGTCCCGCATTGGCCTCTTCTCGTCGATCTCCGCCATGTCCAGCTCGCGGCCCGCCTCCAGGCTCACCCGCGCCTCCCGCCCGGAGCTCAACCCAGTTCAAAGTTCGCCTCTTTCCCCCCTTTTAAATCCAGTTTTGTGCCTGTGTATTTCCTTACTCCATTATGGAAATACTTGTACATTTAGTTGGTTATTTCCCTAAGCTTGTGGATGAAGTGGCTATTTCTTGAAACGCTAGCACTAAAGTTGGAAGCAACCCCACCCGCCCAAAACAATTTTCTCTTATTACTAAAAACTTAGTGGCCGGAATTGTTCATTTCACTTGACAAATTGTGTGAAATCAGTGTGCTCTCCTGAAGATTTGGTGATATTCCCGTGGGTCATACACTTTTAGTAATCATGTGCTTGTTTGCTGAATGTAAGGAAAACAATTTTTCAGATGAGTTGTCTCACTTATTTCTGTATGTTCATGTTGCCTGAAGGGTGAAGCTTTAATTTCAAGGCATAAACACTATCCAAAATTGATTATTTTTTCCTTTCACAAAATGCAAGAAGTTTGCTTGTCATTTATCTTCTTATTGGTAAGAAGAAAAGCTCAAGTATGATCACTAACAATTTTTCAGCCTAACTACACATCAATTCACTTCAACTACGACTCAGTACTTCCCATTCTTAGTCATATCTACGACTGTTAAAATCTACATGTCTTAATTCCGAAGTTTGTTTAGTATCATTATTCGTTTTCTGTAAAGCATGAATTGATGCATTTTCAGCTGTAAGGGAAGTGAAGTGTGAACCCGGTGTTTCTTTTGACGACTCCAAGTCTGAAATGAATTCCGTCAAGAGGAAAAGGCTGAACCGGGTGCTTGAAGTAAAGGAGGAGCTTCCTAAGAAGCAGGTATCTGCTGACTAACTATAATAACGTTTTTCTTCAAATTTCTTTCTGGACTTCTCAAATCCTTGGTTTAAATTACTGTCCGCTTGAGTATTCAATTATTCTGAGATTGTAATTGCACAACTGCAGTTTAACCCTTTCAGTGCATTTGTGCGTTCGTGCTGTCAGTTTAGCAGTGCTTCCTTTTCTACTATTGGTTTTTGGTCCAGATCAGGTCCCACTGAAGAAAATGTTTGCACATATGCAGGTTGGTATTGTTCCTGACATCGAAGATTTTCGATATGTAAAAACTGAGGCAAAAACGTCAGTAACTGCAAACAGGGTACCAGCATCATCAAATAAGAACAGTTCACCAGGTAAGTTTTGATGTTTCCTCTAAATGGTCTGATCGATAATCATAGTTCGTCAATCAATTGCTCTACATGCACCATGTGCTTATATTTTGCATTGCTTAAGGACTATTATGAATGCTAAAAATTTATCATAGTTCGTCAATCAATTGCTCTACATGTACCATGCGCTTATATTTTGGCATTGCTTAAGGATTATTATGAATATTAAGAGTCAGTTGTTGTGTGTTTGTGTTTGTTTCTTCAAGCGTGGCTTGTTATCATTATTCTGTGCAGTAACCCCCCTTGAGGAAAACATTTTTTAGATGAGTTATCCACTTATTTCTGTATGTTCATGTTGCTTGAATCTTTTAATTTCAAGACATAAATACAATCCAAAATATTTTATTTTTCCTTTCATAAATAAGATCACTAAAATTTTGTTACGCATCAATTCACTTCAGCTACGACTCGTTACTTTCCATTCAGTCATATCTATGACGGTTAAAATCTGCATTCTTGTTTTCGTAGTGTGTTTAGTATTACTCGTTTTGTCTAAAGCATGACTGGTGCCTTTTCAGGTGTAAAGGAAGTGAAGTGTGAACCCAGTGTTTCTTTTGATTACTCTAAGTCTGAAATGAATTCCGTGGAGAGGAAAAGGCTGAACCGGGTGCTTGAAGTAAAGGAGGAGCATCCTAAGAAGCAGGTATATGTTGACTAACTATAATAATGTTTCTCTTCATATTAAAAATGAAGCGTTGTGCATCACTAATTCTTCCTCCTGGACTTGGTTTAAATTACTGTGCGCTTGAGTGTTCGGTTATGCTGAGATGTAATTGTACAGCTGCACTTTAACCCTTTCAGTGCATTCGTGCTCTCTGTTTAGCAGTGCATCCTTTTCTACTATTGGTTTTTTGGTCCAATTCAGGTCCCGCTGAAGAAAATATTTACACATATGCAGGTTGGTGTTGTTCCTGACATCGATGATTTTCGATATGTAAAGACCGAGGCAAAAACATCAGTATCTACAAAGAGGGTACCAGCATCATCAAATAAGAACGGTTCACCAGGTAAGTTTCGATGTTTCATCTAAATGGTTTGATCCATAATCATAGTTCGTCAATCAATTGCTCCACATGTACCAAGTGATTATATTTTGCATTGCTTAAGGACTATTATGAATGTTAAGAGTCAATTGTTGCATGTTTGTGTTTGTTTCTTCAAGCGTGGCTTGTTATCATTATTCTGTGCAGTACCCCCCTTTTGGGTTTCCTTTATATGGTTAATCTTGTTGTAAATCTGCACGTGTCATTTTACTGTAGGGGTAAATTTTGCCCTTATCTCTACTGCTTAAAAAGAACATAAGGTTCCCATTTCACCTTTCTTCACACCACCCATTCGCCCAACCTTCCATGTATATGATAATCAATCACCTTAATTTACTTACCTTCTGAACCAATTCCACTTTAATTGACTTACCAAATTTCTAATCAGAATATAAGGTAATTCACCGTCAAAATTTGATGAACATTTATTTACACAATCGCATAATTATTGACAGGTAAATCACAAGCTAACGTACTAGAATATTTATATCCCGTTGCAACGCACGAGCATTGTTCTAGTGTCCTATGAAAAGCTTACCCTTTCACGTCTTCAGTCAGGTTGGAGAAAAAGATCAGAGTTTCATCTGTTGTGAAAGTGGAAGGTAATTAGACGCCAGAAGATTTCCAGGAAAGATAAATTATGTCATATTTGTCCAAATTATGTTGATGTTATTCTTTTTTTTGAGATGATGTCGCTGTTATTCTTACTATAGATGATTTCTGTTCTTGCAACCTGATTTTTTTTTGAGGAAGACAGTAGATTTCCCTACTGCATGTATTTATATTTTAAGTTTAGAAGGATGTACAGGAAAACATAAAATAAAATAAAACTAACACAATGCAGAGCCCTTTACTAGAATACACCAAGTCAGATGAACGCCTCAACCCAAGGTTGCAGCCCTGAGTATGCTTTCCTTTTAGCTGTGTGAACAAGCAATCTCATTTCCTCCTTAAATCCATTCCTGCATCTGTATAGATTTGGCTGAAGACCTTTAGAAATAAATTCATTTCTAGTGTTCCAGATGGCCCATGTTACCAAAATGATGATCTTTATGAAAATAGACAGACGCAGCTTCTGCTTCAAACATAACCTGATATGAAGTCAAACCTATTCAATCAGTATCCACAATATTTCCTCAATTTTTGAATTAGTGAATTGCATAATTTTGTCCATGTAGTGCTTACATTCTTTCGGGGGATCAATTTAACCATACATGTTGCTCCTACATTCTGGCCTTTTGATTCCCGTAGACATCTTTATTGGGATGCCTAATTTTTCACGGGGTTCAAATTCTTTCAACTTAGGCTCTTGAATACATTCGGTCCACTTTTCCTGACTTCACATCATTACATACGTACCACTTGAATAGTTAAATGTTGCACCATGGGAAGCAATTGTGTCAAAACCAGATATTTTGACTACTCTATAAAGAGTTTTTGCTCCTACATGTAACTGTGTTGATCCTCATGTCCATTTGCTGATCAAGAAGCTAACATAGTAATGTATGTGGTTGCAGCTCCAGAAAATTGGGAAGCAGTTCTTGGAGGTATTAAAAACATTAGGTTATCTGGCCAGGCCCCCGTAGATACAAAGGGCTGTGAAAAGGCTGGTTCTCTTCTTCCACCCAAGGTATTTGTCAGAGAGTTGTTCAGACTCAGAAGTGTAGTTTACAAAGTCCATTTACTATGAACAGTACACGAGGATGTGATCCTCTTTGGCTTAATATGTCATACATAGGGAGAGTGTGGGTTTTATGTAATTGGCAAATTCCCCTAATTTTCTTGTGCTATGTTACCATTTGAAAATGTATTTCTGTTTGCTTGCTAGACAGAAAATGCAGTCTGTACATGGGTTCATGGCTAATGGATTGCAGATTGGCCATGGATTTGGGCCTATTTATCCACTAATTTTCGATTGATCTCATATCACTGCATATTTTGTTGTAAACAAAGTTTTGCACATTGATCTGCTATTTTTTTAGGTGGATCTAATATTTGTTTTCCACTGGCTCCAGTTGCATTGAATGATGCTATGCAACACTATTGATACCATTAGTTAACAAACCATAAGCTACATTCTTCCTGTGCAGGAAAGAAGATTTGCAGTTCTTATATCAACAATGATGTCAAGCCAGACAAAAGATGAAGTTACACATGGTATGCCTTAGGATTTTTTTTTTTGCAATAGGTTATCACTATATTTATCTTCCAATTTTGTAGTGGAACTGAAAGTAACTGAATCAGTGGTTCAGTTAGAATCGATTGTTGAAAACGCTCGACAGTTCAAATCACTCAGTTCAGTTTCCACGGCCATGAAATTATGACCTCAGCATATGCATCTGAGACTTAATTCTCTTGCAATTACTGCTCGGAGTATAGTACATTGTGGAACTTGACTCAACTTATCATTTCATGCCTATTAGTGATAGCCTGTGAATGCTGAAGCTGGTACTAATCCATGTTCTGCTGAAAATTGTTCAAATGTGACGGCGTTCTTACATAGATGTTCAACAGCAAGTCCAAAGCATTGCTGGAATACACACTAGTCTGTTCCTTATCCGCTCCCCATCTCTCCAGAAACATGTAATTTCACCCTGTTTTGACAATTGTTAGAAACATGAGTTTGTAAGCAATTAGCAGAAAACAATGATCGTATTGTTGTCTTGTTTGCTCATCCCTTGTTGGTATAAAATACTTGCATGGATCTAACCATTATGGTCCATTAATAAATGTGCTATACTGTTGGATGAAGAGGGGCCCTGTGGAAGATTTGAGCATGCTTACACCTGTGAGCTCTTTTATTATTCTATACAAATTTGTTTTTTACTGCACTATGAATTTGAATTTAGTAGGAATCTTTTATATGGTGTTAATATAGATTAGTGAATGGCGGTTCAGATTTCCGAACTTGAGGTGGATTTTCAAGTTGTTTGTCCACTGAATTGATTTTTTAACCACTGAACAGTAGGGGAGCCCCCTACGGTATATTTTCTATTAAAGAACCAAAATAAGTTCAATATTTACATGACTACATATTCCACTGAATTGAGTTAATCTTGTCATGAAAACGTCTGACTGTACTTAATTATTTTCCCTAGCTGTAACTGTACTTAGTAGCGTTTCTCTTTCAGACGAATGCTGATTGTATTTTGGACTGAATTGTTATCAGCTGCTGTGGAGCGTCTCGGTGAGCATGGTTTACTTGACCCTGATGCTATCGTCAGAACAGATGAGGCCACACTGGCAAATCTTATCAAACCTGTAAGTTGCCAGGGCCTTTTGCTTAATTAGGATCAAAAGTAATGGCACCTTCCTGATTTAGTTTAAACGGTAACTGTTACTTTATTAGTATCTGAAGCTATGAACATGAAAATAGAATTTGATCATCTACTTTTATTGTCACATCATTGGCATAATGCCAATAGATAACAGACTAGACCCGTATAACCCTGCTTTAGACTTTGTTACTATCTCGTGTGGGTAATTGCAATTGTTGCTAAATTAGCTAGTCGGTGGCAAGCGCCTTAACGGATTTGTTAGCTTCTACTGTCATCTTTGCACCACTTACGTTAAGCTATTGAGGTCAACTATTTATACAGTACTGTGCATAATTTAATCAGGTTGGATTCTATCAGAGGAAGGCCCAATTCATAAAAGAAGCTTCCAGAATTTGCCTTGAGCGATTTGGAGGAGATATTCCAGATACTTTGACTGATCTGCTTGCTCTGAAAGGAGTTGGCCCTAAAATGGCTCATCTGGTAATCTATCTACTAATCATATAATCTATAGTTGGAATTTAAACTTAAGTTTCATCACAGCTATTTTTCACTAAACAGGTGATGAGCATCGCATGGAAGAATACTCAAGGAATCTGTGTGGACACTCATGTGCATCGCATTTCTAACCGTCTTGGATGGGTCTTCCGAGAAGGAACAAAGCAGGTTGTTTGTTAAGTTCGCATTGTCTACTCTTTCTGCTTGGAAACAAGTTATATTTACCATTGATTTTATTTATTTATTTTTTTGCACAGAAAACTACTACACCAGAACAGACAAGGATGTCTCTTGAGAAGTGGCTGCCCAAGGATGAGTGGGAGCCGATAAACCCGCTACTGGTAATGCTCCACTGAATTGGTTCAACTTTGATTACAGGGAATGTTTTCTTTCCTATTTCCCAAGTAACCACAAGCTCTTCTTTTTTTGGTGGGGATCGAGCAGAACGCGTTTGGATTATACCTTCTTAATTCCCAGAAATGCTTGTCTTACGTTGGAACTGAAAATCTCATGTAGGTTGGATTTGGTCAGACAATCTGTACTCCGCTGAGGCCCAAATGCGGCAGCTGTGGCATAAACACCATTTGCCCATCGGCTTTTAAGGAAGCGTCAAGTCCCAATCCGAAGCAAAAGAAGCGAGGTCTAGGTCCAACCTAATCGGCGGGGTGCTCTCTGAACCTTCGAAACATGCGTTAGCTACTGATGTGGTGGTATGGAAGGTATATAGCACAGGTACTTTCCTGGGTTCTTTTGGTTGGCCTATATTGTTTGGATAGCCTCCTTTGGCAGTGCCATTGGAGAACTATAGTCGTATCATCATTTTGTATAGAAGTAATATATTATCGACCCTGTCAAGTTGCAATATGATTTTCCGTGATCGAAGGAAAATCGTCGAAGTTTAATCCTTGTCTTATATTGCTTGCCAAATGGCCAGTGTTTGCCGAGCATCAGTAATCAGGAGATCTCTTTCATTCATCGCTTACCAAAATGCTAAACATGGCTGGCATCTGAAACTTAACTATGCATCTGCTTTTTTTTTTTTTTTTTTTGACCGCAAAACTATGCATCTGCTTTATCCCGTATAGTACAAAATATATAAAAACAAAAAATGAACTGCTTGATTAAACTGTACTAGCTAGGCAGGAAACACCAGCGGCTGGTCCTCCGGCGAGTCGCTGTGCCGGCTGAGGACGGCGACGTTACCCATCGGGTCGGCGTCGATGATGACATAGTCTCCCTCCTTGACATCCTCGGCGAGCATCTTGTCTGCGAGCTTGTCCTCGAGCAGCCTCATGATGGCCCTCCTCAGCGGCCGAGCGCCATAGCTGGGGTCGTAGCCTTCCTCCACGACCAGCTCCTTGAAGTTCTCCGTCACCATCAGCTCGATCCCCTTGGCCTTCATCCGGCCGGTCACCTCCTCCAGCATGATGACGGCGATCTCCTTGACCTCCATCTTGGTGAGCTGCCGGAACACGATCATCTCGTCGAGCCGGTTCAGGAACTCTGGCCGGAAGTACTGCTTCATCTCCTCGTCCACCAGGCTCTTGATCCTGCCGTAGCTGCTGCGGGCCTCGCCGTCGTCGTGGTCGAAGCCCAGCTGCTTCCCGCCCTTCTCGATCACGCTGCTGCCGACGTTAGAGGTCATGATGATGAGCGTGTTCTTGAAGTCCACCGTCCGCCCCCTGCTGTCCGTGAGCCGGCCGTCCTCCATGATCTGCAGCATCAGGCTGAACACGTCCGGGTGCGCCTTCTCGATCTCGTCCAGGAGGACCACGGTGTAGGGCCGCCGCCGGACGGCCTCCGTCAGCTGCCCGCCCTCCGTGTACCCGACGTAGCCGGGAGGGGAGCCGATGAGCTTGGCCACCGTGTGCCGCTCCATGAACTCGCTCATGTCCAGCCGGACCATGGCTTCCTCCGAGCCGTAGTAACTGGTTGCCAGTGCCTTGGCCAGCTCCGACTTGCCCACGCCCGTCGGGCCGGCGAATATGAAGCTGGCCACCGGCCGGTTGGGGTTCCTGAGCCCGACGCGCGCGCGGCGGATGGCGCGGCCTATGGCCCTGACGGCCTCGTCTTGGCCGATGACGCGCCCATGCAGGGTCTCCTCCATCTTGAGGAGCCGGCTGGACTCATCCACGGAGACCTTCTCCACGGGGACGCTGGTCCACGACGCGACGATGCGCTGGATGTCCGCCTCCGTCACCATTGGGCCGGCCGACGCTCCCGACTCCATCTCCGCCTTGCTCACCTCCTTGCTCTTGTCCACCAGCGACATGATCTGGGTCTTGAGCTCCAGCTCTTGCCTGCGAAGCTCTCCGGCCTACAATCATCCAGAGAATTAACGTTCTCCTATAAGATATGCATTTCAGGTTGACTCTTGTTGAATCATAGACGAGAAGATTACCGTCTCGAATTCCTGGGAGCGGATGGCGTCGTTCTTCTGTCTGGTGATTTCCTTGAGCTTCTTGTCGAGATCTTTAGCTTCGTCAGGTAGCTGTCATCATAGCTCAAAATTCAGATTCAGATCTTGTAAACGCAACAACTTGGAAAAATGTTTAGGCGCATCATCATTCAAGAACATCTGTACTACCTTGGCATGGCGTAGCCTGACAAGAGATCCTGCCTCATCAACCAGGTCGATTGCTTTGTCTGGGAGGAAACGATCGCTGCAAACAAAATAGTCTTCATTGTACGCTGGGAACTACTCCTATCCATCGCTGAAGTTTGCAAGCGAATCTGACCAACTACTCAGTATGTGATAGTACAAGCGCTCTTGGAATTCACAAACCTGATGTATTGGTATGAGAGCTGGGCAGCGGCAATCAGCGCTTCGTCGCTATATCGGAGTTTGTGGTGGATCTCGTATCGCTCCCGGAGCCCCTTGAGGATTCCTATGGTTTCATCAACTGTGGGCTCCGGAACTTTCACAGGTTGGAAGCGCCTCTCCAGCGCAGGGTCTTTCTCAATGTGCTTCCTGTATTCGTCGATTGTAGTGGCTCCAAGACACTGACAAAATTTCCAAATTTGTATTAAATTGTCGAGACTTCAGATGAGTAAAGTGGACATTCTCTTCAGATAAGTATCGTTTTGTACCTGAAGTTCACCTCTCGCCAACGCTGGCTTCAGAATGTTAGCAGCGTCAATAGCACCTTCTGCTGCTCCTGCTCCCACCAGAGTGTGGACTTCATCAAGGAAAAGTATTATGTCTCCATTCTGCTTGATCTCTTCCATCAGTTTCTTCAACCTTTCTTCGAACTCTCCACGGTATTTGGTCCCGGCAACAAGAAGTCCCATATCAAGGGTGATAACCTACCATGACAGGTTACAAGAAGAAGATCCATTATTCATCTCACCTAGCTAGTTATGCCAAACAAAACCCAGGACAGCTCAAACAAAGGAAAACATGACCAATGGTGATCATGCCTCATATCGATTTTGCTTTGTGTACCAGACATATATAAAGGAAAGCTACACAGAGCCAATATCATAGCATATTTAGCACAAGAGATGCGATGAACACAAACCGTTTTCCCTTCAACTGTTTCAGGCACATCCCCGGTGGCAATGCGCTGCGCAAGGCCTTCCGTGATAGCCGTCTTTCCAACACCGGGTTCTCCAATTAGGCAGGGATTGTTCTTTGTCCGTCTCCCCAAAATCTGCAGCACGCGCTCGATCTGCTTGTTCCTTCCGACGACGGGGTCTAGCTTCCCCTACAGAAAATATCAAGATTCACAAGTTATTTACTCTATTTCCTTGCATTCTGAACTACTGCTATTATTATGACATGATGGGCCTAGTTCAGGGTACCTCCTGTGCTAATTTTGTTAGATTAGTCCCATACTCCTCGAGTGTCGGCATCTTGGCCCCACTGCTTCCTCCCCCAACGCCGGCACCGACAGTTTGATCTTCAGACATGTCAGTAATCATTTTGATAACCTAAAATAAGCAACACATAACTCATAGCTGTGAGGTTGCCAACTGAGAATGGAAGTAAAAAAGACTGACCGTTTGGTCAGCAGTTCTCAGTGTAAATCTACCTCGTTGCGGATGTCGCCGAGATCAGCCTGAAAGTTCTTAAGTACAATGGCTGCCGCACCATCATCCTCACGGATCAACCCAAGAAGCAAGTGTTCAGTTCCAATGTAGTTATGCCCTGGACAGTTTTAAGGCGATTTAGTGCGAGAACAATAACCGGTTGTCTAAGTTCTTAAAGAAAATATGTAATGCGCAGTAGCAACAAAAGCAACAAAGAACAATGATAATAAGAGAACTAAATAAGTACTTCTAATTCTTAATAATGCGCCAACGATATTCTATCACGAGAGAATACAGTTAACCATACTGTACTTTGCATCTATGGAATGCCTGACCATGGTTCATATTCTCGATTTCGATCAGAACTGGCCCATCGCTGAAATCACCGACATTGTTATTTTGGTTCAGTTTGGCTGAATGACAAAATTTCTCCCTTGACTTTGACTGAAATATAACCAAAGTTGGATGAAATTTGAGTTATATTCAAATTCTTCTGAAATTCACGTTCACTGAAATATTTTGACGGTGATGCAAATTTGACGGAATACAAATATTCTTATGCCTATTGAAATATCGGCAATTTTGGTGAAATTATAAAATGAGAAACATATGTGTGGACAAAACAGTCGCTAAGAAATTCTTTGTGCTGATGTGCATCAGCATTAAACCAAAGAACTTTACAAAAAGATAACCTAGCTGGCGCAAGAACATATTCTTTGGATGAACTTGCAATGGGGCATACCTAGCTGGCGCGATAAGAAAACTAAAAGAAAGTCACAATGTTTAATATTTCGCGAAGGATATTCTATGAGAGGGATTACAGTCAACCATAATGTACATTGTACCTACTGAAATTATAAAATGAGAAACATATGTGTGGACAAAACAGTCGCTAAGAAATCCTTTGTGCTGATGTGCATCAGCATTAAACCAAAGAACTATACAAAAAGATAACCCAAGACAACCGCATGAACATATTTGTTTGGATGAACTTGCAATGGGGGAGCATACCTAGCTGGCGCGATTCACCCAAGACAACCGCATGAACATATTGTTTGGATGAACTTGCAATGGGGGAGCATACCTAGCTGGCGCGATTCACCCAAGACAACCGCATGAACATATTGTTTGGATGAACTTGCAATGGGGGAGCATACCTAGCTGGCGCGATTCTTCAGTCGAGGACTCGATCACCTTCTTGGCCGACGCGGTGAAGGGGATCTCGATGGGGATGAGGCCAGGGCCCCTCCCGAGGACCTTCTCCACCTCGGCGCGAGCGTCCTTGAGGTTGAGCCCGGTGGACCTGAGCACCTTGGCGGCGATGCCGGTGCCCTCTCCGACGAGGCCCAGGAGGATCTGCTCGCTGCCGACCGTGTGGTGCCCGAGGCGCCGTGACTCCTCCTGCGCCAGCATTATCACCCTGATGGCCTTCTCGGTGAAGCTCTCGAACATGGCCCTGGCGACGAGGCGACGTCGGCCCCCCGACGACGACCCGCGGGATGACAGCGATGATGGTCCGAAGCCACCGCCACTGCCGCCGAGGAACACGGACGCAGGCGTGAGCGTGACCGGATGGGTGTGTAAATCTCGCCGGTGGCCGGCGAGCGCTGACATCTTGACGGGGCGCCAGCGTGCCGGCTTGGGAAGCGCCGGGACGATGGAGGGAGGCCTCGTGGCGCTCCAGGACCTCCAGCTGGCCGTGCCGCCGCCAAGCCCCGCATGCGATCCCAGTCCCAGAGCGGGTGGCCTCAGCAAGGTACTCTCCATGGCGGCGGCAGATTTCTAGATAGATAGGTAGCATCCGGCGACCTGCGGAAGAAGAAGACCAGGTTAACAAACGGAAAATCGACGATCATCGGCATTGTTTCGCAGCCAAGAATAGGATTTGGAATCTTGGTAAGGAAATTAACGGCGTGATCCGCGGGATCGATCTTCATCAAGGACAGGAAGAAGAACGTAAGGGAGCCATGCATGCATGGAATCATGGATTGATGGGATTAGATCGATCTGTTCACGTACCAGAGGGCTCCTGGAACAATGGCCAGGGGGGTCGATTGGGGCTGGGCTGATTAGCAACAGAAGAAGTACAGAAAGAGATCACGTCCACCAGATGGGTTTCCAATGCACCACAAAATCAGAATCAGGTACCCAGTTGCCTACGAGAGGAAGAGTTCCGCCGAGGGTGGCGCGCTTCCATGGAAGGGGACCCGCGGCCAGTTGCGGGCCAGAGGCTTTGAGACGGACACCACTGCACCAGCTCAGGCGGATCCGGACATCAGTTTTTCTTTTTATCGTTTACTAGGAAATATGCCCGTGCGTTGCAACGGGAGAAAAATAATCAGATTATGCAGATGTGGTAGAGATAAAAAAAAAGTCTGAATCAAATGTCAAGATGAGATAAGGACTTTTAAAAAGTCATTTCACAAACTATACCTGAATGTCATGATGAGATAAGAGACTTTTAAAAAGTCATTTTAAAAATAAAAAAATGTGATGGACTCATAACGACTTGATTTCCTAAGGCACCACAACGAAATATTTTTTGGCTGAGCAAACTACATTGATGGACCATACCCGAGCTAGACTGATGAATGATGTGTCTCGCCTTGGCCTAGCGTAGTGGTGTTTTCCATAACCAGTAAAACTATGGTACCAGAATAAACATAGTTGTGTATGGAGGCAATTAACATTTAGTCATTTTTATATAGTTTACAAAAATGAACCCGTAGGAAGTTGTGTGATTTTTTTGGGCTCAGCGCTGCTCAGAACAAGGAAACCTTCTACTTACCCTCGTGCGAGGGACTAAGTAAAATCGTAAAAACGGTCTCTACAGAGCCCCTAATAAAACCTCTACATAAGTGACGGTTTGTTTTTTTCGTTATTTACGGAACTGTTTCAATTTTTTGAATATTTTTAAAAATTCCATGGACATTTTTTCAAATTGCCGAATATCTTATGAATACACGATAATTTTTAAAAAATCATGAACATCTTTTGTTTCACAAACATTTTTTGAAGTTATGATTTTTTTAATAATATGCGAACAGTTTTTTGAAATCACGAACATTTTATGATTTCTCGATATATTTTTCCAAAACTTGCAACTTTTATAAATTTATATTTTTTGGAAATCCCGAATTAATTTAAATAATGAAAAAAGAAATGATAAAGAAAAAGGTAAAAATTGAAATACAAAAACAGGGGCGTCATGACTGGCAAATGGGCCGGCCCATTACCGCATGTTGTGAGTAGGAGGCGAGAAAGGGGAGAAAAGAAAGGGGCGGAACGGGGGATTGAGCCCTCTCCTCTCCCGTGCGGACGATGGGGGCCTTAACCACTACGCTGCTTGCATCCTCGTGGCATATGAGTGTATCATTGTAAAAGTATCGAACGCTCGCGGTGTTTTTGAAAAAACAAACAAATCATTTTTATCCACTTATAGGTGGCATGGTTGGTAATTATTAACAACTTTGAGGGCAATTTTCATGACGGACGACCAGAAGCAATAGCTCCTTTATTAGTAAGTAGAGATTATGCTATTCGGCAAACGTTCGCTAGGGAGCAATGTCAAATGCAAACGTTTTTTATGGCAAGTCCTTGAAACGAACACGCCAGTGTATGCTGGTTAAGCCGGTCCTTTATCGTGAATACCATGAGGTTCACCAGTGATGCGAGGCCTTTCCGATGGCCGGTAGGCGATGCAGAGGTGATTGAGGCCCATCAGAGGAGAAAATCCTCGTCACCTGCCGGCGTCGGCGGTGGCCCGGCACCACCCAAGCATGCCATGCCAAACCTACCAGAGAGCAGGCACCCAATGAGGAGGTGCTGCATGGTCTCCAACGCTTGGTCGTAGACGCAATAATCATCATGCGGCAGACCGCGTCGTGCCAATATCGCCAAGGTCTAGCACCTGTCCAGGTTGGCCAACCAGATAAAGAACCACTTGCGGAGGGTGCCCAAGTTTTCATGTCAAGGCCAGTGGAGGGAAGTGGTGGAGCCGATGAACAAGCTCGGTAGCAGGAACTGACCGAGTAGCATCCATCGCACGTCCATCTCCAAGAGAGGCGGCCGGGAGTAGTGGATAGTGTCACGCGGTGGAGGTGGCGCCAAAGCTATACGTATTTCACAAGCGCAGCCGAACCGAGGGCTCCATGAATATCACCTAAGCTGGCATGGCCAGCGAGCCCCTCAACAACCGAAGGCGAAGTTTTTGTTGACAATGAGGTGTTCGTCTCACCTCTCCGGAGCTTCAGCAAGGACGAATGGGCCGTGGCCTGCCCAATTCATGAAAATTTATATAGTAATACATCTACTTCTGGGCCTTAAAACAACAACCCATAAGCTATTTTCTTCTTGTTGGCCCGCCCACATTTGGGCTGCAAGCTACCTCGTCAAAATTGTCTTAAAAAAAGCTACCTCGTCAAACTTGAATATTTGCGATTTCGGTCTTCAATATGTGTGTTTCACAAAAACGGATCAGCTTGTTCGGATCTACTCATGACTATGAAACTGTCACAAAATATTCAGCCAGGCATCCCCGCATCATTCAACTAAAGGCCCATTACACTTTTTTTTTTCTCAAAAAAACAAAAACAAAAGAAAGACTTGACAATTGTTGAAATGCCTCGAAAAGAAAAAGAAAAAAAGAAAAGACAATTGTTGATAGCAATGCCTCAAAAAAAATATTCAGCCAGCCCGTCGTCGGGTGTGGACGACCACGTTCCCATCGGGGTCAGCATCCACAGTCAACGAATCCCCTTCCTTGGCCTCCCCGGCGAGCATCATGTCCACGAGCTTGTCCTCCAGCAGCCTGGTGATGGCCCTCCGCAGCGGCTGCGCGCCGTAGCTGCGGTCGTACCCTTCCTCGGCCACCAGCTCCTTGAACCTCTCCGTCACCCGCAGCTCCATCCCTTTTTCCCTCATCCGGCGGACGACCTCCTCCAGCATGTTGGAGGCGATCTCCTTCATCTCCGGCCTGGTGAGCTGCCGGAACACGATCACCTCGTCGAGCCGGTTCAGGAACTCCGGCGGGAGCCCGTGCTTCTCCTTCATGTCCTTCTCGACCATCACGCCCGTCATCTCCCCGTCGCCGCTGCTGCCGGCGTTGGACGTCATGATGATGATCGTGTTCCTGAAGTCCACCGTCCTCCCCTTGCCGTCCGTCAGCCTGCCGTCCTCCAGCACCTGCAGCAGCATGTTGTACACGTCCTTGTGCGCCTTCTCGATCTCGTCGAACAGCACCACCGCGTACGGCCGCCGGCGCACCGCCTCCGTCAGCTGCCCGCCCTCCTCGTACCCGACGTAGCCCGGGGACGCCCCGACCAGCTTCGCCACCGCGTGCCGCTCGCTGTACTCGCTCATGACCAGCCGGACCATGGCCTCCTCCGAGCCGTAGTTGCACGCGGCGAGCGCCTTGACGACCTCCGTCTTTCCCACGCCCGTCGGACCGGCGAACACGAAGCTGGCGATCGGCCGGCTGGGGTCCCGGAGGCCGGCACGCGAGCGGCGCATGGCGCGGCTCACCGCCTTGACGGCCTCGTCCTGGCCGATGACGCGCCGGTGCAGGGTCTCCTCCATCGTTCGCAGCCCGGCCGACTCGTCCGCGGAGACCCTCTCCACGGGGATGCCTGTCGACGAGGAGACGACGCGCTGGATGTCGGCCTCGGTGACCATCGGCACGGCAGACGTGATCTGGGACGTGAGCTCCAGCTCTTCCATGTGAAGCTCTTTCGCCTGTAATTAATCACATAGCATTAGAAAGAAAAATTTAATTGTGAAACTTTTTTTGGAAAGGAGGAATACCCCGGCCTCTGCGTCTAGCGATGCACGTAGCCATATGAAAATGTGAAGCTATAATGAGTGGGACGTTTTGATGACCGGGCTCCAATTTTTTTTGAAAAATCAAATTTCAAAATTTCTGACTTCAAAAGAATCTGAAAAGAAATATGTACATATACAAGGATGAAATGTACTCCCTCCGTTCAGAATTACTTGTCGCAGAAATGGATGTATCTAGACGTATTTTAGTTCTAGATACATCCATTTCCGAGACAAGTAATTCCGAACGGAGGGAGTATGTGTGTGTAAAAATTCAGGATGAAATACATTGAAATACGACCTGTACAAAAAAACAAATTCATGGACTTTCAGGATGAATAGTATGTGCTGAAAAGCCTCAGATTTGTTTTTTCGCACAACCCTCATTTCAACGTATTTCGTCTTCAAAATTTGCACACATGTAAATTATGCCTCCATGTATATCTTTTTTTTAGATTTTTTGAAATGTAAAAATATGAATTTTGCAAATGGAGGCCTCCATGAAGCTCGAGCTCGGCTCCAAAAACAATTTTCAAACTATAATACACTAATTTTGAATTCTGTATAATCGTAATTAATAATTTACAGGTTGATTGATTGATTGATTCGACGATTACCAGCTCGAAATTCTGGCAACGGACGGCGTTGTCCCTCCGTTTGATGATTTCCTCGCGCTTCTTGTAGAGATCTTTGACTTCCTTAGGTACCTTCAGTGTCAGTATAGTTTAAAATTCAGATTCTCGGACCATGAAAACTGCCTGCAAGATGATGTTTAGGTGCATCTTTCGAGAGAATATGTTTACCTTGCCATGTCGTATCCTGACTTGCGATCCCGCCTCATCAATCAAGTCGATGGCTTTATCCGGGAGGAAGCGATTACTGCAAACAAAAGCCATTGTTAAAAGACACCAAACAAAATGAAAATATGTAGCACCAAAATACGTCCGTTACAATGACAACTAATATGGGACGGTGGTGGTACTAAATTGGAACCATCAGAGAGGAACACACCACAGGTATTGGTGGAATTCATAAACCTGATGTATCGGTGCGAGAGCCGTGCAGCGGCGATCAGCGCTTCCTTGGAATATTTGAGCTTGTGGTGGTCCTCGTACCGCTCCTGGAGCCCTTTGAGAATGCCTATGGCTTCATCAACCGTGGGCTCTAGAACTTTCACAGGCTGGAAGCGCCTCTCCAGTGCAGGGTCTTTCTCAATGTGCTTCGCGTATTCGTCGAATGTGGTGGCTCCGATACACTGACAACCAAAGTTACGGTGAGCAATTTTTCATCACCGACGATGTCGGCATAACCAATTGACCAACTATGTAGAACATTTTTGGCGTACCTGAATTTCACCTCTTGCCAGTGCTGGCTTCAGAATGTTGGCAGCGTCGATAGCACCTTCTGCTGCTCCTGCTCCTACCAGGGTGTGAACTTCATCGAGGAACAGTATTACCTCACCGTTCTGTTTGAGTTCTTCCATCAAGTTCTTCAGCCTTTCTTCGAACTCTCCGCGGTATTTGGTACCAGCAACTAGAAGCCCCATATCAAGGCTGATAACCTGCCATGATAGATCATATTTATAACAAGAGCAGCTAACTAATTGTTCATCTCACACCAAAAGTGTAGGACTGCTGAAACTACAAAATTCATGATCAGAACATTTTTAGTACAAGAGAGGTCCGAAATTTCGTCAGAGAGAAGAGATGTCGCCGGAATGAGCACAAACCGTTTTCCCTTGAATTGTTTCAGGCACATCCCCGTCAGCGATGCGTAGAGCAAGCCCTTCGACTATCACCGTCTTCCCAACACCAGGCTCTCCAATCAGGCAAGGATTCTTCTTCTTCATTTTGCCCAAGATTTGCGTGACACTCTCGATCTCCTTTTCCCTTCCGACAACGGGTGCTAACTTCCCCTGTAGAAAAATGGGATGCCTTATCTGTCAACATTCTCATTTGTGTTGAAATCAATTTGCAATGCACACTCAGTCTAGGATAGTACCTCCTATGCTAATTTTGTAAGATTCGTCCCGTACTCGTCGAGTGTCGGCATCTTAGTTTCACTGCTTCCTGCCACAACACGAGCACCAACTGCTTGACCACATGTGGCTTGAAAAATCCTTCGGAAGATCTGCGATGCAAGACAAATTTATGACAAAAATCAAGCATGAACTCACATCTAGACATATATAAGTAGGACTCTAAAATCTAAATGCACTTTATTTACCTCATCAAGCGCATAGCCCACGGCAAGTATAACGACGGTGTGTGCGACGATACGCGCTACGTTTGCAAGGTTGTGCTGGCCTAAAAAAAGCCGTGTCTCCTCTTGTGCGAGAGCCATGACATCTAACGCGTGCTCAGTGAAACCCTCAAGCATTGCTCTGGTGACGAAACGATCATCCTTTTTCCCTCTCGACAATGAAAGCCTCAAACGTTGCTCTGTTGACCTGAAGCCAAGGCCAGGAGTAACCGCGGGAGCGTGCGCTGCTCTTAGACCCGACACCTTAGCATTGTGGCGTTGAGCCATTGAAACCACGGAGGGATGCCTCCTGGTTATGTGGGGTGATCGAAGAGAAGGTGGCCCAAGCAAGGTCGTTCCTGCCACCACTGCAAGTGCAGCTCCATAGCCTGTGGAATGCAGATAATTAGATCAAGACAAGCAACGTTCAGATACTTCCTTAGAAAAAATCAATATAGTTCATGCATTTTGATGATCAGATCACATCAAGACACCATTTTTTATGCAAAATCCTGGAAAGTTTTCTTCCATTTTGAGAAGAAAGGCTTCCGGAAAAAAGTACTAAACTGTGCAGTATTTTGAAACATGGCAAATTTATAGTTCAACTTCGTTCAGCTAGGCTTACACATACTTTCAAGTAAACAACAGAAACCATTATTAAGAGGACAAATGAAACTCTTTATTTAAATACAGCATACAGATGCATACACCAGCCGTGTTTGGATTGAATGTAATTTTTGTGTGCTCCCTGTTATTTAGAGCTCAATGTACCAACATGCACTAGTATATATCAATTTCTTACCAAATCATAAACTGGTTTAAATTTCCACTTGACCAATCGTCTGTTGCTTAAATTCCATTTGAAGCAACGACACGTAAACATGATCCCTAAAATCCGCTACTCCTCAAACATACACTAAAATTGGTGTCACAAAAGAAGTTATCAGGCATGATGCAAGTCCGATGAAAAATGACTAGAGGTCACTAGCTTATGCAACGAGCATATTCGTGTGAGGAGAACCTGCAATCCGCATCGCATTGAGAGAAGGGCTGGCCGAGACTTGGGCCATTTGAGGCTTGAGCAGAGGGGCGTAGCACTGACTCTGTAAGGCCATTATCTCGTGCATATTCAGAGAACCTGTCAATGCAAGATAATAGGATCAACTAGTCATAAACCAGTGCTTCCACACGTTCTATATGATGATATTACAAGATGTTCTAACACTTATCAATCAATCAGAAAAAGACCACCGGTTACTCATGGAACGAGCATATTCGTGCGAGGCAAACCTGGAATCTGTATCATGTTAAGGGATGGGCTGATGTAGACTTGGGCCAGTTGGGGCTTCACCAGAGGGGTGTAGCACTGTAAGGCCATGGTTATGACTCGCGAGAGTATGTTCAGAAAACCTGCCAATGCAAGATGATTAGATATCACAAGTGTGTGTACGATTGAAGTGGAGAACACCAGAAGCAAGGGACTGAAATTTTAGGTTCGAAGATCATGTCGGATCATTGATCAAACCATGACAAGTCCGGTGGCCATTGATCTCCCACGTCCCAGCTGCCGCACGCATGCATATGCATGCAAAACAAATACTCCCTCCGTTTCTAAATACAAGTCTTTTTAAAAATTTCAATACAAACTATATATGGATGTTTATAGATATATTGTAGAGTGTATATTCATTCATTTTGCTCCGTATGTAGTCCTTTATTGGGAACTTATATTTAGGAACGAAGAGAGTATTTTTTTTAGAACCATCCAAGAGAACTGCATGTCTATATATACTCCTAGATAGATAGAGGGACAGCACATCCTCTGGTCCAGAAAACAAGCAAGATAATAAAGGAAGAAAAAAAAGAGAATGGATGAAAAAGAAGAACAAGGAGAGAAAAGAAACGGAAGGACCAAGAGCTCAAACATACTACTACACCTACAGCGAGCCACCATGCATGGATCAAAACGACCTAGCTACACAGGACCCAAGCAAGGATCAGAATCATACTGTAACAAATTCCGGCCGATCGATCGAGCTGTCTCTCACCTTCCTAAACCAGGCGATCCTCAACAAATTCCGGCCGTCCTGCCCGCCGGCGGCTGCGATCCCTATCCTCTCTCTCTGTGTGTTCTGTATCGCACGTGTCCGGCAAAACGAGCGCTGAAAGATTGTGCCAGCAGCTACGATAAGGAAACGTAAAATCCTAGGCCAAGGCTTTCCTTTCCATATTTTTGCGGGAATAGGCTTTCCTTTCATGAACTGCACCGAAGCTGAAAGATCCACGCGTGCGCATATACGAATCTCAAAGCACACACGCCTGCCGCTGCGCGCGCGTGACGACCGGATCCATGAACGGGCGCTGCGCAATGTTCGGACATATAAGAAACCTAGTCAAACTCCAATCTGATCAGATACTCCTACATAATTGGAGCACTAATTCTCTCTCAAAAATAATTTGGAGCACTAATCCGCCTCGTAGGAACCTCTGCCGATCGATCGATCCCAAGCATGGCGGCCAACAAGAACTCACGGGCGGCGCCGGTGGCTCCGACGACGACGACAGTGCACCACGTCCCCGACAAGCTCCTCAGGCTCATCTTCGAGCGCCTCGGCTGGCCCCTCTGGTTCGTCCGCGCCGCCGCCACATGCAGGCGATGGCGCCGAATCGTCGTTCAGGTGATCATCCCCCGTCAAGAACTACTACACCCCCTCGTCGTAGGCAGTTACCGCAACAACCGCGCCGCGCCCGCCCGCGGCCCCGTCTTCGTACCTTCCCCGCTGGCGGTGGCTTCCGTGGACCGCCGCCACTTCTCCCTCGACTTCCTACCCGGCGGCAGCGGGGGGTCATGGGAGATCATCGACAGCTCCCGCAGCGTCCTGCTCCTCGCCAAGAGGAAGACGGGGTGGATGCGGCGCTGCTTCCCGGACCTGGTGCTCTGCGAGCCGGCCACGCGGCGCTACCAGCTCATCCCGCGCATGGAGGAGATGAAGCACGAGCGCTACTTCGGCGCCTTCCTCTATGGGCACGGAGCGATCAATGTGGGCTCGTGGGAGAAGAGCTATAACCAATCCACGTTCCAGGTGGTCTGCCTGCTCTACCAAAGGCACGACCGCGTGTCTGAGGACATTGGCAGGGCAAGGGTCTGCGTGTTCTACTACTACACTCATTGTGGCAGATTGGTCTTGAACCGTCCGCCAGGATGGTACCTCAAGAAGGAGAACCATGGGCCGTCGTCTCTTAATCTTCATGGTCCAGAATCTCTATTTCTTGGGGCGCACGGCACATTTTCCGTATTGGGGTATCAAGCATGATGATCGGGCCTTGCTGCTTTTTAATGGATACACCAAAGTCTACATTGTGCCCGACGTCGCTCGAGGGTCGGTCTTCCGTCTTGTTGATCATAGCGGTCAGTAGGACAAGGTTCGTGTTGTTTGCTTGCATGGCACCACTGTCCGGATCTTTGCCGCGCTGTTTTATAACATGGAGAACTCGGTGCTTGAAAAGAGCATCCGGTTGACGGAGGCTACAAGTGGGCTGGCAGGATACAAAGAGGAGTACTTTGGAGGTGGTAGCGGTGCCCTGGAGATTGTTGCGGCCGACAAGGGGTCTGTAGTCCTCGCCGCGGCAGCAAAGGCGTGGATGTTCTCCATCGACCTTGAGACCATGGAGGTGGCGGAGTACATGTGCAAGAAGAATGATGACATCGTGGCCTATCCTTGTGAGCTTCCATGGCCACCCACCTTGAATGCTTGTAAGGTTCGGTGTAAATGAAGAAACGGGTGGAAGCACCTTGATACGGCCGCTTGTAAATTAACTAGGATGATCGCTGATGATACAACGTCTATATCTAGTACTGAATATGCTACAAACGTTTTCCAAGATGTACATGGACTAGTAGGCGCCACAACTAAGCAAGACATATATAGCTGTACAAATGATGAGCAAGAAACAAGAAGATATATTTCTATATTCCCATAAATTAGGACATGAAGAAGCACGCATGCATGGAAGTGGGTCCAACCAAAAATCAATTAATAGATACTACGTGGGCATGCAAGAGTTTGTTTTGGACTCAAAAAGAATAAATCAAGTTGGTTATTTCTTTGAACGACCACGGCCACCAGAACAAGTTACATGCATCAAGAAGTTTGTCATGCGGGACAGATTGTGCTTGAGTCAGGATGGGGTCCACCTGCGGTGAGACAAATACATGTTCGATGGTGTTTGTTGCTGAGATGTAAAAGGCAACTAATAATTAAATATAGTAGAGTCCAGGATAGATTAAAGTGTGGGTTTCCCTTTGAGTTGTGCGTAGCATGTATAGATAGAATATTTTTTTACGTGAGGGTCAAGTTGATTAGTTGGGTCAGGTCAGCTATAAGTACTGGAGGGTGCGGTCATGTAAAGCAGGTTATATTTTTATGAATAAACAAGATGTGTTTTTAGGGTAAATACCCGTATTGAGTTTTGGGGGAAGCTGTCGAAAAATCCCTAAGTTTTGGAGGAAGATTTAGAAAACCTCTGTGTTGCGATTTCTCTTCGTGGAAATTGTTTTGTGCGTGAGTACTGTCTTCGAGATTGGTTTTCTCGTGCTGAGTCGTAAGGTTCAAACTCTCTACTTTGTGTACATCGCGTGCGTGGGCGAGATGTTGCTGCTACTGAAGGTGGATTGTCGTGAAAGATCGGGCCGCAACAATAGATCTAATCTCGCCATCGAGGTTCGGTTCACATCACACTTGTACGTATTTTCTTTTTAATATGTACTCCCTCTGGCCTCTGTAGTGATCTAAAAGATCTTGTATTAGTCTACGGACGGAGTAGGTTTCAGACATATCCTCAATGTGGTAAATAATGTTAAACTATGATACTTACTCTTTCAAGTGTTTCCTAGACTGTGTTTAATATTTTGATATACGACATGTACAATGCTTCTTTTTCCGCTTTTTGAAATATTTTTGGGGAAACTCTTACCATCACCCGGCGGATCACAGCGGCCGCGTCCGCCACCTCCCCTGCATTACATGTGTCCCAGTGAGAGCCCGTATACCATTCTTTGTCGAACGCACTTCTGCAACAGGAGCTATGTTTCTCAAAACATACGTAGTTTTGCAATGGTCGTTTTGCAACAAAACTTCTCTTGTGAAAATTTTCTGCACAAGATATCGGTTGCAAAAAAAATCTGCAACAAAAACTCAGTTGTAAAAAAATTCTGCAACAAAACCTGTGTTGCAGAAATAATTCTACAACAAGACCTGTGTTGCAATGGTGGGACGCTCTCAACCGCTTGATGCGGCAAATCTGACGGCTCGCGACCCGGATGATCTTTTAAACCGGCGGACGCATAGCATACCCCATATTTTTGTGCCAGTACTACAATATCAACACTTTTCTTGTGGATGTGTTGTGTGTATCAGTTTGCAAAACCCGTTCAGGAGAAAGCGTTGTCCGCTTTCAGCGTACCAACAGTCCATACATTTGCAGTGATTAGCGGTTGGTTTGGCTGTGGAGTTTCTTCTGCATTCGCTGACTATTGAATCGTCATTGTGTCTATGTTACGGTGACCAAGCAGTATCCAGCATCGACACCTACCATTACTGTTGTACACGGTTTACATCTTTGGCAGACGCAGTTGATTCCATCTGTCGCACACACCATTGTTGCTTCACTGCTCATTGCTTTGAACTGATACAAGTTTTGGAAGTCTGCACAATTTCTGGAATTTCTAATTAAAAAATAAATCAAATTAAAAACCTCAGAAATCATTTGGTTACACATGTGCTCCCTAGCCTGTGTGTATGACTAGTGGGGTCAAGGGTGGGGTCAATCTAGTTAACAAGTCCGGTCAAAGGCACCAGGCGCCACATGATATGGAACCTCAGAAATCATTCTCAATTCAAGACCCCGAACCCTCCCATGTCTTTAGGGAAACACACAAAAGACATGGAGAGCTAGGGTTCTGAAGGTGATGGGGGACGAAGAGGGGAGAGCTAGGTTTCTGAGGGGTAGCGTAATAGGGTGGGGGAGGCTCGGACGGACGTCGAACCGAGCTCTCGGTCCACGTGGCCACTATGGATGGCTGCCGTACAAGGTTGAAGACAATAAGGGAAGAAGATAGGCTGATTTGGCTGGTTGGTCCTTAGTTAAACAATGCGTTTTAATCATTTTTTAAATTTATTAATTGCCAACGCTTGTTTTAAAATATTTGAGGGCTCAAAACCCATCCAAGTAATTAGCAAAATTTGTGAAGCCTCTCTAGACCAATACAAGGCCCCACAAAAATAATCATCATTTTTTGAATTATATTTTTATTTCCTAAGGAAGTATACCCATTTTATTTATTATCTGGGGTTCTACTATAAGTGTGTGATAGATGCTTCCAAAAATATTGGAATAATTTTTGTAGCTACCTAATAACAGTGGAAGGCTAGTTATAGGTTTTCAAGAGAATTCACCATGTGAAATACCTCAATTTAAATGTATCAAAGGATCTTTACTAAAAGTTGATTTTAATTAGAGTTTTAGGATTTAAACCATTCCAACGTAGGTGATATTTTGGAATGAGTCCATATGCACTTTATATGAATCCATGCCAAAACCTTAATTAGGTTTGAGAAGGGCTTTTTTGGTTTATTGAAAATATGTTAGGGTATTAACCCTTTTAAAATATGAGGGTTGGAATCATCCTCAGTTTCAATTTAAATTTAAATATACATGATGCTTATTAGATGATTATGATGGACAATCAATCCTAATTAATATTGCTAATCCGAGGATGTTATAATTTTTCAATGAATCCACAAAGCTGAGCCGGAGTGTACTATGCATTAGTTAAATTTTGTGCGTACTATGCATTAAAGAAGAAGAAGGGTGGGAAAGAACACCCATGTCCACTTACAAGGTTTAGGTTACACCATCGCAAGACACAACCCCAAAGCACCACACTTATCAGCATCTAAGTCCTAGAGTTGGCATTGGCGGCCTCATTTTCCTGGATTTATTTCAGGCCTTGGCGATGTGCATTCGGCGGGAGGAGACGTTTACGTTCCCGTCGATTATGAATGCGTCTGTGGCGACTTCGTCAATCTCAAGATGTTGTGCCGGCTCAGTCTCTCGAAGGTGCTCATAGGGGTAGAGTGTGCGTGTCTGCGTTCGTAGGGTTGAGTGTATGTTTTTCTGGAGGGGTAACACAAAGTTTATTGATCAAAAGTCACATGAGGAGGGATACAAATTGTGTCATGTGGTTGGCCAAACTTGAAGGAAATATGCCCTAGAGGCAATAATAAAGTTGTTATTTATATTTTCTTATATCATGATAAATGTTTATTATTCATGCTAGAATGGTATTAACCGGAAACTTGATACATGTGTGGATACATAGACAAAACACCGAGTCCCTAGTAAGCCTCTACTAGACTAGCTCGTTAATCAAAGATGGTTAAGTTTTCTAACCATAGACATGTGTTGTCATTTGATGAACGGGATCACATCATTAGGAGAATGATGTGATGGACATGACCCATCCGTTAGCTTAGCATATTGATCGTTCAGTTTTATTGCTATAGCTTTCTTCATGACATATACATATTCCTTTGACTATGAGATTATGCAACTCCCGGATACCGGAGGAATACCTTGTGTGCTATCAAACGTCACAACGTAACTGGGTGATCATAAAGATGCTCTACAGGTATCTCCGAAGGTGTTTGTTGGGTTGGCATAGATCGACATTAGGATTTATCACTCCGAGTATCAGAGAGGTATATCTGGGCCCTCTCGGTAATGCACATCATAAGAAGCCTTGCAAGCAATGTGACTAATGAGTTAGTTGCGGGATGATGCATTATGGAACGAGTAAAGAGACTTGCCAGTAACGAGATTGAACTAGGTATGAAGATACCGACGATCGAATCTCGGGCAAGTAACATACCGATGACAAAGGGAATAACGTATGTTGTCATTACGGTACGACCGATAAAGATCTTCATAGAATATGTGGGAACCAATATGAGCATCCAGGTTCCGCTGTTGGTTATTGACCGGAGAGGTGTCTCGGTCATGTCTACATAATACTCGAACCCGTAGGGTCCGCACGCTTAACGTTCGATGACGATTTTGTATTATATGAGTTATGTGATTGGTGACCGAATGTTGTTCGGAGTCCCGGATGAGATCACGGACATGACGAGGAGTCTCGAAATGGTCGAGAGGTAAAGATTCATATTTTTTTTTGAGGGAAACATGCTGTACTTTATTGATCAATAGAGCGAATTACAGGAATAATAGAAGTATCATGAGGGTGTAACAGCCATACATGGCGACCCTCCCCTAAATGTAAAGCATGTCTAGCTAAGCCATGAGCCTCCTTGTTAGAAAGACGTCTCTCATGGGTGAAAGAGCAGGACTGAAACTCCCTGCTCGTGTCGATGATCTCCTGCACGATTGGAGCAATTGTACCCATAGTTCCAGTTTGTATGTCCTTGACCACGAAAAGGCAATCTGAAGCCACCATAAAATGAGTCAGTGCGAGATCCCTGGCTAATGCAATAGCCTCACGACATGCCAGAGCTTCCAATATATTCGGATCGGTCATACCGTGGAATACCACCGCTGCTGACCCAGCATATGCTCCTGATTGATCCCGACAGACCGCGCTAACAGCCCCCACAGGAGGGTGTTTACAAATAGCTGCATCGACATTTACCTTGTGGTGACCCGCCGGTGGTGGTATCCAATCTTGTACCCGCACTGAGGTTGTTCTGGGCTTCGTTATTTCATGTGACAAGGAAGCAATACTCAAATCTGCCAAGAAGCGTGTGATAAAAGAATGAGTCCCCATCGGGCTCTGGTGCTCCCCTTCATGGATTAGCTTTCGCCGCGCCGACCATATGGCCCACAGTGTCACGGTTAGCTTTGTGAACTCAGCATGTGGCATCGATTCTTGCATACTGAATAGCCAAGCCTTTGCATTCGGTTCTGCTGTTGCAATAACATGCTCAACCAGCTCCGGGTCACCCAGCGCCCATACACAACGCGCCATCGTACACGTTATCAATGAATGCATCCACGAGTCCTCCTCTCCACAGATAGCACAACGCGACGATGTGGACATATTACGATGACTGAGGACATCCGCCGTGGGTATAGAGCATTGTGCAAGTCTCCACAGGAATACCTTTAGTTTTGACGGCACCGCAACCTTCCAGAGGTTAGTCCAGCTTGCTTCTTCTCTCGATCTATCAGCCGGGCCTGATCGTCCTTCGAGCCACGCCTCCCTCCTTAGCTTCGTATTGATGAGCATTCGATATGCCGAGCGGACAAAGAAGGAGCCCTTGTGCTCGTATGCCCATGCCCAGGAATCTCTGCATTGTCGAGTAGCTAGCGGGATATTGAGAATCACGCCCGCGTCTATTGGGAGAAAGGTTGCACGAACCACGTCCTGCTTCCACCTGGCGTTGGAGCTGTCGATCAGTTCGGACACAAACTGTGGCCTATATTGGCTCAAGCAAACAATTGGCCTGAGCGACGCCTCTTTTTGGACCCAATTATGCTGCCATATCAAAGTATCTCTGCCATCGCCAATACGTTTGATGAGTCCCTGCGAGAGGATCTCCTTGCCCTCTACAATTGCCCTCCATATTTGAGATGGCTGGCTGCCCAGTGAAGCATCAAGAAAGTCTGTAGTTGGGAAGTAGTGCGCTTTCAGAATTTTTGCACTTAGTGTCTCTGGTGTTTGTAGGATTCTCCACGCCTGTCTTCCCAGCAGAGCAAGGTTAAACAGTTCAATATCCCTAAAACCCAGACCTCCTTCATATTTTGGCCTTGTCATCTTTTCCCAGGAGACCCAATTTGTCTTTCTTTCACCACGTTTACTCCCCCACCAAAACTTGCGTATGATGGAATTAATGTGAAGACAGAGGCCCCGAGGTAGCTTGAAGCAAGCCATAGAGTAGACCGGGATAGATTGAGCTACAGACTTTATAAGTACCTCTTTCCCTCCAGATGACAACACCTTTTCCATCCATCCCTTAACCTTGCTCCAAACTCTGTCCTTCAAATATTTGAAGGCCCCGTTTTTGCTGCTCCCAACATCCGTAGGCATGCCCAAGTACTTTTCTGAGAGACTCTCATTGTGAACATTCAAGGTATTTTTCATGCTCTCTTTAATACTCTGCGCATAGCCCTTGCTAAAGAACACTGAAGATTTATCCAAGTTAATTTTCTATCCTGAAGCATTGCAATATGTCTCCAACAAAGAAGATACCTGAATAGCCCCCTCAACACTAGCCTTGACGAACAACAGGCTGTCATCTGCGAAAAGAAGATGGCTTACCGGCGGCGCCGTTTCTGCCACTTTGATCCCATGCACTGGAGATGACTCTGTCTGGTTTTTTAAAAGGCACGAAAGGCCCTCTGCTGCCAACAAGAAAAGGTAAGGTGATATTGGATCCCCCTGTCGGATTCCTCGCGAAGGTGTGAATTTCTCAAGTTTCTTTCCATTGAACATAACCGAAAACTTGACTGAACATACCATCCTCATAACTGAGTTGACCCAAGCCGGCGCAAAACCCAGTTTAGTCATGATAGCACGGAGGTAGTCCCATTCCAAACGGTCATAGGCCTTCATCATGTCGAGTTTAAGAGCACAAAACCCATTCCTCTTTGATCTGTTCCTCTTCATAAAATTTAAACATTCATACGCGGAGATGATGTTATCTGTGATCAACCGCCCCGCCACAAAGGCCGATTGCTCCTCCGATATGATCATAGGAAGAATGGACTTCAGCCTGTTTGCCATAACTTTCGACGCAATCTTGTAGAGTACATTACATAGACTTATGGGACGGAACTGCGACAAAAGTGTGGGATTGGTTACCTTAGGGATGAGAACTAGGACAGTATCATTCAACTCCTCAACTTCGTCTTCACCCCTTAAGATTTTCAGAATGATAGTGGACACTTCATCCCCACAGAGCTCCCAATGTCTCTGAAAAAAATGTGCCGGGAACCCATCCGATCCTGGTGCTTTAGTAGGAGCCATCTGAAACAGCGCCGTTTTAATTTCCTCTCTGCTATACTCGCCCATCAGCCGCTGGTTCATCTCGTTTGTGACTTTGCGTGGCACCACGTCAATCACTTGATGCATGTTCGTTGTCCCCTCGGATGTGAACAAATTTTTGTAAAAGGCCGTGACCATACTCTCCATCTCTACTGCATCATCTGTTGTAGTTCCATCCTATCTGAGTAAGCTTTTAATCTTGTTTTTAAGGCGCCGTCTGCTGGCCCGTAGGTGAAAGAACTTGGTGTTCTTATCGCCCGCCGCCAGCCATGTTATGCGCGATCTTTGACGCCACATGACTTCCTCTCTATGATAGAGCTCGATCAGGCGATCTTTCACTTTCTCCTCCTGACGAGTAGGTGCAGTCCTAGATGGGTCCGCACGCATGCTCTCTAGCTGAAGCTTGAGAGTTCTGATCTCTTCCTTGACACTGCCAAACGTAGTTCGGTCCCAACGTTTCAGGTTTGTTGACAACGTTTTTATTTTTGCACACAGTTCCGCAGCCGTGCTTGCCCCTGGACCTTGCCAGTGTTGTTCAATGGTCGCCTGAAAACCATCATGAGATTCCCACATCATCTCGTATCTGAAAGGTCTAGCTTGGCGCGGCTCATCTCCTCCCGGTGAGAGCTGTAGCAAAATCGGTATATGATCCGATGTGGTGGCAGACTTATGGGATAACTCGGCCCCTGGATACATACTGGACCAAGATGTAGTGGCAAGTGCTCTATCTAGGCGAACCCGCGTGTATGTACCTCCGGCTACTCTTTTCTCAAATGTCCAGCTGGTTCCCGAGAAGCCTAGATCTATAAGGACGCATGTATCAACAGCGTCCCTAAAACCGTTCACCTGTGTCATGCAACGGTGACCAACCCCATCATGTTCATTCAAACTGAGTACTTCATTGAAATCACCGAAGCATAACCATGGCAGATCATTATCTTCAGCGAGAGATCTTAACACGTCCCAAGTCTTGCCTCTTTCGCTAACTTGTGATTCACCGTACATCACTGTGAGCCGCCATGGTGTAGTACCAGGAAGAGTAACATGAGCATCTATATGATAATCAGAGTAACCAAAATTTTCGATCTTTATTTCATTATTCCAGAAAATACCGAGACCTCCACTTCTACCAGAGCTACTAACAGCATATGCATTATCATAACCTAGGGTGCTTGCCAAGTTTTCCACTCTATCTCTAGGGAGTTGAGTTTCAACTATACAAAGCACCATCGGAGCAAACTGCCTCGCGAAATCGCGAAGCTCTCGAACTGTCGCGGGTTTGCCCGCCCCGCGACAGTTCCAACATGAGAGACTCATTGGACCCGGCGGCGCTCCTCTGAGGAGCCCGCCACGCTGTCCAAGTTGCTTTTGTTTGGAGAATTCCCGTTCTTGTGCTTCTTTCTGTCCCTCGGGGTGACGTAAGATGGTGGAGGAGGAGGAACAATCATGGCCCCTTGCGTGGATGCATCCACTGCGACACCCCTGCTACTCTCAGCTGCTGACTGATCATCCATGTTCAACTTGCGAATAACCGAGGTTTGGGGGTGGTCAGTCCCCTCTTCATCACCCTTGCCCTTAAGTGGGCTTTCCGCCGTATCCTTGAGATCATCATCAGCATCTCTGTCAACTTCATCCCCCAGACCGGCCTCCTCTGATGACCGTTTCTTGGCTCCATTGTTCCTGCCGCGACCGCCTCCACGGGCACGTCCACGTCCACGTGAGGAGTTCCCACTGTTCCAGCCGGGGTCACGGTTTTGGCTCTCTGGCATGGGTCTCCGAGTGGCTTTCATCCACTCGCCGTATTCAATTTCCTCGGGGCTATGAACCCCATCGCCGCACTCCTCCATGGAGTGGCCTAGGATGCCGCAGACTTCACAAAAGAAGCCAATCTTCTCATATTTGACTGGCAGGAGGATTCGCCCTTCCCCTTTGATGTTCAATGGGGCAAAACGCACCAAAGGATCAGCCAGTTTAATCTTCGCCGGGACCCTGACATAGTTGCCCTCGAAAACTCGGTTAGGGTTCATCTCCACACTCTTCACTTGGCCTATGCGGCGAGCCAGTTGGTCTACGATCATCTCCTTCCTATAGAGCTCCGGGGTGTCATGAATTTGCGCCCACACATGAACTCGGTCGAGCTGAACCAAATCTGGCTTCCCTTTGCCATCGTACTCTTCAATTGCAACCATTAGTCCCCTATAGATCCAAGGTCCCTGGAGCATGACTCTGTTCCAATCCCCTAGACAGAAGAGTTGGATGATAAACAGATTGTCATCTGCCTCGCGGATCTCTGGCTCGTTGGCAAGTCTCCATGCGAAAATCATTGTGTTCTTGAAGGATTCAACGCTGAAGAACTTCGTCATGTTCACCCTCGCAACAGCCAGCCACCTGGCCGCCTTCGATAATTCTGCGATTTCCTCATCGCCAACAATCACGTCATCCAGCTCTGTCTCCTTTAGTTTCATGTTCCTCATCGCCGCTTCCAGATCAATCGGGGTCTTCCCCTTCCTTCTGCCTGAACTAGTGCTGCCCCCTCCATTGGATGGAGTCGTCCCTGCCATGGCTGCAGCCAAAACCCTAGATCACCGCACCGCGCTGAGGCCGGGTGGAAGGACAAGCCGACCCCTTTATCAGCCCAAGCGCTGGCGTTGGATGGGTGGGATGCGCGAGCAGGTTACCGGAAACCTCAACGGCGACGAACGGCGCCGGAGTAGATAAACCCTAGTCGCCACGGAGGCTAGGGTAGGTTTTTTTTTCCGGATATGTTTTTCTTTAGATCTGTGTAGTAAAGATTCATATATAGGATGATAGTATTTGGACACCGGAAGTGTTCTGGGGGTACCGGGTACATATCGGGTCACCGGAAGGGGTTCCGGGCACCCCCCGGCAACTATATGGGCCTAATGGGCCAAGAGGGGAAACGCAGCAGCCAGCATGGGCTGCTGCGCCCCCATGTAGGCCGAATAGGAAGGGGAAGGAAAGAGGGGAAGAGAGAAAGGAAGGGGAGGGATTCGGCCTCCCCCTTCCTTCTCTCCTCCCTCCTCCTTCCTTTCACCTCCGGAAGTTATGGTAGGGGGGGGGGGGGGCGAATAGGATTAGGGCCCCAAGTAGGATTCCTCCTACTTGGGCGCCCCCTTGGCTGCTCCCTCTCCCTCCCACCTATATATATGAGGGCAGGGCACCGCTAGAACACACACCAACAATTGTTAGCCGTGTGCGGCGCCTCCCTCCACAGTTTACGCCTCCGGTCATATTCACGTAGTGCTTAGGCGAAGCCCTGCGCGGATCACTTCACCATCACCGTCACCATGCCGTCGTGCTGACGGAACTCTCCCTCGACACTTTGCTGGATCAAGATTTCGAGGGACGTCATCGAGCTGAACGTGTGCAGAACTCGGAGGTGCCGTACGTTCGGTGCTTGATCGGTCGAAACAAGAAGAAGCTCGACTACATCAACCGCGTTAACAAACGCTTCCGCTTTCGGTCTACGAGGGTACATGGACACACTCTCCCCCTCTCGTTGCTATGCATCTCCTAGATAGATCTTGCGTGAGCGTAGGATTTTTTTTGAAATTGCATGCTACGTTTCCCAACAGTGGCATCCGAGCCAGGTCTATGCGTAGATGATATGCACGAGTAGAACACAAAGAGTTGTGGGCTGTGATAGTCATACTGCTTACCACCAACGTCTTATTTTGATTCGGCGGTATTGTTGGATGAAGCGGCCCAGACCAACCTTACATGACCACGTTCATGAGACCAGTTCCACCGACAGACATGCAACTAGTTTTGCATAAAGGTGGCTGGCGGGTGTCTGTTTCTCCAACTTTAGTTGAATCGAATTTGACTACGGCCGGTCCTTGTTGAAGGTTAAAACAGCAAACTTGACGAAACACCGTTGTGGTTTTGATGCGTAGGTAAGAACGGTTCTTACTAGAAGCCCGTAGCAGCCACGTAAAACTTGCAACAACAAAGTAGAGGACGTCTAACTTGTTTTTGCAGGGCATGTTGTGATTTGATATGGTCAAGACATGATGTGATATACGTTGTTGTATGAGATGATCATGTTTTGTAAAAGTTATCGGCAACTGGCAGGAGCCTTATGGTTGTCGCTTTATTGTATGAAATGCAAATGCCATGTAATTGCTTTACTTTATCACTATGCGTTAGCGATAGTTGTAGAAGCAATAGTTGGCGAGACGACCACGACGCTATGATGGAGATCAAGGTGTCAAGCCGGTGACGATGGAGATCATGACGGTGCTTTGGAGATGGAGATCAAAGGCACAAGATGATGATGGCCATATCATGTCACATATTTTGATTGCATGTGATGTTTATCTTTTATATGCATCTTATTTTGCTTAGTACGGCGGTAGCATTATAAGATTATCCCTTACTAAAATTTCAAGGTATAAGTGTTCTCCCTGAGTATACACCGTTGCGACAGTTCGTCATGCTGAGACACCACGTGATGATCGGGTGTGATAGGCTCTACGTTCACATACAACGGGTGCAAGACAGTTTTGCACATGCGGAATACTCGGGTTAAACTTGACGAGCCTAGCATGTACAGACATGGCCTCGGAACACTGGAGACCGAAAGGTCGAACATGAATCATATAGTAGATATGATCAACATAGAGATGTTCACCATTGAAGACTACTCCATCTCACGTGATGATCGGACATGGTTTAGTTGATTTGGATCACGTATCATTTAGATGACTTGAGGATGTCAATCTAAGTGGGAGTTCTTAAGTAATATGATTAATTGAACTTAATTTATCATGAACTTAGTCCTGATAGTTTTTGCATATCTATATTGTAGATCAATGGCCCGTGCTACCGTTCCCTTGAATTTTAATGCGTTCCTAGAGAAAGCTAAGTTGAAAGATGATGGTAGCAACTACACAGACTGGGTCCGTAACTTGAGGATTATCCTCATTGTTGAACAGAAGAATTATGTCCTTGATGCACCGCTAGGTGAAAGGCCTGCTGCAGGAGTAGATGCTGATGTTATGAACGTCTGGCAAGCTCGATCTAATGACTACTCGATAGTTCAGTGTGCCATGCTTTACGGCTTAGAATCGGGACTTCAAAGATGTTTTGAACGTCATGGACCATATGAGATGTTCCAGGAGTGAAGTTAATATTTCAAGCAAATGCCCGAGTTGAGAGATATGAAGTCTCCAACAAGTTCTATAGCTGCAAGATGGAGGAGAATAGCTCTGTCAGTGAACACATACTCAGAATGTCTGGGTATCATAACCACTTGACTCAGCTGGGAGTTAATCTTCCAGTTGATAGTGTTATTGACAGAGTTCTCCAATCACTGCCACCAAGCTATAAAGGCTTTGTGATGAACTATAATATGCAAGAGATGGATAAGACAATTCCCGAGCTCTTCGCTATGCTCAAAGCTGCGGAGGTAGAAATCAAGAAGGAGCATCAAGTGTTGATGGTTAACAAGACCACTAGTTTCAAGAAAAAGTGCAAAGGAAAGAAGGGGAACTTCAAGAAGAATGGCAAGCAAGTTGCCACTCCCGGGAAGAAGCCCAAGTCTGGACCTAAGCCTGAAACTGAGTGCTTCTACTACAAAGGGATTGGTCACTGGAAGCGGAACTGCCCCAAGTATTTGGCGGATAAGAAGGATGGCAAAGTGAATGATATACATATTATTGATGTGTACCTTACTAATGCTCGTAGTAGTGCCTGGGTATTTGATACCGGTTCGGTTGCTCATATTTGTAACTCGAAACAGGGGCTACGGATTAAACGAAGATTGGCTAAGGACGAGGTGATGATGCGCGTCGGGAATGGTTCCAAGGTCGATGTGATCGCCGTCGGCACGCTACCTCTACATCTACCTTCGGGATTAGTTTTAGACCTGAATAATTGTTATTTGGTGCCAGCGTTGAGCATGAACATTATATCTGGATCTTGTTTAATGCGAGACGGTTATTCATTTAAATCAGAGAATAATGGTTGTTCTATTTATATGAGTAATATCTTTTATGGTCATGCACCCTTGAAGAGTGGTCTATTTTTGTTGAAACTCGATCGTGGTGATACACATATTCATAATATTGATGCCAAAAGATGCAAAGTTGATAATGATAGTGCAACATATTTGTGGCACTGCCGTTTAGGTCATATTGGTGTAAAGCGCATGAAGAAACTCCATTCGGATGTACTTTTGGAATCACTTGATTATGAATCATTTGATGCTTACGAACCATGCCTCATGGGCAAGATGACTAAGACTTTGTTCTCCGGAACAATGGAGCGAGCTAATGACTTATTGGAAATAATACATACCGATGTATGCGGTCCGATGAGTGTTGAGGCTCGCGGCGGGTATCGTTATTTTCTGACCTTCACAGATGATTTGAGCAGATATGGGTATATCTACTTAATGAAACACAAGTCTGAAACATTTGAAAAGTTCGAAGAATTTCAGAGTGAAGAGGAGAATCATCGTAACAAGAAAATAAAGTTTCTACGATCTGATCGCGGAGGCGAATATTTGAGTTCAGAGTTTTGCCTTCATTTAAAACAATGTGGAATAGTTTCACAACTCACGCCACCTGGAACACCACAGCGTAATGGTGTGTCCGAACGTCGTAACCATACTTTATTGGATATGGTGCGATCTATGATGTCTCTTACCGATTTACCACAATCATTTTGGGGTTATGCATTAGAGACAGCTGCATTCACGTTAAATAGGGCACCATCTAAATCCGTTGAGATGACACCGTATGAACTGTGGTTTGGCAAGAAACCTAAGCTGTCGTTTCTTAAAGTTTGGGGTTGCGATGCTTATGTGAAAAAGCTTCAGCCTGATAAGCTCGAACCCAAATCGGAGAAGTGCATCTTCATAGGATACCCAAAAGAAACTATTGGGTACACCTTCTATCACAGATCCGAAGGTAAGATCTTTGTTGCTAAGAATGGATCCTTTCTAGAGAAGGAGTTTCTCTCGAAAGAAGTGAGTGGGAGGAAAGTAGAACTTGATGAGGTAATTGTACCTTCTCTCAATTTGGAAAGTAGCTCATCAGAGAAATCCGTTCCCGTGATGCCTACACCAACTAGAGAGGAAGCTAATGATAATGATCATGAAACTTCAGATCAAGTTACTACCAAACCTCGGAGGTCAACCAGAGCACGTTCCGCACCAGAGTGGTATGGTAATCCTGTTATGGAAGTCATGTTACTAGACCATGACGAACCTACGAACTATGAAGAAGCGATGATGAGCCCAGATTCCGATAAATGCCTTGAGGCCATGAAATCTGAGATAGGATCCATGTATGAGAACAAAGTGTGGACTTTGGTTGACTTGCCCGATGATCGGCGAGCCATAGAGAATAAATGGATCTTCAAGAAGAAGACTGCCGCTGATGGTAATGTTACTGTCTACAAAGCTCGACTTGTTGCAAAAGGTTTTCGACAAGTTCAAGGAGTTGACTACGATGAGACCTTCTCACCCGTAGCGATGCTTAAGTCTGTCCGAATCATGTTAGCAATTGCCGCATTTTATGATTATGAAATCTGGCAAATGGACGTCAAAACTGCATTCTTTAATGGATTTCTTAAAGAAGAGTTGTATATGATACAACCAGAAGGTTTTGTCGATCCTAAAGGTGCTAACAAAGTGTGCAAGCTCCAGCGATCCATTTATGGACTGGTGCAAGCATCTCGGAGTTGGAATATACGCTTTGATGAGGTGATCAAAGCATATGGTTTTATACAGACTTTTGGTGAAGCCTGTATTTACAAGAAAGTGAGTGGGAGCTCTGTAGCATTTCTAATATTATATGTGGATGACATATTGTTGATTGGAAATGATAAAGAATTTCTGGATAGCATGAAAGGATACTTGAATAAGAGTTTTTCAATGAAAGACCTCGGTGAAGTTGCTTATATATTGGGCATCAAGATCTATAGGGATAGATCAAGACGCTTAATTGGACTTTCATAAAGCACATACCTTGATAAAGTTTTGAAGAAGTTCAAAATGGATCAGTCAAAGAAAGGGTTCTTGCCTGTTTTACAAGGTGTGAAGTTGAGTCAGACTCAATGCCCGACCACTGCAGAAGATAGAGAGAAAATGAAAGTCATTCCCTATGCCTCAGCCATAGGTTGTATCATGTATGCAATGCTGTGTACCAGACCTGATGTGTGCCTTGCTATAAGTCTAGCAGGGAGGTACCAAAGTAATCCAGGAGTGGATCACTGGACAGCGGTCAAGAACATCCCGAAGTACCTGAAAAGGACTAAGGATATGTTTCTCGTTTATGGAGGTGACAAAGAGCTCGTCGTAAATGGTTACGTCGATGCTAGCTTTGACACTGATCCGGATGACTCTAAGTCACAAACCGGATATGTATTTTTATTGAATGGTGGAGCTGTCAGTTAGTGCAGTTCCAAGCAAAGCGTCGTGGCGGGATCTACTTGTGAAGCGGAGTACATAGCTGCTTCGGAAGCAGCGAATGAAGGAGTCTGGATAAAGGAGTTCATATCCGATCTAGGTGTAATACCTAGTGCATCGGGTCCAATGAAAATCTTTTGTGACAATACTGGAGCAATTGCCTTGGCGAAGGAATCCAGATTTCACAAAAGAACCAAACACATCAACAGACGCTTCAACTCCATCCGTGATCAAGTCAAGGAGGGAGACATAGAGATTTGCAAATACATACGGATCTGAATGTGGCAGACCCGTTGACTAAGCCTCTTCCACGAGCAAAACATGATCAGCGCCAAGACTCCATGGGTGTTAGAATAATTACAATGTAATCAAGATTATTGACTCTAGTGCAAGTGGGAGACTGAAGGAAATATGCCCTAGAGGCAATAATAAAGTTGTTATTTATATTTCCTTATATCATGATAAATGTTTATTATTCATGCTAGAATTGTATTAACCGGAAACTTGATACATGTGTGGATACATAGACAAAACACCGAGTCCCTAGTAAGCCTCTACTAGACTAGCTCGTTAATCAAAGATGGTTAAGTTTCCTAACCATAGACATGTGTTGTCATTTGATGAACGGGATCACATCATTAGGAGAATGATGTGATGGACATGACCCATCCGTTAGCTTAGCATATTGATCGTTCAGTTTTATTGCTATAGCTTTCTTCATGACATATACATATTCCTTTGACTATGAGATTATGCAACTCCCGGATACCGGAGGAATACCTTGTGTGCTATCAAACGTCACAACGTAACTGGGTGATCATAAAGATGCTCTACAGGTATCTCCGAAGGTGTTTGTTGGGTTGGCATAGATCGAGATTAGGATTTGTCACTCCGAGTATCGGAGAGGTATCTCTGGGCCCTCTCAGTAATGCACATCATAAGAAGCCTTGCAAGCAATGTGACTAATGAGTTAGTTGCGGGATGATGCATTACGGAACGAGTAAAGAGACTTGCCGGTAACGAGATTGAACTAGGTATGAAGATACCGACGATCGAATCTCGGGCAAGTAACATACCGATGACAAAGGGAATAACGTATGTTGTCATTATGGTACGACCGAGAAAGATCTTCGTAAAATATGTGGGAACCAATATGAGCATCCAGGTTCCGCTGTTGGTTATTGACCGGAGAGGTGTCTCGGTCATGTCTACATAATTCTCGAACCCGTAGGGTCCGCACGCTTAACGTTCGATGACGATTTTGTATTATATGAGTTATGTGATTGGTGACCGAATGTTGTTCGGAGTCCCGGATGAGATCACGAACATGATGAGGAGTCTCGAAATGGTCGAGAGGTAAAGATTCATATATAGGACGATAGTATTCAGACACCGGAAGTGTTCCGGGGGTACCGGGTACATATCGGGTCACCGGAAGGGGTTCCGGGCACCCCCCGGCAACTATATGGGCCTAATGGGCCAAGAGGGGAAACGCAGCAGCCAGCATGGGATGCTGCGCCCCCCATGTAGGCCGAATAGGAAGGGGAAGGAAAGAGGGGAAGAGAGAAAGGAAGGGAAGGGATTCGGCCTCCCCCTTCCTTCTCTCCTCCCTCCTCCTTCCTTTCCCTCCGAAAGTTATGGTAAGGGGGGGGGGAATAGGATTAGGGCCCCAAGTAGGATTCCTCCTACTTGGGCACCCCCTTGGCTGCTCCCTCTCCCTCCCACCTGTGACGACCCCGGCTTAATCGTGCACTAACCATACACGCAAATGCACACGATCAAGCCTAAGGACTCACTTGAAGATATCACAACACAACTCTAAAACATAAATAAAGTCATACAAGCTTTATATTACAAGCCAGGGCCTCAAGGGCTTGAATACATAGCTCGATGGCAAACAAGCATCATCGGAAGCATCAGATATCTGGGTACAGATATAACAGAGAAACAGATAGGCCTTTAGAAAGGCGGGGCAAAATAAAATACTACGATCGAAAGGCGTATGCCTCCTGCGTAGGACCCTCCGAATCCTACTCCTGGTCATCGGTCGGCTCCTCATAGTAGTACTCGCCTGGAGGGTAGTAGTAGTAGCCGTAGTCATCGATGGGGGCAGCTATCTCAGGGGCTCCGTCATCTGGCGGCGACATATGGATATGGGGAGAAAAAGAAAGTAAAGCAAACGTGAGTACTCATCCGAAGTACTCAGCAAGCAAGGATCTACACTACATATGCAACATTTTCAAAGGAAGGCTGTATATGTGGACTGGGCTGCAGAAATGCCAGAATAGAGAGGAAGGCCTAGTCCTATCGAAGACTAGCATCTTCAATCATCTTCATCGGTCTTGCAGCATTAGAAGAGTGCAGATTAACATAATGTAAAGTAGTAGTAGTGTCATCAACCTCGCCCAGAGATTCTTCCTCGATTCCCTGCGAGAAAGCAATCCCAGAGCCATACTATCCATTTCATCTCAAGTCACCAGTTCTAGTTGTACCGATCGGGATACAACTCCGAGTGTCCGTTACCGTAGGACAGGCTACCGATAGATTAGTTCTTCCCTTCAGGGGTGCACCAACTTACCCACCACGCTCGCTTAACTCCGGCCGGACACACTTTTCTGGGTCATGCCCGGCCTCGACCAAACGATATGCCGCAACCGGACCGAATACCTAACAGAGAGGTCAGCACGCCGGACTAAACCTATGCCCCCAGGGGTCTTGGGCCATCGACCCGGGAACTCCTGCACGTTGCGAATGCAGCCGAAAGCAGACCTAACCCCCTTAATACAAGCGCAGGCTTAACCAGTCCAATTCGGCACGCGCCGCTCAGTCGCTGACGTCCATTAAGCTCCGGCTGAAGTATACGACGCAGAACGCCCATACTATGCTCACGTGATGGTTAGTGCTATCAGGCCAGAGGCCCCTCGGATGAAATATCCAAACCGTTAGTGGATTAGGAGCGCGCGGTAACGAGCAGAGACTCATGAAAGATGTGACCCCGTCGCCCCGTCTCGAGGACTTGCGGCAAGGGCTAAGAATGCCCGGCCACGCCTTGTGTTCAACTCTCGGGCACCATCCAGGTCCACCCGATTCCACATCACTCGCAATTAAGCTCGCGCGGGTACCCCTCAGGGCCGACCCGTCTTTAGTAACATATTTCAATGTAAAGTCGTAGTAACAATGGTAACCGTGTGTCTAACACGAAGGGGAACCCTGAGGAATCACCCTCGATGGAATTTCCTCTGATGTTACCGTCAAGGTGAATGAAGGAGGAATCACCCTCGAGGTCCACACTTGAGAGGTTGCACGACGTCGTCGTTATCGGGGGTGGTGTAGGAGGAATCACCCTCGCTGACCACGCCCGATTAACTAACCTACAAGGTTATCATCAGAAGTGCTGACGAGGTATCACCCTCGGCACTCGATAGTAACCCAGTAGTGTCGAGCAACTAAGGGGAAGTGACGTGCGGTGTCGGGGTCTGGTCTTCGATCTTGCTGATCGGGTCTTCTGATGATCCAGCGGGGTAGTCGGATAATGTGGGGTCTCTGCTGGGTCTCTACCCAAACTATACTAAACAGTTTAGGATAAACTCGCAGGTAACAATAGCAGGTTACAATAATCAGGCTATGCAGCAAAAATAGGATAACAGCAGCAGCAGTAACTTCTAATGCAAGTATAAGAGAGAAGAGAGTGGGCGATATCGGAATGCTCAAAAGGGGGGTGCTTGCCTGTTTGCTCGGCGGCAAGGGCAAGATCGTCAACTGCGTCGTCGGGCTCCTGAGCGGCGTCAGCCTCGGGAGCTACGTCGACGTCGTGGTCTACCGAGAGAGAAGAGGGGGAAGAAACAGGTAAATAGACAGCAATCGATGCAACACAAGCATGCCATGCCTAGGATGCAGTGCAGGGTTGCCTAAAGATGCATCTAGGTCATTTTAGTTATTATAGGATTAGAGTTGGATTTATTAACCGGTGTATAAGCACTATTCATCTACCGGATACGGACGGAAAGTCATGGGTTCTCCTATGTAGGGGGTTCCGACATAGAAACAAACGACACGATCAGATTCGTCTCGTCGTTCTGATCAACTTTCATGTTTTAAGTTTTTCGATCTGAGCTACGGTTTAAAAGTTATGAATTTTCAAAGATTTAAAAGATTTTCTGGAGTTTAATTAATTTAGTAGAGATTGAAATATGACGTCAGCGAGTCAAACCGGCTGACCAGAGTCAAATATGACCGGTGGGTCCAGTGGGACCCACTGGTCAGTGACTGTGGCAATTAACAGAGAGGTTAGTCTAACTAAATAGGTTAATTAGAGGGTGGGCCCCAGTAGTCAGTGGGTGTTAGGGTTAACTAAACAGATTTTAATTAAAAGTGTTTTAATTATATTAACTAAACGAAGGGGCCCACTGGTCAGTGCCTGGGATGAACAGTAATTGCGTTGACCGCAGTCAACGAAGTCAAACCGAGGCGCAGGGGCCCACTGTCAGTGGCACTGGGCGGGCCCCACGCTCGCCAGCTCAGCGGGGCCGCCGGAATCACGCCGGTGAGCCTCCCGCGACGGCGCTCTCGCTGGAGGTGATCAGGATTTGCATACGGGGCCTCATTTGCAGCGTGCTTGGGCGAGTTCGATAGCTGGGAACGAGCCGCATCCAACCGTGGTAACCTCGCGGGCTGGGGTGGTCGGAGCTCGCCGGAAACAAGCTCAAAGCAGCGGCCGGAGTTTGGAACTCGGTGGGTTTCGGCGAAACGCGGCGTTAGCGATCATTTAAATGGCTAGGTGGGCTCAACGCGCACGCGCGAAGTCGTCGGACGTGTCTGCGTGACCAAGTGGTCGCCGGAGCCTTGCCAGGGACGAGGTCCGCGGCGACGGGCTCGGGCTCGCGTGGATTAGCAGCTACGGGCGCGCTGGAGCATGAAGAAGAGCGTGGGGAGGATCTGCGGCTCACCTTGCGGCTATGAAAAGCCCTCGATGGGTTTAGTAGCTGCAAGGCTGGCCGGCGTGGAGGAAGATCGCCGGAGCCAGAGAGATCGGCGTCGCGCTCGATCCACTGCCTCCGGTGCTCTCCGGCTTGCGCTTGTGGACGAGGACAAGGTGGATGAGGCGGAGACGGGGGACACAGCGGAGCGTCGAACGGAGCTCGGTGGCCGCGAGGATGAGCGAGGACGGCGGCGATGGCGCTCGGATGACGAATCTGAGGGGGAGAAAGGGGTGGAGCTAGCGAGGGAGATAGGGGGAGAAGTGGCACGGCGACCAGTGGGGATGGATGGGCGAGGCCTTATCCTCTCGCTGGCGCTGTAGCGTCGGTGGCCGTCGCCGTGTCGTCGTTCGACCGGCGCGCGCCGGCGCAGCCATGGAGGGAATGACACGGCGAGGGAGAGAGAAGGAGATGGGCCAGCTGGGCCGGTTCGGGGCACTGTGCACTTAGGCCCAGTGCACAGTGCCTCGTTTTATTTTCTTGTTTTCTGTTCTGCTTTTTCTTTATTCCTTTTGTGTTAGGTAATTGTTTAGACCACTTTTGCACTTATGTCAAATATGAAACTTGGCCCAAAAATTACAGTGCATTATTACCTTTCACCAAAAACTTGTTTGGGCAAAGTAGGAATTTATTTGAATTTGATATTATTATATATGGATTAAATAATTCTGTTTTGGTGTTGTTTCATGTTGTTGGAGTCATTTAACTAATTCCATTATTATTGTTTATATTTTTATAAGTGCTTCTGGAATATTTTCTATTTAGTGAACATTTTTCCCATAGTGTTTGAGCAAATTTATTTTGCACTTTTGAATTTTGAGTTGATTTTCAGAATAGAATTTGAATTGTTTTGATTAACCACTATGACTAGGCGCTGCAAATGAAATGACTTGGTATTATTAGCAGATAACCACAGTGGCTATTACACAGGGGTGTTACACCACCTATATATATGAGGGCAGGGCACCGCTTGAACACACACCAACAATTGTTAGCCGTGTGCGGCGCCTCCCTCCACAGTTTACGCCTCTGGTCATATTTATGTAGTGCTTAGGCGAAGCCCTGCGTGGATCACTTCACCATCACCGTCACCACGCTGTCGTGCTGACGGAACTCTCCCTCGACACTTTGCTGGATCAAGAGTTCGAGGGACGTCATCGAGCTGAACGTGTGTAGAACTCGGAGGTGCCATACGTTCGGTGCTTGATCGGTCGGAACGAGAAGAAGTTCGACTACATCAACCGCGTTAACAAACGCTTCCGCTTTCGGTCTACGAGGGTACGTGGACATACTCTCCCCCTCTTGTTGCTATGCATCTCCTAGATAGATCTTGCGTGAGCGTAGGAATTTTTTTGAAATTGCATGCTACGTTTCCCAACAAAACTATGGGCATTGGAATTGGTCGCACGCCCCTCATAAGAAAAATTACAGTTAAACATCCTAGACCGAATTCTAATCTCGTTGATCACCACTTCATATCTTACTTGGGTTTCTTCTTTTATTTCCTGGATCACCTGTTTTGAGTCCGACGTGACTACGAAGTTCTAAGGCATGAGATCCTCGGCCAAAGATATTGCTTCCTGGCATGCAATTGCTTTAAAAGTAGCCATGAAGTTCTGAAGTGCAACTCTTGTTCTGTATGAAACAGGAGAGTATTCCATACAGAACAAGAGTTGGACTTCCGATATACTCTCCTGTTTCATTACGAGCCACACATGCCGCAAATCCTCCTAGTTCATCCCTCGCACCCCAAAATCCACATGGATTTTAACATAGCGAGGAGGTGGAGCTTTTGGTCGTCTTGCACCTGATGAGACTGCCCGCCCTCCCTGACTAGTAACAGGTTTCACTTCCAACATCGACAGGTCAACAATAAAATGGTTTATATATTGGTGTGTTGCATGAGGCTCTAAAAATTATTCTCATGGATTGCTTTATGTCTTGCCGACCTAATGGTCCATCGCATCACCACAAACTTGACGAAGGCCTCATGAGATAAGGTATCAATCATGGTGAACATACACTGTTTTGCGCTTGGCTCAGTAGTTGCAACTAGGTGTTCTGCTAGCTTGTCGTCAATCAGAGCCCATATGCACCTGGAGACATAGTGCATTTGAGTAGTGAATGCCTCCACGAGTCCACATCCCCGCACAAACCACACGCGCAGTTAGAAGCCATATTTCGGTTCATCCGGACATCCTCTTTTGGTAGGGAATGCCTTGCTAGTCTCGATAAGAACATTCAGATCTTTGCTGGTACATGCATCTTCCATAGAAGCTTCCATGATCCCGCGTCCTGGTTTGTACTTGAAGATCCCGCCAAGCCATCCAGCCAGGCCTCCCGGCGCTGCTTAGTTTCTACTTACATATTGTATGTTGACCTCACAGAGAAAGACCCCTTTTTCTCAAAATTCCAAGACCAGTAGTCTGTCAAGTTTCGGGTTGGCAGGGGGATGCTAAGTATCACTGGAACATCGATGGACAAAAAACGTTTTGGATGTTCTCCCTGTCCCATGTGGCCGTTGTTGCATCAATCAGTTCTGACACAAGTTGAGGTGGGTCATTCACTCTGCTGCCGTACGGTCGCATCATTACATCACAAGGTAACCAATTATCCATCCAGATATTTGTTGTGTTGTCGTTATCTGTTCGCCGGATCAGTCCCTTCCCTCCAGAAGTGATCACCAAATCTGGCATGGTGAGAATCCAATGTCACAATCAAGATAGATGAGTCTGGAAAGTATACTGACTTAAGGATCCTTGTCCCAGGAGATTCTAGTTGTTGAAGAATACGCCAAGATAGTCTAGTCAATAGGGCTAGGTTAAAAAGTTCAAAGTCCTTGAACCCCAACCCCTCCATAGCTTATGGTTGTGTCATTGTCTCCCAAGAGATCCAGCTGGGTTTTCTATGACCATCCTTGCTGCCCAACCAGAATTTCTGAATCAACATGAGATGTTCACAAAGACCTCTGGGTAATTTGAAACAAGACATATAGAATACCGGTTTTGCTTGTGCCACTGGTTTAACCCAGACTTCCTTTCCTGTAGAGGACATGGTCATTTCAATCCATCCATGCACTTTGCTCCATAGCCTATCTTTAAGATATTTAAAGCCTCCATTCTTTGAAAGGCCAATATCAAAATTCAGAAGGCATCCTTAAGTATTTCTCGTTTAGAGTTTCATTAGAAACATTTAGAATGCCTTTTATTTCTTGTCTCACATTCTCCAGACAACCCTTGCTGAAATAAATAGATGACTTTACATAGTTGATTCTTTGGTCTGATGCCTGACAATATGTATCCAACAATTGGTTGAGTGTATGTTTTTTTGAGCGGTATGCAAGCATCTGTCTTTGTACTGCGTTGAAAAAAAAACTAAAATGGGCCGGGCCAGTTCAGTCCATCGCTCGCTTAGCTCTCAGTGCGGCATGTCAGACAATTTTTGCCGCAATGAGCGGCGAATAGGAGGAATTGCCACATAGCAGCGGCCCCGCAAAACTGCAAATACGTGTCGAATCCACGCGGCCCAGCTCTCCTCTCCTCTTTCGCCAAGCCCTAGGCGCACCACCCTAAGGCTGTGTTTGGTTGAGCTGCAGATTCTGGAAAAGTTGCTGTCAGCTGTAAGCTGTGAAAAAGCTGCTGTGAACTTTCAGCTGTGGAAAAGCTAGAAGCTGTTTGGTTGAAACAACTGTGAAACTGTAGATTTGGCTATGAGTTGTCTGTAATACCCCTGAGGCCTGAGTGAATATGCTAATTGACCGTAAAGCAATGATGTGTACATTGGTAGGCAATTAAACGACCATTTTGCAAAGGGAAATTATGACAATGTAGATGATTCACATGGGAAATAGACAGTCACCCCATAATATTTTTACAAAAGACATGGACCATACAAAACACATATGGTTCACATGATAGTGACCCCATAGCTAACACAAAATGACTCAATTTGTGATGGCTGCCTGAAGTTTTTTTAGATGTCATGCATACAATCAAATATATCCTAACAAAAAATTGGGCCATTTGTGCTTCTAGATTGGGCCAATTGTGCTTCTACCTAACCAAAAATTGGACCATGTCATACAAGCATACGGCATGTAAAGTTTTCTTCCAGATCCACCATAATCAGGAGCTATATAACAATGTTCCTTCTTTAGCTCTTCAGCCTTTTCCCATGTAAAGTTTGCCCAATGAAAATGTAAAATGGCTACTGTTAGAGATTTGTTCAGCAGCATGCCCCCAACACAGGCTGCCCTTTTAAGAACTGAAAACAGATCCAACATAGCTTTTAGTACACAGATCAACAACTTAATTTGAAATATACAGAGAGATAAACGCAAGTTCCTGATAATTTTTTCTTGAACATGGTCTCTGAAATAGTCAACAAGCAAAACTAATATACAACACATTTCGTCCAAACGAAGAGTATGGTGTGCATTCATTTTGTTAGTATTTCAGGGGGGCATGATCAAGGAACAAAATCATACATCAAAGTGCAGTTCATACAAGCAATTACACACAAAATTCAAAAAAGCGGTTCATACAAGCAATTACACAAAATAATAATCAGAAAAGCTATGTTAGGGGAGGGGATGAGGGGGGGGGGGAGAAAGGAGGCAGGAGGGAGGAGCTGGTCGGCCTAGATTCGGCCGGCGGCGCCGGACCACCGGCTGGCAGCGAGCCTCCAGATCCCGTCGGTGCAGGACGGCAAGCAGTAGGAGGGAAGGAAGAAGGGATGAGAAAGGAGGAAGGAAGAAGGGAGGAGGAAGGAGGGAAGGGACGGCCAGTGGACAACCCGCCGCCGGCGCCGGTCGGCCGGCTGGAAGAGGGAGTAAGGGGATGGGGTAGGGAAGAAGAAGGGAGGAGGAAGGCGCTACCTGTGGGTGATGGGCCGCAGTGGAGCGTGCTCCGGGCGGCGGCGCCAGCCGGAGGGCCGACTGAAGCGGCGGCGGCGGCGGCGCCAAACCCTAGCCCCTGCATGTGGCTAGGAACTGAGTGGGAGGCTCTCCTCATCGCTCCATTCGTTCGTGGTTCGCTGGCTAGGAAACAGGCTGGAACGTTTTTCACTTGAGGGTGGCAAAGGCGGGTAAATATCCTACAACTTCTAGGGGGCATACAAAAACGGTTGGTTGAGAAGCTGGAAAAGTTGGGGTTGGCCGGCTGCGGGAATTGCACTACGAGAAGTTGCAACTTATTAGGAAGTTGGTTTGCAGGAGACCTCCTTTGGTTCAGCTTATAGCTTTTGGACCCAGAAGTTGGCAGCTGAAGTTGAGCCAAACACAGCCTAAGCCACCGCAGCACCGCTGCGGCTTTGCCACCGAAGTTCGTCGGACCACCGTGTGGATCCCGGTCCTCCTTCGCCGATCGAAGTGCTGCCGCTGTTTGGTTAGTTTTTGGGCCTCCTCAATTTGCAATTCATCCGTGCGGGGACACGGTGGTTCGGTAGTTTCGGTCCAGCTGATTGCAGTACAGTACAGGGGCGCTTCGCAACAATCGCGTCAGGGGATGGTTAGATGTGCTGCATTGGGTAATCTGGTCGGTTTATGGGCAACAGAGTTTCGGTAGTTTTGGTCTACTAGTTGCTCCCCCGGCTCCCCGCCAATCTATCTGCCAGGAGAACCGATTCTCACATGTATTTGCAGAAAAAGGAATGTTTTTATGAGTAATTATGATAGCAGGGCAAGACTAATCATTAATAATGCTTTGTTCCCTGCCGCTAATCAATCAGTGAGCTGCATTGGCAGATGGTTAGATCGGACGACATGCCTATGATCCAATTAGAGTTAAATACACTACAGGTGCCCTAACTTGTTCGGCGCGGTTAGTTTGATGCCTAAACTTGAAAAATACACAAAAGTAGTGTTGTAACTTGTCTGGACATTCAAATACGGTGCCTCTGAACGTATGCCGCCGTATCGAGTGCCCGCGTGGCATGCCAGTCTGTCGCTGGGCCACATGTCAGTGCTTGCCTACGCGCGCTGTGAGCTATGCATGTTTTTTTTACAGAAATGCCCCTGGATTTTAATTAATTCTCGCAAAAAATACCCCTTGATTTTAATTAATACTCACAAAATATACCAGGAAGCCAGCGTACAGGGAATTCGAACATGGGACATCCTCGATGCCTGACAATCGAGTGGACCGGGCGGCCACGGTCTGGTTTGCGCTTAATTATCAGCAATCAGTTTATATAGATGATTGCACGTATCGCTTTGCATATGCTTTTACTGGAGTAATTTTCTTTTTATTTATTCCAAGTTACTATCTTGTCTTTCTTCGAGTGATGTTTCTGTTTAGCTGTCATGATACATAATTTTTTCCATGTGAAAAAATAAAATAATTATCAATATATAATTTTGTTTATTTGTATCTCTATTCTATTTCCATTATTGTGTACTTTCAAAAGATAAACATGAACTTTTTCTAAAATTGATGTGGAATTAAAGAGTTGAACGTATATTAAAAACATGGTGAGCATTTTTTGAAAGACACGTTCACGTTCATGTTCATTTTTCATTTTAATATTATTTCAGAAAATGTTCACTGTGTTTTTTGAAAATGTTGAATGCATATTAAAAAATATTGTGTAATATTATTCTTAAATTTCGACAAACACGCTCATGTTAGTACATTTCTGGAATTTATTCTTGTCACACAATAATATTTAATACACGTTGAACAGTTTTTAAAATACAATATTGTCAATTTTCAATAATTGTGTATTTTAAAAATAGAATGAAGATACACAATAATTGTTCGTGCTTATGGTCCTCAATGAAGATGCATAAATTTACACAATAATTTTTAATATATGTTCAACTTTTTATGTCCACATAAATTTTAGAAAAATTTCATGTTTATCTCTTCAAGGTACACACTAATGAAAATAGAGTAAAGATATAAAATAATCAATAATTGCATATTGATAATTATTTTATTTTTTCATATGGGAAAATTTATGTATCATGAAAATTAAACAGAAACTTCACTCGAAAAATATGTGCAAAGCGATACGCGGAATCGTGCATATAAGTTGCTAGCTAGCAGTTAAATGTAAACCAAAGTGTGGCCTCTTGGTCCACTTGTTTGTTAGGCAACCAGGATGTCCGTGGTTTGAATTCCCTTCATGCCAGCTTGTGTTTATATTTTTGTGAGAATTAATTAAAGTACAAACGTGTTTCCATAAAAAAAAATAGCTTGCGTCCAGCATGCGTAACGATTTTTTCCGAGAATTAACTAAAGTCCAGGGGCATTTCTGTAAAAAAAACTACACGCACAGCTCACAACGCGCCCGCAGCCGCTGACATGTGGCCCAGCGACACGCTGACATGCCACACGGACACTTGATACGGTGGCATACGTCCAGAGGCACCGTATTTGAACGTCTAAACAAGTTACGGCACCACTTTTGTGTATTTTTCAAGTTTAGGCACCAAACTGACCGCGCCGGACAAGTTAGGGCACTTGTAGTGTATTTAACTCATCCAATTAGTTATTGCCCAACAAGTAATAGTCATTGTTTGCACTTGGAGACATGTGTAGGTGTTGTAGCCATAAAGGAAACTGTGGGGCCAGTGATTTCTTGGTGAGTGTCTCCAAGTAACCTTTTTCTTATCACTAGTAAAACTGAAGCATGAAGAACCACATACCTGTTTTAGTCGACGGGTCTGCTTGTGTAACATAGATATTTTGGTGATAAAGTGGCGGTGATAACAGAGTAAGCAATTTTAAAAAAAAATTGTTGTTACTTTTGGTTTACTGAGTTGGCATGGTTTGCTTAGATGGTCGTGCGGCTCAGCCTGAGCAGAGTTGGCAATGCATCGTTCTGCTCCAGAGAGATAGAGGCACATGCATGACGAACCACTATTTCTATATGGTTGCCCATTGTGGCATTATTTGTGGATATATCTCTTTTTTGTATGATTCGGCATTTTTGTGTTAGTTTGAATAGTTGAGTTCGGACTTATATATCTCCTTATGTTAGGTTGCTTATTGCTATTTTGTGCTCTGTTTTCAGTTTAGCCCGGTTGGTCCTCGACGACAGACTCTTCAACTTGTTCAGTTCATACAATGCAACCTGTGCGGCAACCGTCTCAACTTGTTGATCAGGCCATGCCAGAAGCTAACATGGGGATGTCAGAGCAGATACCACATTTTCCGCAACTTCGGCACCATATGCCTCACTCTGGTCTTGTTCTACCTGCACCACGAGCTGTGCTACCTGGTAGATATGTGCCAAACATGGGTGCCCCTATGCAGCCTCCGTTTTATACTGTATGTGTTTCACTGTTTTACTTCGATGTATGCATATGGAAGGCTTCTCCCTCGCAGTAGTATATATCTAGAATGTTTTTCTTTGCTGACAAGTTATTAATTCTGCATTTCAGTATCAACAAATGTGGGTTCCTGTTCTAGTTCACCCCCTGGGTTCAACTCAGCATCACACCATGTCTGCTTGGTTGCCCTCAGTAAGTAGCATGACCTTGGGTTCATTTGCATCACTTGATTTTTGTCTGCAACATATAATTAAGACGTTTGCCACTTCATTCCATTTTTGTCTACAACATAAAATTGAAAAAGCTTTTCCCATGCATAAACTCAGTCTGCAAACTTGCAGGTTAGCTCATCTGACCCTAGCCCTTTGGATTGGCAAGAGCACTTTTCATATGAAGGGAAAAAGTAAGTTGTCTTTGTATTTTAACTAATAATTTCTTTTGTGGTGTGTATGGCGGCATGATTCAGTGTCGCATGCTGTGGTATATTTTACTTACTGGCTTTGCTTGATATCATTGTTTACCTAGGTACTATTACAATAGGAGGACAAAGCAATCAAGTTGGTACAAACCTGCCGAGTTGATGACACCTTTGGAGGTCAGTTGTGATGTGTTTTTATTTGTTGGCTTTCCTACTGTTGTCTTTGTTCTCATGAAGTCTGACTATAATTTCATTTTCTGTTTTCGGCATATTGTTATTAATTTTATCAACCTGTAAATTTCCGTGGTTATCATTTGATGTTTATCTTGTACAATGCACCTGTGATATTGCTACTTTCGGTGATGTTAGGCTTAAAGTAATCAAACTTCAGAACTTTTACTTGGAAAAGAAACAACTTAAGAACTTTGCTTGTGTAAGGTTCTGCATTAGTAGCAGAGCCGTGTTTTATGCAGTACTTACATATTTCATATGACTGATATCTTAATATAAAAAGTTGATGGACCCAAATGGATCAATACTTCATGATTATGTTTTCTTTCATCAACAACATTAGCAATACAGCACCCTGGCTTCTTTCATATGAATATATGATACATGGAATTGCGTTCTTCCCATTTTACTTACCTTGTTCTATTTGTTTATCATAAATATCCTGCAATTATCGTCGAGGATTCTTTGTTTTTATTCCTCTAGAGGGCAATGCATACCTTCTCCGAAGAATCACGTTAGTGTCTTGTAGTACAATTTTGTTTCAGTGTTTGTTCTTTTGTTTATATTAAATTGGCTGTTACGGCTTTTCATTACATACCTTCGGTGATATAACAGAGGGCTGACGCGACAACTGACTGGAAAGAATATACTACGGCTGAAGGACGGAAGTAAGCGCATACTTCTTTTTTTTTTGCCACTAGTGTATTCTTATTTGGTCAGGGTCATGGATTTTCTTCATTCTAAAGCCTGATAGTTCTACCGATCCAGGTACTACCACAACAAAGTAACAGAGAAATCCAAATGGACTATTCCTGAGGAGCTAAAGGTTGTTCTTTTTACACAACTACTGTTTTCTTTAAAAAAAAAAGATTGGAATGTTTTTTACAAATTCTTTTTGCTTTGTGTTTAGATTGCACGTGAACTGGCAGAGAAGGCATCAAATGAGGACGCTCAAACCACTGCTTGCGCCTCTGCTGGATCCTCTTATGCTGCTTCAAGCACACATGATGCTGTAGCGGTCGTCTCTGAAAGAATAGATCAAGAGCTGAGGATCTGAGTCTTGGCCCATGGTAGCAACAGCTGCTTCAGGCACACATGGCGCTGTAGGATAGCGGTCAGTCATCGTGGCACGTTAGATCAGAAGTTGTTGGTGGCGCTGTAGGATAGCGGTCAGTCATCGTGGCACATTAGATCAGAAGTTGTTGGTTTGAGAAAAAGTTCTGAAGATTGTACCGAAGTGTTATAAGGTACCCTGAGTTGTGGTTTGAAGTGTACCCTGAGTTGTGGTTTGAAGTAATATTCACACTTTTGGGTATGTTTGCACGGCCGATAGCCAACATGTTTTGCACGTTATTGGGCTGGCTGCTCTTGTACGGTCCACTGTTCTCAGTGGGCGGGGCTGGTTTTGCCCTTTTCCTGAACATCGATGGTTGGTTCACTATTATATAACGGTCTGGATATTTCAGTATGGACCATGAACAAACACATTAAAACAAGTCTATATACATCCAAATAAGAAAAAAGCTACTAGAACATCTCTTATAATAGTGAATGGAGGGAGTGCAATATAATATGCATTCCTGCATCACCACAGTGTTGGCGTGAAGTTTTTGTTTTAATTTTTTTGAAGGGAAAAAGCCCTTTGGCACTTTATTTGAGTTTGGAGATTGCACATCAGAGAAGAACAGATGCACATGAAGCCCCTCCGCCTTTCCATACATCCAAACTTTTGTAGCTCGTGCACAAGAGAACAACAGATGCCGGCGATCCCCGGTATAACGCCCTACAGCGTTTTTATGCCAAGCCACAAAGTCCTCAGTGTTTGACATCCCCGGCCGTTAGGCTGTTTAAACCCTCGTTTCTATCATTCATCAGCAGGGAGCTGAGCTTTGGCAGGGCAGCCTGGGAGTGCAGGGCACGGTTCAGGGGCAAGTCACCAACGCACCATCATAGAGAGGGGAGAGAAGTGGGCAACAAATAATGCAACAGAAAATACAAGCAACAATCGATTCAAGAGTCATATACCAGAGAGGGCAAACAACATCAGAAGGAACAACAATTCATAGGAACGCCATATTACCTGACAGGCACTACTAGTCTGATCTCACAGCCCAAACAGGACATAGTACAGTGTCATAATAGTACTCGAGCTAGATACCAAATTACCAAAGATGGATTCAATTTGCCGACATTGCAAAATTTTCAGACCAACACCCTTGAAAAACTGAAGAGTTCAACAACGGCTTGCTTTTTAAGATAGCCTTCGGTTTAGTCGCCCTTGCGGCGGAAGGAGCAACCCTCAGTGAGCCTGGCCTTACCACCCGTTGGCTGGCAGAGCACTGTTTGGCAGCCTGGGCACACCACGACGGTCTGTGAGTGGCTGAACACAGTAGTGCTGCAATCACAGAAATGAGTAGTAGTTCAGCAATCAATCATAAAAAAAGATTCACAGGTGTAACCAAGGGCATGTTGAAGTTGTGATCTACAAATATCAAAACAAAGTAAATCATGGCAAGTAGACTCAATGGTCGTAATGATAAATGATTGATATGTGATGTTCAAATTTATTGCATAGTAAAGCACTTACAATAACTTCGTAAAATGGCCCAGTAGACTGATGATTCAAGTTACAATTGTGGAACAATTACAGCACTAGGAACACAGTGATTTACAAGGATTATGTTTGAACTAGCGTGTTACAAGGCTGGTACATGCAACTAGGTGTTAGTACCCACGTTAAGTATACAATGCAGAACCAAAACCAACACAAAATCATGTTTGAAAAAAATGCATCTTCCATTCTTTTTATTTAAAATATAAAGCATATGATGTCACAGAAAGCAGTACTGAGGAACAGGACACAAAGCAGTAGAATAATCTATGCCCACTCACATTACCAGTTTACTTGCAAAAATAGCAAGAATGTTTTTAAAAGCATGACAGTGTCCTGTTATCAAATGAACATCTAAGGCTAATCAGTAGCAAATAAACCTACTGAATTATGCACTTGCAAAGAACACGAAAGGTGAAGAAAAATTACATGTTGAAGCAGCCCTGGCACTTGACGTCCTGCAAAAGTTAACACACGACCATTAGTTAGAACCACTATAATTCAAACAGAAAAGCAAAAGATGCCAGACTTATGCATAACGAAGGCACCAAACTGATTGCAGTCACATTTTAACCATTAGTGCTATGATATAGACAAGATAATCAGCAGCTTGCCTGATAAAAGGAACGTGCCACTAAGTTACACGGGAATGTCCAGTAGGAGATATGATTCGATGGATCCACAAAAACAACTGAGATCAGAACAGCACTATAGTGTTCACTGACACATTTGTTCTACCATAAAGATTTTCGGATACCTAGAACATGCGGCAACACGGGTTGACATATATGCAAGGGTATGTAAATTTTTTACGGACCTAACGCATGCTTCAAGATTAATCACAGGCAATCACGATCAGCCGCGTAATCTACCACGAACCCGTGGTAACAGGCACATACGTACTCAGCTACACCAACAGCCTACCGACGCAAAATTCTTCCAAATCAGATGAAAAATTCAGGCAACCAAAAGGTGACATGTTTTCTACATATGTCTCAACTACGCGCTGTACGAACACCGCTGAGAATGGGGCAGCAAAGGAGAAGATTCTAAGGGGAAGGGGAATTTACCATGAAGAAGGAGTTGGGGGACTGGACGAGGCGCTTCTTCTTGTGCTTGAGCTTCTCGAGCTCCGCCGGCGGGTTCAGCAGGTCGATGTCGTTCTGGAGCACCATCGTGGGAGGCTAGGGTTTGCTCGGGAACCGCGCTCTCTGGTCTCCGGCAGCTACAATCCGAAGAGGCGGCGGCGGCGGCAAAGGGGTAGAGAAAGTGGAGGAGGTTAGGGTTGGGGCAGTATTTATAGTCAAGGGTGAGGGGATCGGGAGGTAGAGGGATTATAGCGATCCGTATGCAGCAGTGGTCGCCCGTCTCGCCAGTTAACTGGGTCAAGCCCAACACGCGCTGTTACAGCGTGTCCGCGAGCCACCCGGCAGAAGCACTTCACGCTCTCTAGCTGGACGAGGGGCAGACTTTTCCCTCAAGCTAGGGTTCCCTCTCCTCTCGGGCGGCGACGGCGATCGCTACTCCCGTAGAGATCCGATCCCCTCTGCTGTACCTGCCACCGTTGATCGGAGCCCGGTGCTCCGGCAGCATGGGGGTGGAGTCGGCGGTAGGGAACACCCCGCCCGCGTAACTTTCTCACGGGCAAAAGATCTAATGGCGTCGGTGGCTTCAGGGTCAGGGATGGTGACTGATCTGGAGTCCATGATGGAAGAGCTTGGGTTGAACGAAGACAATATTCAAGATGTGATGGTCGAGGACGACGATCTGCCGGAAGAAGCTGTCAGGTGGATGGCGATCGTTCGCGTACACACGTACAAAACTTACAGTCAATACTGGTTCTACCGGAATATGAGGACGGCGTGGGATCTCGCTCAAGAAGTTAAGATCCGCCCCCTTGAGGATAACCTATACACCATGCAGTTCATGTGCCTTGGCGACTGGGAGAGAGTCATGGAGGAGGGTCCCTGGCAATACAAAGGGAAAGCAGTGGTGGTCGAGCCCTATGATGGTTTCACCAGGCCGTCGGCGGTTGCTCTGGACAAGGTGGAAATCTGGGCTCAAATTCATGACTTCCCTGATGGTTATTTCCCCCTGATCAAATCCCTGGCAACGACCATTGGTGAATATATCTACCACGAACCGAGGTCTCAAGACTTCGAAGGCAATTTTTTGCGAGTCTGCGTAAAGATAAACGTCACTGAGCCGCTTAAGAATGCAGTTTCGCTTGTCAAGAAAAAGAAACGGGAGATCTTCCGAGTCAAATATGAGAGACTGCCGGATTGGTGCGCGGTCTGCGATCACTTGGATCACATGCACAAAGAATGTGGAGATGGTGTCCACGACCCCAAAGCCCTAGTTTTCAGAGATCTACGTGCCTCTTGGTTCCGCGGACCTAGGCAAGGTCCGGGAGAGGGCAAGGCTGGCCGTGGTGGCAGAGGTGCAGGTGGCAGAGGCAACACCAGAGGAGGCCGCGGTGGTCGCGGTTAGGGTCAGCGTAGTCAGAGCTATGAAGGGGAGATGCAGGTCGACCCAGAATCAATGGCTGACTCTGAGATGGGAGAAGCGAATATGAACAGAAAGAGGGGAGTAACTATTCCTCTCCTCACAGCTCCGGATGCGTCGAACCCACAGAGCGATCAATCAGCGGTATCGACGAGAGTAGTCCCAGCGAGTCCCTCGTCTAAACAAGATCCAAAGAAGCCAAGGACATTGTCGTGGATTTAACACGCAGATGCCCTCGTGAAAGGACTTAGGTGTGGAGTCATCGCACGTAGGTTAGCTTAAAGGGGTTGAACGGGACAAAGGACACAAGGAGCTTACCCAGGTTCGGCCCCTCTCAATGAGGTAAAAGCCTACGTCCTGCTTCTAGTTGTATTACTTGAGTTTCGATTACAAGGGAGCGAATACACTTAACCTAGTTCTCGATTGGTTGTTTCTTGAGTTTACCCGCCGCCGGGTCTCACCTTTATATACACAGGTCGAGACCCGGAGGCTTACAGAGTCCCGGTCGGTTCACACAATGTGGCCGGCTCGGTCTCTAACTAGTCATGTCTTACAGAGCAAGTCATCATACGGCGGTTCATAGGCCCAGGTCTTGGGCTTTCTCCAGGCCTACCCCTATGAGCCGCCGTCTTCACACCTTGGGCCCCTTTGGACCTTCTTCATGTAAAACCGCCAACGGTGTAACCCGGCCCCTCCTGGGCGGGTCACACCTCGGAGCTATATCCCCAACATTAGGCTCCAGATTGATTTGAACCTGTTCATGTCAATCTTCACTGTTTAACTTAACCAGACTGTGCATTAATGTCAAATTTTTACGCAGTCCTCTGTAAGCCGCCATGACGTCATATACATAGAATCATTGTAACCCGCCATGATCTCATGTGCATTAATGTCGCACAAGACCCAGAATATCTCAACGGATCTTTATCTTCAATGGGCTCCCCGAAAATCGAGGCGCCCAAAGCGTTAACATAATCATTTTACCTCCTTAATTTCCGCACATACCAGCTTATCACTTCCTTATAAATAGGGATAGGGGGCCCTCCTTTTCACTTTTACCCCTGCCTCTGCCTCTTCTTCTTCCACTTCGCGACGATCGACGCCACAGGAGCACCGCCGCCCCAGGAGCACCGCCGCCCCAGTTAACAGCTTCGTCTTGGCCGCTGCATCAACCTGATTTCGACCAGAAAACTGCGACGCCCCTCTGCTGTCCATCCGCATCTCCAGGTACCTATCCCCCTTCACTTCCAATCTGCATTAGGGTTCCCCAGTTCTTCAGTGTTCATCGAGGTTCATCACGCGTGCATGTAGTTCATCTGCCATGTTGCTTAGTCGAGCCAAGACGCGATGCCGAAGTCATGCTTTGATTATTTTAGTATCCGCCATTAACCACAGATCTATTCCCTTCTGTTGAGATTCGTTCCCCAATGCAGTAGTTCGTCCTCCATGCTTTAGGTTTAACAATTTCCGCCTGTTTTCGAACTGCCGTAGATCCAAAACTATAAGCAGAACCTGTGAAACTTGTTTGTTTAGCACTTGGTGAAATTTCACTCAAATCCAGATCTGTAAATGCCTGCTTGACCATTGCTGTATGGGCGGCTCAAACGATACTTTGTAGCCCGCCAAACACCGACCGGCTTACTTATGAATTTTTAAACCGCCAGTATTTATCCAATGTTAATATTACCCGTCTGTGCTCTGCTGATTAGCCATGCCATTCATTTTCTTCTTTAATAGCAATCAATCTCTGCACATAACCAATTCTGCATAATAAACTTGCTTTCTCTAACCATTGGGCGGCTTACCATCATGAATTTGACCCGCCAATACTTCAACCATTGGGCGGCTTACCATCATGAATTTGACCCGCCAATACTTCCTCTCTAGGCTTTTCGCGACAAAAAATGACTAAGACTGTCACCTCATGCGACTGGGTCGCTTCCACTGTTACGGAGCAAACCCTTAATGAATATGTTCAAGTGGGCTTCCTGGCAGCCAAAGATGTTATCCACTGGCGAGTTCCGGGGGCAAAAGTGAGACCTCAGCCAAAGGAAGGTGAAGTCATAGTTTTTGCTGACCATATGATCCGTGGCTTCTCACCGCCCGGCTCAAAATTCTTTCGTGATGTATTGCACTTCTTTCAACTTCATCCTCAAGATATTGAACCCAATTCCATTTCCAACATCTGCAACTTTCAAGTCTTTTCCGAAGTATATCTTCAAGAAGAGCCCAACGTTGACCTTTTCAGAGAGTACTTTTACTTAAACCGCCAGACCGAGTTTACAGACGGACCCAGCTTAGAACTCGGTGGAATCTCCATTCAAAGGCGAAGAGATGCTGTCTTCCCTGCAGCCGCACTTCCCAGTCATCCTAAAGACTGGAACCAGACCTGGTTTTATTGCCAAGACACATCTCCACCTGGCGAAAATCCTCTACCGGGTTTCCGTGACTGCCGGCTTAGCCCAAAGCACCCACTTCCAGACCGGATCAGCACTGCTGAACGAGCTAAGTATATGCCTACCTTTTCGAAGGTAAGAGCCTTGCTGGCTAATGGATTAACCGGAGTTGACTTGGTCCGATGCTGGGTCGCTTGGAGGATCATACCTTTGAGCCGCCGGCCCGGCTTAATGTGTGAATACACTTGCGATGTCAAAGATCCACAGCGTCACTGTCAAGTACGCCTGGAAGATAAAGAGATCAATGAGATGACTAAGACACCGCTCGGGGAAAGCTTAGAAAGTTGTAGCAAGACCGGGTTGAATCCCTTCTGCGCTCTTAACCCGGCTCCAGATGTAAGTGCTTTAAGCCAATTTACTTTATTCAGTATTTGCATAAACTGCACACTCCTTATCATCAGTTGCTTTCTTCAGGCTGACTCTTCTTTCTGGAGCAAGAAACTGCAAGACAAGCCGGCCAAAAAGGCCAGGGCAAAAACCAAGGCCCCGAAGAAAACCAAGAAGAAAACAGATGCAACAGAGCTATTTGCACTAGATGATGAGTCGGAGGTAGAACTTGATTCTCTTGGCACCTTTTCTGTGCATCTTATTGACGCTGACTACTCTCAGGATGACACGAAGACCAGCCAGGCAGATGTTGAAGAGGTAACTATTATTTCCTCCGGCTCAGAGCCTTTGTCAAGACAGAAAGTTCGGCAGGTGACCCGGAAAGTAAGGTTTTCTCACCCTTTAGCTTACTTGGATCCAAACTTTATTTTGAAGAAACAACAGCATGAAGCCCGGCGCAGAACCCGGAACAGCGGAGGCGGAGATCTTACTACCGGCTTACCCAACACGCCGGCGCCTCGTAAACGCCGAAAAGAGGTGCCTCAGAGCTCAATCATGTCCTTTCCAAAGGCGGGTCTTATCCATCAGTCACTTAACCCTTCCGACTCAAATTATCAAGGAACTTCTCACTCATCCTCTCGCGACTCTACCGGGACCCAGATGCCCCCCTTCAAGACTGCCCCTGGGTAAGAACATTTAACCTCTTTGTTCTAATACTTTTGTTAAACTGAGATACTCACATCCTCATATGTCTCATTTTCAGTGGTATAGACAAACCAAGCAAGAAGTTGAAGATAGGTAAACCAGCCAAAGATCCTAAGGTCAATGAGCCGGAGAAAGAGACGCCAGCCTCGGAAGTTTCATATCAGAATCCCGAAGCCACTGCCAATGACCCGCCACCAAAAACTCATGACACTCCAGTGGATCCAATGGGTGTTGACCCGTCCAGTGCTAAGCCGCCAAGCCCTATCAAGCCTGCCGAAGGAGATACTGAGGATGTCTAGTGCTAAGCCACCAGAATCGTTTTGTGATTCGCCGTTGTTCCTTTTCATAGTATCACCATCCATGTGGGGCAGATCGATGTTGTCATATTTTCTGCACACAAGGTAAACAGTATGCGCCTTGGCGGTTTAAGCCAAGGTGGGTAACAAATCCTGATATAATAGTCTTTGAAATATTGCAATAAAAGACTAGAAGAAAGGCCATCTAAGCCGGAAATATGCTAGCGACTTAAAGTCAAAAACCAGGGCGGGTTACCAAATCCCGAATATTCATATAATTATTTATGAACATACATGTAGATTGATATCCTGATGATACTTTGATAATGAGAATCCAGAGCGGGTATTTGACCCGTAGGTATGAAATATCATGATGTGAATTTGCTCAAGGCAAATATCTTGGCGGCTTATAGTCCGCTATCAGGGCGGGTTACCAAACCCAATATGCTCAATTATGAGTCATATAATCAAGGCTGCATGGCCTGAATTGTATCAAACGTACTGGAACATAAAAATTCTTCAAGGGATACAAATTCAAAAATATTCAAAAAAAGAAATCTAGAAAAATGCGAGGCTTTCATAGGCCGCCCAGCCTAAAACCCAAGTGCTTTCATGGGCCGCACAACCACTGAGTTAATCCTTGCTATCCGTAAGTCGGCCCTCACATGACAAAACCGTCGTTTTAACCTTAACGAGTTCAGGGTCTTATTTAAAAGATTGACTGTTAAGAATACGACGGGTCATTCAGGATTACCTGGCGGAGCAGCATCGACATACAGGCAGGATAATCCGGAATTCGGCATGGAAGCCGGTTAAGAGGGCAAGCATAGCTATGCTCATTGAGCAGGAAGCCCCCAAGTGACCTATAATATGGCATGTAAGCCGATCAAGAGGGTAAGCATAGCTATGCTCATTGAGCAGGAAGCCCCCAAGTGACCTATAATATGGCATGTAAGCCGATCAAGAGGGTAAGCATAGCTATGCTCATTGAGCAGGAAGCCCCCAAGTGATCTATAATATGGCATGTAAGCCGATCAAGAGGGTAAGCATAGTTATGCTCATTGAGCAGGAAGCCCCCAAGTGACCTTATGAACAAACAATAAAGACTCAGATACTTAGAAATGAAATGACAGAGGCCCCGAATTATCAGGGATGCCGGCTTTACTATATTGATCATAATATATACATTGATGAAAGTATGTACATCACAAGAGCCGGCAGCTCAAGTGTAATAAGGCCGAAGATGGGCGATGTTCCAAGGCCGGCGGGTCTCCTCCTCCGATGTGCACGAATCCTTGTGTTCTCGAATATCAATGAGGTAGTATGACCTGTTGTTCAGGTTCTTGCTGACCACAAAAGGTCCTTCCCAAGGTGGGGATAACTTATGCATATCTGTTTGATCTTGGATTAACCGGAGCACCAGATCGCCTTCTTGAAAGGTCCGGGTTTTAACCCGGCGGCTATGATAGCGATGCAGATCTTGCTGCTATATCGCCGAACGAGCCGGCGCAAGGTCATGCTCCTCATCCAACACATCAAGTGCATCCTAACATGCTTTTTCATTGAGAGCTTCAACATAAGCCGCCACACGGGGCGAATCATGATGGATATCACTTGGAAGAACCGCCTCTGCCCCGTAAACCATGAAGAAAGGCGTATAACCTGTTGACCTATTGGGAGTAGTATTGATGCTCCAAATTACAGAGGGTAACTCCTCAACCCAACAACCCGGCGTTCGCTGTAAAGGAACCATAAGCCGGGGCTTTATGCCTTTCAAGATTTCCTGATTGGCCCTCTCAGCCTGACCGTTAGACTGTGGGTGAACCACTGATGAAACGTGAAGACGAATATGCTCCCGTTGACAGAACTCTCTCATAGCACCCTTAGACAGATTAGTGCCATTATCAGTTATGATACTGTGAGGGTAGCCAAAACGGAAGATGATTTTCTTTATGAATTGAACCGTCGTTGCCGCATCACACTTGCTGACCGGCTCTGCCTCAACCCACTTGGTAAATTTGTCAACCGCCACCAAAAGGTGGGTCTTCTTATCCTTAGATCTCTTGAAAGGTCCAACCATATCAAGCCCCCAGACTGCAAACGGCCAAGTGATTGGAATCATCCTTAATTCTTGAGCCGGTACATGAGCCCGTCGAGAAAATTTCTGACAGCCATCACACTTGCTAACAAGGTCCTCTGCATCAGCATGAGCCGTCAACCAATAAAATCCATGACGGAAAGCTTTAGCCACCAGAGATTTAGAGCCGGCGTGATGACCACAATCACCTTCATGGATTTCCCTTAGAATCTCACGGCCCTCCTCCGGAGAAACACAACGCTGGAACATGCCTGTGACACTGCATCGGTGTAACTCGCCATTGATAATGGTCATAGATTTAGACCGCCGGGTTATCTGCCTGGCCAAAGTTTCGTCCTCAGGCAACTCACCCCGGGTCATATAAGCCAAGTATGGAACTGTCCAATCAGGAATAGCATGGAGAGCCACCACCAACTGTGCCTCTGGGTCAGGAATAGCAAGATCCTCCTCTGTCGGCAACTTAACTAAAGGATTATTCAATACATCAAGAAAAACATTAGGGGGCACCGGCTTACGCTGAGACCCCAGCCGGCTTAAAGCATCAGCCGCCTCATTCCTTCTGCGGTCAACATGCTCCACCTGATAACCTTTGAAGTGACCAGCAATATTATCAACCGCCCGGCGATAAGCCGCCATGAGAGGGTCTTTAGAATCCCAAGTGCCTGAAACCTGCTGAGCCACCAAATCTGAGTCGCCAAAGCACCTGACCTGGCTTAAATTCATCTCTTTGGCTACCCGAAGGCCATGGAGTAGAGCCTCATACTCAGCTGCATTATTAGTACAAGCAAACATTAGCCTTAAAACATAGCAAAATTTGTCACCTCGTGGGGAAGTCAAAATAACTCCAGCCCCCGAGCCCTCCAGCTGCCTAGACCCGTCAAAGTGAATTGTCTAGTAAGTGTTATCCGGCTTCTCCTCAGGCGTCTGCAATTCTGTCCAGTCATTGATGAAATCCACAAGAGCTTGAGACTTGATAGCTGTCCTTGGCATATATTTCAGACCATGGGGCCCAAGCTCAATGGCCCACTTGGCCACTTGGCCCGTTGCCTCTCTGTTCTGAATAATATCCCCTAAGGGAGCTGAGCTGACCACAGTAATGGGATGACCAAAAAAATAATGCTTCAGCTTATGACCGGCCATGAACACCCCATATACTAGCTTCTGCTAATGTGGGTATCGCTGCTTAGACTCAATTAATACCTCACTGACATAATAAGCCGGCCGCTGGACTGGGTATTCCTTACCCGCTTCTTTGCGCTCCACAACAATCGCCACACTGACAGCCTTACTGTTAGCAGCCACATATAAGAACAAAGGCTCCTTCTCAACAGGAGCTGCAAGAACCGGCGGCTCAGCCAACTGCTTTTTAAGTGCCTCAAACGCCTCATTAGCCGCATCACTCCAAACAAAACGATCTGTTTTCTTCATCATCTGGTACAGAGGAATAGCCTTCTCTCCCAGGCGGCTTATAAACCGGCTTAAAGTTGCAATACGACCCGCCAAACGCTGGACATCATTGACGCACACCGGCTTAGCCAACGAAGTGATAGCTTTGATTTTCTTCGGGTTAGCTTCAATACCTCTCTCAGACACCAAAAAACCCAAGAGCTTGCCTGCAGGCACACCAAAAACACATTTGGCCGGGTTAAGCATCATTTTGTAGACTCGGAGATTATCAAAGGTCTCTTTCAGGTCATCCAACATAGTCTCCTTCTTTCTAGACTTCACAACAATATCATCCACATAAGCATGAACATTACGTCCAATCTGAGTATGAAAACAGTTCTGGACACAACGCTGATAAGTCACCTGGGCACTCTTGAGCCCAAAAGGCATAGACACATAGCAGAAAGCTCCAAAAGGTGTGATAAAAGCCGTCTTCTCTTGGTCTTTGATTGCCATCTTGATCTGATGGTAACCAGAATAAGCATCCAAGAAACACAAACGCTCACAACCCGCCGTAGCATCTATAATCTGATCGGTACGGGGAAGAGCAAAAGGATCAGCTGGGCAAGCTTTATTTAGGTCTGTATAATCCACACACATACGCCAGGTGCCATTCTTCTTAAGTACCAGCACCGGGTTAGCCAACCACTCAGGGTGAAAAACTTCAACGATGAACCCGACCGCTAAGAGCCGGATCACCTCTTCACCAATGGCCTTACGTCTCTCTTCATTAAAACGATGAAGGAATTGCTTGACCGGCTTAAATTTAGGATCAATATTGAGAGTGTGCTCAGCGAGTTCTCTCGGTACACCTGGCATGTCTGAAGGCTTCCATGCAAAGATGTCCCGGTTCTCACGGATGAACTCGATGAGCGCGCTTTCCTATTTTGGATCCATATTAGCACTGATAGTGAACTGTTGAGACGAGTCGCCAAGAGCAAAGTCAACCTGTTTGGTATCATCCGCCGATTTAAACTTCAATAAAGGGTCTTGCTCTGTGGTTGGCTTCTTTAACGGAGTCATGTCAGCCGGGTCAACATTATCCTTATAAAACTTAAGTTCCTCTGTAGCATAGGCAGACTCAGCATAAGCAGCATCACCTTCCTCGCATTCCAAAGCAATCTTTCTATTACCATGGACCGTAATGGTACCCTTATGTCCTGGCATCTTGAGCTGTAGATACACATAACAGGGCCGTGCCATGTGACGACCCCGGCTTAATCGTGCACTAATCATACACGCAAATGCGCACGATCAAGCCTAAGGACTCACTTGAAGATATCACAACACAACTCTAAAACATAAAATAAAGTCATACAAGCTTAATATTACAAGCCAGGGCCTCGAGGGCTCGAATACAAGCTCGATGGCATACAAGCGTCAGCGGAAGCATTAGATATCTGAGTACAGATATATTACAGAGAGAGAGATAAGCCTTCACAGAGGCGGGGTAAAAATAAAAACTACGATCGAAAGGCGTAGGCCTCCTGCCCTGGACCCTCCGATCCTACTCCTGGTCGTCGAACGGCTCCTCGTAGTAGTAGTACTCGCCAGGCGGATAGTAGTACTGGTCGTCGGCTGGGGCTTCTGGCTCAGGGGCTCCGTCGTCTGGTGGCATCAAATGGAAAATGGGGAAAAAGAAAATAAAGCAAACGTGAGTACTCATCCGAAGTACTCAGCAAGCAAGGATCTACACTACATATGCATCATTGTCAAAGGAATGGCTGTATATGTGGACTGGGCTGCAGAAATGCCAGAGTAGAGGGGGAAAGCCTAGTCCTATCGAAGACTAGCATCTTCAACAATCTTCGACAGTCTTGCAGCATCAGAAGAGAGAGCAGATGAACATAATGTAAAGTAGTAGTAGTAATATCATCAACCTCGACCTGAGATCCTTTCTCGACTCCCTGCGAGAAAGCAATCTCAGAGCCGTACTATCCAATTCTCATCACATGTTCTAGTTGTACCGATCGGGATACAACTCCGAGTGTCCGTTACCGTAGGACAGGCTATCGATAGAAGTTTCTTCCCTGCAGGGGTGCACCAACTTACCCACCACGCTCACTTAACTCTGGCCGGACACACTTTTCTGGGTCATGCCCGGCCTCGGCTAAGCAACACGCCGCAACCCGACCTAGGCTTATAAGAGAGGTCAGCATGCCGGACTAAACCTATGCACCCAGGGGTCTTGGGCCATCGCCCCGGGAACTCCTGCACGTTACGGGGCCACCGAGAGCAGACCTAGCAACCCCTTATACAAGCGCGGTTGCGTTACCAGTCCAACTCGGCGTGCGCCGCTCCTTACTGACGTCAAACAAGCTTCGGCTGATGTGTACGACGCAGAACGCCCATACTATGCCCACGTGATGGTTAGTGCTATCGGGCCAGAGGCCCCTCGGATCAAATATCCAAACCGTAGTGGATTAGGAGCGCGCGGAAACGAGCAGAGACTCACGATCGATGTGACCCCGTCGCCCCGTCTCGAGGACTTGCGGCAAGGGCTAAGAATGCCCGGCCACGCCTCGTAGTTATCTCGCGGGCACCATCCAGGTCAACCCGACTCCACATCACTTCGCGTTAAGCTCGCGCGGGTACCCCTCAGGGCCGACCCGTCTTTAGTATCGTGGTTCATAGTCAAGTCATAATATCCAAGGTAACTGTGTGTCGGACACCGAAGGGAACCATGAGGAATCACCCTCGATGGAATTCCCGCTCGATGTTATCATCAAGGTGAACGAAGGAGGAATCACCCTCGAGGTCCACCTTGAGGAGTTGCGCGACGACGTCGTTATCGGGGGTGGTGTAGAAGGATTCACCCTCACTTACCACGACCGAGTAACTAACCTACAAGGTTAACATCAGAAGTGCTGACGAGGTATCACCCTCGGCACTCGACGATAACCCAGTAGCGTCGGCAACTAAGGGGGAAGTGATGTGTCGTGTCAGGGTCTGGTCTTCATTCCCGGTGATCGGGTCTTCTGATATCCAACAGGGCAGTCGGGATCAAATGGGGGTCTCTGTCGTGACTCTACCCATCCTATGCTAAACAGTTTAGGATAACAGGCATGTATCAAAAGTAGGTTACAAGTAAACAGGCTATGCAACAGAGTAGGATAGTAATAGCAGCAGTAACATCTAGTGCAAGCATAAGAGGGGAGAGAGTAGGCGATATCGGAATGCTCAAAATGGGGGTGCTTGCCTGTTTGCTCTGGGGCAAGGGCAAGGTCTTCAGGGGTGTCGCCGGGAACGTAGTCGTACTCCGGAGCTGCGTCTGCGTCTGGAGCTACGTCTGCGTCGGGGTCTATCGAGAGAGAAGAGGGGGAGGAAACAGGTAAACAATATGCAATCATATGCCACACAGTGCGTGTGATGCTATGATGCAGTGTAGGGTTGCCTAAATATGCATCTAAGTCATTTTAGTTATTTTTAGAATTATTCTGGGATTTAATATCCGACGTGTGTGCACTATTCATCTGTCGGATTTGGGTCCGGAGTTACGAGTTCTTCTACGTAGGAGGTTCCGATGGAGAAACAGACAGCACGATCAGACTCGTCTCGTCGTTCTGAGCAACTTTCATGTTTTAACTTTTTCGATCCGAGCTACGGTTTAAAAGTTATTAATTTTTAAAGATTATTTGAATTTCTGGAATTATTTTATTTAACAGAAAATGAATTATGACGTCAGCATGACGCGCTGCTGACGTCAGCAAGTCAACAGGACGGTTGACCAGTCAAACCTGACATGTGGGTCCAGTGGGACCCACATGTCAGCCTCTATTTCTTTAATCAGTGATTCAGTTTAATTACCAGGATTAATTAGGGGGTGGACCCCACATGTCAGTGAGACATTAGGTTAATTAGTTTATTTTTATTTCTAAATTGTTTTAACTAATTAATCAGGGAGGTGGGGCCCACGTGTCAGCGACTGGGCCGGTCCAGTCAGCAGGGCTGACCGGTCAGCTGGCCGGTCGGGCCCCTGGGGCCCACGGGTCAGTGACCCAGGGGTGGGCCCCGCCTGTGCCACGTCAGCGGGGCCGGCGGCTGGTCGCCGGCGACCAAATCGCACGGCGGCGCGTCGCCGGAGTTGGCCGGAATCGAGCTATAGGGCTCGGTTCGAGCCGGGCTTGGGTGCGTTCGAAAGCCAGGGGACTCGCCCGTCGCGTGGGAGTGGTCTCGTCGCCGGAATCTACCGGAGCCGTCGACGGTGACCTCGCGGGCGGCGCCGGAGTTCGGGGTCTGGACGGGATCGCGGCTGCGCGGCTCGAGGGGGTACGTGCGAGTGCGCGTTCGACTCCCGGGGTTGCCAGGAGCACAGCGCGGTGCTTAGCCAAGCACGGAAGCGGCCATGGCCACGAGCACGAGCTCGTCGGCGGCGGCCAAAGCACGACCACGGTGGCGGCTAGCTACGGCGGTTCCTATGGCGCAGCGAGAGAGAGGAGGGGAGAAGCTCACCGTGCAGGCTCACACGTAGGCCCGGCGAGTGGTTTAGTAGCTGCTGCGCCGGGAATTGACGGAGAGGCGCCGGCGACCGAAGCAAAGGGGGCGGAGAAAAACGACGCCTGTGGAGCTCCCCTGCTCCACCAGAGAGCTTCAGGCGACGCGGTCGACCACGGCGGAGGCGAGGGACATCTCGACGAGGCGATGCGAGGCCGGTAGCCGCGAGCACGGCGTCGAGCGGCGGCGGCCGCGTCCGGCTGCTCCCGGATCTGAGGGGGAAGACGGGCGGAGCGAGCGAGGGAGAGAGATAGGGAATGCCAGGGGAAGCCAGGGGGGTCGAGTGGCTCCGGCCTTATCTCCTCCTCCTCCCTGTAGCGTCGGTGGCGCCGCGGTGTCGCCGGCCGACTGGCGCGCGCGCGCGGCCACGGCGGGGACGACACGGGGAGGAGGGAGACGAGGTGGGCCTGCTGGGCCGCGACTCGGGGCACTGTGCACTAAGGCCCAGTGCACAGTGTCCCGCTTTTGATTTTCTGTTTTAGCTTCTCCATTTTCTTTTATCCTTTTCTGTTTCAAAATGTTTAGGGCACTTGTGCACTTTTGAAAAATGTGGGAGTTGGCCCAAATATTGCAATGCAATATTAACTCTCACCAAAAAGTGGTTTGGACAAATTTGGATTCCATTTGAGTTTGATATTAATTTAATAGATGTAAATAGTCTGTTTTGAGTGCTGTTTCAGGTTGTTTCACTCACTTAGCTAACTCCAAAAATAATGATTATGATTTTGCCATGACCACTGGATTATTTGCTAATTAAATAACATTTCTCCAGCAGAGTTTGATCAACTTCAATTTGCACTTTGGAATTTAATTTGATTTTCAGATTTTGAATTTGAATTGGATTATTAACCCAAATGATTTGGCACTGCAAATGATGATGACATGGCATTATTAACAGCTGATCACTGTGGCCATTACAAGGGGGTGTTACAAATTCTCCTCCTCTAAAAGAAATTCTCGTCCCGAGAATTTAGGAGGTAGAAGGAAAGAGTCCGGGATATTCTTCCCGAAGATGATCCTCGCGTTCCCAAGTGGCTTCATCTTCAGTATGATTCGACCATTGCACTTTTAGGAACTTGGTCGTCTTCTGACGAGTACGACGCTCAGCTTCGTCGAGGATGCGGATCGGATGCTCCTTATAGGAAAGATCATCTTGTAGCTCGAGCATCTCATGATCCACTGCACGGTGCGGGGATTCCTTGAAGCACTTACGGAGTTGCGACACGTGGAAGACATCATGAATATGGGAGAATTGCGGTGGCAACTCCAATTTATATGCCACATGTCCACGTCTAGCCATGATACGGAAAGGACCAATATAGCGAGGAGCTAGCTTGCCCTTGATTCCGAAACGACGGGTGCCCTTCATTGGAGTGACACGAAGATAGGCTTGATCACCAGGTTGATAGATCACACCCCATCGCTTGCGATCATAATTACTCTTCTGACGGTCTTGAGCTGCTTTGAGATTCTCCCGTACAATTCGGACTTGTTCTTCGGCATGCTGAATAATGTCCGGTCCAACAAGAGGTCGTTCCCCAGTTTCTGACCAATTCAGAGGGGTTCGACATTTACGTCCATAAAGAACCTCAAATGGGGCCATTTTTAAGCTGGCTTGATAACTGTTGTTATAAGAGAACTCGGCATACGGGAGAGATTCCTCCCATTTCTTACCGAAGGATATAACACAGGCTCGTAGCATGTCTTCAAGCACTTGATTAACGCGCTCAACTTGGCCTTGAGATTGGGGATGATAAGCTGAACTCCAGGTAATATGAGTTCCCATTGCTTTCTGGAAACTTTCCCAGAAATGGCCAGTGAAAATACTGCCACGGTCTGAACTGATTTCCTTGGGAATACCATGGAGTGAAACAATTCTGGCAATGTAGAGTTCTGCTAGCTGGCTAGCGGTGATAGTCTCCTTAACAGGTAGGAAATGAGCAACCTTGGAGAGTTGGTCGACGACGACAAGAATGGCATCGTGACCCTTCTGAGACTTGGGAAGACCAGTGATGAAGTCCATTTGCACTTTATCCCACTTCCATAGAGGAATAGGGAGCGGTTGCAGAATTCCAGCAGGTTTCTGATGTTCTGCCTTCACGCGACGACAAACGTCACACTCGGCAACATAACGAGCAATATCCTGCTTCATCCTAGACCACCAGTACCTTTGACGAAGATCTCGATACATTTTGGTACTACCCGGATGGATAGACAGCGGTGTATCATGGGCCTCCTTCATGACTTTGTCAGTCATCAGCTCGAAGCGAGGTACTACGATGCGGTCTCTGAAATATAATGTACCATCTTCAGCAACTGAGAAATCCCGATACTTAGCAAGGTGAAGCTCCTTCTTCATCAAGTCAATTTCAGCATCTTTGGCTTGCGCTTCTTTAACAGCCTTCTGAAGGTCTGGCTGTACCACAAGGTTATTAAGAGAACCCTGGGGAAGAATTCGCAGATTCAGCTGAGTCAGTTCTGCGTGAAGACGAGGTTGAGCTTGCCTAACCATGAGGTTGTTGCAATATGACTTGCGACTCAGGGCATCGGCCATTACATTAGCTTTGCCCGGGGTATAAGAAATACCGCAGTCATAATCCGCAATAGCTTCTAACCATCGTTGTTGTCGGAGATTAAGATCCGGTTGAGTGAATAAGTATTTCAGACTTTGGTGATCGGTATAAATTTCACACCGATTACCCAGAAGGTAGTGCCGCCATAACTTCAATGCATACATCACTGCTGCAAGTTCAAGATCATGCACTGGATAATTCTCTTCATGTGGACGCAATTGACGTGAAGCATATGCAATTACTCTCCGCTCTTGCATTAGGACGCAGCCTAATCCCTGACGAGAGGCGTCGCAATATATGACAAAGTCCTTGCGAGAATCAGGAGGAGCAAGCACTGGAGCAGAAGTGAGCTTGTCCTTGAGGGTTTGGAAACTTTCCTGACACTTGTCTGTCCACTCAAACTTAACGCCTTTGTGGAGCAGATTAGTCAGGGGCTTGGCGATCTTGGAGAAGTTCTTGACGAATCGGCGACAATAGCTGGCTAGACCGAGAAAGCTTCGGACCTGCTTGGCATTCTTCGGAGGAGTCCAGTCAAGGATAGCCTGAACACGCTCCGGGTTGACGGCAATACCGTCCTTGGAAATCACATGTCCAAGATAGGTCACTTCAGGAAGCCAGAATTCGCATTTAGAGAACTTGGCATATAATTGGTGCTCTCGAAGTCTCTCCAGAACTAGTCGAAGGTGCTCAGCATGTTCTTCTTTGTTCTTCGAATAAACCAGAATATCATCCAGATATACCACGACGAATTTGTCGAGGTAGTCCATGAATATATAATTCATTAAGCGGGAGAAGGTAGCGGGAGCATTCGTCAGACCAAATGACATGACTGTGTACTCGTAAGAGCCATAACGAGTAACGAATGCAGTCTTTGGAATATCCTCTTCGCGGACACGGATCTGGTAATAACCCAACCTCAAGTCGAGTTTAGAAAACACCGAAGATCGACCAACTAGCAGGATCCTACTCTCCGTGTGCACTCTGATGCAGAATACGGTCTTATCGAATGACAACTCGGAGTATAATACAACTCGGAGAGAAAGGTTAAACAAAACAATGGAAAGAAAAATGATTATCAGACTAATCAGATCAACGACAGGGAAATCGCACTGAATCCAGCTCTCCGGGTGGATAGAATTAACGAGATCCTAAATGTCGGTGTTAGTAAATTTTATTAAACCCGAATAGATGAGAGATTAGAATCCCAGAGTAAAGACGAGGAATAAAAGATCCTAATACCACCCAGTTGGCGACGTGGGCCCGTAAGCCACACAGCCAAGTTAGTAAAACAATTTTTGACCACTAGACTCAACTTCGGCCAAGGAATTGGGAAGGGGGATTCCTAGAGGCAGTCGGCTCTGATACCAACCTGTGACGACCCCGGCTTAATCGTGCACTAATCATACACGCAAATGCGCACGATCAAGCCTAAGGACTCACTTGAAGATATCACAACACAACTCTAAAACATAAAATAAAGTCATACAAGCTTAATATTACAAGCCAGGGCCTCGAGGGCTCGAATACAAGCTCGATGGCATACAAGCGTCAGCGGAAGCATTAGATATCTGAGTACAGATATATTACAGAGAGAGAGATAAGCCTTCACAGAGGCGGGGTAAAAATAAAAACTACGATCGAAAGGCGTAGGCCTCCTGCCCTGGACCCTCCGGTCCTACTCCTGGTCGTCGAACGGCTCCTCGTAGTAGTAGTACTCGCCAGGCGGATAGTAGTACTGGTCGTCGGCTGGGGCTTCTGGCTCAGGGACTCCGTCGTCTGGTGGCATCAAATGGAAAATGGGGAAAAAGAAAATAAAGCAAACGTGAGTACTCATCCGAAGTACTCAGCAAGCAAGGATCTACACTACATATGCATCATTGTCAAAGGAATGGCTGTATATGTGGACTGGGCTGCAGAAATGCCAGAGTAGAGGGGGAAAGCCTAGTCCTATCGAAGACTAGCATCTTCAACAATCTTCGACAGTCTTGCAGCATCAGAAGAGAGAGCAGATGAACATAATGTAAAGTAGTAGTAGTAATATCATCAACCTCGACCTGAGATCCTTTCTCGACTCCCTGCGAGAAAGCAATCCCAGAGCCGTACTATCCAGTTCTCATCACATGTTCTAGTTGTACCGATCGGGATACAACTCCGAGTGTCCGTTACCGTAGGACAGGCTATCGATAGAAGTTTCTTCCCTGCAGGGGTGCACCAACTTACCCACCACGCTCGCTTAACTCCGGCCGGACACACTTTTCTGGGTCATGCCCGGCCTCGGCTAAGCAACACGCCGCAACCCGACCAAATACTTAACAGAGAGGTCAGCACGCCGGACTAACCTATGCCCCCAGGGGTCTTGGGCCATCGCCCCGGGAACTCCTGCGCGTTGCGTGGGCGGCCGGAAGCAGACCTAGCAACCCCTTAATACAAGTGCGGTTGCGTAACCAGTCCAATCCAGCGCGCGCCGCTCAGTCGCTGACGTCCATTAAGCTTCGGCTGAAGTATACGACGCAGAACGCCCATACTATGCCCACGTGATGGTTAGTGCTATCGGGCCAGAGGCCCCTCGGATCAAATATCCAAACCGTAGTGGATTAGGAGCGCGCGGAAACGAGCAGAGACTCACGATCGATGTGACCCCGTCGCCCCGTCTCGAGGACTTGCGGCAAGGGCTAAGAATGCCCGGCCACGCCTCGTAGTTATCTCGCGGGCACCATCCAGGTCAACCCGACTCCACATCACTTCGCGTTAAGCTCGCGCGGGTACCCCTCAGGGCCGACCCGTCTTTAGTATCGTGGTTCATAGTCAAGTCATAATATCCAAGGTAACTGTGTGTCGGACACCGAAGGGAACCATGAGGAATCACCCTCGATGGAATTCCCGCTCGATGTTATCATCAAGGTGAACGAAGGAGGAATCACCCTCGAGGTCCACCTTGAGGAGTTGCGCGACGACGTCGTTATCGGGGGTGGTGTAGAAGGATTCACCCTCACTTACCACGACCGAGTAACTAACCTACAAGGTTAACATCAGAAGTGCTGACGAGGTATCACCCTCGGCACTCGACGATAACCCAGTAGCGTCGGCAACTAAGGGGGAAGTGATGTGTCGTGTCAGGGTCTGGTCTTCATTCCCGGTGATCGGGTCTTCTGATATCCAACAGGGCAGTCGGGATCAAATGGGGGTCTCTGTCGTGACTCTACCCATCCTATGCTAAACAGTTTAGGATAACAGGCATGTATCAAAAGTAGGTTACAAGTAAACAGGCTATGCAACAGAGTAGGATAGTAATAGCAGCAGTAACATCTAGTGCAAGCATAAGAGGGGAGAGAGTAGGCGATATCGGAATGCTCAAAATGGGGGTGCTTGCCTGTTTGCTCTGGGGCAAGGGCAAGGTCTTCAGGGGTGTCGCCGGGAACGTAGTCGTACTCCGGAGCTGCGTCTGCGTCTGGAGCTACGTCTGCGTCGGGGTCTATCGAGAGAGAAGAAGGGGAGGAAACAGGTAAACAATATGCAATCATATGCCACACAGTGCGTGTGATGCTATGATGCAGTGTAGGGTTGCCTAAATATGCATCTAAGTCATTTTAGTTATTTTTAGAATTATTCTGGGATTTAATATCCGACGTGTGTGCACTATTCATCTGTCGGATTTGGGTCCGGAGTTACGAGTTCTTCTACGTAGGAGGTTCCGATGGAGAAACAGACAGCACGATCAGACTCGTCTCGTCGTTCTGAGCAACTTTCATGTTTTAACTTTTTCGATCCGAGCTACGGTTTAAAAGTTATTAATTTTTAAAGATTATTTGAATTTCTGGAATTATTTTATTTAACAGAAAATGAATTATGACGTCAGCATGACGCGCTGCTGACGTCAGCAAGTCAACAGGACGGTTGACCAGTCAAACCTGACATGTGGGTCCAGTGGGACCCACATGTCAGCCTCTATTTCTTTAATCAGTGATTCAGTTTAATTACCAGGATTAATTAGGGGGTGGACCCCACATGTCAGTGAGACATTAGGTTAATTAGTTTATTTTTATTTCTAAATTGTTTTAACTAATTAATCAGGGAGGTGGGGCCCACGTGTCAGCGACTGGGCCGGTCCAGTCAGCAGGGCTGACCGGTCAGCTGGCCGGTCGGGCCCCTGGGGCCCACGGGTCAGTGACCCAGGGGTGGGCCCCGCCTGTGCCACGTCAGCGGGGCCGGCGGCTGGTCGCCGGCGACCAAATCGCACGGCGGCGCGTCGCCGGAGTTGGCCGGAATCGAGCTATAGGGCTCGGTTCGAGCCGGGCTTGGGTGCGTTCGAAAGCCAGGGGACTCGCCCGTCGCGTGGGAGTGGTCTCATCGCCGGAATCTACCGGTGCCGTCGACGGTGAGCTCGCGGGCGGCGCCGGAGTTCGGGGTCTGGACGGGATCGCGGCTGCGCGGCTCGAGGGGGTACGTGCGAGTGCGCGTTCGACTCCCGGGGTTGCCAGGAGCACAGCGCGGTGCTTAGCCAAGCACGGAAGCGGCCATGGCCACGAGCACGAGCTCGTCGGCGGCGGCCAAAGCACGACCACGGTGGCGGCTAGCTACGGCGGTTCCTATGGCGCAGCGAGAGAGAGGAGGGGAGAAGCTCACCGTGCAGGCTCACACGTAGGCCCGGCGAGTGGTTTAGTAGCTGCTGCGCCGGGAATCGACGGAGAGGCGCCGGCGACCGAAGCAAAGGGGGCGGAGAAAAACGACGCCTGTGGAGCTCCCCTGCTCCACCAGAGAGCTTCAGGCGACGCGGTCGACCACGGCGGAGGCGAGGGACATCTCGACGAGGCGATGCGAGGCCGGTAGCCGCGAGCACGGCGTCGAGCGGCGGCGGCCGCGTCCGGCTGCTCCCGGATCTGAGGGGGAAGACGGGCGGAGCGAGAGAGAGGAGAGGGGAAAGTGGCGAGGAGAGCCAGGGGAGACGCACGGCCTCTCCCTTATCTCCTCGCGGCTGTCGGTGGCGTCGGCGCCGTCGCCGTGTCGTCGCCCGGCTGGCGCGCGCGCGCGACCAGGGCGTGGCCGACACGGGGAGGAGGGAGGAGAAGCTGGGCCAGTTGGGCCGCGACTCGGGGCACTGTGCACTAAGGCCCAGTGCACAGTGTCCCGCTTTTGTTTTTCTGTTTTAGCTTCTTCATTTTCTTTTATCCTTTTCTGTTTCAAAATGTTTAGGGCACTTGTGCACTTTTGAAAAATGTGGGAGTTGGCCCAAATATTGCAATGCAATATTATCTCTCACCAAAAAGTGGTTTGGACTGATTTGAAGTTTGTTTGAATTTAATATGATTTTAAATATATCAAATATCCTGTTTTTGGGTCTGTTCCAACTTGTTTGAGCCATTTATCCAACTCCAAACATTTTGATGTTGATTTTAGAAATGTTCCTGGATTATTGGCCATTTAATGAACATTTTCCCAACAGAGTTTGAACAACTTTATATTTCACTTTAGAATTTGAGTTGATTTTCAGATTTGCATTTGAATTGGATAACTAACCCAAATGATTTGGCACTGCAAATGATGATGACATGGCATTATTAACAGCTGATCACTGTGGCCATTACAAGGGGGTGTTACAAATTCTCCTCCTCTAAAAGAAATTCTCGTCCCGAGAATTTAGGAGGTAGAAGGAAAGAGTCCGGGATATTCTTCCCGAAGATGATCCTCGCGTTCCCAAGTGGCTTCATCTTCAGTATGATTCGACCATTGCACTTTTAGGAACTTGGTCGTCTTCTGACGAGTACGACGCTCAGCTTCGTCGAGGATGCGGATCGGATGCTCCTTATAGGAAAGATCATCTTGTAGCTCGAGCATCTCATGATCCACTGCACGGTGCGGGGATTCCTTGAAGCACTTACGGAGTTGCGACACGTGGAAGACATCATGAATATGGGAGAATTGCGGTGGCAACTCCAATTTATATGCCACATGTCCACGTCTAGCCATGATACGGAAAGGACCAATATAGCGAGGAGCTAGCTTGCCCTTGATTCCGAAACGACGGGTGCCCTTCATTGGAGTGACACGAAGATAGGCTTGATCACCAGGTTGATAGATCACACCCCATCGCTTGCGATCATAATTACTCTTCTGACGGTCTTGAGCTGCTTTGAGATTCTCCCGTACAATTCGGACTTGTTCTTCGGCATGCTGAATAATGTCCGGTCCAACAAGAGGTCGTTCCCCAGTTTCTGACCAATTCAGAGGGGTTCGACATTTACGTCCATAAAGAACCTCAAATGGGGCCATTTTTAAGCTGGCTTGATAACTGTTGTTATAAGAGAACTCGGCATACGGGAGAGATTCCTCCCATTTCTTACCGAAGGATATAACACAGGCTCGTAGCATGTCTTCAAGCACTTGATTAACGCGCTCAACTTGGCCTTGAGATTGGGGATGATAAGCTGAACTCCAGGTAATATGAGTTCCCATTGCTTTCTGGAAACTTTCCCAGAAATGGCCAGTGAAAATACTGCCACGGTCTGAACTGATTTCCTTGGGAATACCATGGAGTGAAACAATTCTGGCAATGTAGAGTTCTGCTAGCTGGCTAGCGGTGATAGTCTCCTTAACAGGTAGGAAATGAGCAACCTTGGAGAGTTGGTCGACGACGACAAGAATGGCATCGTGACCCTTCTGAGACTTGGGAAGACCAGTGATGAAGTCCATTTGCACTTTATCCCACTTCCATAGAGGAATAGGGAGCGGTTGCAGAATTCCAGCAGGTTTCTGATGTTCTGCCTTCACGCGACGACAAACGTCACACTCGGCAACATAACGAGCAATATCCTGCTTCATCCTAGACCACCAGTACCTTTGACGAAGATCTCGATACATTTTGGTACTACCCGGATGGATAGACAGCGGTGTATCATGGGCCTCCTTCATGACTTTGTCAGTCATCAGCTCGAAGCGAGGTACTACGATGCGGTCTCTGAAATATAATGTACCATCTTCAGCAACTGAGAAATCCCGATACTTAGCAAGGTGAAGCTCCTTCTTCATCAAGTCAATTTCAGCATCTTTGGCTTGCGCTTCTTTAACAGCCTTCTGAAGGTCTGGCTGTACCACAAGGTTATTAAGAGAACCCTGGGGAAGAATTCGCAGATTCAGCTGAGTCAGTTCTGCGTGAAGACGAGGTTGAGCTTGCCTAACCATGAGGTTGTTGCAATATGACTTGCGACTCAGGGCATCGGCCATTACATTAGCTTTGCCCGGGGTATAAGAAATACCGCAGTCATAATCCGCAATAGCTTCTAACCATCGTTGTTGTCGGAGATTAAGATCCGGTTGAGTGAATAAGTATTTCAGACTTTGGTGATCGGTATAAATTTCACACCGATTACCCAGAAGGTAGTGCCGCCATAACTTCAATGCATACATCACTGCTGCAAGTTCAAGATCATGCACTGGATAATTCTCTTCATGTGGACGCAATTGACGTGAAGCATATGCAATTACTCTCCGCTCTTGCATTAGGACGCAGCCTAATCCCTGACGAGAGGCGTCGCAATATATGACAAAGTCCTTGCGAGAATCAGGAGGAGCAAGCACTGGAGCAGAAGTGAGCTTGTCCTTGAGGGTTTGGAAACTTTCCTGACACTTGTCTGTCCACTCAAACTTAACGCCTTTGTGGAGCAGATTAGTCAGGGGCTTGGCGATCTTGGAGAAGTTCTCGACGAATCGGCGACAATAGCTGGCTAGACCGAGAGAGCCGGAACTCTTATATTCCTTCATGATAAAACAATCTTTCCACAAATGAGTCGATGGTCTATTCGGGAGACTATGTTTTGGGTAAGGTTCATTCAACATCGCCTCCAGGTTGAATTTCGGTCCACCAAATTTCGGCATACTCTTACGACGCTGATTATTATGTTGTGTATTGGCATTGGCCACAAAGTCTGACCCGCCGTCGGCTTGCTTGCGCTTACGATTGTTGCCCTGGTTATGCCCTGTCATATTTTGCTGCTGACCTTTCCCATTGCCATTCTTCTTCCCTTTGCTGGACTTCTCTTCATCAGACCCAGGGTCCTTAGTATTGTCTGAGTCGGCATATTTGATGAGAGCCACCATGAGCTCTCCCATGTCATTGCAGTGACGTTTAAGCCGCCCCAGCTTCTGTTTGAGGGGTGCGAAGTGGCAATTCTTCTCTAAGATCAAAACAGCAGAGCCGGGCGTGATGCTGTCTGATGAATGGATAACGGCTAAGACCCGGCGCACCCAGTGGTGGGCCGACTCATCCTCGCGCTAAACACAAGCGTCTAAATCGATGATCGACAGAGGCTGCTTACACGTGTCTTTGAAATTCTGAATAAAACGCGCCTTCAACTCAGCCCACGAGTTGATGGAGTTGGGAGGCAACCCTTTCAGCCAAGTTCGAGCCGGCCCATCCAGCATCATTGTGAAGTATTTGGCACATACAACGTCGTTAACATCCAGCATCTCCATGGCCGGCTCATAGCTCTCGATCCAGGCCTCAAGCGGAAGATCAGCTGTGTAATTAGGTACCTTGTGAGGACCTTTAAAATCCTTGTGCAGACACTCATTACGCAGAGCCGGCACAAGACATGGCACACCTACCGTCCTGGAAGTCATCCCGGCCTCCACAGACGTTGAAGGGTTTCGTTGAAGTTGCTGATGAGCCGCTAGTTGAGTCGCCAGTTCTGCCTCTTGGCGTGCTCTCAACTGACCCCTGATGGCTTGAACATTGTTATCATCGCGGGGCGGGTCATGCCCATGGGGCGGGTTATGACGCCGCTCACTGCTGGAAACCGTCGGTGACTCAACGCACCGGCTGTAGCTTCGATTGTGGCGCGGAGTTGAATGAATTCGCTCACGGTTGTATGAGTAAGCCGCTTGCTGGGTCACAGCCGTCTTACGGAGTTCCACGGCGTTCCGGGCCTCTATCGCAGCTGGCGACTCACCTTCAATTGGAAGAGCCGCTAGCCGTGAGGCTGCAGCAATCATGTTATCCAGCGGGTTGGAGTAATGACCCGGAGGTGTTGGCACTTGCTAAGGCGGGGTCAAGTTCACACGAGGCGGGTCCGCTATACGAGGCTGAGCCGCTGCTCCGGTCGCAGGCGCCTCAGCAGCCCGGGTCTCACCGGGCGGGTTACTCGGCCCTGCTCCGGGTGTGGTAAAAAGATTCCTTCCCTCAAACTGCGGTGGCAAATGGCTCTGGTGCCTCCTTCACATGACATCATTTGATGCGTTCTGGTCCAGACTTAAACGAAAGGCATCGGCCCTTACTCACTGCATCTCAGCTTCTAGGGCGGTCCGTTCTGCAGCCATCCTGACGTTCTCTGCCTCAAGATCCTCTCGGGCTTTGGCCACCTCATCTCGCAATTTTGCGACCTCCACCTTATGCTGCACTTGAGTCGCCGGGGTCACCTCTGCGGCCAATAGAGTCGCCAAAGCATCCAGAAGCTTAGATAAAACTTGAGCCGGCGGGCGCGCCGAGCTGCTCGCCCCAGCCGTTGCAGCAGCCGTTGAACCGGAGGTCATAGCTGCGGCGGTTGATGAATTCACCATCTGCTGCGTACCGGCCATGAAGATAGCAGCCCTGCTCGGCGGCTCATAGGGGTCCGGAATACTGTCACCATCAGAGTAGCCCCCAAGCCCGCCGTCTTGTAGTTGATAGATAGACTCGGTTTCACCGGTTGAAGACTCATCACCTGAATAGATGGTTGTCTCACCACCAGACACAGAACCTTCCTCCATATCCGCCCCATGGACAAAACCAATGAAAGCACACTTCCGGGCGGGCTGAACCTTGGCGGGTCGTGCGCGCCGAGCCGTCTCAATGGTGTCGGCACAGGTGTCCGGCTCGGGCTCCGACTCGCCAATCTTGCCGATGAAGACGTGAATTCCGCCGAAGGGGACTCGGTACCCGTACTCGATTGAATCGGCCTCGGGACCCCAGCCAGCATCGTCGATGTAGATCTTGCCACGGCGGCTCTTGGTCACCCCGCCCACGGCGTATCCCTTGATCCCTGAGAAGCTGCCCTTCAAGAACTCGAAACCACCATGCTCAGGCCCCACGGTGGGCGCCAACTGTCGTGGATTTAACACGGCAGATGCCCTCATGAAAGGACTTAGGTGTGGAGCCATCGCACGTAGGTTAGCTTAAAGGGGTTGAACGGGACAAAGGACACAAGGAGCTTACCCAGGTTCGGCCCCTCTCAACGAGGTAAAAGCCCACGTCCTGCTTCTAGTTGTATTACTTGAGTTTCGATTACAAGGGAGCGAATACGCTTAACCTAGTTCTCGATTGGTTGTTTCTTGAGTTTACCCGCTGCCGGGTCTCACCTTTATATACACAGGTCGAGACCCGGAGGCTTACAGAGTCCCTGCCGGTTCACACAACGTGGCCGACTCGGTCTCTAACTAGTCATGTTTTACAGAGCAAGTCATCATAAGGCGGTTCATACGCCCAGGTCTTGGGCTTTCTCCAGGCCTACCCCTATGAGTCGCCGTCTTCACACCTTGGGCCCCTTTGGGCCTTCTTCATGTAAAACCGCCAACGGTGTAACCCGGCCCCTCCTGGGCGGGTCACACCTCGGAGCTATATCCCCAACAGACATCCTCCAACCCCTTGGACAAGAGCAGCGACAAGAACAAGGTTTCGACTACACACACTGATGCGCGTTTGGCGGGCCCCAATGGTGGGTCACGCCTAGCGCAATGAGTTGCCTAGTTTGGAACTGCCGCGGGGCTGGCAAACCCACGACAGTTCGTGAGCTTCGGGACCTCTCGAAGCAATATGCCCCCTCTATTGTTTGTATCCTTGAAACTCAAATAGAGGGTTCGCGAGTAGAGAATCTAGTTGGTACTCTGGGCTATGATAAAGGCTTCGCTGTAAGCAGCTCCGGGAGGAGCGGTGGCATTGGAATATTTTGGAAATAAGAAATAAAGCTAGAGGTTACTGGCTACTCTGATTACCATATTGATGTTGATGTGAAAGAGTTAACGGAAACCCAGACTAGAATCACGTTCATCTATGGTGAAGCACAGACTCAAGAGAGGTATAAAACCTGGGACACTTTACGTGGTATAACTGGCACGAGCAGCCTTCCATGGGTGGTCATAGGCGACTTCAACGAGGACCTTCATGCGCATGAACATGACGGAATTGGTTCGAGAAGCCAAGCTCAAATGGATGCGTTTTGCGACGCGTTGGATACATGCAGCCTCTCAGACATAGGCTACGAGGGCCTCAGTTGGACCTTTGAGAAGAAGGTGGTGGGAGGATCCTATACTAGAGTGCAGCTAGACCGAGGAGTATCCAATACGGAATGGCTCCTGGCTTTTCCTGCGGCATCTCTGAAGCACTTAACAGCGGCGAGTTCAGATCATATACCTTTTCTACTATGTATGCAGGAAGAGCACGTACGCAGAAGGGGCCCTAGACCGTTTAAATATGAGGTTGCATGGGAAAGGGACCCAACCTTCCATCGGTGATTAGCAATGGCTGGACGCATGCAGCGGCAGATACTGTGGAGCAGGTACAAACAAAACTCAGCTCGCTGTCGGGTGACTTAGCTACATGGGACTGAGTGCAGTTTGGTAATGTCCGGCAGGAAATTAGGGCTTTAAAGCTCGAGCTCGAGGCACTACGTGCAGCAGCAGGTCGGTCAGGACCGTCTCGGCAAGAGATTAAGATTAATGATCGCCTAATCGAGCTTTTTCACCGTGAAGAGATTCTGTGGAGGCAACGAGCAAGAGTTGAATGGTTACTTCATGGCGATAAAAACACATACTTTTTTCACTTGCGAGCTAGTCGGAGGAGAAGGAAGAATCAGATTAGAGCTCTGCAATGCCCGGATGGACAAGTCACTGATAATATAGATGAGATGGAGTCGATGACAACAGCCTTCTACAAGGATTTGTATACCACCGAGGGGGTGACGAAGATGGAACAAGTCCTTGACACCGTCCCATGCAAAGTCACTCAAGAGATCAACACAGCCTTGAATGCTCCCTATAGCAAAGAAGAGGTGAAGGTTGCCTTATTCCAAATGTTCCCAACAAAGGCTCCAGGCCCTGACGGTTACCCAGCCCACTTTTTTCAGCGCCATTGGGATATATGTGGGGAGGAGATCACTAATGTGGTAATCAAGATCATGGAAGGTACAGAGTCGGCCGCATGCATTAACGAAACAGTCTTGGTCTTGATACCTAAGGTAAAAAACCCTACTCTGTTGTCCCAATTCTGACCCATTAGTTTGTGTAATGTTCTTTACAAGATTGCATCGAAGGTGATATCTAACCGGTTGAAGCTGATACTCCGTGACATAATCTCTGAATAGCAATCCGCCTTTGTTCCAGGCAGGCGGATAACAGATAATATTATCACAGCTTATGAATGTCTTCACTTCATGAAGAGAAACAGGGCAAAGAAGCACCAATCATACACATTGAAACTGGATATGACGAAGGCCTATGATAGGATCGAATGGCCTTATCTCCGGGCCATTATGATCAAACTAGGTTTCAGCGAAAGGTGGGTGAACATAGTAATGTCACTGGTTACTACTGTGAAATTTTCAGTCATGTTCAATGGGAAGAAATTGGAAGAGTTTGAGCCATCACGAGGAATCAGACAAGGGGACCCAATATCTCCGTACTTGTTCTTGCTAGTAGCAGAGAGCCTGTCGTGCCTGTTAAAATCAAAGAGTGAGTCATCCAATCTTGGTGGTCAGCAAGTGGCACCGTCGGCGCCACCGGAGCTAATGAGGTGAACCTGGTACTGAACAACTACTACTAAGCTTTGGGTCAGCGTATCAACTTTGCAAAATCTTCTATATATTTTAGCAAAGGGGTTCCTGAAAATGTTAGAATGGAGATCAAGAACATATTGAATGTCCCAAATGAAACACTGAATGAGAAGTATCTAGGGATGCCTTCAGATGTGGGAAACTCAAAAAATGGTTCATTTAAATATTTGAAGGATTGTTTATGGAGCAAGGTGCAAGGGTAGATAGAAAACACAATGTCATCAGCAGGTAAAGAAGGCTTGGTGAAGGCCATCGCCCAGGCTGTCCCGGTTTTTTCGATGTCCTGTTTCAAGCTTCCAAGAGGTTTATGTGAACACCTCAATATGCTCATCTGGAAGTTTTGGTGGGGCTGCAAAGATGGCAAAGGAAAGCCCCACTGGGTTTCGTGGAAAGCCATGACACAACCGAAAGGGATGTGAGGTTTAGGGTTTAAGGATTTCGAGCTTTTCAATCTCACCATGTTAGCCCGCCAAGCATGGCGCATTCTGCAGAACCTGGAGACACTTAGCGCTTGCATCCTAAAGAGCATCTGTTGGGGAACGTAGCATGCAATTTCAAAAAATTTCTACGCTCATGCAAGATCTATCTAGGAGATGCATAGCAACGAGAGGGGAAGAGTGTGTCCACGTACCCTCGTAGACCAAAAGCGGAAGCGTTAGCTTAACGCGGTTGATGTAGTCGAACGTCTTCTCGATTCAACCGGTCAAGCACCGAACGTACGGCACCTTCGAGTTCTGCACACATTCAACTCGATGATGTCGCTCGAACTCTTGATCCAGCAAAGTGTCGAGGGAGAGTTTCGTCAGCACGACGGCATGGTGAAGGTGATGGTGAAGTGATCCGCGCAGGGCTTCGCCTAAGCACTACGACAATATGACCGGAGGAGTAAACGGTGGAGGGGGGCGCCGCACACGGCTAAGAACAATTGGTGTGTCCTTGGAGGCGCCCCTGCCCCCGTATATAAAGGAGGGAGAGGGGAGGAGGCCGGCCTAGGGGCGCCCCAAGTGGGAGGAGTCCCACTTGGGCTCCTAGTAGGATTCGGCCCCCCTTTCCTTTTACCAGAAGGGGAAAGGGGGAAGGAGAGGGAGAGGGAGAAGGAAAGGGGGCGCAGCCCCCTCTCCTAATCCTATTCGGCCTCCTTCCCTATGGGGGGCGCGCCACCCCTATGTGGGCTGGTGTACCTCCCTCCTATGGCCCATATCTTCCCCCAGGGGGTTCCGGTAACCCCCCTGTACTCCGATACGTACCCGATACATTCCGAAACACTTCCGGTGTCCGAATACTATCGTCCAATATATAAATCTTTACCTCTCAACCATTTCGAGACTCCTCGTCATGTCCGTGATCTCATCCGGGACTCCGAACAATCTTCGGTCACCAAAACACATAACTCATAATACAAATCGTCATCGAACGTTAAGCGTGCGGACCCTACGGGTTCGAGAACTATGTAGACATGACCGAGACACATCTCCGGTCAATAACCAACAGCGGAACCTGGATGCTCATATTGGTTTCTACATATTCTACGAAGATCTTTATCGGTCAAACTGCAATGACAACATACGTCATTCCCTTTGTCATCGGTATGTTACTTGCCCGAGATTCGATCGTCGGAATCTCCATACCTAGCTCAATCTTGTTACTGGCAAGTCTCTTTACTCGTTCCGTAATGCATCATCCCGTAACTAACTCATTAGTCACATTGCTTGCAAGGCTTATCATGATGTGCATTACCGAGAGGGCCCAGAGATACCTCTCCGATACTCGGAGTGACAAATCCTAATCTCGATCTATGCCAACCCAACAAAACACCTTTGAAGACACCTGTAGAGCATCTTTATAATCACTCAGTTATGTTGTGACATTTGATAGCACACAAGGTGTTCCTCCGGTATTCGGGAGTTGCATAATCTCATAGTCAAAGGAATATGTATAAGTCATGAAGAAAGCAATAGCAATAAAACTTAACGATCATTATGCTAAGCTAATGGATGGGTCTTGTCCATCACATCATTCTCCTAATGATGTGATCCCGTTCATCAAATGACAACTTATGTCTATGGTTAGGAAACTTAACCATCTTTGATTAACGAGCTAGTCTAGTAGAGGCTTACTAGGGACACTGTGTTTTGTCTATGTATCCACACATGTATCAAGTTTCCGATTAATACAATTCTAGCATGAATAATAAACATTTATCATGATATAAGGAAATATAAAATAACAACTTTATTATTGCCTCTAGGGCATATTTCCTTCAGTCTCCCACTTGCACTAGAGTTAATAATCTAGTTCACATTGCCATGTGATTTAACACCAATAGTTCACATCTTAATGTGATTAACACCCATAGTTCACATCGCCATGTGACCAACACCCAAAGGGTTTACTAGAGTCAATAGTCTAGTTCACATCGCCATGTGATTAATACCCAAAGAGTATTAAGGTGTGATCATATTTTGCTTGTGAGAGAAGTTTAGTCAACGGGTCTGCCACATTCAGACCCGTATGTATCTTGCAAATTTCTATGTCTACAATGCTCTGCACGGAGCTACTCTAGCTAATTGCTCCCACTTTCAATATGTATCTAGATTGAGACTTAGAGTCATCTAGATTAGTGTCAAAGCTTGCATCGACGTAACTCTTTACGACGAACTCTTTATCACATCCATAACCGAGAAACATTTCCTTAGTCATCTTAGGTAACTAAGGATAATTTTGACCGCTGTCCAGTGATCTATTCCTGGATCACTATTGTACCCCCTTGACAAACTCATGGCAAGGTACATGATATGTCTGGTACACAGCATGGCATACTTTATAGAACCTACGGCTGAGGCATAGGGAATGACTTTCATTCTCTCTCTATCTTCTGCCGTGGTCGGGCTTTGAGTCTTACTCAACTTCACACCTTGCAACACAGGCAAGAACTCTTTCTTTGACTGGTCCATTTTGAATTTCTTCAAAATCTTTTCAAGGTATGTGCTTTGTGAAAGTTCTACTAAGCGTCTCGATCTATCCTTATAGATCTTGATGCCCAATATAAGTAGCTTCACCGAGGTCTTTCATTGAAAAATTCTTATTCAAGTATCCTTTTATGCTATCCAGAAATTCTATATTATTTCCGATCAACAATATGTCATCCAAATATACTATCAGAAATGCTACAGAGCTCCCACTCACTTTCTTGTAAATACAGGCTTCACCATAAGTCTGTATAAAACCATATGCTTTGATCACCTTATCAAAGCGTATATTCCAACTCCGAGATACTCGCACTAGTCCATAGATGGATCGCTGGAGTTTGCACACTTTGTTAGCACCTTTAGGATCAACAAAACTATTGGTTGCATCATATACAACTCTTCTTTTAAGAAATCCATTAAGGAATGCAGTTTTGACATCCATTTGCCAGATTTAATAAAATGTGGCAATTGCTAACATGATTCAGAAAAACTTAAGCATCGCTATGGGTGAGAAAGTCTCATCGTAGTCAACTCCTTGAACTTGTCGAAAACCTTTCGCAACAAGTCGAGATTTGTAGATAGTAACACTACCATCAGCGTCTGTCTTCCTCTTGAAGATCCATTTATTCTTAATGGCTTGCCGATCATCGGGCAAGTCCACCAAAGTCCACACTTTGTTCTCATACATGGATCCTATCTCAGATTTCATGGCCTCAAGCCATTTTGCGGAATCTGGGCTCATCATCGCTTCATCATAGTTCGTAGGTTTGTCATGGTCTAGTAACATGACTTCCAGAACAGGATTACCGTACCACTCTGGTGCGGAACGTGCTCTGGTTGACTTACGAGGTTCGGTAATAACTTGATCTGAAGTTTCATGATCATCATCATTAGCTTCCTCTCTAGTTGGTGTAGGCATCACGGGAACGGTTTTCTGTGATGAGCTACTTTCCAATTCAAGAGAAGGTACAACTACCTTATCAAGTTTTACTTTCCTCCCACTCACTTCTTTCGAGAGAAACTCCTTCTCTAGAAAGGATCCATTCTTAGCAACAAATATCTTGCCTTCGGATCTGTGATAGAAGGTGTACCCAACAGTCTCTTTTGGGTATCCTATGAAGACACACTTCTCCGATTTGGGTTCGAGCTTATCAGGCTAAAGCTTTTTCACATAAGCATCGCAACCCCAAACTTTAAGAAACGACAGCTTAGGTTTCTTGCCAAACCACAGTTCATACGGTGTCGTCTCAACGGATTTAGATGGTGCCCTATTTAACGTGAATGCAGCTGTCTCTAATGCATAACCCCAAAACGATAGTGGTAAATCGGTAAGAGACATCATAGATCGCACCATATCTAATAAAGTACGGTTACGACATTCGGACACACCATTACGCTGTGGTGTTCCAGGTGGCGTGAGTTGTGAAACTATTCCACATTGTTTTAAATGAAGGCCAAACGCGTAACTCAAATATTCGCCTCCGCGATCAGATCGTAGAAACTTTATTTTCTTGTTACGATGATTCTCTACTTCACTCTGAAATTCCTTGAACTTTTCAAATGTTTCAGACTTGTGTTTCATTAAGTAGATATACCCATATCTGCTCAAATCATCTGTGAAGATCAGAAAAAAACGATACCCGCCGCGTGCTTCAACACTTATCGGACCGCATACATCGGTATGTATTATTTCCAATAAGTCATTGGCTCGCTCCATTGTTCCGGAGAACGGAGTTTTAGTCATCTTGCCCATGAGGCATGGTTCGCAAGTATCAAATGATTCATAATCAAGTGATTCCAAAAGTCCATCTGCATGGAGTTTCTTCATGCGCTTTACACCAATATGACCTAAACGGCAGTGCCACAAGTATGTTGCACTATCATTATTAACTTTGCATCTTTTTGGCATCAATATTATGAATATGTGTATCACTACGATCGAGATTCAATAAACCATTTACATTGAGTGTATGACCATAGAAGGTTTTATTCATGTAAACAGAACAACAATTATTCTCTGACTTAAATGAATAACCGTATCGCAATAAACATGATTCAATCATATTCATGCTCAACGCAAACATCAAATAACATTTATTTATTTAGGTCTAACACTAATCCCGAAGGTAGAGGGAGTGTGCGATGGTGATCTTATCAACCTTGGAATCACTTCCAACATCGTCACCTCATCATTAACTAGTCTCTGTTCATTTTGTAACTCCTGTTTCGAGTTATTAATCTTAGCAACTGAACCGGTATCAAATACCCAGGGGCTACTATGAACACTAGTAAAATACACATCAATAACATGTATATCAAATATACCTTTGTTCACTTTGCCATCCTTCTTATTCGCCAAGTATTTGGGGCAGTTCTGCTTCGAGTAACCATTTCCTTTGCAGTAGAAGCACTCAGTTTCAGGCTTGGGTCTAGCTTTGGGTTTCTTCACGGGAGTGGCAACTTGCTTGCCATTCTTCTTGAAGTTCCCTTTCTTTCCCTTGCCCTTTTTCTTGAAACTAGAGGTCTTGTTAATCATCAACACTTGATGCTCTTTCTTGATTTCTACCTTCGCCGATTTCAGCATCGCGAAGAGCTCGGGAATCATTTTCGTCATCCCTTGCATATTATAGTTCATCATAAAGTTCTAGTAGCTTCGTGATAGTGACTAGAGAATTCTATCAATCACTATCTTATCTGGAAGATTAACTCCCACTTGATTCAAGTGATTGTAGTACCCAGACATTCTGAGCATATGCTCACTGGTTGAGCTATTCTCCTCCATCTTGTAGGCAAAGTACTTGTCAGAGGTCTCATACCTCTCGACACGGGCATGAGTCTGAAATACCGATTTCAGCTCTTGGAACATCTCATATGCTCCGTGGCGTTCAAAACGTTTTTGAAGTCCCGGTTCTAAGCCGTAAATCATCGCGCAGTAAACTATCAAGTAGTCATCATATCGAGCTTGCTAAACATTCATAATGTTTGCATCTGCTCCTGCAATAGGTCTGTCACCTAGCGATGCATCAAGGACATAATTCTTCTGTGCAGCAATGAGGATAATCCTCAGATCACGGAACCAGTCCGCATCATTGCTACTATCATCTTTCAACTTAGTTTTCTCTAGGAACATATCAAAATAAAACAGGGGAGCTATACGTGAGCTATTGATCTACAACATAGATATGCAAATACTATCAGGACTAAGTTCATGATAAATTAAGTTCAATTAATCATATTACTTAAGAACTCCCACTTAGATAGACATCCCTCGAGTCATCTAAATGATCACGTGATCCATATCAACTAAACCATGTCCGATCATCACGTGAGATGGAGTAGTCTTCAATGGTGAACATCTCTATGTTGATCATATCTACTATATGATTCACGTTCGACCTTTCGGTCTCCAGTGTTCCGAGGCCATGTCTGTACATGCTAGGCTCATCAAGTTTAACCCGAGTATTCTGCACGTGCAAAACTGTCTTGCACCCGTTGTACGTGAACGTAGAGCTTATCACACCCGATCATCACGTGGTGTCTCGGCACGACGAACTGTCGCAACGGTGCATACTCAGGGAGAACACTTATACCTTGAAATTTTAGTAAGGGATAATCTTATAATGCTACCGCCGTACTAAGCAAAATAAGATGCATAAAAGATAAACATCACATGCAATCAAAATATGTGACATGATATGGCCATCATCATCTTGTGCCTTTGATCTCCATCTCCAAAGCACCGTCATGATCTCCATCGTCACCGGCATGACACCTTGATCTTCATCGTAGCGTCGTGGTCGTCTCGCCAACTATTGCTTCTACAACTATCGCTAACGCATAGTGATAAAGTAAAGCAATTACATGGCGTTTGCATTTCATACAATAAAGCGACAACCATAAGGCTCCTGCCAGTTGCCGATAACTTTTACAAAACATGATCATCTCATACAAAAACGTATATCACATCATGTCTTGACCATATCACATCACAACATGCCCTGCAAAAACAAGTTAGACGTCCTCTACTTTGTTGTTGCAAGATTTACGTGGCTGCTACGGGCTTCTAGCAAGAACCGTTCTTACCTACGCATCAAAACCACAACGGTGTTTCGTCAAGTTTGCTATTTTAACCTTCAACAAGGACCGGCCGTAGTCAAATTCGATTCAACTAAAGTTGGAGAAACAGACACCCGCCAGCCACCTTTATGCAAAACTAGTTGCATGTCTGTCGGTGGAACCGGTCTCATGAACGTGGTTATGTAAGGTTGGTCCGGGCCGCTTCATCCTACAATACCGCCGAATCAAAATAAGATGTTGGTGGTAAGCAGTATGACTATCACCGCCCATAACTCTTTGTGTTCTACTCGTGCATATCATCTACGCATAGACCTAGCTCTGATACCACTGTTGGGGAACGTAGCATGCAATTTCAAATAAATTATACGCTCACACAAGATCTATCTAGGAGATGCATAGCAACGAGAGGGGAAGAGTGTGTCCATGTACCCTCGTAAACCGAAAGCGGAAGTGTTAGCTTAACGCGGTTGATGTAGTCGAACGTCTTCTCGATTCAACCGATCAAGCACCGAACGTACGGCCCCTCCGAGTTCTGCACACGTTCAACTCGATGACGTCCCTCGAACTCTTGATCCAGCAAAGTGTCAAGGGAGAGTTTCGTCAGCACAACGGCGTGATGACGGTGATGGTGAAGTGATCCGCGCAGGGCTTCGCCTAAGCACTACGACAATATGACCGGAGGAGTAAATGGTGGAGGGGGGGCGCCGCACACGGCTAAGAACAATTGGTGTGTCCTTGGAGGCGCCCCCACCCCCGTATATAAAGGAGGGAGAGGGGAGGAGGCTGGCCTAGGGGCGCCCCAAGTGGGAGGAGTCCCACTTGGGCTCCTAGTAGGATTCGACCCCCCTTTTCTTTTACCGGAAGGGGAAAGGGGGAAGGAGAGGGAGAGGGAGAAGGAAAGTGGGGCGCAGCCCCCTCTCCTAATCCTATTCGGCCTCCTTCCCTGTGGGGGGCACGTCACCCCTATGTGGGCTGGTGTGCCTCCCTCCTATGGCCCATATGGCCCATATCTTCCCCCGAGGGGTTCCGGTAACCCCCCCGGTACTCCGATACGTACCCGATACATTCCGAAACACTTCCGGTGTCCGAATACTATCGTCCAATATATCAATCTTTACCTCTCGACCATTTTGAGACTCCTCGTCATGTCCATGATCTCATCCGGGACTCCGAACAATCTTCGGTCACCAAAACACATAACTCATAATACAAATCGTCATCGAACATTAAGCGTGCAGACCCTACGGGTTCGAGAACTATGTAGACATGACCGAGACACATCTCCAGTCAATAACCAACAGCGGAACCTGGATGCTCATATTCGTTCCTACATATTCTACGAAGATCTTTATCGGTCAAACCGCAATGACAACATACGTCATTCCCTTTGTCATCGGTATGTTATTTGCCCGAGATTCGATCATCGGTATCTCCATACCTAGTTCAATCTTGTTACTGGCAAGTCTCTTTACTCGTTTCGTAATGCATCATCCCGTAACTAACTCATTAGTCACATTGCTTGCAAGGCTTATCATGATGTGCATTACCGAGAGGGCCCAGAGATACCTCTCCGATACTCGGAGTGACAAATCCTAATCTCGATCTATGCCAACCCAACAAAAAACCTTCGGAGACACCTGTAGAGCATCTTTATAATCACCCAGTTACGTTGTGACGTTTGATAGCACACAAGGTGTTCCTCCGGTATTCGGGAGTTGCATAATCTCATAGTCAAAGGAATATGTATAAGTCATGAAGAAAGCAATAGCAATAAAACTTAACGATCATTATGCTAAGCTAACGGATGGGTCTTGTCCATCACATCATTCTCCTAATGATGTGATCCCGTTCATCAAATGACAACTTATGTCTATGGTTAGGAAACTTAACCATCTTTGATTAACGAGCTAGTCTAGTAGAGGCTTACTAGGGACACTGTGTTTTGTCTATGTATCCACACATGTATCAAGCTTCCGGTTAATACAATTCTAGCATGAATAATAAACATTTATCATGATATAAGGAAATATAAAATAATTGCCTCTAGGGCATATTTCCTTCAGCGTCTACTTCCCGAACTCCACCATCCTTCAGGCTACTTTGGGAGGACATCCAAGCCAAATCTGGAGGGCAGTTATAGAAGGAAGGGATACACTAAAACAAGGCCTCATTCGAAGGATTGTTAATGGAGAGACTACATCCATCTGGGAGGATACATGGCTACCTAGAGATGAGATGATGCGGCCTTATGGATTCTTAGTAAACAACCCGTCGACTCTGGTTTCCGAGCTCATTGATCACACAAGTGCTACATGGGACGCACAACGGATCAGGCAAGTTTTCTTGCCCATGGACATGCGAACCATCATGGGGATTCCTCTCTGCACACACAATGCTAGCGATTTCTGGAGTTGGAACTTCGAAAGGAATGGAATCTTCTCGGTCAAGTCGGCTTATCGCATGCTAGTAGCTACTCGTCAGCGTCGAGAGGCATGCGTCGTGGTTTTGTCACGGCAGATATCCTAGTGTGAGGACTTAGTCGTGAGGCCAACGCATCTAAGTGGTAGCTTGAATGGGATTAAGCGGGACGAGAGACGTGAGATTTTACCCAGGTTCGGCCCCTCACGGTGGAGGTAAAAGCCTACATCCTGCTTGATTGATATTGATGATGACCACGATCTCGGTTACAAGAGTGGTGTTTCGATACCTCTATCTCGAGAGCATCTCCTTGGATCTTGTCTAAGACCTGTCTATTTAAGCCCTGACTATCTTAACCTGTCGAAACCTGACCCTTTCGAAACTTGACCCTCTTGGGGTGACCTGCCCCTCCTTATATAAGTTGAAGGGGCGGCTTACACGTAGAGTCCAAGTCGGACTAAGACTTAACCTATTTCTGACTTCCCATCGCGGGCTTCTCATCATGGGCTTCTCACCGTTGGGCTTCTTAATGCCTGGGCTTCTTATCTCCAGGCGGCTCATTTTCATGGCTAAGTACTTGCCGGGTTAGAATCTGTCTGCCGGGTTACAATCTTCCGGGCGGCTTATCTTCAGGGCTTATCTTCAGGACTTATCTTCAGGCGTCTCATCTTCCAGGACTCATCATGGCGAGTTAAGATGGCTGGTTACGATGGCTGCTTAAGTCCAGAGAGGACTTAACATGGCTTCTTAAGCCCACAGATGACTTAACGTCAGGGCGACTTAAGCCCAGAGATGACTTAACGTCAGGGCGACTTAAGCCTCAAGGCGGCTTATCCTTTTGAGCCGGGTCTTGGTCGTGGGGAATATCCCCAACCGCATGGCTGGAGAGTGTAGCCGGACCATTGTGACGACCCCGGCTTAATCGTGCACTAATCATACACGCAAATGCGCACGATCAAGCCTAAGGACTCACTTGAAGATATCACAACACAACTCTAAAACATAAATAAAGTCATACAAGCTTAATATTACAAGCCAGGGCCTCGAGGGCTCGAATACATAGCTCGATGGCATACACGCGTCAGCGGAAGCATCAGATATCTGAGTACAGATATATTACAGAGAGAGAAATAAGCCTTCACAGAGGCGGGGTAAAATAAAATACTATGATCGAAAGGCGTAGGCCTCCTGCCCTGGACCCTCCAATCCTACTCCTGGTCGTCAGTCGGCTCCTCGTAGTAGTAGTACTCGCCAGGCGGGTAGTAGTATTGGTCGTCGGCTGAAGTGTCTGGCTCAGGGGCTCCGTCGTCTGGTGGCATCAAATGGAAAATGGGGAAAAAAAGAAAATAAAGCAAACGTGAGTACTCATCCGAAGTACTCAGCAAGCAAGGATCTACACTACATATGCATCATTTTCAAAGGGGGCTGTATATGTGGACTGGGCTGCAGAAATGCCAGAATAGAGGGGGAAAGCCTAGTCCTATCGAAGACTAGCATCTTCAACATTCTTCGACAGTCTTGCAGCATCAGGAAAGAGCAGATGAACATAATGTAAAGTAGTAGTAGTAGTATCATCAACCTCGTCCTGAGATCCTTTCTCGACTCCCTGCGAGAAAGCAATCCCAGAGCCGTACTATCCAGTTCTCATCACATGTTCTAGTTGTACCGATCGGGATACAACTCCGAGTGTCCGTTACCGTAGGACAGGCTATCGATAGAAGTTTCTTCCCTGCAGGGGTGCACCAACTTACCCACCACGCTCGCTTAACTCTGGCCGGACACACTTTTCTGGGTCATGCCCGGCCTCGGCTAAGCAACACGCCGCAACCCGACCGAATACCTAACAGAGAGGTCAGCACGCCGGACTAAACCTATGCGCCCAGGGGTCTTGGGCCTTCGCCCCGGGAACTCCTGCACGTTGCGTACGCGGCTGAAAGCAGACCTAGCAACCCCTTATACAAGCGCGATTGCGTTCCCAGTCCAATTCAGCGCGCGCCGCTCAGTCGCTGACGTCTATTAAGCTCCGGCTGAAGTATACGACGCAGAACGCCCATACTATGCCCACGTGATGGTTAGTGCTATCGGGCCAGAGGCCCCTCGGATCAAATATCCAAACCGTAGTGGATTAGGAGCGCGCGGAAACGAGCAGAGACTCACGATCGATGTGACCCCATCGCCCCGTCTCGAGGACTTGCGGCAAGGGCTAAGAATGCCCGGCCATGCCTCGTAGTTATCTCGCGGGCACCATCCAGGTCAACCCGACTCCACATCACTTCGCACTAAGCTCGCGCGGGTACCCCTCAGGGCCGACCCGTCTTTAGTATCATGGTTTAGTGCAAGTCCACTCATCAATAGTAACTGTGTGTCTGACACCGAAGGGAACCCTGAGGAATCACCCTCGATGGAATTCCCGCTCGATGTTATCATCAAGGTGAACGAAGGAGGAATCACCCTCGAGGTCCACACTCGAAGAGTTGCGCGACGATGTCGTTATCGGGGGTGGTGTAGGAGGAATCACCCTCGCTTACCACGACCGAGTAACTAACCTACAAGGTTAACATGAGAAGTGCTGACGAGGTATCACCCTCGGCACTCATTGTTAACCCAGCAGTGTCGGCAACTAAGGGGAAGTGATGTGCGGTGCCAGGGTCTGGTCTTCAATCCCGATGATCGGGTCTTCTGATATCCAGCAGGGCAGTCGGGATCAAGTGGGGGTCTCTGTCGTGTCTCTACCCAGCCTAAACTAAGCAGTCTAGGATAACCAGTAAGGTAGCAATGCAGGTTACAATAATCAGGCTATGCAGCAGATATAGGAAAACAGTAGCAGTAGCAGTTCTAATGCAAGCATAAGAGAGAAGAGATTAGGTGATATAGGCATGCTCAAAATGGGGGTGCTTGCCTGTTTGCTCGTGGGCAAGGACAAGGTCTTCAGTGGTATCGTCGGGGACGTAGTCGTACTCCTGAGCTGCGTCTGTCTCGGGAGCTACGTCAACGTCGGGGTCTACCGAGAGAGAAGAGGGGGAAGAAACAGGTAAACATAATGCAAACAAATGCAATACGGTGCGTGTGATGCTATGATGCAGTGCAGGGTTGCCTAATTATGCATCTAAGTCATTTTAGTTATTTTAGAATTGTTCTGGGATTTAATATCCGATGTGTGTGCACTATTCATCTACCGGATTCGGGTCCGGAGTTACGAGTTCTTCTACGTAGGGGGTTCCGATGGAGAAACAGACGGCACGATCAGACTCGTCTCGTCGTTCTGAGTAACTTTCATGTTTTAACTTTTTCGATCCGAGCTACGGTTTAAAAGTTATTAATTTTTAAAGTTTATTTGAATTTCTGGAATTTATTTATTTATCAGAAAATGATTTATGACGTCAGCATTGCGTCACAGTGACATCAGCAGGTCAGCTGCGGTTAACCAGGGTCAAACCTGACATGTGGGTCCAGTGGGACCCACATGTCAGCCTCTGTTAGGCTAACAGTGGATTAATTTAATTACCAGGGTTAATTAGGGGGTGGACCCCATCTGTCAGTGAGACATTAGGTTAATTATCTTGTTTTATTTAATTAAACGTCTAATTAGTCTAATTATCAAACGGGGCCCACATGTCAGCTACAGGGGTGAACAGTGCCCGCGTTGACTCGGGTCAACGCGGTCAACCGGGCCCGTGGGACCCACTGGCAGTGACCCAGGGGTGTCCCACGTGGCAGCCACGTCGGCGGCCGGCGCCGGAGTTGCGCCGGCGACCAAAATCGCGGCGACGCGTCGCCGGAGTTGCTCGGATTTGCGCTACAGAGCGCGGTTCGGGCCGTGGGTAGGTTCTTTCGAACGGGCGTTCAACGCCGCGTCCATTCATGGCGGTGGCGCAACCGGACTTGGCCGGAAACGGCGCCGGCGACGAGCAAAAACGGCGGCGTATTCGGGAGGTCGAGGGAAACGAGCCTACGGCGGCTTAGCGAGCATACGGAGGGCGCTAGCCGCACCACACGAGTGCCCTGAGCACGGTGGTGGGCTTGGGTGAGCATGACGGTCATCGCATCGCCGGCGGCGAGCTTAGCAGCGGAGGCCAGAGTGCGGCTACGGCGATAGCTCGCTGCGAGCGTCTATCAGCGATGCAGGGAGAGGGAGGAGGAGGAGATGCTCACCGGGTAGGCACAAGGTGGCCCGGCGTAGGTTTAGTAGCAGCAGAGAAGGCGCCGGATACGAAGAAGAGCGGCGGCGTCCCGAGGTTGAAGACGAGGCTCGCGGGCGAAGCAGTGCTCCTCCGCTCCGTCCAATTGCTCCAGAGGACGCAGTCGACCACGGGGCTCCTCCCAAGCACGCTCAGACGACGCGGGGAGGCCGGTGGCCACGGCGGTGGTGAAACGCGGCGACAGGGGCGCTCGGCCACCGGATCTGAGAAGGGGAGAGAGGCGGAGTGAGCGAGAGGAGAAGGGGAAGAATGACGGAGAGGCCGGGGTGGAGTGGAGGGGCGTCGACCTTATCCCCTCGTCGACTCCGGGCGTCGGTGGCGTCGGCGTGTCGGCGCGCGACCGGCGCGCGCGCTCGCGCCCACTGCGACGGCGACACGCACAAGTGAGAGACGACGACATGGGCCTGCTGGGCCGGGGTTCGGGGCACTGTGCACTAAGGCTCAGTGCACAGTGCCTCGTTTTTATTTTTTCTGTTTTGTTTTCTCCGTTTCTTCATTTCATTTCCTGTTTCGAAATGTTTAGGGCACTTGTGCACTTTTGAAAAATGTGGGAGTTGGCCCAAATATTGCAATGCAATATTAGCTCTCACCCAAAAGTGGTTTGGACAGTTTTGGAAGCCATTTAATTTAGTAATGAATTTAAATGAATTTCATATTGCTGTTTTGGGTGCTGTTTCATCTAATTAGAGTCACTTATCTAACTCCAACTTTATTGATGTTGATTTTACAAATGTTCCTGGATTATTTGCCATTTAATGAACATTTTCCCAACAGTGTTTGACCAACTTTATATTTCACTTTTGAATTTGAATTGATTTTCAGAGGTGAATTTGAATTGGATCATTAACCCATATGACTTGGCACTGCAAATGATCATGACTTGGCAGTTTTAACAGAGTGTCACAGAGTTTATTACAAGGGGGTGTTACAAGTTCTCCTCTTCTAAAAGAAATTCTCGTCCCGAGAATTTAGGAGGTAGAAGGAAAGAGTCCGGGATATTCTTCCCGAAGATGATCCTCGCGTTCCCAAGTGGCTTCATCTTCAGTGTGATTCGACCATTGCACTTTTAGGAACTTGGTCGTCTTCTAACGAGTTCGACGTTCAGTTTCGTCGAGGATGCGAATTGGATGCTCCTTATAGGAAAGATCATCTTGTAGCTCGAGCATCTCATGATCCACTGCACGGTGCGGGGATTCCTTGAAGTACTTACGAAGTTGCGACACGTGGAAGACATCATGAATATGGGAGAATTGCGGTGGCAACTCTAATTTATATGCCACCTGTCCATGTCTAGCCACGATGCGGAAAGGACCAATATAGCGAGGAGCTAGCTTGCCCTTGATTCCGAAACGACGGGTGCCCTTCATTGGAGTGACACGAAGATAAGCTTGATCACCAGGTTGATAGATCACACCCCATCGCTTACGATCATAATTACTCTTCTGACGGTCTTGAGCTGCTTTGAGATTCTCCCGGACAATTCGGACTTGTTCTTCGGCATGCTGAATAATGTCCGGTCCAACAAGAGGTCGTTCCCCAGTTTCTGACCAATTTAGAGGGGTTCGACATTTACGACCATAAAGAACCTCAAAGGGGGCCATTTTCAAGCTGGCTTGATAGTTGTTGTTATAAGAGAACTCGGCATAGGGAGAGATTCCTCCCATTTCTTACCGAAGGATATAACACAGGCTCGAAGCATGTCTTCAAGCACTTGATTAACGCGCTCAACTTGGCCTTGGGATTGGGGATGATAAGCTGAACTCCAGGTAATATGAGTTCCCATTGCTTTCTGGAAACTTTCCCAGAAATGGCCAGTGAAAATGCTGCCACGGTCTGAACTGATTTCCTTGGGAATACCATGGAGTGAAACAATTCTGGAGATATATAGCTCTGCTAACTGACTAGCAGTAATAGTCTCCTTAACTGGCAGAAAGTGTGCAACCTTGGAAAGTTGGTCAACGACGACAAGAATAGCATCGTGACCCTTCTGAGACTTGGGAAGACCAGTGATGAAGTCCATTTGCACTTTATCCCACTTCCATAGAGGAATAGGGAGCGGTTGCAGAATTCCAGCAGGTTTTTGATGTTCTGCCTTCACGCGACGACAAACGTCACACTCGGCAACATAACGAGCAATATCTTGCTTCATTCTAGACCACCAGTACCTTTGACGAAGATCTCGATACATTTTGGTACTACCCGGATGGATAGATAGCGGTGTATCATGGGCCTCCTTCATGACTTTGTCAGTCATCAGCTCGAAGCGAGGTACTACAATGCGGTCTCGAAAGTACAAGGTTCCATCTTCAGCAATCGAGAAATCCCTGTACTTTTGAAGGTGAAGCTCTTTCTTCATTAGATCAATTTCAGCATCCTTAGATTGCGCAATCTTGACAGCTTTCTCAAGATCTGACTGTATCACAAGGTTATTAAGAGAACCTTGCGGAATAATGCAGAGATTCAGCTTGCGCAATTCTTCATATAGCTGGGGTTGAGCTTGCTTTACCATGAGGTTACTACAGTATGACTTGCGGCTCAAAGCATCAGCCATCACATTAGCTTTGCCAGGAGTGTATGAAATACCACAGTCATAATCGGTGATTGTTTCCAACCAACGCTGCTGACGAAGATTAAGTTCCGGTTGAGTGAATAAGTACTTCAAGCTCTGATGATCGGTGTAAATCTCACACCGATTACCAAGGAGGTAATGACGCCACTGCTTCAAAGCATAAATGACAGCAGCAAGTTCGAGGTCATGCACTGGGTAATTCTCTTCATGTGGACGCAGTTGTCGCGAAGCATAAGCAATAACTCTTCGCTCTTGCATTAGGGCACAACCTAGTCCTTGGCGAGAGGCGTCGCAGAAGATCACAAAATCTTTGCGAGAGTCTGGAGGAGCAAGGACTGGAGCAGAAGTCAGCTTGTCCTTGAGGGTCTGGAAGCTTTCCTGACATTTGTCTGTCCACTCAAACTTAACGCCTTTGTGAAGCAGATTAGTCAGGGGCTTGGCAATCTTGGAGAAATTCTCAATGAAACGGCGACAATAACTTGCAAGCCCGAGAAAACTTCTGACTTGCTTGACATTCTTCGGAGGGGTCCAGTCAAGAATAGCCTGAACTCGCTCCGGGTTAACTGCGATACCATCCTTGGAGGTGACATGTCCAAGGTAGGTTACTTCAGAAAGCCAGAATTCGCACTTAGAGTACTTGGCATATAATTGGTGCCCTCGAAGTCTCTCCAGAACTAGGCGAAGATGCTCAGCATGTTCTTCTTTGTTCTTCGAATAAACCAGAATATCATCCAGATATACCACGACGAATTTGTCGAGGTAATCCATGAATATGTAATTCATTAAGCGGGAGAAGGTAGCTGGAGCGTTTGTTAAGCCAAACGACATGACTGTGTACTCGTAAGAGCCATAACGGGTAACGAATGCAGTCTTCGGAATATCCTCTTCGCGGACACGGATCTGGTGATAACCCAACCTCAAGTCGAGTTTAGAAAACACCGAAGATCCAGCGAGTTGGTCATATAAATCGTTGATCCGGGGAAGTGAATATTTATTCTGAATGGTTGCCTGGTTGATAGGACGATAATCTTGGACCAACCTATTCGTTCCATCTTTCTTCTTGACGAAAAGAGACGGTGCTCCCCAAGCAGAGGAACTAGGGCGAATGAAACCCTTCCTTAAGGATTTATCAATTTCCTCCTTAAGCTCGATGAGGTGGTGCGGAGGCATCTTGTAAGGACGCTTCGCAATAGGAGTGGTGCCAGGCTTCAAGTCGATGACGAACTCGACAGCTCTAGCAGGGGGTATTCCTGGAAGTTCTTCTGGAAAAACATCCGGGAAGTCACAGACAACTGGGATATTCTCGATCCCAACAAGCGGAGAAGCATTCAACGCGTTCAAGGCATAAATTTGAGCCTCGGCGTTCTGAGTGATATGAGCATGGTAATTCACCATCTCATTCGAGGGGTGCAAGAGGTGAACAACTTTGGTGGCACAATTGATTGAGGCATAATGGGCCTTCAACCAATCCATTCCCAGAATAAGGTCAATCTTGGACGATTTCAGAATAATGGGAGACGCACTGAACTCCAACCCTTCGATTTCAACGGGAACATTATAGCTAACTGCAGAGGTTCGGCAACCACCCGTGGGAGTGTGTACCAATAAGGGTGTGTTCATGTATTCGCATTTAATGTCATGCATGCGTGCAAAATGTTCTGACATGAAGGAATGCGATGCTCCTGAATCAAATAAAACGGATGCAGGTACTGAATTAACGAGAAGTGTACCCATCACAGTATCTGGTTGATCTGGAGCTTCAGACATGTTGACGTGGTAGTACTGCCCACGACCATAAGAAGGTCTGGCATTATTGTTGCGCTGCTGAGGAATACCACGGCCAATTCCACGGCTAGCAGAAGGGAGAGCCAGTTGATTCTGATTCTGAGAACAATCTCTAGCACGGTGACCTGGCTTGCCACACTTGAAGCATAGTCCGTTGTCAGGACGAGGTGCTGGAGCTCGAGGTGCTGGAGTTGGCAGAGGCTGCCTTGGTGGTGGAGGTGGCAGGCGTGGTGCAGCATAAGAGGGCCTGTTTGCAGGAGCTGCTGAACGGAACATGCCTTGGGGAAACCAGATGCGTCGCTTCTGGGAAGACGAGCCCGAAGATGAGCCCGACTCACAGGTGCGTCTGGACGCTTCCTTGTGCTTCTTCAGTCCAGTTTCAACCATGATGGCCTTATTCACCAAGGTGGCGAAATCAGGGTAATCTTGAACAAGAAGGGCTAACTGAATGTCATGGTGCAGTCCTTCACGAAACTTCTCCTGTCGGCGTTCATCAGTAGGAATGTCCTCTTCAGCGTAGCGAGATAAGTCCAAAAACTCGCGCTGATAGACTTCCACAGTCTTGTTTCCTTGGACAAGGCTACGGAACTCAGCCTTCTTCCTAGCTATGACAGCTAGAGGAATGTAGCGGGCACGGAAAGCAATCTTGAACTCTGCCCAAGTGACGACAGTACCAGGCGGCAGAGTCTGTCGGTGAGTGGCCAACCATTGAGCTGCGGGACCCTTAAGAAGATAAGTCGCAAAAGTGACATAGTTAATTTCGGTGACGCCAGCAGACTCCATCTCATGAGAGATATCACGCAACCAGTCATCTGCATCCAGTGGGTTGACTGTGTTGCGGAAAAACGATGGACTGAGCCTCATGAACTCTGGTAAGGTAATGGATGGTTGCTGCTGATTAGCATCAGGACGAGGGAATTGCTGCATAATCCCCGTCATAAACTGGCGGTTGAGTTCAAACTGTTGCATCATCGCTGCATTGTAATCAGGTGGTGGCGGCGGTGGCGGGTTGTTGTCAGCCATCCTGCTATTCCAACAGGGGTATTTCAGCGATAGCTTATGCAAGTGTTTAACAATAAACATGAGGTAACTCGACATTATTGAAAGAGTGCAATAGATGCTTAAAGTAGTCAATAAGACATACAGATCCATACACAGTCGGTTAAAATCGGGCAGCATAACGGCGCAAATTGAAAAACTAGAGACACACTAGGCGGCACGCAGGCACGCGGTAAGGAAGTACACAACGTGACATAGCAAAGGCTACATCAGCGTCGGAGAAAACCACGGAAACGGGGTAACTGCAAGTGCGGACGACGAATGTTCATCGCGGCAGGATCCTGTGCTCCATGTGCACTCTGATGCAGAACCCGGTCTCGATCTGTAAGAAGAGGTCCACGTGCAGGCGTGTGACCTCCCACTGCAGGCCAATCAATACCTGGCGGCATCTCGGTCCTGCGTGGGTATAGAATATCCTCCGGATGTATCCCTGCACGAACAGCTGGTAGCAACTGTGTCATTGCCTCGTAGTAGCGTTCTCGAGTGGCGAACAACTCGACGGCAAGAGCCCGAACAGTGCGATCCAGAGCCTGAGTGCACTGAATCAGAACCTGCGGGTCGTAGCGTCGAGACTCGTACGGGGCACAGATAGCTGTGTAAAATCCAGTAGCATCTCCAACAGGTGCATACGGAATGTACCGAAACACAGTATCATCCAAGTTAGCACTATGCTCTCCTCGGAGACGTGCGACAGCAGAGTAGGCGACATCATGTACTGCCATCTCAATCGTCATGCCTAATCCATGAAAAAGGTGTAGCTCGGTGTCTGAGTTGTTCTGCTGATCATAAATCCGAACTTCAGCATAGTACTATTCCTGGTTGAACTCGCGGTAAACCTCATAGACCATGTACTCGGGATACCAGCGGTAACCCAGTCTACTCAGGAGGGCGATCAGAACAGCTGGAAATCCAGGGGCATCACGAGCCCAAGTGCGAAGCACAAGCTGGGTCGTAGGCCGCGGTGGAAACAGTCGATCCATCTGAAACAGAGAGGTTCAGGGTTGTCATAAGACAATGAGAAATATAACCGATCTCGGAAGGAAAGGTTAAACAAAACAATGGAAAGGAAAATGATTATCAGACTAATCAGATCAACGTCAGGGAAATCGCACTGAATCCAGCTCTCCGGGTGGATAGAATTAACGAGAACCTAAATGTCGGTGTTAGTAAATTTTATTAAACCCGAATAGATGAGAGCTTAGAATCCCAGAGTAAAGACGAGGAATAAAAGATCCTAATACCACCCAGTTGGCGACGTGGGCCCGTAAGCCACACAGCCAAGTTAGTAAAATCAGTTTTTGACTTCTAGACTCAACTTCGGCCAAGGAATTGGGAAGGGGGACTCCTAGAGGCAGTCGGCTCTGATACCAACCTGTGACGACCCCGGCTTAATCGTGCACTAATCATACACGCAAATGCGCACGATCAAGCCTAAGGACTCACTTGAAGATATCACAACACAACTCTAAAACATAAATAAAGTCATACAAGCTTAATATTACAAGCCAGGGCCTCGAGGGCTCGAATACATAGCTCGATGGCATACAAGCGTCAGCATCAGATATCTGAGTATAGATATATTACAGAGAGAGAAATAAGCCTTCACAGAGGCGGGGTAAAATAAAATACTATGATCGAAAGGCGTAGGCCTCCTGCCCTGGACCCTCCAATCCTACTCCTGGTCGTCAGTCGGCTCCTCGTAGTAGTAGTACTCGCTAGGCGGGTAGTAGTATTGGTCGTCGGCTGAAGCGTCTGGCTCAGGGGCTCCGTCGTCAGGTGGCATCAAATGGAAAATGGGGAAAAAAAGAAAATAAAGGAAACGTGAGTACTCATCCGAAGTAGTCAGCAAGCAAGGATCTACACTACATATGCATCATTTTCAAAGGGGGCTATATATGTGGACTGGGCTGCAGAAATGCCAGAATAGAGGGGGAAAGCCTAGTCCTATCGAAGACTAGCATCTTCAACATTCTTCGACAGTCTTGCAGCATCAGGAAAGAGCAGATGAACATAATGTAAAGTAGTAGTAGTAGTATCATCAACCTCGTCCTGAGATCCTTTCTCGACTCCCTGCGAGAAAGCAATCCCAGAGCCATACTATCCAGTTCTCATCACATGTTCTAGTTGTACCGATCGGGATACAACTCCGAGTGTCCGTTACCGTAGGACAGGCTATCGATAGAAGTTTCTTCCCTGCAGGGGTGCACCAACTTACCCACCACGCTCGCTTAACTCCGGCCGGACACACTTTTCTGGGTCATGCCCGGCCTCGGCTAAGTAACACGCCGCAACCCGACCGAATACCTAACAGAGAGGTCAACACGCCGGACTAAACCTATGCGCCCAGGGGTCTTGGGCCTTCGCCCCGGGAACTCCTGCACGTTGCGTACGCGGCTGAAAGCAGACCTAGCAACCCCTTATACAAGCGCGATTGCGTTCCCAGTCCAATTCAGCGCGCGCCGCTCAGTCGCTGACGTCTATTAAGCTCCGGCTGAAGTATACGACGCAGAACGCCCATACTATGCCCACGTGATGGTTAGTGCTATCGGGCCAGAGGCCCCTCGGATCAAATATCCAAACCGTAGTGGATTAGGAGCACGCGGAAACGAGCAGAGACTCACGATCGATGTGACCCCGTCGCCCCGTCTCGAGGACTTGTGGCAAGGGCTAAGAATGCCCGGCCACGCCTCGTAGTTATCTCGCGGGCACCATCCAGGTCAACCCGACTCCACATCACTTCGCACTAAGCTCGCGCGGGTACCCCTCAGGGCCGACCCGTCTTTAGTATCATGGTTTAGTGCAAGTCCACTCATCAATAGTAACTGTGTGTCTGACACCGAAGGGAACCCTGAGGAATCACCCTCGATGGAATTCCCGCTCGATGTTATCATCAAGGTGAACGAAGGAGGAATCTCCCTCGAGGTCCACACTCGAAGAGTTGCGCGACGATGTCGTTATCGGGGGTGGTGTAGGAGGAATCACCCTCGCTTACCACGACCGAGTAACTAACCTACAAGGTTAACATGAGAAGTGCTGACGAGGTATCACCCTCGGCACTCATTGTTAACCCAGCAGTGTCGGCAACTAAGGGGAAGTGATGTGCGGTGCCAGGGTCTGGTCTTCAATCCCGATGATCGGGTCTTCTGATATCCAGCAGGGCAGTCGGGATCAAGTGGGGGTCTCTGTCGTGTCTCTACCCAGCCTAAACTAAGCAGTCTAGGATAACCAGTAAGGTAGCAATGCAGGTTACAATAATCAGGCTATGCAGCAGATATAGGAAAACAGTAGCAGTAGCAGTTCTAATGCAAGCATAAGAGAGAAGAGATTAGGTGATATAGGCATGCTCAAAATGGGGGTGCTTGCCTGTTTGCTCGTGGGCAAGGACAAGGTCTTCAGTGGTATCGTCGGGGACGTAGTCGTACTCCTGAGCTGCGTCTGTCTCGGGAGCTACGTCAACGTCGGGGTCTACCGAGAGAGAAGAGGGGGAAGAAACAGGTAAACATAATGCAAACAAATGCAATACGGTGCGTGTGATGCTATGATGCAGTGCAGGGTTGCCTAATTATGCATCTAAGTCATTTTAGTTATTTTAGAATTGTTCTGGGATTTAATATCCGATGTGTGTGCACTATTCATCTGCCGGATTCGGGTCCGGAGTTACGAGTTCTTCTACGTAGGGGGTTCCGATGGAGAAACAGACGGCACGATCAAACTCGTCTCATCGTTCTGAGTAACTTTCATGTTTTAACTTTTTCGATCCGAGCTACGGTTTAAAAGTTATTAATTTTTAAAGTTTATTTGAATTTCTGGAATTTATTTATTTATCAGAAAATGATTTATGACGTCAGCATTGCGTCACAGTGACGTCAGCAGGTCAGCTGCGGTTAACCAGGGTCAAACCTGACATGTGGGTCCAGTGGGACCCACATGTCAGCCTCTGTTAGGCTAACAGTGGATTAATTTAATTACCAGGGTTAATTAGGGGGTGGACCCCATCTGTCAGTGAGACATTAGGTTAATTATCTAGTTTTATTTAATTAAACGTCTAATTAGTCTAATTATCGAACGGGGCCCACATGTCAGCTACAGGGGTGAACAGTGCCCGCGTTGACTCGGGTCAACGCGGTCAACCGGGCCCGTGGGACCCACTGGCAGTGACCCAGGGGTGTCCCACGTGGCAGCCACGTCGGCGGCCGGCACCGGAGTTGCGCCGACGACCAAAATCGCGGCGGCGCGTCGCCGGAGTTGCTCGGATTTGCGCTACAGAGCGCGGTTCGGGCCGTGGGTAGGTTCTTTCGAACGGGCGTTCAACGCCGCGTCCATTCGTGGCGGTGGCGCAACCGGACTTGGCCGGAAACGGCACCGGCGACGAGCAAAAACGGCGGCGTATTCGGGAGGTCGAGGGAAACGAGCCTACGGCGGCTTAGCGAGCATACGGAGGGCGCTAGCCGCACCACACGAGTGCCTTGAGCACGGTGGTGGGCTTGGGTGAGCATGACGGTCATCGCATCGCCGGCGGCGAGCTTAGCAGCGGAGGCCAGAGTGCGGCTACGGCGATAGCTCGCTGCGAGCGTCTATCAGCGATGCAGGGAGAGGGAGGAGGAGGAGATGCTCACCGGGTAGGCACAAGGTGGCCCGGCGTAGGTTTAGTAGCAGCAGAGACGGCGCCGGAGACGAAGAAGAGCGGCGGCGTCCCGAGGTTGAAGACGAGGCTCGCGGGCGAAGCAGTGCTCCTCCGCTCCGTCCAATTGCTCCAGAGGACGCAGTCGACCACGGGGCTCCTCCCAAGCACGCTCAGACGACGCGGGGAGGCCGGTGGCCACGGCGGTGGCGAAACGCGGCGACAGGGGCGCTCGGCCACCGGATCTGAGAAGGGGAGAGAGGCGGAGTGAGCGAGAGGAGAAGGGGAAGAATGACGGAGAGGCCGGGGCGGAGTGGAGGGGCGTCGACCTTATCCCCTTGTCGACTCCGGGCGTCGGCGTGTCGGCGCGCGACCGGCGCGCGCGCTCGCGCCCACTGCGACGGCGACACGCACAGGTGAGAGACGACGACATGGGCCTGCTGGGCCAGGGTTCGGGGCACTGTGCACTAAGGCCCAGTGCACAGTGCCTCGTTTTTATTTTTCTGTTTTGTTTTCTCCGTTTCTTTATTTCATTTCCTGTTTCGAAATGTTTAGGGCACTTGTGCACTTTTGAAAAATGTGGGAGTTGGCCCAAATATTGCAGTGCAATATTAGCTCTCACCCAAAAGTGGTTTGGACAGTTTTGGAAGCCATTTAATTTAGTAATGAATTTAAATGAGTTTAATATTGCTGTTTTGGGTGCTGTTTCATCTAATTAGAGTCACTTATCTAACTCCAACTTTATTGATGTTGATTTTACAAATGTTCCTGGATTATTTGCCATTTAATGAACATTTTCCCAACAGTGTTTGACCAACTTTATATTTCACTTTTGAATTTGAATTGATTTTCAGAGGTGAATTTGAATTGGATCATTAACCCATATGACTTGGCACTGCAAATGATCATGACTTGGCAGTTTTAACAGAGTGTCACAGAGTTTATTACAAGGGGGTGTTACAACCATCAACAGGGGCAGGCGACGAGACACAATGGAAGAATCTGTGGAAGATTAAAGTTCCCGGGAAGGTGAGAATGTTTCTTTGGAGACTATCAAAGGAATCGCTGCCAACTGAAGATGTTCGAGCACACCGACATATGGCTGACTCACCCATGTGCGGAATTTGCGGCGCCCTAGACTCGTGGAAACACTCCCTAATCAATTGCACAACCTCAAGGTGCACCTGGGCGTTGGTCGATGACGATCTAGCCAATGAATTGGTGAATACCAATGAGACCTGTGACGACCCCGGCTTAATCGTGCACTAACCATACACGCAAATGCACACGATCAAGCCTAAGGACTCACTTGAAGATATCACAACACAACTCTAAAACATAAATAAAGTCATACAAGCTTTATATTACAAGCCAGGGCCTCGAGGGCTCGAATACATAGCTCGATGGCATACAAGTGTCAGCGGAAGCATCAGATATCTGGGTACAGATATATTACAGAAAAGGAGATAAGCCTCTAGAAAGGCGGGGTAAAATAAAATACTACGATCGAAAGGCGTAGGCCTCCTACCTAGGACCCTCCGAATCCTACTCCTGGTCGTCAGTCGGCTCCTCGTAGTAGTACTCGCCGGGAGGGTAGTAGTAGTAGCTGTAGTCATCGACGGGGGTAGCTAACTCAGGGGCTCCGTCATCTGGCGGCGTCAATTGGATATGGGGGAAAAAGAAAGTAAAGCAAACGTGAGTACTCATCCGAAGTACTCAGCAAGCAAGGATCTACACTACATATGCAACATTTTCAAAGGAGGCTGTATATGTGGACTGGGCTACAAAAATGCCAGAATAGAGGGGGAAAGCCTAGTCCTATCGAAGACTAGCATCTTCAATCATCTTCATCGGTCTTGCAGCATAAGAAGAGTGCAGAGTAACATAATGTAAAGTAGTTGTAGTATCATCAACCTCGGCCAGAGATTCTTTCTCGACTCCCTGCGAGAAAGCAATCCCAGAGCTGTACTATCCAGTTCTCATCTCAGTTCTAGTTGTACCGATTGGGATACAACTCCGAGTGTCCGTTACCGTAGGACAGGCTATCGATAGATTAGTTCTTCCCTGCAGGGGTGCACCAAGTTACCCACCACGCTCGCTTAACTCCGGCCGGACACACTTTTCTGGGTCATGCCCGGCCTCGGCTAAGCAACACGCCGCAACCCGACCAAATACTTAACAGAGAGGTCAGCACGCCGGACTAAACCTATGCCCCCAGGGGTCTTGGTCCATCGCCCCGGGAACTCCTGCACGTTGCGAGGGCGGCCGAGAGCAGACCTAGCAACCCCTTAATACAAGCGCAGTTGCTTAACCAGTCCAACTCGGCGCGCGCCGCTCAGTCGCTGATGTCCATTAAGCTTCGGCTGAAGTATACGACACAGAACACCCATACTATGCCCACGTGATGGTTAGTGCTATTAGGCCAGAGGCCCCTCGGATCAAATATTCAAACCGTTTAGTGGTTTAGGAGCGCGCGGAAACGAGCAGAGACTCACGATCGATGTGACCCCGTCGCCCCGTCTTGAGGACTTGCGGCGAGGGCTAAGAATGCCCGGCCACGCCTCGTAGTTATCTCACGGGCACCACTCCACATCACTTCGCATTCATGCTCGCGCGGGTACCCCTCAGGGCCGACCCGTCTTTAGTATCAAGGTTCAGTGTTCAGTCATAGTAACCAAAGTCTCCGTGTGTCTGACACCAAGGGGGAACCCTGAGGAATCACCCTGATGGGATCCCACTCGATGCTATCATCAAGGTGAACGAAGGAGGAATCACCCTCGAGGTCCACACTTGAGGTGTTGCACGACGGCGTCGGTATCGGGGGTGGTGTAGGAGGAATCACCCTCGCTTACCACGACCGATTAACTAACCTACAAGGTTATCATCAAAAGTGCTGACGAGGTATCACCCTCGGCACTCGATAGTAACCCAGTAGTGTCGAGCAATTTAAGGGGGAAGTGACGTGCGATGCCAGGGTCTGATCTTCGATCCCGTTGCTCGGGTCTTCTGAGAGTCCAGCGGGGCAGTCGGGACAAGTGGGTCTCTGATAAGGCTCTACCCATCCTATACTAAACAGTTTAGGAGAACAGGCAGGTATCAAAAGTAGGCTACAATAAAACAGGCTATGCAGCAGATATAGGACAACAGTAGCAACAGTACTTCTAATGCAAGCATAAGAGAGAAGAGAGTGGGCGATATCGGAATGCTCAAAATGGGGGTGCTTGCCTGTCTGCTCGACGGCAAGGGCAGGGTCATCGGGGACGTAGTCGTACTCCGGAGCGGCGTCTACCTCAGGAGCTACGTCGACGTCGGGGTCTACCGAGAGAGAAGAGGGGGAGGAAACAAGTAAATACAATGCAATCAAATGCAACATGTGTGTGCTATGCTATGATGCAGTGCAGAGTTGACTAAATATGCATCTAAGTCATTTTGGTTATCTTTAGGATTAACCGGGGATTTATTAATCGGCATGTGTGCACTATTCATCTACCGGATTCGGGCTCGGAGTTACGAGTTCTCCTACGTAGGAGGTTCCGATAGGAAAACAGACGGCACGATCAGGCTCGTCTCGTCGTTCTGAGCAACTTTCATGTTTTAACTTTTTCGATCTGAGCTACGGTTTAAAAGTTATTAATTTTCGAAGTTTTAAATATTTTCTGGAATTATTTGAATTAACAGAATTTCCAGAAAAGGAATATGACATCAGGATGATGTCATGCTTGCATCAGCAGTCAACGGGGAGGCTTGACCAGTCAACGGTGGCCCACTAGACCCACCAGTCAGTGACTGGACTTGTCCAGTCAGCTGGTTGACCAGTCAACTGGGTCCAGTGGGACCCAGTGGTCAGCCTCTGATTATAATATCAGTATTTAGGTTAATCTAATTAGGCTAATTAAGACGGTGGGCCAGGTCTGTCAGTGCCACTGTTAGCCAGCGGGTTAATTAGCAGTTAAGTTAAACGCTACAGTAGTCGGGCCCACTAGTCAGCGGCTATTAGTGCCTGGGTTAGTGCCTAATGCCTGGGCCCCACCGGACAGCTGCCCACCGGCGTTTAAAATGCGGTGGCGCGCCGGCGGCGACCACAGGAACGGCGGAGGGGAACGGACTCATGCCCCAGCAGGCCAAAATGAGCGCGGCCTAGCTCGTTCGGACACGGGTAGAGCCGCGCGTCGATCTGCAGCATTGGCAGCCGCTATGGAGGTCGGGAGCGGCACCAGTGACGAACGGCGGTGGAGGCTGGGATCGGGCGTCACGGAGATCGGCGCTAGGGGAACGGAAAGAGGATCCGGAGGTGGCATTGGCCTCCTGGGAGTTCCAGGAGCACGTCTGAGGGCTCGGACACAAGCGGCAGCAGTGGTGTGTGCGGCGGCGAAGCTAGCGGTGGCGGGCTCGGCCATGGCGGATCCAGCCGCCCCAGGCGCGGGGAAGAGCAAAAAGAGAGGGGAGGAGGTGTGGAGCTCACCGCAGCGGCTCAAGGTGGCCCGTGAAAGCTTTGTAGCGTAGGGGAGACGACGGACGGAACCGTGCAGCTCCGGCGATCTGCGGCGGACGTCGGCTCGATTCAGGCAACGCGACGTCCTCCTGCTCGAACGCGTGGTCGGGGAAGAAGGAGAAGACGATGTCGGCGACGGTGAACCGGTCGGAGAGGCGTGGAAGACACTGAGGCCGTCGTGGTGGAACGGCGCGGCGGCGATGCTCGGGACAGAGGAGGAGGGGAGGCGGCGCGTGCGAAGGAGAGGGAGAGAAGTAGCTAGTGGGCCTGCTAGGGTTCGTCACAGCGCGGAGGGGGATCCTTATCCACCGGTGAGGAGCGCGGATGGGCGACGCGTGCGGCGCCGGCGATCGGGGCGGCTGCGGTGTCGACACGAGGAGAGAGGAAGGGGATGAGCGGCGAGGTGGGCTGGGCCGGCTCCTGTAGCACCTAGGCTTTAGTGCACAGTAGAAGTGTAGGCCTTTTCCATTTTCTATTTTCTGTTTCTGCCCTTTTCTTTATTTCTTTTCTGTTGTGAAATAGTTAGGTCACTTTTGCATTTTTGTACAATATGAGAGTTGGTCCCAATATTACAATGCAATATTATCTTTCACTAAAAATTGGTTTGGGCAAAGTTGGGCTTCTTTTGAAATTGATATGATTTTAGATGTATTATATATTGCTGTTTTGGTGCTGTTTCATATTGTTTGAATCATTTAATTAATCCAAGTATTACTGGTGATATTTTATGAGTGCTTCTGGATTATTTGCTATTTAGTGAACATTTTTCCCATAGTGTTTGAGCAAATTTATTTTGCACTTTTGAATTTGAATTGATTTTTAGAATGGAGTTGAATTGCTTTGGTTATCCACTATGTTTAAGCACTGCAAATGATATGACTTGGCATCATCATCAGCTGATCATCGTGGCAATTACATAGGGGTGTTACAAGACCAAGGCCAAACAATGGTTGTTCACACTCATCGATTCGTTATCGCATGAGCAGTTTATAATGGTGGCGGTCATGCTCTGGGCCATTTGGACAGCTAGACGCAAAGCCATTCATGAGCATTTCTTCCAAACCCCTCGAGCTACTCATATGTTTGTAAGAAACTTCATACAGGAGCTCACTGTCCTGTCCGATAATGGAGCCACCAACATTACAGGAGGGGCTGTAGGAGGGCACACCTCTCGCCAGATCACCCGCCAGAAGGCCCCGCCGATGGGTTACGCGAAAATTCATGTTGATGCTGGAGTCAGAGCGGGAAGGGGAGGCTCGGCAGCGGCTGTTTGCCGAGATCACAATGGTACCTATGTTGGAAGCTCCGCGTTGGTAATAGCCGGTCTGGATGATCCATTGATCCCGGAAACTATTGCATCTAGAGAGGCTCTTGCCCTAGCGGAAGACCTAAATCTACATAATGTGCTAATTGCTTCTGATTCCAAACAGGCTATACTAGACATCAACAATGCTAGCATGGGGAAGAATGGTTCAATAGTTAGGGAGATAATTACCCGGCCAAGTCATTTTCTTTGTAGATTTACTTTTGAAGGTCGTGCAGCCAATATGTAAGCACATAGTTTAGCTAGATTTGCTCTTGATAGAGGGCCGGGGCGGCACACTTGGTTAGGCCAACCCCACAACCCCAATTGTATCCCACTCTCTGTGGAGTTTGATGAATAAAGTTGCTTTACCCCCTAAAAAAAGCACTTCACGCTATCTTTTTGTCTTCCTTTTTTCTTTCTTTCAGTTTTTTTATAATATTTTGGTGTTTCACTTTTTTATATTCCGGTGGTTTTTTATTTAGGTTGATTTAATTTTGATTTAAAATTGTTATTGAATTCAAACATGTTTGCGGATTCAAGAAAATATGCATTTTGGGAAATGTCCATGAGTTTGGACAAAAATGTTCGCGAACTTCAAGAATGTTCACAAATTCTTAAAATGTTCATGAATTAAAAAAATGTTTTTAAAAAATGTTCATGAGGTTGAACAAAATGTTCACAAATTCAAAAAATGTTTGTGATATAAAAAAATGTTCACAAAGTAAAAATTGTTTGTGAATTGAATACATGAATTTGAAAATGTTTGTAAATTTGAAAAAAATTATGGAATTTTAAAATATCCACAAATTCAAAAAAAATTGTGAATTTGAACATAATGTTTGGAAAATTGAAAAAAGCTCACGGTTATGAGATCGCAAATTTAAAAATGTTCAAAAATTAAAATTTGAAAATTTGAAAAACGTGAATTTGAAAATTTCATGAATTAAAAAAATTTCACAAATTTTAAAACGTGAATTGAGGTAGACCTCTCGGGCGGGTATAAGATCTTCACTTAGCCATGCTGGTTACCACAAACCAATGTGTGCATTTTGGGATCCCAATCCTCCACTCAGCGAGAAGGGTGGGATCCTTCTGTGCGGCCTCCTCCTCGTCAAGCATATGTTCCTCCTCCACCAAGAGCAGCTTAGTTTGGACGAAGGAGAAGCGACTCGGTGAAAGTGAAGAGGGAGGTGGAGGCGAAGAGGAAGTGGAGCTATGTGCCAACATAGGTCCGGGATAGTCTTTTTATAGTGGCGGGTGGCACGAAAAAATGGCGGCAAAGGGCGCGAGCAATTGAGTAGCCATGGGCGTCTGCACCATTGGTAGGGAGATAAATGGGCCACGTCAGAGGATGATGAGGGAGGTGAAACTTTCCTCCTACATGTGCTTCGAGATGGAGTGCGCCCCAAAGCAATGTCCCACGCCCTCCAGATATGGAGGCTCACCGCTCGATTTGAGAGCAGCCTCCATGATAAAATCGATGGGCGGATGATAACATTAGTAGAGCAGCATTTGCGGCCAAAATCACCTAACAAGCGGTTATTATGGCAATTGGGCCGCTCTAAGGCAATTAATGATTTATCTCTATCATGCGAGAAATCATCTGTCACTCTTTTTCAAATATAAATCACATAATCGATTATTAGAAATAACACAACATGATGCTACTTTCTCTCTTCCATCTAAATCGATCATGTCATCAACGCACCATCCGTTGAAGCTTTGGCATTGCTGCAAGGTCTAAAATTGCTCACTAAAGTTGGCTGCAGCAAGGTAACGATTGAATCTAATGCTTGGAACTTGTTGAAGCATATAATTGTATTACTAAAGTTTGAAGCCTGTGCTCAGCATTCATGGCCGCCATTTGCTTCCGTTTAGCTCATGGAATTCCTGGCATTTCATTTCAGGGGAAGCAGATGGATTAGCACGATTTTCTAGCTAGACACCTTTTTGTATACAAAGACTAGTTGTGTTCGGGTTGATGAAGGTCATGACTTCTTATAATGGCATGTGTTGCTTGATGTAACTTTGCAAAAGTTTAAATAAGGTGTCATGAGTCTTTCCCTTCAAATAAAAAAAATGCAACAGTATTTTTATTTTTATTTTTTTCGTGTTCAAATAAAAAAACACAACATGATACTAGTTCTTTCTTTCTTCCGTCCATTAAATGCATTATCTGTTTCGTCCAAAAACCCCCTTATAGCCAGCAAACTGTCGCCGGGGAAGATGACAACTTTGAACGATTTTGATGGCAATTTGTGATGGTCGAGGATGGTAAACTCAAATTTGTCGTGCTTGCAAATCTGTAAGCAATATAACCTAGAGTTTCAGTTATGCCTTTTCCTAGAAAATTAACATCTTTGCGGCAATATAAATTGCCATCAAAATATGACTGTGCGTATGTGTGAGCGTCTGCATCTGTACCTTGTTTTATTTTTTACTAGCAAAAATGCCCGTGCGTTGCAACGGGTATAAAATAAATCTGAGAGTTCATATAGTTTTTGAGTGTTGCTTGTCACGATGAATAATAAGATTTTTCAATTAAATTGGTTTTAAGACTCATAAGGATCCACTTTATGAAGATCTCATTGTATTTCAAAAGCTTGTAATCTTTTTCTCTACTAATAAAACCTGTTTCTTCAACTCGCTCTAAAGAAATTAAATTATGTGATAAGATGTTGTTATTTAACAGCCCTGTGTAAAAATAATTACAAACATCTAAACATTTATCGATCCGCTAGATCAGCGGCTACTCCTTCGACGCGAAAGTAATTTTGCATCATTCACATACCTGTAACAATTTCGAATAGATCATATATTAATTCATATATCTCATAATCCCTACTAACATTAATTCATATTTACGCTTTTCCACTTAAAAAATATGATGGCTAGAAAGTAAAGAATTTACAATGTTTGCCGTTTTTTGTTGACACGTTGCGCCAACAGTGGAGCACACTCTCCACGCAACATGACCACTTCCCTGTACATTATCATCGGGCCTCGATAAGGATCAAGATTAGGGTACGCAGAGTTGCGGGGCAAATGGTACCACGTAGGGTAGTGCTCCCCCTCCCAGCTGTCGTGTGGGTCGAAACATGGCATGAGCAAGATGCATCGTTGTCGCATTCTCTCTATTCTTCACCCCTCGCTCTCTCCCTCCCTATCTCACCGACGACATCGATGACATCCGAGGAATATCTTGATGGGTAGCAAGTACCGGTGAGCTTCAAATATCTTCTTTGCTAATTTTTTTTCAATATTTCACTCACTTTTAATTATTATACTCTCCCCGTTCCAAAATAAGTGTTTTAACTTTATATTATGTATAAAGTTATACTAAAGTTGAAAGACAAAGAACATCAAGTAATAGTCGTGCTCTTCCAATAAAAAAATTGGTGCTAGCACGCATGAATCCAGTAGCTTTTTGCAATTGCATCCCTCGGAGCAACGTCAGCCAAATGGCATTATCGAAAAGAATTATCGGAAAATAATCTATCCTGCATGATCCGTAACAAGATCTCTTATTCTGTCTCCTGAAAAAGGGCGAGAGCCAGAAATAGAGAAACAAAAGAGAAGGAAACGGGAGAGGCGGCATCATGAGCCCCCGTCCATGCAGCGATCTTGTAGTCCGTCAGTTACAACGGATCGAGCCATCGAGCACCAGCAGTACCATTCCGCACCGATCCTACTATCCGATCCCATTCACCTCACGCCGAACGCTCAAGCGCCTGACGGCGAACGCTGAAGCAAGAATTAATCCGGCGCCGGCGGCGACAGAGAGAAATAGAGAGAGGTCGGTCGATTCTCCCCGCCGTCGGCCATGGCGCGGTCGAGCGCGGACGACATGGAGCTGAAGCGCGCGTGCGAGGCGGGCATCCTGAGCAAGGAGAAGGCCCCCGAGAAGGTGGTGATGTGCATGCGCGTGGCCAAGGGCCGCAGCAGCGGCGGCACCTGGGCCGGGAAGGCCGGCAAGCTCGCCTCCCGCCACAGCAACATGGCCAAGCCCCGCGTCCTCGCCGTCACCAGTCAGCACCTCCATCCACCCACCCATCCATCCATCTCTCTTTCATCTCCATCTCAGACATCATATGCATCTTGTTTGATTCACCCGTGGCAGCCAAGCCGAAAGGGCAGAAGACCAAGGCGTTCCTGCGAGTCCTCAAGTACTCCAATGGCGGAATCCTCGAGGTGATTTCTCACAACCACCTAATCAATCAATCAATTGGTTCGATTTACCGAGCTGCAGAAATGTCAGATCGATTTCTGACGTTACCTCCGTCGATCGATCATCACTCATCAGCCAGCGAAGGTGTACAAGATCAAGCATCTCCACAAGGTGGAGGTCGCCTCCAACGATCCCAGCGGATGCACCTTCATCCTGGTACGTACCATCATCATTCCTCGCGATTAATTACTTACCCCCTATCTATCTATCTATCTATCTATCTATCTATCTATCTATCTATCTATCTATCTATCTATCTATATGCTGTTCGCGGCAAAACAAACCTCTTGATTTCACACACAAAATTGTGTGTATGCAGGGGTTTGATAACCTGAGGAGCCAGAGTGTTTCGCCTCCCCAGTGGACGATGCGCAACAAGGACGACAGGTGACGCGTTGGCCACTTCGTTCGTTCGTTCGTGTATATGTTCACCATTCTCTTTAGTTTTCCATCCATTCATTTAAGTCTTGCAGGAACCGTCTGCTGATGTGCGTTCTCAACCTGTGCAAGGAGCTGCTGGGTGGCATCCCCAAAGTTGTTGGCATGGACATCGTCGAGATGGCTATCTGGGCCAAGGTAGGCATGCATATGGCTAATTTCTACTGTTTCTGGGGTTGGAAGCTTCGAAAAATATGACTAATGGTAAAGAGGAAGATTGTTGAGCTTCTGTATGATGGCCTAACACAAAAGGATACTCCCTTCAACTGTACAATACTTTCAATAAAAGAAATAACCTTGACCACTGGAGCTGGTGATAATAAATTCAGTTTATTTTTTGCGGGATGACAATAAATTCAGTTAGTCGTGCTAAGAGCATCTACAGCCGGACTTGATAAATCCGACCCCTCGAAAGCCCGCGGACGTGATCGGGTCACGCCTCAAACTTGATGTTATGCATCCGAATTTCTCATATTTCATCCCTAGATCCATACAAACTATGCAAAAATAAATCTAGGTACTACACGACGCTAGCCACTACGCTTTGTCGTCGGAGATGTCCACGACGTCGATGCCAGGCGCCGGGTAGATTGGCGCGTAGGAGGGCTCCTTCTCCTCTTCATCCATATACACGAGCATCTCATCCACTTCCGTGGCGTGCTCCACCTCCGCCTCCTGCCGACGACGGCATCCGGCCTCCGCCTCCGATTCGGACCGGAGGAAATCGAGGATCGCCTGCTGCTTCACCTGCGGATCTGCATCCCTAGCGTCGCCCACATCCTCCCCCCTCCTCCTCCTCCTCCTTGTCAACCTTCTCTTCCTCCACCTCCAAGTCCTCCTCCGGAGGTTGCCCTGCGGCTATCCGGGCTTCGCGCCGTGCCCGGATCTGCTCAAGGAGCTGCAGTCGGCGCTCCGGCGTTAGATATGGGTTGCTCCTTACCCGACGGCGAGGGGGCATGGCTACTAGTGGTGGCGAACGACGATTGGAAAGTGCGGCGGCGACAGACGATGATTGGAAAGTGCGGCGGTGGCAGACGGGGGAAATATGGACGGGTAGGGTTTCGGTTCCAGCGGTCGGCTTAAATAGCCAGGCTAGGCCCTACGCGGCCCACCGGAGCGGCGCCATGCGGTGTCATCAATCCGACGGAGGAGACGAGTTTCAGACCGCCTAGTTTCAGAGTGTTTTCCTGTGGGACCCATTGTCAGTCCGACGTGGCGGACACGCCCGACATGCCCGGGCCTCCCCATATTCGTCTGGATTTGGGTTGAACATGAGCGGTGCTGGTCAGCCCGAACGTTTGAGGCCCGTTTGAGGCGTCCGTCTAGGTCGTTTTTTTTTGACCGGTCACTGACCGGGCTGTCCGTCCAGGCGTTTGAGGCGGGTTTGGAGCGCCGAATTGTTGATACTCTAAGTTGTGCTCATGACTTGATATCCTAGCGACAGAGGGAAAGAGGCAGAGAGCAGCTTTGTGAAATGTTGTGTTGGGATGTACTCTCTCCGTCCTTTAAAGAGTGTACTTTCAACTTTGTTGGAGAGTCAACTATCTCAAAGTTTGACTGAGTTTGTGCAAAAATATATCAATATTTGTGAAACCAAATAGTTATATGATGAAAATATATTTTATCATGAATCTAATGCTACTAATTTGATGAAATAAATATTGATGTATTATTGTATAAATACGGTCAAACATAAAAAAAGTTTAACTTTTCTCTTGGTACAAAAGCTTGTTCAGTTTCGTGTCCAAGATCTGGAGTCCAAACAAGTCCTGAACACCCGAGAGAGCAGGCTCACGCATCCAAGCTCCCGCTCGCAGTCAGAGCTCATTTTTGCTATCCAACGCAGCCATGGCAACGGTGCCAGGGCAGAGCGGAGTCCCGCTAGTCGTGTGCTGGCCTGCTGGGCTTCCCCTAGCCGCCACCAACCAAGGCTGTGTGAGCCATGGGAGCCTCGCGCCTTCCCTGTTGCCACTGCCTTCAAGCTGTTCGACGAAATGCCCAGGAGATGAAAGCAACGGAACGACCGAGTGAGTCGCATCTTGCATGATGCAGCTTGCAGACTTTGGGAGTCATAAAGAGGTCATATTCACCCGGTCGAAGCCTGTTGACCTTTTTCCAGTGTTTCTTTTTCACACAATTTTTCCAGTGCTACATTTTGAATTTTGAAAAAATTATACATTATGTTTTATCATGAATAATTAAGTGTTGGACTAGTCTAGCCGGCTTTAGACTGCACACATGTTTGAAGTTACCTAAAACACATCATCCATGGTCCTCATGTTCAAGGCAAATCGATCAATATAGTCTTGTATATTTACCGGCACCATGACTGTTTTGCCTGTTCAACTCTATCGAGTACCTAACGTTTCAGACTTGGAGCTTCCTGTATGATATTGTATAACACGAGTTACAATATTAAACTGCAACGCAGGAAAACACTACAACAAAGGTCGCACAGGTGGCCTCGAAAGATGGCCTCTTTGACTCAACTGTGCTAGAGCCTGACTCGCAAGTTGCCGTAGAAAACGACCTGGTTTCGCAAGCAGAGGAAGAGGACATTGAGGCTCTCCTTGGCACGTAAGTTGCCGAACTGGTAGCGCCATGCCTGGACATCTACAGCGCACAACAGACTTCTATGTTGCATGAAAACTATGATACTGATGCCGGCATTTTATCGGCGCAGCTATGTCATGGCCATTGGCGAAGCAGAGGCGTTTTCAGAAAGGATGAAGCGTGAACTTGTAGCTCTCGAATCTGCAAATGTTTACGCCCTTATGGAAACAGAATCTGTTGTGGAAGAGGTATGTGAGCATTTTTCGCTATTCTGTAAATGCACTCTCATCATCTGCATGCCAATTGGAGCATTGCTGTTCTTTTATTCAGCATGCAACGTCAATTCAACATCTGAATTTTGGCTAGTTTAATCTCGTATCGATATTAACTTGCACATTTTGCTATGTCTCCCATTATCATGAGGTTCCTATTTTATATCTACTTTCAGCTTAGCCTTCCTTGAAGGACCAAATTAGTTCGCCATATACACACCTCCTAAAAGTAGTCGTGCTATTTTTCCATCATCTCATTAGTAGATAAAGCTCATCCTGATTTGCTTCAAAAGATTGTTCACAGCAGGTTATTTGACATGGCAATGATGCATACAGTAATTGCCTATTTTAGCGTTACATATATCGCCGGATAAGTGTGCTCAGAAAATTAACCTGGGAAACATAACAAGTGCTCATACTGTTTTTCACCCTCCGGCTTAAACTTCTTTCAGGAGAATAGATTAATTTTTTTACATCCAAGGATTAACTATTTTATTTATTTTACCAATCATTTCCATATGATTATTGTTAGAAGCCACATTTGCAAGTCTTAGTTCTAAACTGTTTTTTATGCACTGTTACACATATTATGAATCAGAGAAATTTGATGCCTTACAACTTCAAGTTTGGGTTCTACAGGTATTGCAGGGCTTAGAAGTAGCTACCATATGTGTTGAAGATATGGATGAGTGGCTTGGCATTTTCAATATCAAGCTCAGGCATATGAGGGAGGATATACAATCTGTAATTTTTCTTACCTCTAGTAGTCCATTTAATTTCAGGATTACCATAAGCTAAAATAAAATTTAATTATATTCACAGATTTGCAGGTTCACAGCTTTGTTTATCATACTGACCTATAGTATCATGAATTTTAACCGTCAGTACCTAATTACCTATATGATAGAGTTTCTTTTTTTCCTTAAAAAAAGTAAATATCAAGGAACCACAGCCATTGGAATTTGGAATGAAGGTTTCGGAACGAAGGTTTCAGAAAACCAAAACTAGTGGGGCTAACGGATAAAACCCACCCAAAATGCCCGGTTCAGCTCAGTTGACAGGGAATCTGACCCGCGGGGCCCACCATCCAGTGCAACATGGTGGAAAGAAGGCTCTCAGGAGGACGGGCTCACCGGTGCGGGGTTGGAGTTATTCCAGGACGAGCCCAACGAGCCATTGATGGTGCTGGTGAAGGACAACATGATTCTGACGTATCACTAGGTGATGTTCGTCGCTCCCAGTGGAGGACATGCTGACCACCCACCGATGAGAGGCCGCTGTTGCTCCTGGCGCAACCGCTTTTCCCGTAATTGGCTCCTCCGTTTGCTGATACAGCGGCTGCGGCAGAGGCGAGGGTGCTTCTGGCACTCGAGCTTGTGGGTTGTGGCCGTGGTCTTCTTCATCAACTTGGCTGACTACGGTGTCCGTCTTGTCATTGCTGTGCTGCACGCCTGCACTGGGTGGCCACGACCGACTACCGGACCAGTTCCAATCTGACCCAGCTGTGCGACCTTGTCTGACTCAGCGCGTGACAAGGCAGAATCAGCTCACTCTTCTCCCCACGTATGCACTGACCTGTAGCCGCTAGGCTCCATGGGTCAAATTCCTTGTTAACTGAGCTGAACCGGGCGAGTTGAGTAGGCTCTGAAACCTTCATCCCAATAGTTGTGGTTCCTTGATGTCTACTCTTGAAAAACAATAATGTGGTTTTCTTTTCACATATATATTTGGCACTAGAATTTTGAAGTCATATTTAGCAGCAAAGCTACTGAAGATAATTAGACTGGATTATAATATCCAATTGTTGTTTGAAAGTGAGTTGTGTTAAGCTTTATGCACTAGCCAACACAACCAAAAGTACGAAGTGACGGAAAGGACTAGGCTAGGCAATCTACATATACACTTCAACACCCCCTCTCACATGTGATTAGAGGTATGGCTCAAGAGGCCTATATGTGGACAGAAAGGGGGGCAGCAACAATTTTTAGATAAATTGCAAAAGCCAAGAGTTGAACTCAAGACCTTAGCTCTGATACCGTGTTAAGCTTCAAGCACTAGCCAAGGCAACCAAAAATCCGAACTGATGGAAAGGGTTAGACAATCCACATATACACTTGAACAAGTTGAAGTGAATGATTTGAATATTTCTTTCATCACCTTGAGTATAAGCTTCACTATTTCCTTTGTTCGATTTTCCAGATAGAATGGCGTAATAACAGGTTGGAAATGCAATCTGTAAGTAATGTGGCATTAGGTGAGGAGCTAGACAGATTGCTTGTACTCTTGCAGATTCCACCTGAGGTGGGCACTGAATAAGCATGTTACTCTTGCACTATATCCATCTACAGTTTGGTGATTACAATATTCATGTGATTAATCATGTTGTAGTATGAGGTGTCATTGACTGGAGGCTCATTCGACGAGGGAAATATGGTCAAGAATATAGAAGCCTGTGAATGGTTAACCAGTGCTATAAAGAACCTAGAAGCGTCCAATCTGGATCCATGCTATGCAAAACTGCGTGCTGTATGTTTTCTCTTTTCCTTGTGTCATAATTTTCTGTCTTGATGATTATCTTGTCAGGTTTTTCCTTTATAGTTATATTTCATTATTATTTAGATTAAACCGAAAATTGTCAAATAAGTAGTGGCGGAGGCAGGGGGTGCCAGCAGGGGCCCCGGCCCAGGTCAACATGCAGATTTTGCCACTACATGAGTGATTACCTGCTGCTATATTGTGTATTATGATGATTTTGGTGGCTTTGGCCCTCCCTAACATGATTTAACATCAGTTGGCCCCCCTGATTAAGTTTTCCTGGCTCCGCCACTAAGTCCACTGTCTGGTAACCTCCCACTGATCTGGAGCACATGAAATACATGGAAGGCTTACTATGTACATGTAAATACATCTAGCAGAGACTAGGAGAAACTTACAGCAAACAAGCTGACCTCTTTGAAATGGAAGGTTCCTGAAACGATTTTTACTGCAAAGAAAACTACGCGAACATTTTAGAATCGCTTCAAAAGCCGTGCGCTGTATATATTTTTTCCTTATCAGAGCAGATACAGTGTTCGGAAACTAGGCCTGTTGAGTCTGGTATTCATTTCCTTTGCAAGTCAAATACCTTTTTTAACTTGTTAGTTAACTTTGCCATGAATGTAGGGAAACAGCCTCTTGCAGAAATGTAGGGAAAGGCTGCGTACTATAGACCCAAAGTGGTCGGACCCTTCCCCGGACCCTGCGCAAGTGGGAGCTACGTGCACCGGGCTGCCCTTTTCTTAGTTAACTTTGCCATGAATCTCCAGTAGCGATTGTACATTCTATCAACATGAAAAGTACCTGAGGGTTTACCAATCCATGGTTTATGAGTTATACATAATTGACAGGCTGCAACGTCTCCAGTTTTAAAGATTACCAAAAATAATATTTCTCAGCCAATGTGCATTTTCTGTTGAAATTCATACAGGTTAGAGAAAAACGTGCAGAATTTGTACTTCTAAAGTGCACATTCGTTCGGAGAGCGTCAGAATTTTTAAGGAATTACTTTCCAAGTTTGATTGATTCTATGCTAAATGATAAAGACAACTTCACTCAGGTAAAACCACATCCAATAATTGCAATGAGTTTAAATTTTGGTTCAAAAGAGGACTTGTATGAAAATTTTATAGGCACTTGCAGAAAGGGCAACTGCAGAGGCCTGACCATGCTGACATGAGGTACAAATGCAGGACTTATGCTCGGCTTCTACAGTTCATCAAGGTTACTTGCATGTTATCTTGGTGTGATATTATAACCCTTCTGCAAATAGGGAATAATTAGTTTACTTCATGCTCACTTTATACTACATTTTTGTAGAGTCTGGACAAAAGTTGTATGATTCCTTTACGGAAAGCTTACTGCCATTCTCTGAACTTGCTAATTCGACGGGAGGTAAGGTTCTTTCTGTATTTTCTCAAGTTGTTACGTGATTATATTTCAAGACACCGATGCGTTGATTTGGTTGCTATGACCATGCAAAAATAACAACTCTGTTTAGCCATTTTGATAAATAAATTTGACTGTTGATCTTCTGAGAGGTGTTATCAAGTAA